>CM043699.1:112927035-113542035 GCA_023935145.1 Bretschneidera sinensis
AGAAACCACTTCAAGCAAGCACCTAGTTCTACCTTTTGTTTTCCAAATTTATAAACTTTTGCATATCCATTAACCTTTATGAAGGATATGATACTACCTATCTCGAGATTTATTTGCTGATCCTTTATTTTATTGCAGATGGGAGTTATTGGTCCAGATTTTCTTAAATTGTTTTCCTTCCTGCAAGTAAAGTTATAATAAAGGCTAGTCTTTGTTTTCTTCCTATGGTTGATATATCTGGTGGCCCCATCATTTAGAGTGTTGTATCATCTGTCCCTTGATTTTTCTTTTCCCTGAGATAACTACCGCTTGATTTTCATTTGTCAATTGATGCTAAAAGCACAAAATGCTTGTGTACTGATTTTTTGGGCGTGACTTTGGAGTTCATCATGAGCTATCATATATAATGCAACATGACCTGCGTCTTCTATTTGTTGTTTTCATTTACTGCTATGGATTGTTTAGTGCTTGTTAGTGTCTGCTGTTAATGGAATTTCAGGAGTATGTTTGGTATTACAATTTCTGAACTGATCACTGAAACTGTCTTCTTTGCAGGTTAAGTTGGACGAGGATGAAACCTCTAGTTTACGAGATCGTCTTCTTCCTCTCATCATTGGATTGTTCAGAACAGTGAGTGATTATCTGTAGCTGTTTTCTCATGATATTGTTTGTTGCAATGTTGCTTGTAGATTTCAGTATACCCAAGTATATAATTCGCTTTTATTTACAAGCTTTTAAAATGTACTTTCTCATAGATATAATACATGTATTACTAGAGATAGATAGCTTTGCAGGGAGATAGATGTAAATGTTGCTACTTTTATCAGCAAAAAAGAAAGTAAAAAAGGTGCCAATATTAAATCTTTGCCATTTTGATGATTTAAATTAAATTACAAGTCTAACAAGTTCGGATTTAAATTTGGTCAGTTGTAATGAAGATTTTCTATGCTTGTAACCAATGGTTCAAGAGTCACTTTCTTATAGAGTTCATAGTCACTTTCTTGCAAAGTTACATCTGAGAGTTCGCGACTTTCCCAGCATCTATGGACGAACCATCAGGATATGGCTACATGCTGGCATTGGTTTTTGTATATGGCCTTTGTGTGTTTTCCACATCTTATGTTGTGCTAATTAGAACTCATGAAGATCCATGTTTTGACATCTAAGGCTTATGCAAAAACTACTTGTAAATGCGTTGCGGGTTGCACCCCCTTGGTGCCTTTTTATGCTATACTTTTATTTATAAAAAAAGAAAAGAAAAAAAGGACATAAGTTGACATTTTGAAAATTGCTGAGCATACTCTTGGGACAATCTTTTGTTTTTATGAATCATGATACTGTGTCCAATGAAATTCAAAGTTATACCTGAGAGTTTGTGACTTTCCCAGAATCTATGGACGAACCATCATGACATGGCTACATGCTGGCTTTGGTTATTATTATTATTATTTTTATTGTATATGGCCTTTGTTTGTTTCCCACATTCTATATTGTGCAAATTATAACTCATGAAGATCCATGTTTTGACATCTAAGACTTAGGCAAGTGGAGCTTATCTTTAGCTTCTCCTTGGAACATGGAAAAAAGTTAATCACCTCTCTCTCTCTATTGCGCTTTATATATGGCCTTGGTGTGTTTCCCACATGCTATTTTATGCAAATTATAAGTCATGAAGATCCATGTTTTGACATCTACGCCTTATGCAAAAGCTTCTCTATGAAAGTGTAGCCTAGCGTTATCTTCTCCTTGGAACATTGATAAATGTTAATCCTCTCTCTCTCTTGCTCATTAACTGTGATCTCGTTATAGAATTATGTACACTTTATGGCATATTGACCTGTTAATCACTAAGATTCCTTTTAAGATGAAAAGAGAATCAAGCTAAAAAGTTGCTTGAAGTTGCTCAAATTTTAATTTTGACATATGTGTTTTTGCTCTTTATTTCTTTGTCATTTAATCCGTTAACCTTGATTCCATTTATTCATTTACCACAATTTTCTAATTTTAGATGGAGTTTGGTGTTGGACTCAATTAAGTAAATGTCTGATGTTCAAATGGTTCTTTCAGGCTAAGCTCCCATCTGTGTTGAGGATATATCGTGATACACTTACTGCTGATATGAAATCTGCTATTAAGACTGCCGTTGCGGAGCTCCTTCCGGTTCTTGTTGCCCGACCGCTGGAGTCAGATTTCTCATCTGGAGAGCGTACAGTGGATGCTGATGGTGAGAAGTTTATCATATAATTAGCCTTTTCATGTATATTTGAAAATGCTGATTAGCGAATTATTTATGGGCATGACTAACTTACTGCAAATTGAATTCATTACTCTCCCTTTTCTTAGGTTGCTTTCAATTGTTTCTTTTTTCAATTTTCTAATATTAATAAAATCTTCTTAAAAAAATTCAGAACAAAAGAAGGAAGGGCCGTTTTTCGTATTCTCTCTCTTTGGGAAAAAGAACAGACTCCTTATTCCAAAACATAGCAAAGTTGATCACTTAAGGAGAATATCGATGGGATCATGTCAAGTTAGGAAGATATCTAATGTTCATCTTCAAGGATGGCACCTCCCTTAACCACCATCAAGGATGGGTGGTTACATACCTTTGGGTTTTGGGTTAATGGAATTTTTTTGTAAATGATGAAAATATCTTAGACTTTATTGAGACACTATATTGTTGATAGATTTTTGTACATGGGTGGCACCCCTTGGTGCCTTTGATTAATATACTTTTTTACTTATAAAAAATGTTCATCTTCATAGAAATATGTCTATAATCAGCGAATCCGAAGTGAGAAATTGCTATATATGTGGGGTATGAGTTTAGAGTTTGGAAAGTTTCAATTTTTACGATAATATAAATGTACTGTGCAACCAAAAGTTATATTGTAAATAAACCACTGTAGTTATAAACTGTCTTTTCCTTAATACGTTTTGATCTGATTATATAATGGATTTTCTGTCTTTTTAATGACTACGTCTGTTATAATTGTTTGCTCAAAAGTGAAACATAATTTCTTTTCCTTTTCTTTTTATAATAAATGATTTTTGTTTTTAAATTTCATTAAAGATCAGATGTGAAGGAAAAGAGAATTGAAAGAGATGATCTTGAGAAAGTAGGGGGATGAAGATAACTATTTTTTTTTTTTTTTTGTTTCTTTGGTCTTCTGGAATGATTTTTTGAAGAAGGCTTATACACCATTAAAACATTACAAAATCAAGGTAGTTGGAGTGATGTGGAAGGATGATAACTAGATCAAGTTTTAGTAAGGATGAAAATCTTGATATATTGTTCTTGTCTTTTCGGAGCCCATGCCTCATTTCTCTACAGAGTATAACTTATTTTGCATTTCTGCTCTGTTATATCCAATCTTTAATTATTTTTCTTTTGTGATATAGGTGGAGGCTTGTCACTTGCAAGCAAGTTGAGGAGCCTATCATCTGAAAGCTTTGTTCACCTTTTAGGTGCTATTTTCAAGATTGTACAGGTAATGTAATATAAGTTTTGATTACATGCTGAGGAATTACCTCCCTCTGAATCCCTATAATCTGCAGACATATTGTTTGACATGTACTAAAATTAGATAGAAGCTTCTGGAATTCCTGAATTCTCCATGTTTGGGACACAGCACCACAGCTTATTTGTATGCTTAGAAAGCCTCAATTTTATGAATAGATGATCACCACTATGGCCTGGTTGGTTGCTTTATAATGAAGTTCCAGACCTTTATTTATTTTGTTAAATTACTCACTGCCTAAGTAAGGTGTAATATGATTTCATTGCTTTTAGTGAATGCAGGCACATTTAGTTCGGGCTGCTGAAGTGAAAAAAGCCATTGAATGGATTATGTGCAATCTTGATGGTCACTATGCTGCTGACTCAGTTGCAGCTGCAATTGCCCTTGGTGCTGCAGCTGCAGACACAGCTCAGGAGAGTGATGTTCAAGGTGGTTCGCTTCTAACATATTCACCTCTGAGAAATGTTGCCAAGGTCCCTTCATTTCAAGGAAAGGTCAATGATGCATCAAGCCCCACAAATATGTCAAGAAATTTCAGGTTTATCTCCTGTTCCAGTTTTGTGTAAATTCCATCATGTTCACTTGATTCTAAGTTTAAATGTTAAATATTTTGCCACTTATAATCTTATATATTGTCTAATTTCAGGGAAGTGAATGACCTTACTTATGCGCACATGTTTCAGTAATGAGTTTTTAAGTAGAATTTGCATGCATCTCTTTTATCCTTCTCAGACATTTATACTACAAAGATACAAATATACTGACAAAAGGCAATGCATTATTGTCCTGCCTTGGTGCACCAATCTTTGAGGGCTATATAAATAACTTCATTTTTCTAGCCAACAGAAAGAATTGAAATGAACAAAGTAATGCAGTTGTTTTCTTCTTAAATTATTTTTGGAAGAGGTTAAATGCGGCATGTAGTGTAGTATCGATGTTTGTACTATTGTTCAGTTAGTGAAACAAGTCTCGGTGGAAGTGGTTACCTGACATGGCCAGTTGGTGATTTCAGTTTCTATCTTCTAGTGATGTAAGAATGCTTTCAAATCAAGAGTTTCTGGTGTAATGATTAGGCTTTATGGTGAGTAATAGGTAGCAACAGTTTATGAAGAAAAAATCTCTGGGGTTGGGTTAACACAAAAAGAAAAACATGTAAAAAAAGGTCTTAAGTGACTATTTTTTGAGCTGCCTGGGTGCTGTGAGCCGTTACGGTTAGCAATACCAGAGTGTTTTTCGTTCTCTTGTGTTGATTTGAGAAGATCACAGTCAACAGGCTTCTTTTTTATGGTTAAAACTAACACACACGCCTGGACCCCTTTCCACTTAGTGGGCAGGGAAATGTCCTTACAAATGCTCCAAAGCGTGCATGACATCACATTCCACGCGCTTGTTTGCATGTTTTGTGAGGACTTTTTACAAGGCCCTTTTTGGTGAGCTTCCCATGGAAGGTAGATTTGACTTCCTTGGAAAGCAATTTGGAAATCGAGCACTCCTAAGAAAGTTTGTTTCTTTGCTTGGGAGGCATCTTGGGAATGGATTTTGACCATTGACGATTAGCAAATGGGAGGCCAAGTGACTGTTAACTGGTGCTATCTTTGTAAGGAAGAGGCCGAGAATGTTAATCACATTAGGTTGGGATGCTCTTTTTCTAGGCAGCTTTGGGAGATGGTGCTTTGTGTGGTGGGTTAACTTGGGCCATGGTCGGCTCCATTCAAAGTTAGATTTGGGCTTGGAGTGAAATTAGAGCTACTAAGGAGATGAGGAAAGTTTTTTCTATGATTCCTTTATTATGTGGATAGTTTGGAAAGCGAGAAATAATAGGGTTTTTGAAGGTGTAGAGAGTTCATTAGATACCATTAAAAGTAAATGGTTAAATACCCTTTGTTTCTGGTTTAAGGGGAATTTTTTGGTACATGAGGAAGAGTTCTTGGATTTCCTAGACTTGCTATCTTGTAGACAGTCCTTTTGTAAATGAGTTGCACCTCTTGGTGTGTTATTAATATACCTTTTACTTATATAAAAAAGAGTTTATTTTGTAAAGCTGCTCATAACATAGGCTTACTTGTGACTATGGTTTTAGGTGGCCTTAGTGTTGCATGTAGGTAACAGGTGCTTGAGGAAGTGTTGTTGGCCACTTTTGGCTTCATTCAACTCACAGCTCTGATAGATGTTTCTCTTTGTAATTGTCTGCTACGTGGTGTTAAATAATGGCACTATCATAGCTCATTATGGTGTTGTTGCATACTTCACCCTCCATTAAACATAAAAAATTGCTTCATTTATGTAATTGGCTTCTTCTTTGTCAAGCATTCTATTTTGGTTCTGATCCAGATTTGTATTAAAAGCATCGCCAGATATTTGTAACATCCTGAAAAAATGTGATCCTCAACAGAGCTGATGTATTGAGAGAGAACACAGAAGCTGTGTTTGCAGCGTGTGATGCTGCTCATGGAAGATGGGCAAAGCTCCTTGGGGTTCGTGCTCTTCTTCATCCCAAGTTGAGATTGCTGGAGTTTCTAAATATATACAACATCACCCAAGAATTTATTACTGCTACTGAGAAGGTGTTAATCTTTTTATCTTTTTATATTTACATTAGAGAATATATGTTATTTGCTTTTGCTTATAGTGCCATTCTATTCTAACATAAACAGATTGGTGGAAGATTGGGATATAGCATCCGAGGAACGCTGCAGTCACAGGCCAAAGCCTTTGTAGATTTCCAGCATGAATCTCGAGTTAGTTTCCATATCTGGATATATTTTGTTTATTTTTATACCTCTTTTTTTATTGGACTGATTTTCCATTTGGTGGTCGTAGATGACAAAAATGAAGGCTGTGCTTGACCAAGAAACATGGGCTGAAGTGGATGTTCCTGATGAATTTCAGGCCATAGTCACCTCACTATTTAGTTCTGAAGCCTTGATTTCTCAGAATGCAGATGATGCGGTTTCAAGCAATGATGGATCTGTCGTGGCAGACACTAGGCCTCAAAATGCTGAAGTGAAATCCACAACTTCAGCTGAGGCAATTGAAAGAAATAAATCTGATATTATGCCTCATTCAGTTCAGAGTAACAGTAGTAATCCGAAGGAACGTGGAAAATCTACCTCCCAAACCCTTTTCTATGGAGGTGTTGGTTATCACATGGTAAACTGGTTAGTTATCTTGTTTTTAGTTGCATCATATGCAGTTTTCTGCTCCTCTCTCCTCCCCCTTTCTTTTGTCCTTTCCTCTAGAAATTTGTATTCTTTGTCCAGTTGATATTTTCCGTTCTTTTACCGCTATTGGTGGCTGATTTTCCTTTCAGTTGTCATACCAATCTTCTGAGATGTTAAAGCTTCTCTATAATTTACGATTTCTTTGTTATCTTGTATAATCTTATATCTTATCTATCATATTCAGATTCTCATCTTCTGATATATATATATATATATATATATATATATATATATATATATATATATTACTTCGGAAGCTACCCTTTTCTGAATCTCTAATGACGAAATTTCTGCAATACTGATGCAGTTGTCTTTTGGCTTCTTTTCAGTGGCTTAATTTTGCTGAAGATGTTGTCGGAGTACATTGATATGAATAAATTTTTACCGGCACTGTCTTCAGAAGTTGTTCATCGCGTCGTGGAGATTCTGAAATTTTTCAATACAAGGGCATGTCAGCTGGTTTTGGGTGCTGGTGCTATGCAGGTGTTTATCTGTATCTATAATGTGTCAATATATGCATTCTTAAATTTTTTACTTTGAAGTTGTTCATCTAGTCGTGGAGATTCTGAAAATTTTCAATACAAGGACATGTCAACTGGTTTTGGGTGCTGGTGCTATGCAGGTGTTTACTTTGAACATTATAATACTGAGACACTAGGAGAGTGTAGAATACATGATTGGTATCATCATAACTGTGTTCTTGTATGTGCATGTATTTCTGATCTGATATTATTTCTATGGTCTTTCATGCAATCATTTCTGTCACCTGGTAATCTTTGTACCAATTGGAAAGTATTCCGACCTCCGTCTCTCCTCTTTATGATGTGCATTTGATTACAATGCATAACTAAGACTCAGTGCCAACAAAATTGGGTTTAATATGTGATTTGTTTCCTCCATCATGTGCTTGTGTTTAAGAGATACACCCTAGCACAATCCGTATTAGTTTTGTGATTTATCTGAACTTATAAGGGTTGTCAGCTTTTAATAGGCTTTATGTGGTATTGCAGGTGTCTGGCTTGAAGTCCATCACTTCTAAACACTTGGCCTTGGCTAGTCAGGTCGTCAGTTTTACATATGCTATTATTCCTGGTAGGTATAGGCTGGTACCCTCATGAAATTGTTTCTGGTGCTCTTGTAGTATGATGTTCAAAATGTATTAGCTCTGTCATACACAGTGTTTTCAAGAGCATTTGTCTGGTTACTCAAAATTGCCTCAAGGCGTTTGTAGTAATCAGTTGGGGCGAACGCCTTGGCCAAAGGCGCATGATTTTTTCTCTTAATCCATTAGAGCATACGCTCAATGGGTATACTTAAAATAGTTTTTTTTGGTGATAAAAAAGGAGATGGAGGGGTAAAACGGGGATAAATTCGTCGGAGATCTAGACTGAACCGGACAGGATACGACGAATTAGATTTTTTTTTAAAAAAGGGGACGGCAGATTTTTTGATAATTCAAGAGGCTTTTCGCAACAACCATGCGACAGAGGAGAAGGTATATAGTTAGATCTTCACCAGCATTATGGAATACTAGCTTGGATCTGCCACCATTTTCTTTCTTAACAGTCTTCCTCTTCCTTCGATTTGCAGCTTTCTGTTTATAAGCCTGATGAAATATCATTGGTAAGACAGAGAGAGAGAGAGAGGATTAGATGAAGGATTTTAAAATTGTCCAGGTAAAGACACCTAATAACAAATGGTATACATGTGGTGTGAGCTAGAAGCTTCCCACTTCTCAGCTCCCAATAATTTAAAATGCTGTTTTTATTTTTTTTTAACTTCTCTTTGATAGATTCAGCCTATAGTTTTGGGCTTGCAACTTGTCTGAACTCCCAGTGGATTTTAAATGGTGAGAAAATTCTATTAGGATTTCATTTTGATGGCCCAATTCTAACCTTTAGCCAAGAAGTATAATTACATTTATTTAATTTTTTTTTTATATATTCTTGTATTATAAATTTTTTCGATAAATAATTTTTTTATTAGAAGGGCACTAAGAGGGTGCAACTCAAAGCCAGAAGCTATTTACAACGAAGAAGCTCCACAAAATCTAGAAGTTCATAAAATTAAGATATATATTCTTGTATTATAAAATTATGATACTATCTCAAGGGCTAAAATGAAATACTATCATTTTAAGATTTAATTATAATATATTATTTCATACTATTTTATATTTTTAATAATTATTTATTATTTTAAAATTAAATAACAAATACTCAAAAAGTGTGCGTCCCAACGCCTCACCTCACGAAGGGTAAAATGTTTCGCCCTATGCCTTCACCTCTTAAAACATTGTGTCATACATGATGTGCAAACTGCTGGCAAAGCGATATTTTTCCACTCTGGGTGTTATCTGATCACTTCTTTCAGATCTTGTTTGCATAATCCAGATTATGCTTCATCTTGTTCTACTTTTAGGGATATGGAGTCTTTAAATTTGTTGGTGGTGTTGATAGAAGTGTCTTTTTTGTAAGTTCTGTATGCATATGGTGTGCCCAATCTTTTGATGTTTGTAATGATGTTTTGCTTACCAAATGAAACTTGGGATCCTTTTCATAGACAGACTTGGGATCCAATTAGATCTGCTCTTTATAGACAAACTTGGGATTTGCGATCCCAGGTAAGATTGGTTCAGGATCATGGGATCCGTTTCTATCAGATAGGAAGGGCTGTTGCACAAAATATACTTCTAAGTAATTGCCCCATAGATCCCATATCTATCTATATGAAGAAGAAATCATGTAACGAAGGGGATTCTTATTTGTACAAATGGTACTTTGAACTTGGAACGAGCATGAAGAAATTAAAGATACTTCTTTATCTTTTGAGTTGTTCTGCTGGATCGGTCGCTCAATTCGGGAACAAAACCTTCATTTGCAATCTACTTGGCATATATCTCTTTGGAACATATTGAAAAAGGCTGGAAGCAGCGTAGGTGAACTTCTGAATGAATCATATTTATGAACATTATATAGAAACCAAAGAAAATTGTGATCTATGAGTGTGTACAGCATTCCTAATTATTGTTGTTTTGGATGACTTTGGTAGAGCGTATAGTATTGAAACATTTTGCTGACTTTTCTTTTCATGCTCACCTCATTATATGCATGAAGCCACAAGTCGGTATTTCTTTTTTGTTAGTCTCATTTTCTCGTGTAATTATATTGATTTGTATTGCATTAGTTTAATTGATCTTTTATTTTCTGTTTCCTTGATTTGACTATAACTAGAACAGTTTCTCAGTTAATTTATGATTTCTTGCTTTCCATCTGGTCTAAGAAATCAGGAGAATTCTTTTTCTGAAAGTACCTGAGACAAGAAAGGCATTATTGTCATCAGAGATTGATCGAGTAGCTCAGGTACATTATTTTTTTTACGCCATTTCATTTTTTGAGCTTCCTTATAGTTTTATTTTAACATTTTTCTCCTACCCTCTTGGATGAGGTTGATGTTAATTGGAGTGAATTGTGAAAGCTTTTATTCCATTTGGTTTGTTGTGTTCAAACATTCTTTATTTTTACTATTCACCTTATTTATGGATTTTATTGAAGGCTGCTTCTCCAGAAGTTTCACATTTATTCTGGAGACTAGACATTTCTCTTTTCTTTTTTTTTTTTCTTTCCTAGTAGATTTAGTTTTTCTATACAAGCATGCTCATGTGAATGAAGTGGTTATCTGTGCGCTTTCTTTTCAGAATGTTTCAATGTAGCCAGAAATTGGTTATAGTTGTCTTGGGGCTGCTTTAATGTTTTATAATGATATATGTTCAATATGGTATTTCATGAATGAACATGTCTGAACTTGTGATTTAAGCAGAATCATAAGATGACAATTCATTTCTGGTTACGTTTATTTTTCTGAGAAGAAAAAAATCTAGTTTTTCTGGATAAATGAAAAGAAAAAGAATCTTTAATGTCATATTTTAATTTCTCAAAATTCAGGATTATAAGGTTCACCGAGATGAAATACATACAAAGCTGGTTCAGATAATGAGAGAAAGATTGTTGGTTCATCTGCGTGGGTTGCCTCAGATTGTTGAGAGCTGGAACAGACCTGAAGATGCTGATTCACAACCTAGTCAGTTTGCTCGATCACTTACTAAGGTAACTAGTAACTACTGTAATTGACTCAATTAATATAATCCACTTAATTATTTTATTTTCCCTTTGTTCCCCTTTAGGTTTTTGGGTGTTCTCTTCATATTATTATTCTCTCTATATGGTCTTTAGAATAACTAACACACACACTCATATGTTTAATGATTGAGATGAAGAAGTGGACTGTGGAACATGGAATACATGTGGCGATGTTTGGCTAAGCTTATCTGCTGCTTTATACTGGTGCTTATTTTTTTAAATTTGCAAAAAACTTAGCCAAATCAAATCAAACCACCTATTAATTGATACTTTGATGGTGTAGAAAAGCATTAATATGTGGTTTGATTTGATTTGGTTAATTTTTTTTTTTTTTTTTGCAAATTTAAAAAATAAGTGTTAGCTTAAAGCAGCAAATAAGCTTAGCTAAACATTGGAGTGTTCAGTTATGGAAAATGTTTTCTATTTCGTATCACTTTCTATTTCCATTTTCTGCTTTTGTTTTCTACAGAAATTTGTAGAAAACACGTTTAGTTAATGGAACTAGATAACAGTTTTCTGGAAATGGGAACTGGGCACTGGGAAAAGGGTGCTTGGCAGAGTCTGTTTTCTTGCAGAAAACTAGAAAGTATATTTGGCTAGATGCATTTAGTTGTGGAAAATCCATTTCTATTTTCTTTAACACTTTCTTTATCAATTTGGACATTCTTAATATAATTTAGAAAGCAACATTTCTCTTTCCAATATAATATTGTAAAAGTTAGGAAACTTTTATTTTTTCAAAACTTTTCCTATATTATATTAAAAAGAGAAATGTTGTTTTCCAAATTATGTTAAGAATATCCAAATTATTGAAGAAAGTGTTAAAGAAAATGGAGATGAAAATTTTTCACAACTAAACACACTCTTACTTTTTTGTTTTCTATAACTTACGAACATAATATCTCTTTCAAACCATGAAAAGTTAGTATTAAGTTATCTAAAAATTAAATTATTAAAACAAATTCTATGGAATAAATCCAAGTCCATCCATCAAAATCAAAGAAACTCGATAATCAATAATAGGGGTGCAACTTGGGAGGTGCAACTTGGGAAGCTAGCGTGGCCCAACTTGGACTTTGGGGAAGCTAGGTTTGGGTTGGGCTAAGGTTGAGGTTGAAGTTTTCTTAACCTTTGGGCCTGAATCTAATTTATAATATGTTCTTCTATATATATATATATATATATAAATTCATATTGTGAGAAACTTTTTTTTTTTTAATTCTTTTGGTTTAGTTTTTAATAATTCAATATTACTAGCTAAGGATTTGAATTTGTGTATGGATGTTTGAACCTTTGGAATTTGAATATTTTGGAGATATTTGAATTTGAATATGTTAATTTAATGCTTTTAAAGTTCAATTTATAATATTTAGCATTTTAAATGAAAAAAAAACAATTCAAGAATCTAACCCGACCCTACCCGAGTCAACCCAAATTAATTTGATCCAACCCAACCCATTGAGCTTGGTTTTGATTTCACAAGCCAACCCGAGTCGAGTATGATTTTTCACGAATTTGGATTTCCATAACATGTCATAGGTTGGCCTGGGTTAGGATTGGGAACATAATGCTAGTTAGGCGGGTTGACCTCTGATCTCACCTAACCCAATCCAATCCACGCACACAACCAGAATCAAAATAAAGTAGCACTTGAACCATAGGATAGAATTTAGAATAAAATTCAAAATCAATTTGTAATTATCACTTCCAAAGAGAGAAAATAAATATATAATTCATTATGGACTTTTTAACCAACCCCTCTTCACAATTGACATCTCAATAAATATCTTTACAATTTGGATTTAGATGCATTTGTGTATGTAAAAAAATCAATCTTTTAGAATTAACCTTTTCTCCTTATTCTTAGCTTTTGATTATAATCAAATATTAAAATTACATTGAAATTGCACGTTAAGAGTATGTTTGCAACAAATGAATTCAATAAATTTTATGTTTGGCAAGACTAAAAACTATAGACTTCGTTTGTAAATGAATTCACTATGAAATTAAGTTAGCTTGTTACAAATCCTATCAAAATTGATAAAATTTGCAAATGAATTTCACAAAATTAAGGGGAAAAAATTACGTTGACGGAAACTCTCTCATATAGTTGAATTAAATGACAAAATTCTACAATAAAAAGGTTTAGAATCTAAACATGAGATTCAATCTCATTTATTTCAAATATTCTAAATATGAGGAATTGAATTTACAATTTTATATAAGAAAGTCAAACATAAAAGTTCATTTCAATTTGTTTGCAAATGAATTTTTTTTTTTCAATTCATTTAAAAATGAAATGATTTCTCAGTTTCATTTGGTTTCAAACGGAATGTAAGTTACAAGTCCCGCATCCACTATTATTTTGAGGTGAGCATGCCAGATTCCGGAACAACATCTTATCATCAAATCTCAAATATTTTCTTGGATAGAGATCAAAAGGTAATTCATTCCATTTAGTAGGTACTCTTGGCGTGAAGATACTCTAAAATTACCAATACATGCATAGTTTCATGGACAAAAATACCCATCTAAAACATCAAAATATATATAATTCTTCATACTTTCCAAAATTACAATTTACAATACAGGATTGAGATATCAACAATGCAGGAAAACCACCAACCTAACTATGCTTTGACATTCCTTCTCTTTTATGAAAGGGGAAAAAAGGCCTCCAATTATCACTCACAATGATATTTCATTTCACTAATTAAATTAAAATATAGAGAACTGGAAAAGAAAAGAAAAAACAATGAAACAAGGTAACATGTAATGGGTTATGGGTTAGGGTCTTCCTTGTATCCTCTGTTCTTTGTTGTCCTCATATAGGCAAAAACAGAGCCAGGAGAATCATCATAGAAAAACCAGCTTTTAGTCATTCCTCTCATTACCTTCAAAGCCTACAATAATTTACAAGCATGTCAGTGCAGTGTTAAACATACTCTTTCCAAGTTGGTAAACTTGACAATCTCACTCCAAATTTGCTAACAATGTCATAACAAGCTTTACATATTACCAGATAAAGTAATTTGTCAACAGTCCAATAATCTGGATTAGAAGGTTGCAGAGCTCGTATTTGGTATTTCTTAACAAAAAACTTTCTCTGCTTCATCAATACGACATGAATCAGCCAACCCTGTCGTATTCCAACTAAAATCATTAGGATACTCGATATCATTAAAACTTGGATAAGATCATCAGTTAAGCCACAATTAGAGTATGTTTCTAAGAGATGGTTTTGGAGAAAAATAGAAGAGTCTAAGCCCAAAGAGATGAGTTGTGCATGAAGTTCTCGAGCACCGGGTATCTATTTGGGAGACCGACATGCTTTCATGGCATTGGAGCACTTCTGATAGTTCCAAGTTCGTTGAGGAGATGTTTTGTGGCAGAAAATCAATCTTGATAAGAGGTTTTCCTGATGGAGAGGAAACAAATTAGGGATCAAGAGAGCCTCTCTGGTCATCTAATTTTGACCCAAAGTTTCGTCAAGAGGTTTCCCTCTCTAATTTTGTATCAGAATTCTGTTTCGCTGTCTCCTTCTAAATTGGTTGCATTGATGCGCTACAATCCAAGCCAAGTTTGTAACTGACTCAATTAAAACCATCTTGAGAAAATATAATCTTGGTTCTTTTTAAAGCTACTTCTTACTTTCAGTCTTGATTTGTGTGGTTTATGTGAACATGTATTAAATTTCTGAGCTTGGAGGATTCTGTTGATTTGGATAAAATTTATCCAAAAGCCTTTTCTTTTTCATCTATGTGAATTATTTAAGTGATTTTCTTTTATATGTTGTTTCCTCTGAGTTATAACTGATTTGACCTGATTAATTATTCAATCTATTTTAGGAAGTTGGCTACCTTCAACGTGTCTTATCTCGAACATTACATGAAGTAGATGTTCAAGCAATTTTTAGGTGAGTTGAACCCTCTTGGTGTCTTTTAATAAATTTTTACTTTTAAAAAAAGCAATTTTCAGGTGAGGATATATTCCTTGTGGTAAATAACTATTAAATTGCCATTTTTTTCCTGGAAGGTTTGTTTTTGTTCTTGTAATTTGTGATGATAGAAGTTTGGGTGGTTCTTATATTCATAAGCTGCAATGCAGATTGTCACTAAATAAACTTGTAGTGGTTTGTTTTGTAAAGTTCACTCCAAAATGGTATTTCTTGTTATTAAGTGGAAAGTTGAGTATCTTATGAAAATATCATTTATTGGTCATGGTGCAGAGTTCTTCCACAGCTTGTCCTTTTCTTTTGTAAATCCTTCTGTTATGTTTGGGATGAAATTAAATTATCTCTTTGTACTGTACTTATACTCTGGTAATCCCTGTTCTTCAAGTGAACCTGTTAACCAAATGAGTGGCCCAACAATGTTTAATAGGAAGCTGATAGAATATGTTGCAAGTGTATCAACATATATGAGTCAGATTGTAGCCTTTTATTGAATCTTTTGTACCAGATATAGGAAATCATTATAGCTACAGTGAATGGGATCATAGGAAATGATGACAGGTTCTACACTCAAGTAATGAGATAATGAGAAATGGACAGAAATGGTCGATTGTAATTTGTCAATGAGGAATGAGTATCATTCATATCATAAAATTTGCATCTTTACCCAATGACTGCAAAACTTTTTATGTGCTGCGGTGGAGGGACATGGAATTAGTCCAAGGTTTTAAGTCATTGTTAGTTGATTCCTTTCAGTTGAAAATTATACTATTTGGTTTAGCATAGTGAAGTCTTGGAAATACCATTGGAGGCGTTGTCATTTTTTTATTTTTACAGATTGTGATACTAGATATAGAGATGATAGTAGTCTTGGAATTTGTTAAGTTGAGATGATGTCGTTGGTTGGGGCATTTCTTTTAGTTCGGTTGCAGAGTTCTGACAGTGATAGGTGTAGCCAGTGTGCAATTTTGCAATGTAGGCAGAAGATTAGCTGGAGGTGATGTTGAGATTGTGGTGCACAGAATATTGTGATAATGATTGACGAGGTGGTGGTACTGATGTGGTCCGCTGCTGTTGGTGGTGGTGGATGATTGATCAGCATGTATCACCCGACTGTTAGGAGTCAATCATGGGGGGTGGTGTTTTTCCCTATAATAACTGCTTTCTGAAGATGGATTATTTTTCTGAACCTTGAAACCTTTGAAAATATTGAAAAAGGATTGGTTTATATAAACTGTGGTCAAAGTTTATTGTTAAAGTGAGGACTCATTATTTCTCTAATCCATTATATTTGAGTTTTTATTTTTTATTTTATGGCTTTCTGTCCAAGTTTGTTGTTAAAGTGAGGACTCATTTTTTCCCTATAACAACTGCTTTCTGAAGATGGATTAATTTTCTGCACCTTGAAACCTTTGAAAATATTGAAAAAGGATTGGTTTATATAAACTGTGGTCAAAGTTTGTTGTTGAAGTGAGGACTCATTATTTCTCTAATTCATTATCCTTGAGTTTTTTTATGGCTTTCTGTCCAAGGAAATATCTGGTGTATGCATAACACTGAAAGGTTATATTCTCGATGATTTCAGTTTGTGATGTTGTCCAATATCTGAGTTAGTAGTGTTCTACTTAATCGGGACCAAAAAGTCCTGTTATAGTCGGAAAGTGTGGAACCCTACCTCCATAAAAATTTAAAAGGGATAATTCAGAATTTTGAAGCACTGTTAAATGAAGCCAAATGGAGAGCGTGTAGGACTCTAAAATTTGGAGCTGGCAATTTTTCCTATTGTTGGTTCAGATTTCTCACACACTGTTGGTTTCTGTAATCCAATGCTCAGCAGATCTGTAAAGAAGTTTCTCCTCTTAATTGGATCATGGATTGGTGTGATATTAGTTGTGGCGCAAGTTGGTGGGGTAATAGTGGTGAACCAGGAAGTGTTGATTGGGTTCTCTTCACAATGTTCAAATTCCTTGCATTTAGAGAAGTAAAAATAGCCACTCCCTGTAAGAAGACATGCTTCCATGCAAGAATATGTGGTATCTTTGTTCCTCAATGCTTTAGTTGAGAACTCAATTTTAATTCTGATATATTTGATAGCACTTAAGCATACCATAAGAACTTTAGTACTATACGAATATGTTGGAACTTTCAGCAGTATTAACCATGAATCTTCCTTCCATAGGCTTCTAGATATTTGTGCGTCCTACTCTTTAACATAACAGGGACACTATAGTTACTTTGCACATCAATGGGATGCCACGTTGAAAAATGACCATCTCTTCCACATGAAAACGTTTGCATTACTGTTTATAAGCAATAAGCAACTTATTGTTTCTTCATAAACGAAAAAACATAGGAGAAATGATTGCTTGTGCTCACAACGAAATAATTGCCTAAACGTAATTGCTCTGTGGTATGGATTTTGCAGGCAAGTGATTATAATCTTCCATTCACAAATTTCAGAAGCATTTTCACGCTTAGAGATCAGCACGCCACAAGCAAAGAAGAAGTACTAATATTTTTTTAGATCATTTATGAATTTCCGGTATTATTCCATTTGTTTCTGTAGTGGGAATTAGATTTTAGAACTTCTTAATCACATCTTTATTCAACATATCAGGTTGAAGCAGGATATTAAACACATTCTTGGATGCATTCGATCATTGCCTTCTGATAATATGAGTAAATCTGACATCCCTAACTGGGGGCAACTAGATGAATTCTTGGTGCAAAAATTTGGAGCTGAAGTTGATTGACAACATTATTGTAAACTAGTAAATTGATTGCTTCCCTGATGGAAGGCTAACCAGAATTGGAGGGAACATTTGAGGATGTCAAACAATTCTCAGACAACGCACTTACATTGTAGATTAAATCTAGGTAATGAGGTTTGAGACACCTGTACTCTTTATAGTGTCAAAATTTATATATATGCTGCATGCATTTCTTTTTCATCTTCATATACGGGTTATGAAAAGTGAACAGGAAGAAATGGAAAAGGGGGAAAATGAGAGGAATCTTGGGTTCATACAACTTTATTTTTCTTTTTCTGCTGGGACATCAACTATGAAAATTTATACTGAACTTCCTAAACTGTTTTCTTAAACCTTACTACCCAATGGGCTACAGTATCTTATCTCAGTGATGGTCTATGCTTCTGCTGTTTGGATAATTGGAAATTTAAAACTGCAACTGTAGTTTGAGAAACTTGAGCTTTTTGTGATATTTTGTATATGGTAAATTTTTGTGCCAATGATGATATATTTACATGGATATTAAAAGTAAAAAATTCTTTCCTTCCCAATTTTTTTCCCTTTTGAGGGTTGGTTTAATACCCTTAGTTTAGAGACCATTGGCTTTAATTACATTAATTTTTGGTTTGAGGGATTTTTTTTTTTTTGGTAAATGAAGAAGACCTACTAGATTTTGTGGAGCTTCTCTCTTAAATATCTTTTAGTTTTTGGGTTGCACTCCCTTGGTTCCTTTTAATAGTACATCATTACTAATAAAAAAAAAAAAGATGGAATGAGTTGTATAACTAATCCAATATCATATAAGTTACATGTAAATATTATGTTTTGACATCTGGGATTCCGATCATATCTGCTGAAACAGTAACAAAATTAGTTTTGATAGGATGTAATTGATATGAAGAATCCTTGATAAATGAAAATTTATATGGAGAATCAGGAGAAGTCGTGAAACTAATAGAAGTTAGCACCTAATATATTTTAGGAGATAACAATGCTACTATACAAATGATTTAGAAATTTTAATGTTAAAGCAGTGATTGCATGTTTGAAGTTGTGGTAGACAAGATGATATAATAAAGTGTTATAGTGATATTAATTCTGATGATTTTTATATCATAATATTTTACAATTTACTTTGAAGAAATATTAGTACACATGAAAATATTCAAGAATATGAAGGATATGTGTTAATTCCTCTCCTACACTATTTGAAGGGATTTGAAGTTTGAGCTTTAGAATCAGATTGCTAGTTTGGTTGTTTGTTGGTGATCTCAAGATTAAAAGATTGAAATTCTGCTTCGTTGGCATTTATAATTTTTATCTTGGCTTCCTTGTTTGTGAGTTGTGTCTAGGATGCCTATGCTGATAAAAAGATAGAAGTAGTCTTTCCCTTGCAAAAATAATACAATAGATTTGTTTTTGTTGACCATTTTGGATACAGTATATGCTGCTGGCAATGAAGTGTGAATAGCAGCTGTGGTGGACCGGTGGTTATAGTAGTACAGATAATAAGATATCCTAGTTTTAATCTTCAGCACTACTGCTAGCCTATGTAATTGAATTCCTTGAAATATAGGTGTAAAATATTATTAACCTTAGTTTGGTGAGGTCTTTTTTTATATTAGTTAATTTGGTTAGGTTTTTTGACAATAATATGAGACACAAATATGTGTTGATCAAGTTCGTATATCAATCTTTGTCCAAAGGGGGATTGTGCTGTTTGGTTGACATTGTTGTTATTTTTCTCCCCACGCAATGCCCATTTTCTCTTATATATTTGAATGAATGGGAGATATTTCATGGATGTGCTTGAATGAAATGTGTAGAAAATATTACTGCCTGTATTTTTGTTTCTTGGATTTTCTCCCGTGTGGATAAAATCTCGATGCATACACAAGGGCAGATCAAGTTGGTTTGAATATTATGATTTGCCTAGATTCAAAAGTTTTAAGTTCCATGATTTCTGAACTATATTAGTTAATTGAACTTGGCTAGACAGACGTTTATAATTGTGCTTGTGCTTTTCACTTGTGCATTTGCATGTGATACACTTGAAAAATTCTCTTCAGGCTTAAAGCAAGGATGTTGTTATGCCTGTCTTAACTGATATCTTATTTCTGATTAATGTCATGCTTTAGTATGCTTAATGGCTTATTAGAAAACATTCTGTCTTTGCATCCTTATGATTGGAATTTTTTTTCAGGTGTTTTGTTTGCTGAGGTTGATTGAAGAAGAACTTCTGTATCACATTCAAATAATTTAGCAAGAGGTGTATTTAAACCCGGATTTTTGTGGCAGTCACACTTGATATACAATTTGTAACAAATAGAAGCCTCGATAGTTGTTCCCTTGATGTAAGTTTTGGGTTAATGATGGAACAGATTGTTTTTTTTAATCAATGAACAAGCAAATAGCATCAGTTTACTAGTCCTTTTTTAGGGCAAAGGTTTTTGTTTCACTATTCGTTAACAGATTGTACTCAGTTTTCATGTTTGATATTTCTTTCGCTGGTCTAATAATCCTTGTCACTCTGAAGGTAATTGTATTCTCCTTTACTCTGTGAATGCTGTCAGTTTTTTACGTTTTTCCAACGTTGCGTAGTATACTTGGTTCATAAGTTCGTTCCTATGTCTTATATATTTTGGGGTAAATGTACAAGCTTTTATGGGGATTGAATCTTGGAGTCCTTTATTTCTAGGAGAATAAAGCTTTTGTTATGCCCGTGGTTTTTGACAATCAACTAAGTTCATGATTCTTTTCATATGAGAATTGAAATGGAGTCAAAGTAAGTGAGATTGAATACAATATCATCAAATGAAAAATATTTAAAATTAAAATTGTTATTATGACATTCAATCTTATCATTAGTTTGAGAATTTACTCATTTGCTTCAAAACATGCAATATATTATTTTTGCATATAAATTTGCATTCATTAAATTTTGGGATTTGGTGATAATCACTTTATTTTTAAAATTTATATGTATTACATGTTTTATAGCATAATTTTTATAGCAGATGAGTCAATCTCATAAATTTGATATCCATTTAAATTCATCAGCTTAAGGGTGTTCATTAAACAGTTTCGAATCGGTTCGGTTAGTCAGTATAAAATTGATTAACCAAGTAAGATATATCGGTTATTTGATCGATTAGCTGTTAATTTTTTTTAAATTTTTTTTGACCTTTTAATCGATTAAAAAATTAATTAATATTTAATATTAATAATATGTTAAATATAAATATAATATATAATAAATTAAAAAATTAATTATATAAAAAATATTGATTAATCGATTAATCGATCGTACTGATTGAAATTAATTTTATCCGATTAATCTTTTTATAAAAAAAAATTAGTTAAAAGTTTTAACGGATAAAATCGATTGTTTCAAGCGTTTGCACACCCTAATGTGGTCTAATGGCAAATGCGTTGATGTTGTGGGAGATCCAAATTCAAATGGCGAACGACAACATTGATGGAAATTTATGTTGTCAAGGAGTGCCAAGGTTTCGAGTAATCTTAGGTTCTTTTCTTGCCAATATGTTGAATATTAAATCTTTGGTGAGATTGGGATCAAATTATGACTAAAGAGGGAACTTATTTAATCTCCATTATGTCGGCCTCTCTTGGGCTCTTATGATCATGCCCAAAGAGAGACTTGTCACTTGTTGCATCTTTATAAAAAAAAAAAAAAAAGTCAATTTTACAATTTATTCTTATTTTTAAATAATAATAATAATATAAGTAAATGTATAATATTTTATCACGATTTATAAGCGAACCAAAAGCGTGAACTTCACATGTTTTGTTTGTTAAACTCATAAGAATTGTTTAAACATTTGTTTAAATATAACTTTAATAATTAAAATTTAAAATTTTTAAAACTAAAATTTTAAAATTTTAAATTATATTTAAACAATTTTAAAATAATACCATAATACGACTAGTTTTCAATTGCAATTATGGTTTCTATCAAAAGTTAAAAAACCGTGAGCTTAGGAATTTTTTCTAAACAGCTCATGATGTGGTTAATTACTGTCTACAAAAGTTAAACAAATGGGAGGCTCCCATGATTTTAATTAAAAGACAAAAGTATCTAAATAAGGCGGTACAAAAATCTTAAGGTAAAACTTATATGACATTCCATACATAAATAATTTATAGGTTGTGGATTAATTGATTTTAAATAGTTTAAAATAAATTTAAATGAAAATTTTCATCAATATATAAAGTTGGTAGAATGTTAAAACATTTATCTTTAACAAAGTGATTTTAGAGTTCAAATCTTTTTAACCATTCAACAAAAAAATCGATTAGATCAACCGGTCTATTGTGCAAAAATGATTCAATTAAAGAATCGGATTAATCAACCAATCGAATTTATTGGTCCGATTATGTTAACTAAGGTTTAACAAATAAGTCTTGATTATTTTATGTGTCCAATTTACGTGTCTTCTTCCCACACTTGGATTTTATGCCTCCACTTTTGGATGGAAATTACAAAATTTCCTTAAAATTTTAACTGATACTCTTTCCTTCTTTTTTTGACCATTAATCAGACGCAATTGGGAAAAGAGAGAGGCTTTACACCAAGTGCACTTTATTGGTAAAAAAGAAGGGAAAAAAACTTCTTCAAACGTCTTCTAGAGATTGCAATGAGTGTTTGAAGTGAAGAGTGTTATTTTCGTTTCCGTCTTCGTTTACAAAAATTACTCTTAATTCTCAATTTCATCTCCATCAAGATTTTGTTTTGTCTTTCGTTTCCATCAATATTAAAGATTTCCAAAGATCTCAATCTTCATCTCCGTTCCTATTTATAAACGAAAACAAAAATTTTTCATTAAAAACCAGATATTCTTTCTTAATCCAATTTTTTTTGCTAATAAAATAAATATTCAATAAAAAAGTATAAACATTATCATTTCTATATCCCACAAATTCAAGTACAAGTCATCTCTCACATAAAAAATAAAACAAAAATTTAAAGAGTTAGTTGGATAATTAGCAAGTTTATCTATAAAATATAAAAACATAATGTAATAAGGGGCGTAGACGGAGATTTTGCAGGATGAAGATTTCTCCTTTCGTCTTGGTCCCCTTTTAAACGAAAAATTTTTAAAAATTTTCTTTCCCATCTTCGATCGGTTGAAGAATTCTGAAGTTTCACTGAAGACGAATTATTTTATCATCTTTCATCATTGTTTAGATAAAAAAAAATGTCGCCAAGTCAGGGAAGCTCATTGACAAATTACATCCATTATTCATAATATATGCCTTTAATATATATATTTTTTATTAAGACCCTTTTCCCTGTTTACTTAGTTCCATTTCCAACTTGAACTGCTCTCCAAGAAGAAGTGATAGTCTTGCTATCTCCACAATAAGAAACCCTGCATTATCGTCTAATTTTGTCCTCATGAATCATGACTGAGTTTCCCTTTAAGTTTGTTCCATTAGAGCCGATTATTTCATACCCTTTCAACATTTTCGAATCCTACGAAAGTGACTTTACCTATTATCCACTTTTGACTTAAAGAATAATCTGCGTTAACTTCTGATTTAAGCACAACAACATTCCCTTCTATCTTACTGTAAAATCTCACAAGACTCCACTTCTTCTCTCCCTCTTCTCCCATCTCCACCTCCTCTCCATCATCCAAGAAAACTTCTCTGTTGATATTCTCTCTACTGCTAACAACCACCAAGAGTTGGAAGGGTGTCTTTCGAGCTGCTTTGGTCGTCAAGACTTCTCCTTGCATCACCAAAATCATCAAGTGTGATGTACTTCCCTGAGTATCCATTACTTACTGCGCGCGAAAAGTTGAAAAGGTCAAACCAATTTCCTTTTGGGAAGTATACATCAACTGAAACTGCTCCAGACTTTAACACAGGTGATACCATTACACCTTTACCAATCAGAAACTGTGAATTGATTTCAAGTGTTGATATCTTGAGGAAACGAGAAGAAAAGGGGCCGCGCAATTGGAGTTCCTTTTGTGTGTGCTTCATACATTAATGTGTAATAGTAAGGAAGTAGCCGGTAGCACAGCCCAAGCACTTTCCTGGTTGATGCAACAACTGAATGCCATAGATAGAGTTCTTGATGGGTTGAACCCTTGCCAGAATGATCCCATGCAAAGGGATAAAAGGCTCCTAGCTGCACTCGGAATTGAAATTAGTTCAACTACATTTTTATAATCGGCAAAACTTAATTAGTTACAATTCCTTGGATTAGATTCACTACCTTCCTTCTACAAGTTCTACTTCATCGGCATTAAGGGTGTGTTTGGTAGGAGAGAAAAGTGAAAGGAAAGTTAAGGGTACGTTTAGTATTGGAAAATGTTTTCTATTTTTCGTAATATTTTCTTCAACAATTTAAACATTTTAACATAAATTGGAAAACAACACTTTTTTTTACAATATAGTATTGGAAAAGTTAGAAAATATTTTTTTTTTGTTTCTCAATTTTTCTAATATTATGTTGGAAAAAGAATTGTTGTTTCTCAAATTATTTTTAAAATGTCCAAATTGTAAAAGAAATTATTAAAGAAAATGGAGATGGAAAATGTACGCACCTTAAGTGTGTGGAGTGTGCTTTTCTCTTGTTTAAAATGAAAGAAAAGTGAAACGAAAGAAAACCAAGACGAATAATGTTTTCATTTTACATGTACAATTATAATCCTCTCAAATTAAAATAATTAGATAATAGGAAATGAGAGAAAAACTTTTCTTTCTACTTACTTCTATCTCCTGCTAAACATACCTCGCTTGTTTGGATCGAAAGGGAACGAGGGGAAAGAAAAAGGAGAGGTACAAGTCCCTTCACATTAAAAACAAAATTTATTAAAGAAATACAAGTGTGTACCGCTTCTTTTCCTTTCCATCCATTCTCCTCAATCTAAAAACAAGACTAATAATCATGACATTTTATATTATTAAGAGTTCTAAATTTAGAAGAAAAAAAACAAACTTGTTTTGATAAGTTCTAGTATTCGATCTCTAAACTCTTTTTAACTCCCTATGCTGCAACATGAACTTAATGTGGAAACTCATGTTTTATACCTTTTATAGCCTCTGCAGAAACAGTACATAATAGATTTGAAATGCTATGAGGTATTCAAAATAACTTTACCTGAATCCAACGCCGGCAGAGGTCTTTAGTTGTATCCCCAGAAAAGCCACATGTATCAGCTCCTACCATTGGAATTCCAAAGAGACAGAAATTTAATATTGCTGGAACCATGTATGCCTAATCTTCCCATCGTGCGCTGTTGTCCCCAGTCCAATGTGCTGCATACTTGTCGATCTGTTCAAAATTTTATTGATAATTTTGAAGAACTTTATTAGTAACATTAATTATATGTGTGAGATTCAAAATATAACATTATTAATGAAATTCTCAAAATTACTAATAGAATTTCAAACGGATCTAAAACATTGATTTTAATTCCGATCTAATTTAGAATTTCTCGTCCGAATAAATCTAAGAAACTATTATAAGGTAACCCAATTTTTGTTGAATTTTACATTCATGTGTTTTTCTTTTAAGATTTACAAAAATAAAAATATTTAATACTCATACATTACATAGCGAGTACATAAATTAAAGGTTCATGTAATTTTGTTTTTTCATTTTAAAGTTTAAAGACTATTTCATTTGTTCAATAATAATTGAAAGGATTAGATTACAATCAATTAACTATCTGTTTTCGATTGTGTTTTTTTTATTTATTATTATTCAATTCTTAAAAAAATTACAATTGATTAAATTAAAAGTTTATGGGTAAATTACAAAAAAACTTATTTGAAGTTTGGAGTCCATTACACTTACCTCCATCATATTTGAGGAAAAAAAACAAAAAACCTATTTTGACCGAGTTTGATCAAATAGAATCCATTAAAACTTTACAAAAATGATGAAAAGACCAAATCGACCTCATATAATTCTCTTTTCTTTCTTTTTAATGACTTTTCTGTTTGTTTTTCCTCCCTCCATCACGAAAAATCATATAATGATTCACAAATAAATAACCATGCAATTAAATTTGCTGGCACCAAGACTATTTCGAAATTTTGAAATGGAATTCGACAAAAAGCCACCTCTTCTTCTTCTTCTTTTGTTGTGACTTTTCTGTTTGTTTTTCCTCCATCAATCACCAAAAATCATATAATGATTCGCAATTAAATTTGTTGGCACCAAGACTGTCTCCAAATTTTGAAATGGAATTCGACAAAAAGCCACATAAATGATTGAGAATGTGGGCTACTTATGGGTGCTTGGTGAGTGGGGAAAGGAAAATTAGTTTGGCTATGAGAGTGAGAGGGGGAGGGAGAGAGCGCTGGAGAATCATGGAACGACAAAGAACAAAGAAAATCCCAAATTGTTGAAAAGCTTTTAGATGCGTCCTCACCTCATCAAGCAAAAATGGTGAGAAGTAGCTAAAATCTCACAAATACTTTGTTAGAAAAACAAATAATAGATCTACAGGGACGACTATGGTGGTGAAGACGTCGGCCGCCTTCGCAGAGGCCTTGTCGAGGGAATTGGAGATGATGATGGGATGGATGGTATGGTAGAGGAGCTGTTAAAGAAGGAAATGGTTTAAGTTTTTGGATTAAAAAGAGATTTAGAATAAATAAAGGTATATGACTAATGAGGGTAAGGTATTTTTGGGTTTTTAAAATAAATATCGAGGTTTATTTCACTTTTGACCAAAAATCAATTAATTGATTAAGGGAGAAATTCACGATGGATATTTTAAGAATTTTTCAGGCTAGAATAAGACAAAATCGGTTTTTATATTTTTTTTAAAATTAAGTAGATAAATGTAGCGGATCTCAAAACTAAGATATGTTTATGTAATTTAAACAAAGTTTATAAACTTTGAACATCAAATTAATAGTTTTTTTTTTGTTTGCAAATTAAATTCTTAGTTTAAAATGTAAAAACCAAAAAATATATATTTTACGAAGGAGTGATGCAATTTTTTGGAAAAAAAAATACTGCAGAAAAATAGTTTTTTTATAAACAGAAAAATAAAGTTTGAAATGATACACTCACATCAGTGGTTTAGGCTATGTTTGGAAACAGTTTTTCAGTTTTCGAAAACTGAAAACAGCTTTCAAAAACTCTTTTTTATGTGCGGCAAACAGTTTTCAAAAGCAATTTTCTAAAACAGTTTTCAAAAAATCAATTTTCAAAAATTATTTTCTGAAAACTCCAAATTGACGTTTTCTGACATAAGTTTAGAAAAATAACCTTAAAATCAGTGTTCACTTTTCTGTTTCATTCTTCCTACAGGTATATAAAAAATATTAAAATTTTAAAAATAAAATAATATTAATTATTTTTAAATATTTAGTAAATATGATAAATAAAATTAATATAGATTTTAAATTTAAACTCAACTAAATAATTACAACGTATATCAAAACAGCTTTCGAAATAAGATTATCCAAACAATATTTCATTGTTTTCTTATTTAAAAATATTTTTTAAATTACAGTGATGTTTTTAGATTTTACTTTTAAAAACCGAAAACAAAAAACCGTTATTCAAACATGCCTATTAATTTTTCCTCTAGTCTAATTTTTTGGAATTAAATAATCTCATAAGGACATTTTAGTAATTTAGAAGGGAACTGTAACGGCTACTTGGACGAATAACGTTGGATATGCGGAACTACGCAGCACGCTCCCAAAAGTCACTACTTCCCCCAGCTCCACTCTCCTCTTTCTTTCCATTTGAAAATAGAAAGTGAAGAAGATCTAAAAAAAAGATCCTCTCTAGTCTCCACTTTAATCGCTTAACACTCGCATTTGGTATATATAGATGGTCTGTACGAAAGATATACGTATACACTATTTGGAGAAGTGAAGAGGAAGCTTTCTTGTGGAAGATCGAAGGTTTTTCGAATTCCCATTCAATAGTTCAGGGACATAACCATGAACATCTTCAAGAAGAAAACCTCTCCCAAAGGTACACTGGTTTTCTTCTCCGAAACTGTGCTTTCGAGTGAAAAACGTTATTTTACTAATTTTTCTCGGAAAAATTTGTGATTTTTTTTCCGTCCAAACAAACGGACTGCATTCTCCCCCTCTTCAATTTTTTTTGGATTCAACTGTAAGATAAATTCGGCATTGTGTCTGAAATCAGAGATTGATAATGTCTTCAACTTGGCTTTTCTTCTCTCTCTTTTTTTTCTCTAAATGTAAGCTAGGGTTTTGTAGTTTATCTGTTTTTTCCCTGTTTCGATTTTCCTTCTATTCTATACAAGTTTGTTTTCTTCAAAATTTTTGGAAATTTCACTTTTTTTTGGAAAATTTCGGGAAAGAAAAAAAGGAAAAAGTTGTTATCCGAGGTGTTCACAATGTGTACGAGCTGCTGTGGAAGCTTAATATTTATGCTTAGTTGAGAGTCATTTCTTTGGGTACCAGTTCGGCTAATTTACTTTCGGACTGCAAATAAATCGTGATTTTACAGGAAAAAATAAACCATAAAAAATTATTCTTCTAATTGTACAGATGCTCTCCGCACGAGTAAGAGAGAAATGGCTGTGGCTACACGAGGTATTTAAAGATTTCTTCCCTCTCTGAAAGAAGCATTTTCCTCCTCATTTAATGACTTTCTAAAGTTTCTCCATAGTTGTCTGCTGCATTTTTATGATTTCAAATTCTTAAGTTAGAAGTTGAAAACGAAATTCTGAGAGATTGAAATGTGCACAACCTATCCCTTAATTTCACTGTGAGCAACTGAATGAATTTAATTCGTATTGGAATCTGATGGAATTGGGCACTTGCTTTTCAAGTCATTTTTGAGGTGTTGGACTTAGCAAGTAAGATTTATTTCGTCTGGTTTGTACTGCTTTTAGAATAATGGTCACATTGATTACTTAGAATACTCAGGTGCTTATTAGACATGATGCCTTATAAAAGCATTGTGCCTATGCCAATGCCCGAGTTTTTTCTGGTATGTACCTAGATCACTATATGGTCAAATTTTCTAAGAGAAGGCACTCATATTCTGAAAGCTTCATCTAACTTTTTCCCTATGTTAAATTTAGCAACATGCTTTCTCTTTTCCTGCCTCTAAAATGGGCCAGTTAAAGTCTCAGAAACTGGCCCTATTAGAATTTTTTGAGTTGCCCAGAGTTGTAAAGGAAATAAAATATTCAAATCTCAAACTTCCATGTAGTTTAGTCTGTTATTTTATCCTTTTACAACTTTTACAGGTATCGAACGCGAGATTGCATCTCTTCAACTGGAGGTATGCAACTATTTTTGGTGCAACTTTTGATAAAATATCTCAGTTGTTCGACTTTTCTAATATTTTATTCACATGCAATTTCAGGAGAAGAGACTGGTAGCAGAGATCAAGAAAACAGCTAAAACTGGAAATGAGGCAAGTTTATGTTTTAGTAAATATATTCATTTTAAAACTTCATTAAACCATATGTATGTAGGCTGTAAGCTATTATAAAGTTGAGTTAATATATTACCATTAACATATCACATTAATTAATTTTGGCCCAATTCAAGTTAGGCTATTGTAATGGTGGGTATGAGGTATACTTAGTAAGGACCTTGAAGATTTTTTAATCCTAATTCATAATAAGGATGACTGAGGTGTGACCAATGGTTGGATTGAGAGAATAGGAGAGAGAGCCTTTGATGGGTTGGAAAGATCAATTGATTATCTTAAGGAGTGGTTCATACTATTGGCTTTTGGTTTGAGGGGATTTTTTTTTTGTAAATGAACTTAAACTTTCAGAGTTCACAGAAACACTAGCCTGTAGATAGTTGATTATGTACATTGGTGGCACCAAGGGTACATTATTACTTTAGAAAAATGGATGACTGAGGTGTACTCTTGAAGCGTAGCTTTTTTTCAGCCACTTCATTCTCGTATTCAAGTATATCAATGTTGTGAGTGGTACAAAAAGGATGAGAAAGGTCTTCATTTTAATAAGCAAGGCTTATGCTCACTATGAGACTAACTCTCACAAATCCAAAATAATTTGTTACAATGCTCATTTTCGTTTCTCATCACCAAGATTTTTGTGTAGATAAGCATTATTTTGCAACATCTTTCAATCTGTATTAATTTTCCTTCCAATAATTAATAAATGAATGAGACTGAGTTAAATAAAAAAACAAGTTTACCCACTACATTAAAATTAGGATCTTTTTTTGCTTAGGAAGCTACTTGAGGATCTTAACTATTGATAATCTTCAAAAGAGGGGTAACTTTCTAGCAACTGTTGCTATTTTTGTAAAATAAATGCCGAATCCGTTAATCGTCTCTTGTTGAGATGCTCTTGGACTAAGCAATTGTGGGATAGTGCTTATAAGGTTCTTGGCATTTGTTGGGCAATCATAACTATCTTGAGGAAGAATTGTGGGCTTGGAGGGGTCTATGGAGATGAATAGAGCTATAGAGTTGGATCTCTCTTTCAATTTCTTGGTTGGTGTGGAATGAGAGAAATAGGAGAGCTTTTGATGGGGAGGAAAAATCCTTTACTTTGATCAAGGATAGATGACTTCTTACTCTTCACCTTTGATTGATTGGTAAACCTTTTATAAATGATGAAAAACTTATAGAGTTCAATGAATTTTTGTTATGTAAATGAGTTGGCTACTTGGTACCCCTTTGGTGCCCTATAATGAATATACTTTTACTTATCAAAAATAAAATAAAAAACTAATTGGTAAGCATTTTTTAACTACCATTTCTATGCGTCTTCTAAGTTATCCTACCTTAACCATAATAAATATCAAAGAAAGCTTGCATAAAATTTGCTTCCATTGGAGTTAGTGATGGGGAACATGAGAAAGATTAGAATTAGGGAGTTTAATTTAGGAATTGGTGGATATGGAGATAATTATATAATCAAAAAATATTATGGGTATCTAGATATAGTTAATTTCATATGTCAGTTTCCTTTCATAGTTCAGTTTCTTTATCGGACTAGGATTAAGATCTCTATATAAGAGGCGTTTCTATGTCATTTGTAAGCAGCTTCGCGCCATGTGATTTGGTTGCGGTTCCCATGTGACTTGGATCGGTTTTATCTTTTATGTTTAGTTTATCTTTATCTCTCCATTACAGTACTACATCAAGTAGTATCAGAGCCTAAATTCGATCCCCTATCACCACTCTCAAACACTTCAACCAAACAAGCCCTTAAATCCGAAACAGCATCCAAACAAGCCCTTAAACCCAAAACAGCATCCAAGCAAGCTCTTAAACAAAACAGTCCACAAAAAACCAGATTTGACTAACTTCCGGTCACCACAAGCCTTTATCGCCATCACCAGTCGCTCGTCGGGCTGGGGTGACCATAACCTGAGCTTACCATGGCCCTCCGCCACGTACCGCCGTGTGCCACCCCCAGAGCAGCCACCCACCGGAACTATTCACCTTACCCTGATCGGAATCCTCCGATCTCCTAAAATTCAGGAGCCCACGCGTCGAGATCTTGACCGGATAACAGTGAAAACCCACAAACTAAGCTGTACCGCCCACCACCTTCGCCGACTAGTCACTTCACCGATAGAGTACACATCCGAGATCGGAAAGGGCTGATCTCTCCATCCTTGCTAACGCCCGATCTTAATTCCACCGGATCCCACCGCGTTTAATCCGCAAAGACAACCACCTTTTCACCGTTCCCACCATCGAATCACTGTTTTCCGAACATTTCCAGTTCACGAGACCCATCTCATCAGGCTCGGGATTGTCCTATCTGTTTGCCTGCAAAGTTTTGTCGTGAAATGCCACACAAGAAGCTTTCACGCGTGGGCTGGCAGCCAGGTCGTAGAACTGAGCCGAGCCGTCTTAGAGACAGCTCTAAACAAGCTGCACCTACACTTTTATCTCCATTGAAATCATCCCAGTCACTTTTTATAAGTGTCTTTTTTTGTTTTAAAAAAAAAAGAAGAAAAAAAGAAAAAGAGAAAAAAAAAAAGAATATATATATATATGAGCTATTTTAGTTTACTATTATGTCTTATCGTACTGGATTCGTATTCGAAACTTAGAAGTTCAACTGTCAAGTGCTTAGACTCACTTGGATGAGTTGAAATCCAAAGCGATAAAGTATGGTTGGCATTATCTTCCCCGGAGTATGTATGAAGAATACAAAGAACTTTAATATTGGGTTTATCATGATGAGAGACGACTTGAAGAATTGCAGCACCAATATGAGTACGAGTATGAGCAGAGTTCTTGAGATGTCCATACTTGGATGAGTTGAAATCCAAAGCGATAAAGTATGGTTGGCGTTATCTTCTCCGGAGTATGTATGAAGAATATGAAGAACTTTAATATTGAGTTTATTGTGATGAGAGACGATTTGAAGAACTACAGCACCAATATGAGTATGAATATGAGCAAAGTTCTCGAGATGTCCATGCTTTGAATGGTAATGGCGATAAAGTATCTTTGATGATGAGAGACGACTTGAAGAACTACAGCACCAATATGAGTACGAGTATGAGCAGAGTTCTTGAGTATGAGCACCAATAAAGTTCTTTATATTTATGATGATGAATGAGTTACTTATAAGAATTATTATTATGCTCTTCAAGATGCCAACCATGGTTGTGTTGGATATGATCGTGCTTACGGAGGTTATAATGGTTATGGTGTATACGATGAGCATGTGATAAAGCAGAAGACTGACCCATTAGCTTCACCCCAAGTTCGAGAGAAGATAATCTAATTGTTGACAAAATATAAAGAATTGTGCAAACCCTTGGATGTTGTGACAGTGAAAGATGATCTCGAAATTGATAATTCAAAGCTCACGGATGCTAGGGAAGACACTAAAGAGTAACAAGTTGCTGACAAAGATGACAAACCGGTCGACGATCGGCTTGATGTTGTTGAGTTGGTTGAACCTGTTCCTTGTGCAGTTGACTTGGTTGAGCCAGTCTAGCAAGATTTTATTGAGCATATCGAGGGAGCTGAAAAAATTCAACACAAACAAGACGACAAGCTTAATGGTACGATTAAGGGTCGAGTTGACACACATGTCCTGGATATTGACTTTATCCTACCTTCTTGGTTTCACGCACCTCGCCAACAAGCATTTCCAACGCAAATTTTTTCACCTCCTAGACTTCGGCTTCCATGAGTTTTGCGACTATGCCTTATTATTTCTCTATCAATTTAAGTTGTTGATCCTCTTACACTTTTCAACTCGATGATGAGTTTTTCGTAGTGGTGGAGAATGATGGAAACACGAGAAATATTAGAATTAGGGAGTTTAATTTAAGAATTGGTGGATATAGGGATAATTATGTAATCAAAAAATATTATGGGTATCTAGGTGTAGTTAATTTCATATGTCAATTTCCTTTCATAGTCAGTTTTCTTATCGGACTAGGGTTAAGATCTCTATATAAGAGGCGTCTTTATGTCATTTTTAAGCAGCTTGGAATGAATAATAAAAGCAGATTATTGAAATTAAACACTCTGTGATTGAGTAATTGCTTCACGCCATGTGATTTGGTTGCGGTTCTCATGTGATTTAGATCGGTTTTATCTTTTATGTTTAGTTTATCTTTATTTCTTCTCCCTACTATATTGCATCAGCTAGCCACTAGGTTTGTGATTTGAAGTCAAAGATATTTGTAAGAAATTGCAAGAGATGCTCAATGTGTTATAAATTCATTGTATATCTGTTTGAATGCTTTCTTTGTGGGAAAATGTCCAGATATGCAAAAAGTGTGGTGGACCCTCCCCTGGAAACAGCTCTAATCATGGCATATATCTAAGTGTGTTGTTACTCCTACACTATTCAAACATTCTATGCAACATGGATTGTTCAATGACCCACTAAAACCAGTTCAAAAATTGGCTGGCTCACATACAAATCAAACTCCATATTTGTCTTGCTTTTTATCGACTTTCTTCATTATTCATCTTAGTTGCTGATGAGCTGTAAGCATTTTCTTAGGCTGCCACCAAAATCTTAGCTCGTCAACTTGTTCGGCTGCGGCAACAGATAACTAACTTGCAGGGGAGTCGTGCCCAAATTAGAGGCGTAGCTACTCATACACAGGTAATGCAATTAATAGGATAATAATAACTCGTATCCCTTTATTTATTCAAATTCAAACATTGTTGTTGTTATGTCAACAGGCACTATATGCCAGTACTTCAATTTCTACTGGGATGAAAGGTGCAACTAAGGCAATGGTCGCAATGAACAAGGTATCCATTTCAAAGTTGGTACTGGAAGAGAACATTGTGGTGTTGTTATCAAGTTCCAACTCTTATTTATAGATTGCTACTAGAGTGACAGTTTTTGTTGAAAATGATGGTAAGGTATCCATTTCAAAGTTGGTACTGGAAGAGAACATTGTGGTGTTGTTATCAACTTCCAACTCTTATTTATAGATTGCTACTAGAGTGACAGTTTTTGTTGAAAATAGTGGTAGAAAATATGTAAATTTTATAGATGAGTGGATAATCTATTCAGCTCTATATCTTTGGCAGAGATACTTCTTACCTGGAGATCATTGTAATTGATTGCACTTATGTCAAAATTTGACGCTGGTTGAACTCTGAATTATGTCTAGGCATTCTTTGATGGAGCACCATCATTATAATTTCTGTCTTTTTGCAGCAAATGGAACCTGCAAAACAAACAAAAGTTATCAGAGAATTCCAGAAGCAATCTGCACAAATGGACATGACGGTAACAATTTTTGTTTTCTCAATATTATTTTCTTCCTCCTATTATTCAGCGTGTGCTCTAGATGCCTTGCCTCAATACTTTTTAGCAATTAAAATATGTATTAGTTGGATAAGCCAAGCTTGGAGAAGAAAATATGTGTACACTTGAAAGCTATAACTTTGCTGAGTCTTACCAATATAAAAGTGAGACAATTGACAATTGATCAGCTGGATTTAATCCCGTTCGCTGTATGAAATAATTCAAACCCATTTGCTTCCACATGAAAATATTTACTCAAATTACTAGGACCTGGGACTGAGCTTTGCAGCATTTGTTGAATTATTCTCCTTCCTAATTGGTGTTTGTCGTGTTCGGTAATGCATGATCCTTTAATATGTATGTCATATTGTTCTCTTTGCAGATAGAGATGATGTCAGAGGCTATTGATGAAACTTTAGACAAAGATGAAGCTGAAGAGGAAACAGAGGAGCTCACTAACCAGGTGCAATATTGGCTTTTGTATTTCATTCTTTCTTTTAGCTTTCTCTTACAAGTCCTGCTCCATTTCTTGCCCATGGTCTCTAACATATATTGTTCGCTTTTAGGTGCTTGATGAGATTGGTGTTGATATTGCATCCCAGGTTGGTTTCTTTGAGAATGATGCCATCTCAAAAATTTTGGCACAAACTGCATTTCTTGATTTAAACAAGTTTAAACAATTGTTTAATCCATTGCATTTTCTTAATTCAAAAAAGTTTGAGCAATTGTTTAATTTTGGTCCTCTTCTTTGACAGTTATCTTCAGCTCCAAAAGGTCGGATTGCATCAAGGAATGCTCCTCAAGTTGTTGCTAGGTATGTGCCAGTTTCTCAATTGATAACCCATGTCTCAATGGCGAAAGTCAAATCAGCCCATTTGGTCAAACAGATGTGTAAAAGTTGTTAAATTCACAATCAGTGCATTTTGTGTTGCTAAAAACAAGGAACACTGCAATATCCTTTCCAGTGGTTCTTCAGTGACCCATATCTCAAGTTTGCTTTCCAGTTGTTATTTCTCTCTCATGTTTAATACCCAAAGCCAAAATGTATGCATCCCTTCTCCCTGTCCCAAACATCCTGACAAATGGACAGGATAATGAGTGAAATGCTTTCCAATGATTGCCTGTATTATCAAATTTCAGTGATTTGCTTGTACAGAATGTCTGTTTATAACTGCAAAGTGTGCAGAAAATGTGGTGACAAAACTTTTTGTGCATATTTTGAGATATTTAGTGCACACTAAGGAATGTGATGGAGTACACGATGAAGAGTAGAATTAGGGATAATTATGTAATTGATAATATTAGGGATATTTAGAGTTTCAGTCTAGGACTAAGAATTATTATATTAGTTAGTCTCTTTATTGGAGTAGGGTTAAGATTCCTAAAGATCTCTATATAAGAGAGATCCTAGCTGATGAATATTAAATTAAATTATCGAATTCCAACACTCTGTGATTGAATTGTTAATGTGTCCATGTGATTTGGACTGTCGTCCCATGTGATTTGGGATTGATCCATGTGATTTGGATCAGTTTTTTTACCTTTTTAATTCTTTGTTATCATCTCTTTGCTATTGTTTAGCATCAAGTCGAATCACACCCAAATCTCGTTCCCCTGTGTGGTTGGGAAAAAAACACAGAATCAGGCCTTGCACACTGTGTGAACAGTAACAGAGGTCTTCTTGTTGAATCATCGCCGTCAGGCGCCGTCCTAGAAACCCGGAGACACCACCAACCGGTGCGGAATCTCCGGGTGACCAAAATCCAAGAATTCTGACCTGGTCTGTTGCCTGAACCGCCGCCAAACAAGCCGTGGACGTTTCAAACTTGCCAAGCCCGATCCGACTCCTCTAGGCCTCCTATGCTGATTCTGAGACCACCATCTTGCCGGAAATCCAAAATCCAGCCTTCCCTCAAAATATTTCTAGTCCGAACGGAGACTCACATGCCTCACGTGTCGGATTCGACTCTGGTCACCCAGTGACATGCCTGCCTAGCCTGAGCCGCTCCCAGAAGCCGTTTCAAGTTGTCCTAAGCCGAGCCGTGTGACCATTTGTTGAATAAGCCGAGCCGCACCTCGTCGCGTTGACCACATAGCTTGACCAAACAAAATTTTACTAAATTTGCAAGTTTCTCTTTCCCTTACTATTTATGTAATAATAAAAAAAAAACAGAAAAGGAAAAAAGGGTTGCTGCCAGAAAACAGAAAAAGATAGAAAAGATGTATAGATATATGCTACTGCTTTGAGAGGTATACTTCTTGTTTTATATGTATGAGCATGCTTAGTGTGTATTCTTCTTGCTTTATATGTATGAGAATGCTTAGTTTTTAGTGTTTTACTATGTCTTGTCATACTTGGGCATCGTAATCAAAGTGTGCAAACTAAGCTACCAAGTCACTACTCTCGTTTGGATGGCTTGAAATCCAAAGGGATCAAATATAGTTGGCATGTTCACTTCCTGGAGCATGAATGGGGAATATGAATAACTTGAATATTGGGTTTGTCGTGATGAGAGATGACTTGAAGAATTGAAAAATCAATATAAGTATGAGTGTAATTCTCAATATGTCCATGCTTTGAATGGTAATGATGATTATGTTAATGATGATGAACGAGCTGCTTATAAAAATTATTATTATTCTCCTAAAGATGCTTACCATGGTTGTGTTGGGTATGATCATGCTTACGGAGGTTATGATGGGTATGGTACATATGATAAGAATATAAAGCAAGATAAAGTCAATGAGAATGAAGATATTCTAGCCTGTTGAGCCAATTTCTTGTGCAATTGACTTTGTTGAGCCAGTCTAGCAAGATTTTATAAAGCATAATGAGGATGTTAAAAAGATTCAAGACAAACAAGAAGACAAGCTTGATTGTAAGATTGAGGTTCGAGTTGATACTAATGTCCTTGGTATTGAGTTTATCCTACTTACCTTGTTTTAAACACCTCAGCAACAAGCATTTTCGGTGCAATTTTTTTCATCTCCTAGTGACTTTGGCTTCACTGAGTTTCATGACTCTACGCATTTGAGCTCTTGATCCTTCACTATTTTCAGCTCAAGGTCGAATTCTTTCTAAGTGGTGAAAAATGATGGAGTACACAATGAAGAGTAGAATCAGAGAATTTAATCTAAGTACCGGGGGATATTTAATTATGGGGATAATTATCTAATTGACAATATTAAGGGTATTTTGAGTTTATTTAAGTTTAGTTAATTAGTTTTTATTAAATTTCCCTTTTTAATCTAGGACTAAGAACTATTATATTAGCTAGTCTCCTTATTTGAGTAGGACTAGGATTCCTAAAGATCTTTATAGTTAATTTTCAATTAGCTTATAAATGAATAAACAAATGAAATTATCGAATTCCAACACTATGTGATTGAGTTGTTAGTGTGTCAATGTGATTTGGATCAGTTTTTTATTTTTTTTAATTCCCTTCGGGATCAGAATGTCCCTGAGATATTGATGGTGATGATTGTGTGAGCAGTAAATATTACTGTGTCAAATGCATTATGCAGTTTGTTGGGGGATGTTGGTTGGAAATATTTTTGGGACTATTTTAGACCTGAATGAGGGTTTGGGGAGTCAGGGAAGCAAGTTTTCCCGTTAGTGTTGGTTGAGAATCCTTCTAAAATGATGCGCCCAAGGCCTTTACACTATGTTTGGTTGGCCAAATTGTTCCAGGAATGGGAAGCAAGTTTTCCGTTAGTGTTGGTTGAGAATCCTTCTAAAATGATGCCCCCAAGGCTTTTACACTATGTTTGGTTGGCCAAATTGTTCCAGGAATGGAATGGGCATTCCTGGAAGTATTTTTGGGACTAATTTAGACCTGAATGAGGGTTTGGGGGAGTCAAGGAAGCAAGTTTTCCCTTTAGTATTGGTTGAGAATCCTTCTAAAATGATGCCTTAGCCCAAGACCCTTACACTATGTTTGGTTGGCCAAATTGTGCCAGGAATGGAATGAGCATTCTTGAGGGTTTGGGGGAGTCAAGGAAGCAAGTTTTCCCTTTAGTATTGGTTGAGAATCCTTCTAAAATGATGCCTTAGCCCAAGACCCTTACACTATGTTTGGTTGGCCAAATTGTGCCAGGAATGGAATGGGCATTCCCCCAAGAATGCTCATTCCATTCTTTGCAGGGAAAGTATCACTCTTTTTCTTCTTTCATTCCTTATTTGTACTTGTTTAGTATTTTGAGCTGTGGCAAAAGCAGGAGGGAGATTTAAATCACACACCCAATATATATATATATATATATATATATATATATATATATATATATTTTTACTCCCCTCCTTTATTTTCATTTGGTAACTGTTTACTAGTGCTTAATATATTTAACAATATTTTATTCATATGCAGGTCTGATTCTACTGATGTTGAGGATCTTGAAAAGAGGTTGGCCTCTCTTCGACGTATCTGATATGAAAGCATAGCAGTCAGTCACGCAAATCAGCTTTTCCATCTATAAAGTTTTTGAAGTACAAAGGATTTTTTATGCATGAAGACTGGGAATTGTAACTCTAGGGTTGACATATATATGTTCTAGTTTCTAAGAATATAATAAAATTAGTGGATTTCCTTTAAAGAAGTTTATTAAATGGCTGTTCCATATTTGGAGTCTTGTACTCTTGTATATTTGATTTATTGCTATGAGAAATTGATTTTGGGATTGAGAATGAATTGTGGCTTAGTGACTAATAGGGAGCATATTTCTTGTTGGTGCTTTTAGTTCTTTTATGGTTTTGGTTGTCAGTTAACTTAACTGATAAAATCACATGTCAGTTGTTTAAATTTTAGCATCACATCTCATTCATATAAGAGATTGGGATGAAGGTAGTGAGAAGGTTACTTCATAGTTCATAGGACGAAAGCATTCTTTGCGATTGAACTTAAAAGAACTTATTAAAATCAACTTTTGCTTTTTAACTACTTTAAATTTTTTGTTTTAAGTTGATTTTAATCAAATCTTAAACAAATTTTTAAAAGATCTAGAAGTTAAAAAATATATTTTTAAAAACTGAATTTATATTCAATACAGAAATTTTATTACTGTTTTATTGAACGATAAACAACTTTTAACTTCATAACTGTTTTACCGAAAACTATTTCAAAATACTTTGATTCTTGAAAACTAACCAAACATCATTATTCTCACTAAAATCTAAGGGTATAATTTGGACAAATTAGTCGAACCCAAATCGATCCCAACCTAGACTTTGAACAAGCTAGTTAACCAAACAGACCGTTATTATGCTGGAGCATAAAGAGCATAACATAAAATGAACATCCGATTTACTCCTCGTTGAAAAATTCTAATCCCAATCTGCCCATCCTAACAAAATTAAGAAATAATTTTCAAAAAAGAAAATCTTCATTATCCTTTTTTTCCACATATATACATACATATACAAATGCATCTCTCTGACCCATTTCCTTCCTTTGCTTTGACCCCAAATCATATAATCTCAATTCACCATCGATCTTCTTATTTTGTCAATAAAATCGACCTCTCCAACTATTTACGTAATTCCCATAAAAAGTCTTTGGTCTAACATATTGTTATTATCATTTAATTCTTAATTACATTGCCAGTCTTCAAATCAAATCTTGGTCACCTTCAAAGGTAGGGTAATATTTTTTTCTTTTTTGATTTTCTAAAATGTAATCATATAATTATTTTCTCTTTTTTTTTTCTTTTCTTAGTTAACATGATAACGATTATTTTTATGATTGCTGGTTTTATTCTTGAATTATTTTGATTGTTTATTTGCAGAAGTTTCCCTTTCGGAGCAAATCAGGTAATTCTTTTGAGCCTTTTTTTGGGTTAATCTTATGCCAATTGAATGTTCTAATTCTTTTCGTTTTTATTATGTATGCGTGAGATTGATAATTGTTTCTCTATGTTTATTTTTATTTAACGATTTGAGGAACTGGATGTATTTTATTGAACTTATAACGAGAATTGTAATGCACGAACATAATTGTTTTACTTGTTTTCGTTTTTTTTGGGATAATTATGTCTTATTTTTGTCCAGACGCTGTTTTCTGTAATAGTTTTGGAAGATTCCTTTGACGATTTGTCATGGATTTCATTGTGCTAAAATTTTACTTAATTAATGATAATCCAGAGGCTATGCTTCGTGTAACTTATTGTCAGAGATTTGTAAAGCAATGGCATTTTCATTAGGACTCAAATAACCCTGAAACAAATGCTGATAAGCTTGTATTGAACTGGTGGTGCTTAAAATTATCATTTCTGGAGACGAGCTTTAGACAGCTAGTGGTATTCCTGTATTTTCAACGAGTATAACTGCTTCCTCTATTTTTCTTTTGTCTGTTTTTGGGTGAAGTGATCCAGAGTCTCATCTTTGTTTTGCTTTTAATCACAAACTTTGAGATTAAGTGATTAACTTAAAACAGTGAAATCCCCTTTTCTCAGCTTTAGTGGTTCAAATATTAATTTTCATGCTTTTCCTGGGAACTAAGTTATCATTAGCTAATCAGATGTTAGTTCCACTGCCAAGGCGGGGAACATCAGCATCCCTGTAGGTTTGAGCGGGTAATTAGATAACAAAAATCCTTTGTCTCGCATATTGTTCATTGTGTTTTGAAGTGTAACTCCAGGTTATACATGGTTTTTTTTCCCTGATCCCTAGAGCTATCATTTCCTTGGTGGTTCTAGCAGCTTGTTCCCTAGCTTAAATTGATGGGAAAATATGAACACCATAAAAGAAGAGAAGCGAAAGAGGTCAAGAAATCCTGTAAAACAGATTCTATAGTTGGTTACGTAGAAAAGAAAATGAACAGCTCATCTAAGGAGGTATTGTGACTTCCACAATTGTCCTTTAAATATACGATCCTCTTTTTCTTCATGGAAATTGGACCAGAGTATCCAAAGGAACAACTTTTCTTGTTGAAACTCTCCATATTTTTTAAACTCGAGAACAAAAGAAGTCCTTTTTAGTTCCTTTTGAGTTTTATAGAGATTGATTGCATTGGACAAATGAGTGAGCCTTTGCAGCTATGTGGGTCATACCAACTGAGAAAATACCAAATATGTTAATTGCAGATGTGTACAAAAATTTCATATGATCTTTGATTGGCTCCCCTTTTTTTCAGATTGATTGGCTCTCTTGGAAGACTCATAATGTGGATTTTTCTTTTTATTTTGTCATTGTAGCTATGCAGAGCCAGCTTGTGTGTAGTGGGTGCAGGAGCATTCTTGTATATCCTAGAGGAGCAACAAATGTTTGTTGTGCATTATGTAGCACAGTCACCCCTGTCCCTCCTCCTGGTATACTTTTTTGCTTTCATTTTATCTGCAAATAAGGAGGCATTTTAATTGTTTGTGTGACTACTTTTCACAATTCTATAGTTTTGTTTGCTGCTAACATTATGTATTTTTTCTCTTTAATCCCCTTCCTTCTCCAAATCATGGACATTGTTTCAGTTTTGCTAATATTTGGAGAAAATTTTGGCTGAAAGGGTCAATTTGTTGTTACACTAGAGGGAATAATTGTTGCTGCTGGTTTAAACTACTGGTTTATTGATTTTAAGTGCAATATCTATTCAGTAATTAGTAACTTAGGCCAGATTTCTCAAAAGATTACCTGGAAAAGAGGCTGATTGAGGCTTATTATTATTATTTTAAAACTTTAATGCTTTTCTGCATTATGGAAGGTTATTGTATAAATGGAGAGAATCTTGGTAGTTGGGAATCCAGATTCGTAAATTTATAAATTGCCAAATTTATTATTATAGATAATTAGCTGCAGCTTTGATAACTAAGAACCTTGTTCATCATCCATCCAGGGCTATGTTATCTTGGAATGTCCATCGTTTCTGCTTCTAGTGGTATCTCTTAGGGTGCTGAAGCTTTTTGGAGTTACAAATCATTTTAAATTTTCCAAAATCTTAAAACTTTATATCTAGGCTATCATTATCCAAAACCACTATTGTTTCTTTGTCTCTCTATGTTGTGGGCATTTGCAAGTGATCAAGATCTTAACACTTACAAGTTAGAAAAATCAATGATTGAAGATCAAATTTTGGGCCTGGATTAGAACTTATGTGTTTGAGTTATAGTTGTCAATACCTTGGCAACTAGGTAACACCCACTTGGTTTGCCCTATTGCTCAAAGTTGAAGCCGTTGTTCATGTGTAGTGTGTGGCTTTTTTGTTGGTATGGTATACTTATAGTAATTTTCAAGGAGGTCTCCTGTATCTTATGATGATTGACACATTGATATTAAAATAATATAAAACTATCGTTCTGTATAAATGAGTGCATCATGAATGGATGCCAAAAGGGTAGCATCGGAGTAATTAAATGACTGTTGGAGGAAATATACTAAGCAGATACTAGTGAAACTCTTATTTTAAAATTTAGGAACGAGAGTTGGACAGAGTTAGAGGGGAGGGGAAGAAAGTGGGAGTGGTGAGAGAAAATTTTGATAAGGAAAAAAGTTTAGGAATTTAAGTATTTTTTTTGCCGAGGAGGCCTTGGTTCAATGGTTAAGGCTGAGGCTCAAGGTCCTAAAGGTCCCAGGTTCGAGTGGTGTGTGTGTTTTACCAATAATAAAAGAAATTTAAGTTATTTTAAAATTAGTACTTTTAAATAACTACGTTTCCCTAGTATAAATAACAAAAACTTGTATTCGTAAAAGTTGGGTTTTATCACCTAAGTTTCTATAACACCACTCCTGCAGGGATGGAAATGGCTCAACTTATTTGTGGAGGTTGTCGGACATTGCTAATGTATACACGTGGGGCAACTAGTGTGAGATGCTCCTGCTGTCACACTGTGAACCTTGCGCCAGGTACAATATATGCTTTAATGAGTAAGAGGCAAAGTTAAGTCATCTCATAAGATGGGCACTTACGTTTCTGAAATTGCAAACAGTTTTTATTTATTTTGCAAATCATGCCTTTTTCATGTAAGATTAGGAGCTTGCAGGAATTATATCTCTGAACATACTTTGGAGAAAGTGTTACATCATTTTCATATTCAATAACTCTTGGCTCCATTTGAATTCTGATAATGAGTGAGGAAAATAGTAGAAAATTTTGAAGTTGTTTAAGAAATGAGCTTATTTTTTAATAGAAATTTTTTTTTCAATTTCGTTTCTTTTCTCTCGTTTCCAAGATCTTAACTAAGGGTTGAGAAATTTAAAATAAAAAATTGAAAGAAGCAGGTGCCTGCTGTTCAAGGTCACCACTAGTGATCGTATTTGGGACTTCTGCCTTCTATTCTTTTTCGTTTGATTTAAGAACTGGAACATGATTGCTGGCCGTCAGTCTATCAGTTAATTTAGTCTAGAAAAATTAAGATGCACCCCATTCTGTCTTATTATTGATTCCACCTTGAATAATTTACCATTACTATTAAACACAAAAGTCTTCTCTGAGCACTGTTCCACAGGCGTCTAAGAAATGAAAAAGTCAACTAAAATCTATGGTCATTGTTTCCATTGGATCTTTTTTGTTTATCTTACATCATCACATTCCTAGATTGCATGTGGATACTACTGATTTCCCTTTGTGTCGCTTTTAATTCTTACCTTCCCACTTTTATGGGTCCTAACCTTGTTCACTGACTTGTTCTGTCATTTATTTTTATTTGGGCGAAAAAAGCATCAAATCAGGTTGCTCATGTCAACTGTGGGCACTGTCGGACAACACTTATGTATCCGTATGGAGCTCCATCAGTTAAATGTGCTGTGTGCCACTACGTTACTAATGTTGGGGTTAGTATAACTACTTTTGACATTTGAATATACTTGTTAATGACTATTTGCATAACTTTTTAAATTTAATTTAGTTTTGTCTCTGTGGAGGTTTTAACTTCTAAGTCTTGTACTGAATTCTCCGTATTCAGTATTCACTATTATGAAATTAGAAAATAAGGAATCTTGTGTGTTTGAAACTGCCAGAATGTCCAAAAACTAAATAAGTCTCTGTAGGATCTGTGATGCAGTTTTTGTTTAGAACAATGACTTATTAGCATGTGGTTCTTTTGTTAGAAAAGAAGCATGCACTTTGCAGTTTCAATATGTTGGAATGGAAATTTGTAACCAAAAAGACAAGGTTGTGTCCCTTTGCATTCTGCAGAGTATTACTATATGAATAAGCTGTCCTAAAAGTCGGCATGCAGTCCCACTCATTTGCCTTTTTGAAATTTATTTCCTAAAGAGAAGTTGCTTGGTTTTCATTGATTAGGACAATACACAACAGTATGGGGCCAAGATTGACTTTACACACATGCAATTGCGCTAGTTGTTCTTTGTTGTTTTGATTTCTTCTCTTTATTATCTTTCATTTGACTGCTAATCGTTGTTTATTTACATGCTTGCACTACTTGGTTGACATTATTTTTCTATATAAACGCACACAGACCTTCAAATGCATTTGCAAAAACTTCATGTCAAATAAAACCTCACAGCACTTAAAGAGAGCTTTTTGTTTTCTGTATCGGTCTATCACTCTGTCCATTGTCTTAACGACTTGGAATAATAATCTTGTACCTTAAGACATTTCCCCTTGATCCATCGTAATTCTTTCTTGAAATCCAGGAATGTGTATTAATTCTGAACTGTAAAATGTAATTCTCTTCCGGCTGTTCTTCTCACTTAACATGCATTGTGTCCCAAGTATCTTTTGACTTCTTACCGTTCCACCTCAAGCAATAGGAACTGCATAACGCTTTTTGAGGAACTCTGTTATACCAATAGTGTTAATGCCAGTTACTTTTGGGCAACTAAATGGATCTGGTCCTATTCTTGACTGATGAATTTTCAAATATCTTTGTCATTGCCATTCCTTTCTTTCAATTTAATTGGATTAGATCACATTTGAATCGAACAAATATTTCTCTCTTCTTGCCTGTGTCCCACAATAATTTACTTTCTTGGTACCTCGCAAGTTACCTATCATTATGTTTTCTCCAAAACTTAGCATATGTGTTATTTCAGTCTCTGACATTGCTCTCTTTTTCTCTGTGTTTGTTTCTGCGCTTGTGTGCACTGGTCTCTCACAGATGGCCAGTGCAAGGGTTCCTCTTCCTGTAAACAGACCCAATGGAACCACTTCTGGAGCAATGCCGTCAACTTCAACAGTAAGTTCTTGAATTTTGGTGGTTTTTTTAACTGATTTTAAATTTTATTTAATGGCTTAAATGATGCTTAGTAAATCTGCTGGTCTTGTATTTCATGCAGTCAATGCCCCATTCTCAGAGCCAAACCGTTGTTGTTGAAAACCCTATGTCTGTTGACGAAAGTGGCAAATTGGTAATTTACTTTATCTGAATGAATTTGTTAATTTGTTGTATTGTTTTTTTTTTCTTTCCAAATTATATTGGCTGCCTATGTTACACGGGCTCTTATTCTACCCTACTGTATTGGAGTTGGACACCACAAATATGGGTTGACCCTCTAACACTCCAAATCAATGGAGAACTTGCAAAATTTACAAAAAAGTAGACAAGTGACAACACTCGGACACATACCCATACAGAGTCTGGTTAACATAGCTGGCTGCTTCAGGATTTGTGAGCAAAATGAAATTTGGACATAATATTTTTTAAAACAAAACGATCTGATGAAATTATGGATATTGCAGGTGAGCAATGTTGTAGTCGGCGTCACAACAGAAAAAAAGTAATTGGATGATTTTTGAGACATCCTTGTTTTATTTGGTAGAGAGACTCCGAATCCTTGTTATGACGTATGCGAGACAGATGTGATAATTGGTTTGTGTATATTATGTTGGGGATGGCTATTTATATCAATTCACAAAACTAATTCCAACATGAGGCCCTCAGAGATTTGAAGTGTGCTCTACATTTTGAGGTTAAGGAGTTGGAAGGGAATTGTTCTCGTCATTTGTGTGATTGTTAAATTGAACTGATGGGTTTTTTTTTTTGCAAACTATATAAAGTTATTTCTCTTCGCTTTACAAAATAATTGATGGATGTACTGTATTCGTATTTTATCTTCTGTTGTGTATAGATATTCGTTTGTATAACTTAAAGATTTGATCTTGCAAAGCCAGGATGAAGTTGGAGTTTGTTGTGAGCATTTTCGTAAGATATTTTCAATGAATGTTTCATATTTTAGAATAATGTGCGAGAAACACTTCTTCAGCTAGATGTGATGTTTTTTTCTTTGGTATATTAGCGGAGAGTGGATCGAAATGGTCTGGAAGTGACCGCTAGGTCAAGAGATTGTGGTCACTAGATGCGATGTTGCTTGATGAAGTCAATTTCTTAGAATTATGGTTTTATAGTAGGCAAGTGTGCTTGTGCCATCAAGAGGTTTATTCTTAGGAACCCATTCTTTTGTTTGTTTTTGTTTCTGTTGGTTTCATTGGATTCATTTTCCTCTGCAGAGGATACGTATCCGACTCTAACTCTACCGAAGTATATTTAAGACTTGTTTCCATTAAATTGGTGGAAAATTGAGTCCAAATCGTTGCATATCATACTCAAACCCACGCCCTTTAACTGGGATTGGCTATAGGCTATAGCCATTAGGTCAAGCCCTTGATGGTTATAGTTCTTGTTGAACTTGAACATTCACGCCCATCAGTAATGCTTTTGGCTCAGAAAGGTTAAGGCTGAAATTGTGTGTATTTTAGGATTATTTTAGCTAGAATAGAAAAAGAAAAGTGCCATAAAACTGTACAAAACAGCTTTGGTAAATTAAGAAACTAGCTACTATATGTTTCTTACCACGTAAGGCTTTAATTTTCCGAACCACCAATATCTACATAAACAAAATTAAGTAGATGGTTAGACCAGCCAAGAAAAACTACATAATATTCTCTCATCTGTTGGCTTACTTGACTCAGTAGCTCTGCCTCTCAATAGCTTATATAAATCCCCATCTCTCTACCATCACCATTGCAACATTTTGTCCTACAAATCTTCAATATATATTGATATCTTGATCAATCCATGGCTCCAAACAATGGTGAAAAACCAATTGCAAAGAAACCGATGAAGAATTGGATCCTTTTGATGCTGAGGCTGTTGGCATTCTTTGCCACTGCAACGGCAACAATAGTGATGGCACTAAACAAGGAAACCAAGACATTGGTGGTTGCTACCATTGGAACTACCCCAATTAAGGCCACTCTCACTGCCAAGTTTCAGCACACCCCAGCGTTTGTGTAAGATATATATAAATATATAATTTCTTTATTAATTATTCCTATTGAACATGCGAGCTACATAATACTAGTTAAATTTATTGCATTAGTATATAATTAACGAGTTCGGCAAGTTTTCAGTAACTAAATTAATGTCTCGATGACAATCGATGGGTGACATGTTAGCTTACTTTATGGAAGACATGATATTCATGGACTTTAGTGCTAACTCTAAGCCCAAGGGTTATTTCGGGTTAGGCTTTATTTTCATTTCACAAGCCCGTTTATTGACTTGTGAAATATTTTTATTAAAAAATTATTTTATCATTTTTTACTACTAAAAATTATTAAAATAAATATTTTTTATTAATGGTAAAAAAATGACATTTTTTATTCAAAAACTCATAAATTGTTTAAATTTACATATTTACACAAATAATTTTATGATGTATTACTATAAGTATTATTTTAAATATACTGAAATAAAATACAATATAATAAATATTGTCTTAAGATTGGATTGGGCTCGAGCCTTTGCATATAATTTCAAACCAGGCTCGAAAAAGTTTTCAAGCTTATTTTTAGTCTAAGCTCGCAAAATTAAAGATTGAGCTGAAGTAGATATTTGGGTTATTAGGCCAATAATCACCTTTAATTCATGGATCGGATATTGATCTCTCAATCACGAGAGAAGATCCCAACATATAATCAATTGAGTTTCGCTTGAGAGATCAATGCCTTGGTTGATAAGAGCTGCGGTAGCACTATAAATAACATAAGATTCATATCCATCCTGAGGAAATGATCCTTCAATTACTAAATAATATGATACAGGTTCTTTTGTTTTGAACATATGAAGATAATAATTAGAAGTTTGAAAATGAAATGGTGGTGAAATTTGTACAGATTCTTTGTTATAGCTAATGGAATGGTGAGTCTTCATAACTGGGTGATGATAATGGTGGAGATATTTGGACATAAGTTAGATTACAAAGGCTTCCGACTTGCCATCATTGCCATACTAGACATGGTACTACTTTCAAACAATTAATATCATCTTCCTTCTCAGCTGTTTATCAATATTTTTCTGGTCATTCAATTTTTTGTGTGTATACATGGCAGTTGAATGTAGGTTTGTTATCAGCTGGGGCAAATGCAGCAGCATACATGGCAAAGCTTGGGAAGGATGGGAATTCACATGCGAGATGGAACAAAATATGTGACAAATTTGAAACCTTCTGTGACCATGGAGGTGGGGCTCTAGTTGCTTCCTTCATTGGTCTACTTCTCATGTTGGTCATTTCAGCGATGTCCATCATCAGACTTCTAAAACCAATTAAATACACCAATAACCATTTTGTTCTCCCATAATCTTTTGGTGGGTCAATGGGCTTTTAGCCTTTGTGCTTCTTTCTTCTGTGTGCTTGCTCTATGGTTTGTAACGTGTTTTTAATTCTGGAATTAATCGTGTTTTGTTTCGAGACATGCAATTTTCTAAGATTTGGCTTGTGATTTAATATACAATATGAGGAGTTACATCACCCAAATTATTACTACTTACTTGTTACCTATGTATCAAAGCAAAATATCGTGGAAAAAACTACTAAGCAATGGTAAATTCACTAATTCAATCGTGAGATGAAAAATCACTCACGGATTGCAAAAAAAATCAAGCACAAAAGAAAGCGTACATGTTTAAATTATGTGTAAACTTAATAATAAACAAAATATCGAACCTTCAGATAAACAAAAATGAACCAAAGTATCGATTAAATTGAAACCCAAAAATCAAAACCTAACCCGAAAACCAATCCTAACCAAGTCTAAAAGCTTAAATATCCAAACCAATCCAAATGGAGTGAAAACACCAAAATTTGAAACTCAATACCTAAAACTATCAAAACTCCGTCTTAAAACAAAAATGGGTCAAAAATACTAAAAAGGTAATAAAGTGGTCGAGGCAAATGGTGGTAAGTCCTCGTAGCATTCGGGGCAAGCCTTTTTCGATGAAAGACGATGACCTTACACTATCCTTCCTTTTCCTTTCTCTCTATTCCCAACCAACGTTGTATTTTCAGCAATTCTAAGTATTTTTTCTAATTCTCTTTATTGTGGTGAGTGATGTCATGGCAAGACAACGAAATAAAACAGAAAGACAAGGTCAATCAAACCGAATGATGGCGGAACCGTAATAATAAGCAAATCCAAGAGCGATCTATAGTTACAAAAAGGTACATCTTGTTTCATACTGTGTTTGTTGGTTTTGCTTATTTCCGTTAATACTGCGTGCGTTTCGGCGGGTTCTTGTTCACATATTCTCTCACTAAAATACGTTTTTTTTATAAAAAAAATTATTTTCTTTTTTACTCTTTTATTAAAATTTTCTAAGATTTAGTTAAATTTTATTAGTAATTAAAATATTAATTAATAAATAATTTATTTATTTAAAATTTTAAAAAATAAATTTCGACTTTGTTTTAAACTCATTAGACCATCACTTTTATCTTATCTAATTACTTACTAATTTTAAACTTACATATCATTTTTATATGATTAATTACCAAATTAAATATATATTTAGAGTTTCGATCTTATAGAATCAGTTCCGTAAAAATTACTATAAAATAATAAAAATTCATTAATAATAAAAATTAAATTTTAAATATTAAAATTATAATTTAATTTTTTTATGATTATTTGTGAATTTTTCAATACCTTGATAATTTTCACAAACCCTAAATATGTGGTATCACTGATCTACGTGTAGTATTACAAAGCCGAATCTCAAAACACTTTATTTACTTTGTTTTTTTAACCTTTTAAATGCTTTCACGATATATACTATTTATTATTTAATAAATACAATAAAGTAAAAAAAATAAATAAATTAGAGAGATACTCCGATAAAAATAAATATATACTAAGAAAGAGGAGAAGTGTTCAAGTACATCTACACGTCTGTCAACTTGGAATTGTAGCCGTTCTTAAGGTATCCTTATGCTTCTTTTAGCTGTTTTTATGTTCCTTGATCATAAGAAAATAAACCTATATTTTATTCTTCGAAATCTTTGTTTATTTGTTTTTCACTTGTTTTTCCTGTCTTTATTACTCTTTACTAATCATTCTTTTTCTGCTTTATTAATATGGTTTACAAAGTCAATTTTTTACTTGAATTTAGATTGGAATTGATATTTCAGTTAATGGAAATTAATTGAGGGAAAATTCAGGGAAATTGAGATTGGACAGGTAAATGCAATTGAATCTTTTTAATTTTGTCTCATTGATTTCTATTTATGCTAATAGGTTTTCGTGAAAGTGGAAAACAAATCCATTTTAGGAATTGCTTTTCGATTTTCTGGCGAATTTGCAGGATAGTATTGATTGTTTTCTTTTCCATTAATGCATAAGATTTTAGGTCAAAATTTGTTTCCTTGGAGAAAATTAGAACCTCTGTCTGGGAATAGCTTTTGATTAATTGGGTGTTCTCTGTATTGATTTGTTAGGTCAGTGACATAATTTTGTTTTGCAATTTACAGGTATAGATTGTTGAATTAGCTTTCATAATTTGTTTGCTTTCTTTTTTTTTCCAGTCAATGGAACAGTTCAAATTGGCAGTAGAATCTCATAGCAAGGAGGTTAGATTTTTTTATCCTGTCTTTTTTGTATCATCTATTTTGGCTGTTATATCTATCAATCTTACATGTTTAGAAGATATCATATGTTTTACTTCTGTTAATAATTTTTTATTGTTCTGTAAAAAACTGTAGATCTGTTCTTTATTTACCATCTCTTTTGTTTGATTTCCTTTATTGGTTATTATTTGCTTTCAAGAGTGTTTTTTTAATTAACTTATGCCAATCTGGGTATGACTATTTTGTATCTGGTCATCTATTGCTTCAACAGAAAATTGTCATTAGATTTTTGGCTATAACCTGGTCCTCTCAGTTTCCGTTGATCAGTCTAGTCCTTCCATCAGTGTTGACTGTAGCATTCTCTTTTTTACCATCTCCTTTTTTTTTTCAATCATTATTCGGAGATAATAAAGAATTATTGATTGATAGTATTGGATAGGAACCAGAACTTGAAGAGAAATCATGATTTTGTTGAGGATGTATCATGCATAGATAAGGTATAAATATGAAAAATATGGATTGATAGTTCTTGAGAAGCATGGACTGGTATCAAATTTCCTGGCGAGACATTACATTGTTGATTAGCATCAGAATCTATTAAGATATATTAAGTCTGTTCTGCTTCGTTGTGCGCTTTTCCATTCATCCTTTGTTCCTTTTTATTTGGTGAAGCGTTTTCTACCTAATCACAGTCCCTGTTGGTTCTTAAATTGGGTGTACTCAATGGTGAGTTTTTTTTAGCCTATGTCATTAGACCTTAGTCCTCAGCCTCACAGCATTCCAAGTTGCCTTGGTCTGGAACCTGTCTGAGCTCGAAGGAAGCTAGATCCCCTTGTCTTCAACTGTTACATCTGGAAAATTAGTTCCACACAAATCATTTGTGAATTTCTGCCAGATCATCAGATATAGTAGCAGGCCGGGACCAGCAAGTTGTCATTCTTTGTAGTTGATTTTCTCTCTCCTTAGAACATAACGGATAAGAAATATAAGTTCTATATAGCAGATGCTGTTCTAGTGTGGAGAATGAGAGAGGTGATACATTTCTTCATCCACTTGCACCATTTAGCACCTAAGCCCATATTCTGAAAAGTAAATAAGAGAAAGTCCCAACACACATGGCTTAATCATAGGTTGCAGCTGATAAATAGAGATATAGCACAATGATGTGATCTAGATTGCAAATTTAAATATAATCATGTAGAATTTAATAAATATTTTCTGCAGGATCATTCTTCCAAGCATACCCCCAAAAGGAACAATAACCTTGAGACTACTGGTAGTCCTCATCATCGAAAGGTAAACAAAATTATATGGCATCCAATTTGATTTAGTGCACTGTGTAGTGCCAATTCTTGGGCTCAGAAGACCTTAGTAATGTTAAATATGTTTTGCACTTTGTGATACTAAAATGAGTCAAAATTGGTGTACCGTGGCAATTGAAGGCATAATTTTATGTTATACAATGAAGCCATTTTTGAAATTTCAGCTCTCAATTTGATCATTTTTAAATTTTTGGAGGAAAATCTTTTCACCAATTCTGAGATTGCTCATTATCTACCAATAGTCATTTAAATATTACCAGAAACATGATCAGCCTTGCTTGAAATGCTATGTGACACCCAATGGACTGATTTAGTTGCAATCATTGAAGAACATCCACGAGGTTGTTTCTTCCAATTCATGTTGCCTGAATTAGATCATTGGTTGTATGTTTCAGATATCTGCCAGATGGGATCCAGCTGGAGCCTGCAGGCCCATCATTGATGAAGCTCCTGTATTTTATCCCTCTATTGAGGTATTCTCTAGTCGAAATAAAGATCTCATCTAATTTAGGTTTTTTTGATAATATTTCTGTATCTATTAATTTATTGTATTGTGGTACTCCAATCATCAGGAGTTTGAAGATACACTTGCTTACATAGAAAAGATACGAACAAAAGCAGAGTCATTTGGTATATGTCGGATTGTCCCTCCGCCTTCCTGGACTCCGCCCTGCCTTCTTAAGGAGAAAAGTGTATGGGAGCATGCTAAATTTGCCACACGAATTCAGCAAGTTGACTTGCTTCAAAATAGGGAGCCCATGAAAAAGAAAAGCAGAAGCCGAAAGCGAAAACGGAGGAGACACTCAAGGATGGGAAGCACCAGAAGACATACCAATTCGGGTTCTGAAGTGAACGTCTCTTATGAGGCTGACGAGAAGTTTGGTTTCCATTCTGGATCAGACTTCACACTTGATGAATTTTCAAAATATGCTGATTATTTTAAAGATTCTTACTTTCAAATGAAGGATTGTGATGAGGATTTAAAATCTTGCGGGGTTGAACACAAGAGATGGGAACCTTCTGTGGAGAATATTGAAGGTGAATACTGGCGGATTGTGGAGCAACCAACAGATGAGGTTGAGGTATGAAAATATGAGTATCTATTCTCTCTCTCTTCTGGCCTTCCTATTTTCTTTCACCAAATTCTTTTTTATATCTGTTTATAGTTGAGGCATGTTTTATTTTGTCATATTGCAGGTATACTATGGAGCTGACTTGGAAACTGGAACGTTTGGAAGTGGGTTTCCTAAGGCATCATCAATGTTAACTGAAAGTGATTCAGATCAGTATGCGATTTCAGGTTGGAACCTAAATAACTTCCCACGCCTACCTGGTTCTGTTCTGTGTTTCGAAGGATGTGATATCTCTGGAGTTCTAGTTCCATGGCTCTATGTCGGAATGTGCTTTTCGTCATTTTGTTGGGTATGTCATGAATCAAATGATCCAGTTACAAAGAACTTTAATTTTTACATACGCACACAGTCACACGCTATATTTACTGTAGACAGCTAATTGTAGTATCCTAGAATCTTTGTAATAAAGATTCTTGGAAGAAATTTTTCTTTTTATTTTCTTAAGATTTCTCAATCATCTATGTTTGGTTTCTATGATGTAAACAATAGTTCTTTTAAAGATTTATTGGGATGTGGAGGGATGATGCAAGAAATAGTGTAGTAGGAGATTTCATATATTCAGTTGATGTCATTTTCTTGAATTCAAATACTAGATTTCACTCATTGCTCCATCTTTTTTCCCCTTTTCTTTCTTTCTTTTTTCTCTTACTTTGTTGTTGGAACAGCATGTTGAGGACCATCACTTATATTCACTGAACTATCTACATTGGGGTGATCCAAAGGTGTGGTATGGGGTCCCTGGAAGCCATGCTTCCTCTTTAGAAGATGCTATGAGACAGCATCTACCAGATTTATTTGAAGAACAACCTGATTTACTGCATGAACTGGTAAGAAGAAATTTTTTTCAGTCTATTATGCTTGGATTTAATTAACATTATGTAATGCTTTGCTTACGTGCATATTTGTGTAGGGAATTGGTTTATCTATGACTATCAAAAAATGAAGAAAATGATAAATTACCTTATAGCAGATTGCATATTAAGATTATGCCTTGTGCTTAATTTTTTGGTTATTTTACACTTTTTACCTGTACGCATACATTCTAGGAAATGGAAAACAAGAAGATATTTTAAGTAATACAATAGGAAACCTTAAAATATTAGTGTTAAGAGGACTTTGGCACACTAATCAATGATTGGATTAAGAGCCTGAGTCCCAAGCTGTGCGTAGTATGGAGGGGAGAATGATAAAGGATGATGAGAGAAGAAGGAAAAGATTGAGAAGCGGAGGTGATGTAGGTAGTTTTTGACTAGCTGCCATATAGATGTTTTAGGTACACTTTCTCTTATACACTGGTTAGAGACAACCAACCGGTTATCCTGATAGTTGATACTTTGTATAATATGATATTCTAAAAGGTTTGAGTTTCAGTGGTACTTGGTAATGATGTTACATGATGGGACGTTAAAATTTTAAAGGCCTTATCCAGTCGGTTATTCAGACCTGCCTGGTTACCTACATTCTATGATGGCCCTTAAACATTTTTTCTCTTTTTTTCACGGACATCTTTTCTTGGGTTATGTTTATCATTTTAATGTTAAGTTCTCTGGACCGATAAAAAAATGCTAAGTGCTCTGGTCATGCAAATCAGTCTTCAGTATTCCCCCATCACACTTCTCTTCTGATACCACAAATGTGTTTGGATTCCGGCATCTTATTTCTATTTCTTCCTCAACTTTGCTTCTGTATTTGTGAACATAGTACAGGATGAAATTTATTCCTCAATTTTTGGGCCAGGTCACTCAACTGTCTCCTTCACTTCTAAAAGCAGAGGGCATACCAGTCTATTGTGCTGTCCAGCATTCTGGGGAATTTGTTCTTACCTTCCCAAGGGCATACCACTCTGGATTTAATTGTGGTTTCAACTGTGCTGAGGCAGTAAATGTGGCTCCTGTTGATTGGTTAGCACATGGACAGACTGCAGTGGAACTTTATAGCCAGCAGCGTCGCAAGACATCTCTGTCTCATGACAAGCTGCTGCTGGGATCAGCTCGGGAAGCTGTCCAGGCCCTCTGGGAGCTATCTGTTCTTGGAAAGGAAACTCCACGAAGTTTGAAATGGAAAAGTGTCTGCGGGAAGGATGGAATACTTACCAAGGCAGTTAAGGTGAATATATTGCTCTCTCTCTCTCTCTCTCTCTCCCTCTTGTATATATTGCACACATGCACATGCTCTTATGAGTGGAAGATCTACTCAGGCTGTTTATAGAACTAATATATTTCAGATTTAACAGACACGGGTACAGATGGAGGAGGAAAGAGTAGAGCATCTTCGGACTTGTTTGAAGTTGCTAAAGATGGAAAAAGACTTTGATTTGACAAGTGAAAGAGAATGTTTCTCATGCTTCTATGACTTGCACCTGTCTGCTGCCAGCTGCAGGTGCTCCCCTGACCGATATGCATGTCTTAAACATGTAAACCATTTTTGTTCATGTGAAATAAATGACAGATTTGTCCTTGTCCGCTACACCATGGATGAGTTACATTTACTAGTTGAAGCATTGGAGGGAGGATTAGATGCTGTAAAAGTATGGGCATCTAAAGACCTTGGATTGGTTTCTGTTGATGGTAATGGTACTCATGCGTCTAAGCTGGATCTGGACACTGAGGTGTCCCAAAGTGAGTGTTGTGACCAAAAGAAGAGTTCTTGTTCCTCAAAAACCGAAGAAATGTTGGACATCAATGCTACTTCCTGCTCTTATAGTCATGTCTCATCAAAAGTAGACCAGTCAGAACCCCAACATGGGAATTTTAGTTTAGGTGCATCGCATGTCACTCCAAATAGTCATAGTGATAGCTTAAATGTTGCTCTGGTTATGAACAAGGAATTAAAAAAGGAGGGCCATATTGATTTGAATCTTGAGTTTACGTCTTATGATCATGAATGCAGTGTACTGCATGTGCCTGATAGTTGCGGTAACAAAGCTATCAGAGATGTGGAGGACAGCCTTAGGCTGATGTGTAAGCAAGAGAAAGTTTGCTGTTCTGATGTAGCAAAAGAACCAGATATAATGCAGCTGAGTAGTGCTTCTAACTCATTAGATTACCCAGAATCAACTAGCAAGGATCAGCCTTCAAGTTCGGGGGTTGGTACTTGCAAGTTTGATGGTAAGAAGTTATGTGGGGTTGAATTTCTGCACCCTCATCCAAATTCAGAAGTTCCATCAAACAGCTTGCTGAAAAAAGAAGTTGACAACAGGATAGAAGTAAAGGCCTCTGTGACTGAACAAAATATTCCAATAAAAAGTTTGGGTTCATGCGTTGACCTTATAAATATTGGATCTGTTGTGTTTGGAAAGCGATGGTGCAGCAAGCAGGCCATATTCCCAAAAGGTATGTTGAACTGGAATGTTTGCATGGATTTTGAATTTTCTTTTTTAAGTTTGTAATTTCTTTCCTTTTTCTAAGAACTATGTATACGGTTTTGGTATTGGTTGACTTTTGCAGGATTTAAAAGCCGTGTCAAGTTCTTTAGTGTTCTCAATCCAAAAAAAATATGCAGCTATATCTCAGAAGTCCTGGATGCTGGGCTCCTTGGACCACTATTTAAGGTAGGGTTTCCTCATTTTCAAACTTTTAACAAAAATTATTCACTCAGAAAGCTCCTGTCACATCATATTGTTAATAAATGAATAAATGATTATAGTTTATTGATAGGATTTTCTAGTCGTTATGTCTGCTTACTGGTAGTGCAACTTTCAGGTTACTTTGGAAGAATTCCCAAGTGAAACCTTTTCATATGTCTCAGCAGAGAAATGCTGGGAAATGGTGCTGCAGCGAATTAACCAAGAAATTATAAGACGGAGCAGTCATGGGGAAAGCGGACTGCCAGCTTTGCACCATTTGCAGTGTGTTAATGGGCTTGAAATGTTTGGGTTTCTCTCCCCAGCCATAATTCAGGTAAAGCAATTTTTATTCAGCTTAATCATATTGATCAACTGCTTGTGTAAGAAAACTTTGGAATTCATGAGTGTCACTGGATGGAAAGTTATATTTCTACGTATGCAGTTTCATGCTTTTCCAGTTAGCGGTTGACAAATCTCGTGTAGAATTTTACTTGTTCAAGAAAGTCATCCTTATGGCATATGGGGGTATGCCTTGCTAATCTATATGATGATGCAATAACTAGGAATGCTTTTCTTGCACCAATATAACGTGTTGCTCTCTTCTCTGTATATGGATTACATGATTCCCTCAAAATTATTATACATTTTAAAGCTGAAATCTGAATTAGAAAAACAATAATGATTACCAAATCTGGAATGCAGTTGTTTTTAAATCTTGTCCTGATTAATCATCAAGAGAACAGAATAATGGGTAATAGTTTGAAGTTTTTTTTTTTTCCCACTCTCTGAATCATGATCATGTTATCAGGCGAGCTTCTCTTGTGTGTATTAACTAGTGCACTTTGTGACATTGATAGCTTTCATGCTCTGTTTTTGGGTTTGATTTGATTCGAGTTTTCTTGTATGATTTCATATTTTAGTTCTAACAAAATTACTCAGGCTATTGAATCTCTTGATCCGGATCATCAATTTGTGGATTATTGGAATCACTGGCTCATGACATTGGGAAATGTTAGTGATATCAAATACCCATTTGGATTGGGTTGTTCCCTTGGAGGAACAAAGGCAAAACTTTTTGGGTTTGATTTAACAAAGCAGGACCATAATAATCAATCCATTCAAGAAGGTCATCATTTAGCTGATGAGGAGACACAGATAGTGTTGCGAGGACTACTGAAGAAGGCAACTTCTGAAGAGTTAAAGACATTGCATAGGATACTCAGCAACGAGGCACGAAGTGCCGAATGGAGAGTAGCATTTACTACATTGATTGAAGAGATCCAGAAAACAGGTAGATTAGTGCAGGAAAAGAAAAAGTAGAAAAGACAGGTGCTATAATTCTTTCTCATTCTTATTCCATTGCCTTATTCATTAGGCCCATTTTTTCAATGATCCTCATAAACAGAAAGATTCAGTGCACAAATATTTGCAACATGCCTCTCGTGATATAGACATGGAGTCTCGGTTCATTGATGCCAATAACCAATACAGATAAGGCAACTTGTGTACATTAGAATTAGAAAATTTTACTAACATAGATGATATAGTTTTCGATTTTATTTTTCTGCCATCTCCCCCCACTCCCCTGCTCTTAACTACCATTATTTCTGAAATGATGTGCATACATGAATAATTTCCTTGATAAATTTCTAGGACTGAGCAGAAGGAGAAAAAGGTCGGTATCCGAAAAGAAATCCAAAGATGAGTAGTGCAAGTATTTAGTGATTATTGGTTTGATCCCCACCCCCCCCCCCCCCCCCCCCCCCCCTTCTCTCTCGATCTCTGGGGCGAGTGAGATTTGATCTCTAGTCCTTTGTACAACGATAAGATCCTCAAATGAAAAATGCTGTAAGATTTAGAGAAGTTTATTGGTTGGTCATCTTGAACAGTTTAGTAGGTCATCACATATTTGGACCATACAACCCTTAAAAAGATTTTCCAATGGAACTAAAGTACACTGCATGTAAAGGAGTTAAATGAGATTTGTTGACAGCTTACCACTTTCAAACTCAGTAGAGGGAGGTTAGCAACTTAGACATTTTAGGGATGATATGTGACACTGAAGACCCAGATGAAATAATCAAAAGATAATGTCGTTTTTATTTTCTAAAAAAAAAAAGAGAGATCACAAAAAATGATTGAAACAATGACAATCCAAATCCAAACCAGACCATGTGATGTAACTTGAGTCAAACTTACTGCAAACGATAGTAGTAATAGATAAACAATGAGTATAGTTTATCTCAACAGTTATATCTCTTTAAATGAGAATATCTCGTTTTCTAACATCTCAACTCATATTACCGTTTCACTATAAAAAATAAAAATAAAAACATATACAACTTTCATTTTGTACAAACAATCAAATTACAGCAACAAAATCTTTTATCATACCTCAAATGAACAAATTTGGAAGGAAAATAATATTTTCTCATTCTGAGAATCAAAACAGTATTATATACAGAGAGTAACAAAATCCTATTCCACAGTTTAGATCAAAGATATGTATACAGAGATGAGAAGAAAATATCAAATCCTAACAAAAACCGATTCTTTGGTACTTGGTTGAATTACCACTTGAACAAATATGAAAGAATAGTGTCATCATGTTCTCAGGCCCAAATATATATATATCACAGAAAACAGGATTTACAAGCTCTAACAAAAAAGAATATTAGAAAACTAACAAGAACCCATTTGGTCTAATGACCCAAAGAAACAAAAAATAAATTGGATCTTCAACTTTGCAGCAAACCCATCAGAAACTAGGGTCTTGGCAAGGGGATGGGATCTGGTTGGGATCAAAGGTTGAAGAAAGAGGTGGTCTGTTCGTACGCGTAGGCGCGTCAGGACAGAAGTTTGATAAGATGGGATGTGGGCTTTGCAGTTGTGGGCTTTTTGCCAAATGGGTTAACTGGAAGCCTATGAAATTTTGGGCTATTCCAGTTGTTGAAGACTGGACTTTTCACCAAAAGCCCTTTGCTTCTAATGATGGTCCTTTATTCTTAGGAGCCTTCTCTAAAGCTTGCGGGCCGTGGAGCTGCAGCCCAACTCAGTTACTGTGGGGTGCAAAGTCCAACAATCTTAAAGCCCCTGGCCTTAATAAAAGAAATGAGGGGACTTATGTGAGCCCACTTCAAATTTTATGGTGGGAGGTTCGCAGTTCTGCAGAGCGAACTAGAGCTCAAGCCAGAATCGGTGTTCGACGGTGAAGGTTCGGTAACAGATCGAGCACCTCAAGGGAAAGATTCTTCCTCTCAGTTCGCTGATTCTCGGAGAAAGCATTCTTTATTCTTGCCTAAATTTTCCAAAGTCCCTTCTCCTAATATTCCTGCTTGGGCTTGTCCAGAATTTTCTGATAATGTAACCCCAAAGGAGGGGTTGATTTTGGAAACAAATGACGTCATTATTTTTAAAGGATGCGTCTTGAAATCCTTCTTTTGTGGTGAGCCCCTTCGGAAAGGGGAGGAAAATCTAGTGTCTGTTGACTCGATGGAGGGCGAGAAGGATTAATCACATTCCGGTTTCTTAGAGTTCAATGGTTCAGGAGAGAGCATCGAGGAAGCTAATAAGGACTATCTTGAACAAATTTCTGTTGAGCAAGGTGCTGTGGAGTTGAGGTTACCAGGTGAAATTATTGAAGCCAGTAATTTGTTAGAGACGACATGGAGGTTTCCTGGTCTGGATGATTTGCAGGGAGCATTCCCTGTGTCAGCTGAAGATGTATGTGAGGGCTTTGGTGACGTCGAGACCTCTCTCGCTAGTTTCAAGAATTGGGTGTTGGAACCAAATGTGGAGGTTGATTTAGTCTTTGACAAGGCTTCAGAATGGGTGAATAACAATATCAAGGAGGTTAGTAAGCAATTTGGTGTTTCTTGTGACGATTTCTTTGATAAAGCTGTGGCTTTCTTTGTGGAGATTGAAAAGGAGCGTTTAAAGAGTAAAAAAAACCTCTAGGCAAGCTTCTGTTAGTAAAAGGAACAGGATAATAATAGAGAATTAGATTGGCTTTTGATATTAATTATGATAAGAGTGGGTGCATGCTCTAATAGATTTGAACATTGTTTCTTGGAATGTGAGGGGGTTAAATGATTTTGACAAGCAGGCTTCTATTAAGTATCATTTACGCGATTGAAAAGGGAGTTTAGTTTGTTTACATGAAACTAAAATAGAGGAGATCAATGCCTCGAAGGTTTGTACTATTTGGGGTGTACGAAATTGTGCATGGAAGTTTTTACCATCTCGAGAGGCGTTTGGGGGTATTCTGATTTTGTGGAATTGAAAAGGTTATGGTCTTGATTGATTCTTGGATTGGCAGTCATTCGATCTCTTGTGTATTTAAATCCTTTAATCCTTTCGATTGGGTCGATTTTTATGGGAGGTATGACCCCGGAGAGGCAGTGAACAAAGAGAAGTTATGGTTTGATCTTGGTATGGTTAGAAGTAGATAGTCTCTTCCTCGGGTGTTGGGGTTGATTTTAATCTTGTGTTGTATCCTTATGAAAGGTCCGGGAGGTTGGAGGAGAGTATTGGTATGAGTGAATTCTTGGACTTAATGAAAAACTTTGGACTTGTGGACTTTGCCTTTATGGAAGGCTCTTTCACTTGGTCGAACTTTAGAAAATCACCTTCTCTTTCTAAAATTGATCGGTTTTTGGTTTCATTTGATTGGGAGGTCATGTTCCCAAATTTGATTCAAAAGCTTCTTCCTAGACCCCTATCGGATCATCACCATATTATTTTGCTTGTGGGTGGCTTGAAATGGGGCCCTACCCTTTTCCGTTTTGAAAATATGGGGCTCAAGGTAGATGGTTTCAAAGACCTTGATCGAGGTTGGTGGGATGAGGCAAAGTTAGTTAGGTTTGCTAGCTTTGTAGTGGCTCAGGAGTTAAAAATTATTTAAAAAGAAGTGAAAAGGTGGAATGATGTCTTTTTTGGGGATGTTAACTCAAATAAAGCTTCTTGGTAAGGGAGATTAGCGCTCTCGATGCGTGAGAGGTTTGTGATAAGCTTTTCAATAGGGAGAGAGATAAAAAGTGAGAGGCTAAAAGGAAGCTTCAAAATCTGGTTTCTTTAGAAGAGATTTATTGGCAGCAAAAATCTAGAGCCATTTGGCTCAGAGATGAGAACAAAAACACAAAAATTTTCCATAGAATCTCAAATGCACATAGAAGATACAATTTTTTTAAGGGAAGATGGAGGTTAATGGGACTGTTTTTACTGATGCTCGGGATATGAAGTAAGCTTTGTGTGACTTTTATAAGAATCTCTACTTGGAGCCTTGTGAGTGGAGGCCCACTCTTGATGGTTTGCTTTTTAATAACATTAGGGAGGATGATGCTTCTTGGATTGATAGACCCTTTGAGGAAGAGGAGATTCTCTTTACTCTCAAGGCCTATAATAGGGACAAAGCTCCGGGTCCCAATGGTTTCACCATGGCTTCCTTACAATCTAATTGAGATATTGTGATATCTTGGCTTTCTTTTCTAAATTCTTTGCTACAGGGGAATTTGTTGGTAGTCTCAATGCCACTTTTATTGTTTTAATACCTAAGAAGGTTGGTGCTACGAATGTAAAAGGCTAGTGTCCAATTAGTTTAGTAAAGTGTATTTATAGACTCCTCTCTAAGGTTCTTACTGCTAGATTGAAGAATGTTATTGGAAAAGTGGTTGGGTCGAACCAAAATGCATTTATTGAAGGAGGAAATATTATGGATGTCGCATTGATTGCAAATGAGGTTGTCGATACTCAATTAAAAAGTGGAAAAAAGGGAATTATTTGCAAGCTTGACATTGAAAAAGCCTATAATCACGTGTGTAGTGATTTCCTCTAGTATTTGTTGGAAATGATAGGTTTCGGTGTATTATGGCGTAAATGGATTAGGAAGTGCATCTCTTCTACTTCTTTCTCCATTTTGATCAATGGGCGCTCATTAGGTTTCTTCAAATCTTCGAGAGGCCTTAGACAAGGCGATCCCTTTTCTCCTTTTCTTTTTGCTTTGGTCATGGAAGCATTAAGCAAGCTAGTTGTTAAAGTGGTGGATTAAGGTTTTATTAATGGGTTTGTGGTGGGTGATAGCAAGGAGCCAAAAGTTTCACATCTTCTTTTTGCAGATGATTCTGTTGTTTTTTGTGGTGTGGAGGTGGAACAAACTCTTTACCTTCGGTGTTTACTTCTTTGTTTTTAGGTGGTGTCCAGGTCGAAGGTGAACCTAAGCAAAAACGTTTTAATTCCTATTGGAGAGGGGTTTAATAGGGGATTGTTCGCAAATATGTTGGGGTGTGAAATCGGATCCCTCTCGATAACTTACTTAGGACTCCCGTTGGGCACTATATTTAAAGACATGAGTATGCGGGCACCTATTGTGGAAAGATTTGAAAAGATGTTAGCCGGGTGGAAAAACCACTTTTTATCCAAGGGTGAATGTTTTACTCTTATCAAAAGTACCCTTTCGAGTCTTCACATCTAATTTATGTCTATTTTCCCTATCCCTTGTGAGATTGCTAAGAGGTTGGAAGGTATTCAACGAAGATTTCTTTGGGGCAATTTTGGAGAAAATTTCAAGTTTCACTTGGTGAGATGGAGAATTGTTAAACAACCTTTTGATCGAGGTGGTCTTGGTATCAAGTCATTGGTTCTCTTTAACAAAGCTCTTTTAGGTAAGTGGCTTTGGAGATTTATGGTGGAAAAAGACAATTTGTGATGCAAGGTTATTGTGGCAAGTATGGTATAGAGGGCAATGGGTGGTTTTCTAAAGAGAAATGTGGTACTTATGGTGTTGGGGTTTGGTGGAATAGAAAAGAGTGGGTTGCTTTTGTTATGCTCTTGCTCGAGATTAAGAGGCTTTGGTGAGTTCTTGTGTGTGTATTCATACTGAGGAGTTTGTGTGGAATATTGTCTTTATTCAAAATGCTCATGATTGGGAAGCAAGGGATATGATTAGTTTCTTTGAAAGCATTCACAAAGCAAAAGTGAAGTTGCTTAAAGAAGATAAGGTTAAGTGGAGATTGAATCCATGCGGATTTTTTTGGGTTATGTCATTTTATACGAAACTTTTTTTGACAGAAAATTCGAATGGCATAGACAACTTTCTTTGGAAAGCGATTTGAAAAAACCTAGCTCTAACAAAGGGACTTTTTTTGCTTGGGAAGCTAATCGGGGTGGCATTCTTACTATTGATAACCTTAGAATAAAAAGGGAATGTGCTGGTCAATAGGTATTATCTTTGTAAGGAGTGGGAGGAGTATATCTTTTATCTTCTCTTGGGGTGCTCCTACACTAAGAACCTTTGGGAGTTGGAGTTTAGCTTGGTGGGAATTCAATTGGTGACTGTTGACTCGGTTCAAGATGAGGCGTGGGCTTGGTGTGGGGTGCGAGGCTCCAAGCATACGAAAAGAGCTTACTCCTTCATTCTCCTTTTTACTTTTTTTTTTGTTATTTGGCTTGAATGGAATAGGAGAGCTTTTGATGGCAAGAAAAAACCACTAATCATATTAAAGATGAGTGGTTGCATACTTTTAGATTTTCGTTTAATAAATTTTTTTTTTTTTTTATAAAAGATAAAAAATTATAGATCTTTTTTAGATTCTATCTTGTAAATAATTTTTTTTGCATTTGGGTTATAACAAAAAGGGCTCCCTTTGTTACTTGCTGAATTGCGACTTGAACAAATCAGAAAGAATACAGAGCCCCGAATCCGATAAAAAATTCGTAAGAATACATGACCTATAAACTCTAACAAAAAGATCATTTTGAATCTAACAAGAACCCATTTGGTATTTTGGCCGAAGACTCAAAAATTAAATTGGATCTTTAAATTTACAGCAAACGCTTCAGAAAACGGAGACAACCTCCAAGCCATTTGGTCTTTAATTGATTCACCTTCAAGTTGAAAGAAGAAAAAAGAGCATCAACGACCCAGAGGGTACCCAGAAATCTTGATCGCCAAGACCCCACAAATAACAGAGAAAAGAACAGGAAACTCTCTGCTCAAGCAAGCCGCATCTGATCTCCTGCCACCACCACCAATAATGTCGACGTCCCCTGTTGACAGCGGCAAAAAGATTCCCGGAGGATATTTTGAATCATGGGGTCCACCACCATAGAGAGAGAAATCAAGAACGGTGGCGATACCATGGACAGCGAGTGTGGAAGTGAGGTAAACGTCAGGGAAGAAAAGCAGAGTGTTGTCAAGAGTGAAATTGGAGGGAGAGGTATTAATTATGAGGATGGATTTTCCGGGGAGGGGAGTAGGGAGACGAGAGAAAGGCTTGTGGAGACAGAGTTCAGAGAAGGAAAGGCGTTGAGGGACTATATGGTAAGGGATAATTGAAGGATTCATTTGGGAAGAAAACAAAGAGTCATCGGAGGGAATGAAGAGAATGGCGGAGAGAGGAAAGTCTGCCGTGGAGAGCAAGTTGGCTAGCTGCTGAAGTCATCGGCTCCAATCAGAGCGCAATTATGTTGTTCAGTTGTTGCAAGGACAAAAACAAAAAAGTTTTCGCATGATATAATAATGCTTTTTTTATTGGCTCATCATTTTGACAAAATGATTGGAAAAATGTTAGACTATAAATCATTACTCAAAATTAATTACAATAATTTCATTTTCTCAATCCTTCGTTTTTTTCCAATCCTTTGAAAGAAAGTTTTAATAAGAAAGTAGAACGTTTTATACTATACTCACAAATTTAAAAGTGTATATCTACACTATTAATAGCACATGAACAACTCATGTTGTGTTATTTTCTTTAACCTGCCGAAAATGCTATTTTTTAAGAAACGCTTGTAAATATATCTTTTACTTAAGTAATGATTGATAGAAAGGAAAAGTAAAAAAAAAAAATGAATAAAAAAAAAAGTGATCATTATATTGTTTGGTAGAGAAGAAAAATTAGAGGAATAAAGAGTGAGATGATTTGTGTTTTCTTCTTGTATGAATACATCACAATCCTCCCAAATTGAGATAATTAGAGAGTGGAAGTTAATTTTTTTTTCCCTCTCTTTTTTTACTTTCTCTCATTTTTCTATTATCTATATCATCCTCTCATTTTTCCATTATCTTTACCAAATAGAAGATTAAAGATATCAATTACCTTACTTTTCTATCATCTCTCTCTTCTTTTCTCTTCTTTCCTCTCACTTTTCCTCTCACTAATCAAAGCCTAAGGGATGGTAACGGGTCGGGTTTGAGTCAAAGAGTACATTCCTCATCCTGGTTTACATAAATCATTCTCATCCCTATCCTCGAAGATGATTTTGTTTTTGTCCTTCATCTCCGTCCCCGACCACATCCCCATCACCAATAAAGATTCTGTTTTGTCCTCCATCCAGGTTCTAAATTAGATTTTTTTAGGACCAAAATCCTCATTCCCGCCCCAGTTATAAACAGGGATGGAAATTCACCATTAACAAATTCAAATATTTTTTGTTAAACCGCTTCCATTAACCCGTTAAGTTTTTTTAATAAGAAAAGGCTTAATTGCACTTCAAAAACCCTATTCCCCTTACACACACATACACAAAATTCGAATATTAAGGTGTGGTTTTGGTAATGTTTTAACTTTTAAGTGGAGATTAAAACAATTTTTTTTATGATAGATTGAAGATTTATGTGGATTTAAGATGGGTTAAATCAAAACTCAAACGAGACCTAAATGGTTAGAGTATACCTCCCTCGTAACTATACGAGTTTGAGTATTATCTATCATTATGCTTTGGACCATATAGATATTTCTTCAAGGGCGTTCCTGTTTTTTTTTTTACGAGAAATAAATTTGTTTCTACAGCAAACTATTTATTAAAAAAGCTTTCGACAAAATTTTTTTCTTTATATTAAAAGATATCGTGAAAGCATATTTATCTTTTATGAAAACAAATAAAAAGAAGGCACATTTTCTTCAACGCATATAGAGATATTTATGATTGTATCTTACCAACCCACAACGTATGGCATAAATTTTACTTTGATGAGCAAAGGAATATCTATAGTAAAATTGTAAAAATATAATTATTACGAAAAGCTCCACCCCTAGCTCCCTCTAAAAATCTCGACGCTTTCTGGTAATCTATAACTACATGAATATTACTGAATCCTTTCTCATTGCGGATGGGACGTGGTAAATCCTTTACAGTTCACGTACGTCTGCAGATTTCTTTTCTTTTTTTTCTTTTCATCAGTTTCGTTTATGTTGCCTGATCACAAACGCAAGAGTGTTGACACTAAAATAAAACAACACATTTAAACCCCAAGAGGTTGGTTCAATTGGTAGTATGGTTTCAAGATATTTTTTAGATCACTTATTCGAGTCTCGTTGGGATCAGGCCACAGTTTTTTTGTGAATTCTCGAAGTTGAGCATAAATAATCTGACCTTCATCCATTTACATGACCAGTGACCGAGTCTGAAGGTAGTATTTTACATGACAAACTCTTTTTCATTCAATAAAAAGCAGCAATAACACACTGTAGATGTCCATGTAAAGTAAACATGTATGTTGTCTAAGCACACAAAGATCCACTCATCTATAAACAAACGTCATCAATCTCCCGAAAGGATGAGCCTATGTGAGGTCATTTTCATCTAGTGCTTCTTCTTCCTCTTTGGCAGCGTCAGTCTTAAGTCCACTAACATCTCCAGTAGGCAGCTTTCTTGCCAGCCTGATAATCTGCGGCCAATTCATTTCAGTCAGATTTATCCAATTAAATGCACTGCAAGCCCCGACTGTGACAGAATGAAAATGTAGAAAGTGCCTTTTGACATGTAATCAGATATTCAGTGAAAATATGCGATGAAACATGAAAGGAAAAGGGTAAAAGACCACGAGCCATTTGCAACCCCGCTTTGTGCGGTGGAGTGCCTTGGGGCTGGGGTTTGAAACCTGTGCCCTACTAATACCCTGGGGCTGTGGGTAATGCCCCTATGTGAATGATCCAAAAAAAATGAAGAGGGTAAACACGATAACTACAAAACAAAAACAAACAAGATTGCTAATATTTGGGCATGTTCGAGTTAGCAGGCAGCATGAAGTTTCTTAATTGTAGGTGCTGGCTGGAATTCAAAATGAACTGCAAAACAATTACACAAAAGATCTGCCCCCTGAAACTAGGACACCCCCAATTCAGATATTTCATGTCCGCAAGCATGGAGAGATTTCTGGCAACAACACCCCAACCCTCTTCCTAATCCAAATATTTCACATCAGCAAGTAAGGAAGGATCTGTATCAAAAATGTTAATCTGATGCCATTGCTCGCTAATTGCTTAACTACAAAAATCAAACAATGCCCAAGCTCAAAAAAGAAGAAAATAGTTGTATTAGCATAGAGTCCACAGATTTTTGCACCAGTAATACTGCCCAAGACTACATACAATTAGAAATATCAGATATTTAAGTTCATAACAGGATAACACAAATCTGTCAGATACATTAATAAACCCAAGCTCAGTTCTAAAGAACATGAGGAATCCAAATCACATGATGCACATTCATGAGAGGTTCATGCACTTCCAACAAGTTAGATAATTTACCACATGGTCTAGATTTGAAATAGTGCTTGACTGAGCCACACGTTTGATTTCATCAACATCACCTTCCGTATAAGCAGAAAGGAGTTTACTAGCACAGTGGTTCTGATCGCTTCTTAAAAATGCATCAACCCTGAAAAGTGCCCAAAGCAGCTAGTCATACAAAGCATTAGTTATGTTTCCTTACCAAAGAGATACAAGATTGAAAGGCCAAAGAAATTATTTTGCAGTGAGTTTCATAAAAAGTAAATATAGCGTAATCAACCTGGAATATAGGATATTAATGGTAGAAACCAACCCTTTTGATTCCGTTTTGATTTTTAATCCATCATAAATTACATACCCAAACCAAATCCAAAAGCATGCATGCAACTGCTCACATATTACAACAAGCTTCCTCTTGCATATGAAAGACAACTATGACCATTCATATATCTAGCTCTCTCCTATCCTACCAACTAGCAGCGGCAGAAACCCTCTCTCTCTTAGAGGAGGAGGTTTCATGCTAAAGGCATGAATAAGATAATGTACATCTATAAAGCAGCTAGCTCCCAACTAATTTTTCTTTCGAGCTGGCACAAAAACCCCACCAGCCTTCTAGATTGCTTAGAGATGAAAACGGGAAAGGGCAGAGAGAAAACATATGGAGAAAAAATGATATATAAGTTTGAAAACCTTCAATATAAACATTAACCATAGAGGAAATATCCATAAATACAAATCTCCTTTTTCTTTTCTATTTGTTGGTAACCATGTTGAGGTACAGTATTGCAATTAAGTGTGAGCTAAGAGTTAGACAAATGAATTCAAGTCACCCCTGCTGGCAGAAGAGTGTTCAAAAGTTGTGGGAAGTTTTCAAATGATATCTTTGTAAGGGCGAGACAAGTATCAAATCAATGGCGCAACAGAAAAATCTATTCTAGTGTGTGATATCCAGACCTTCATTGAATAGTTAAATGAATAGTTAAAGTTCAAAGAGATTTCATTTTAACATATGATTGATAAAGATTGAAATGATATTGATGAAGAAAAGTTGAGAGATATTTTTTTTGATAAGTAAATTATATATATAAAAAGAAAAGCGCATCAAGGGGGTGCAACCCACGTACAAGGCTATCTATAGGAGGGAGACTCAACAAAATCTACTACATCTACTTCATTTACAAAAGAATTTCATGTGACCTAAAATATAAGGGCATTGAACCAAATTTCCCTAATTACAATTAAAGGTCTCTCAACGCTATAAAAAAGTCTACGATTCCTCTCATTCCAAACTAACCAAAAGATAGAAAGGAGATCATAGAGTAAGTTTTCTTAAGGCTCTTTGATGTTTGAAACCCACTCCAAACCAAAATTTCATCATTCATGGAGCTGGCAAAAACCCAAGACATACCCAAAACCTTATAAACCATCTTCAATAAAGCTCTAGCCAAAGAACATTCCAACAAAAGATGAAACACGAATTCTCCGCAACTTTTGCAAATGAAACAACGGTTCACCAACATCCTCCATTTTCTTTGTAAATTATCTAAAGTAAGAATTTTCTTCCAAGCGGCTTCCCACCCAAAAAAGCACACTTTCTTCGGGGCACCTGATGAGAGTCATAAAATGCATCTTAACAGTACTTAACTGTTATCACTTTAGGGTTGATCTAGGTTTTAATTGCACTTTTATACGTTAACAACTCTAAAGTATCATTCTTGGATCATTGATCTATTTCGGTGCATTTTCAGGTACTTTAAGCTCAAAAGAGGAGGAAAAGTTATCATTGCTTGAAGCACAAAGACTCGAGGCATACTAGAGTGAAGGAATGCTTCCGAAAGGACAAGATGGAGGGCTTAAAAGAGCAACAGCTGCTGCCCGCACTGGAAAGAGTTTCACTAAATTGCGAGAATTGCCCGTACAGATCAATCATCTTTGAAAATTAAACTGTATTGATACATGAAGAACCAGGAGATGAGCCATATATGTTTAGAAAGATCTGGAAGTCTATTTTCTGGAGAATTTTACGGTTCGTCAAAAGGATTTTTCTAGAGAAAGTTATGGCAGTTTTAGTAGACAAAGGTCAGGCTGTGCGGGATTTCAGCGTGATTTTGGGCTTAAATCCCACATCTCACATCGGTTGGAAAACACATTTCTATATCCCACATCCCACATCGGATGGGAAACACATTGCACTCTTGGTATTTGCCTATATAAGACCCACTCCATTTTAGCTTTGGAAATCAATCGAGGATGAATCCAGAGGGCCTTTAGGAGCAATCCAGAGGGCCTTTAGGAGGAACCCGAAGTTTAAAGTTTGAAGTTCGGGAGAGATGATCGTCGGGAGGCCGGAGGCAACTCGAGGACGCATGAGCCCCATGGCCGACTAGTCTCAAAGCAAGGTGAAGGGATGAATCCCTAGGTGTAGTTCTTATTTTCCTTTATTTGATTCGGTTGTAGTTGGAATTATTTTCATTAAATATTGTTATGTTTTATTCTTAATTTAATTAGTAGATTTATTATAACTCCGGTGGTTGCATGCTTTTTTTCCATATAAGTTCAGTCAGGCTTTTCTTATGTGTACCTGTTTGGGTGTGATTGAATTCGGTAGATCTCTTTTATAGATTTGTCCATTGTTGCGGTATCGTCATTTTAGATATATCGTCGTCTCTTGATAATTTATAAGTTAGGTCATGTGTATTAGAAAGTAAAGAATAATTCATAGCGATTACATTAGGATTTATAAATGTGCTTTACTTGAATATTTTTCGATTGCCTGTTTGGGATGTGAAACCTGCAATCGAGATAAAAACAACTGAATCAAGTTAGGATTAGAGCAACGAACCTAGGGAGGATTCTCGGAACCTTGTTGTCATGTTTATTTTAAACTTATTTACAAAATTACCCTTTCCTTAAAACAACTCATATTTTATCCTTTTAATCTTTTATCGTTTGTGTTGAGGTTTACACCTTCTGTTGTACTTAACTTGTTTCCCTTTGGAATCGACACCCCAAAACTGTACTACAATAACCGCGTTATGTTTTGGACGTAATCAAATTTTGGTGCCGTTGCCGGGGAAACACGCTTAAGTACAAGGAAGCTTGTCAACTTTGAGTGTGATGGTAAAAAAAAAAAAAAAAAAATTCTTGTTTTATTTATTTTATTTCCTCTCTGATTCATTTGGTGCATGCTTAGACAAGAGATCTGCAAGATAGATTCATTAGAGGACCTGAGCTAGAATTACCCTCTCTTTCCGAGTCTGATAGTGAAACCTCGCCGAGATCAACCCATAGAGAAAACTCAAGTGAGAATCTAGAGAATTTTGTTAACATGGCCGATAACCATAATGAGAATGTTGCTAGGACACTTCAGGATTACCTCCACCCTTCACGCACAGCCATACCATCATGCATCATGTTTCCATCCAATACTCGCCATCAAGATCTTAAATCAGGGATGATTCAATTACTCCCTATATTCCATGGCTTGGATAACAAAAACCCATATGTGCACATTAGAGAGTTTGAGGAAGTAGTTGCGACTTTTCATAGTCAAAACGAAATTCATGACATTATGAAACTTAAGCTCTTTCCTTTGCTTTGAAGGATAGAGTCAAGAGTTGGCTATACTCACTTAGACCACGATCTATTGGGTCGTGGACTGAGATGATTCGGGCTTTCTTTAACAAATACTTTCCCCAACATAAGACCAACACTTATCAGTCTTGGGAGAGATTTAAGGAGTTATTGAATATGTGCCCTCACCATGGGTATGAGAGTTGGCGCTTAGTGAGCTATTTCTATGAGGGACTTACCTATAGAGAGTGCCAATTCGTAGAGATGATGTGTAATGGTGGGTTTTTACAGAAAGATCCTGATGAGGCCATAGCGTACCTCAATGAGCTTGCTGAAAAAGCTCACACTTGGACTGGACCTAGTGCTACTGAAAGCTCAAATAGGTCACGACCTATAGGGCACCCAAATGGTGGTGGAATTTACCATATTAGGGAAGGGGATAACCTTAGAGCCAAGGTCGAGATGCTCACTAGGGAGATAAATGAGTTAAAGACTAAGAGCTTAAAGCCAACACACGTGATTAATCATGCCAAGTCTTTAGAGCCGTGTTTTGTGTGTGGCAGGGTAGATCATCTCCTCCAAGAATGCCCCACATTTGCTGATATGAGAGGGCTGTATGAGGAACAATGTAATGCCTTAGGCATGTACAAGAAGCCTCTTGCACCTTTCTCTAAGACTTATAACCCGGGGTGGCGAAATCACCCCAACTTCAGCTGGAAATCTGAAAACCAGCATGCACAGCCCCCTAGATTATCCCCTGCACCTTATCATGCACCCTCATCCTCTAGGAACTCGCTAAAAGACACCTTACAGGCCTTTACAGAGGCACAAGGTAAGACAAACCAAAGGTTTAAGGCATTATTTACGCAGGTGATGGAAGAGCATAAAGAAATTAAGAGCCAAGTGTCCAAATTAATGAGCTACTAGAGTGTGACTGAGCAAGGTAAGTTCCCTGCTCAAACTCAGTCCACACCTCATGGTCAGCACCTGGTGCAACAGAATTTGAAGGAGGTGAATGTCATTAAGACAGTAAGTGGTAAGTCCTTACACATCCCAACAACGAAGAAATCAGAGGATGTGGACGAAAGCCACCAAGCATACATGATGGATTCATTCATGGAAAAAGTCCAGCACCTCAATCCATTGGAGTCCACCCTCACTCATGGCTTCACCAGAGCAAATATCGAGCCGAAATTTGCAGATGTTACTGATGACATCCTTGAGGCCCCTCCCAAACATAGAAGCACCGAATTTGGCAATGAAGCAGTGACGGGTGCATTCAACCTATGTCTTTCTAGGAGGAAATAAGAGCGTCTGGCTGAAGACGTAAAACTTAGCGCTCATGGGAGACAACCCACAACGTATCCTTTTATTTTTATTGTTTTCCATATTTCTTTTTTCTTGTTTATTATTATTATTTTGCTGTTTTTCAGTTTTACTTTAGTATTTATTTTTCAAGGATAAATAAACGAAGTAATTCAAATGATCGTGCACAACTTTCAACTCCATGCACCGTTGGTTAAAAAGGGAGTTTCTTTAACTTTTGCTTTTTCATTGAGGACAATGCTTATCTTAAGTTGGAGGTGGAAGATATACATTTCTTATTGCATATCATCGAACTGCTTGGTGCCATCTTTGTTTTGTGTTTAGCATGCTTTGTGTTAGCTTTAGAGTCAATTTACATGTCAATGATATAAAACTTAATTGAGATAGCATATAGCATTTAGAAGAAGTTAAATCTTCTTCAGTTTGAAATTAATTTAAGCATCAATCTTCATTTGGTTAGAGACTCTAGTTTGTGGTAAGATTGTATGATTAGTCTATAACATCTAGAGAAATTTTATGTGTGATTATTTTGTGAATATTTTTACGGTCTCAACAAGCTCTAGAACTTATTTGATAATCACTTGAGGCGAATTCCTAGAATGCACACTACTTAGGATATGATATAGGCCATTTTTGAACCGTTTGAGCCTTTCAAACCTACCATTGCTATATTTATCACTAGTCACCTATTTGAGCATTTTTCTTAAAAAGAAAAATTGAGCCTTGTTTCTTTCGATAAACCATTTACTTACCTTTATGAGCCTAAAAATATTTTTATCCTTACCTTTCTTTTAAAAGAACTTAGTTATACACATGTTGTGAGAAGCACTTAAAAGGAGTAAGGGTGGAAATATGAAAAAAAATATCACTACCGCAACCCAAGTACATTAAAGGAGATAAGTTGGGGGTTGTGGAAAAGAAAAAAAAAATGAAAAAGAAGGTGAATGGTTATGTGCCAAAATATAAAAAAAAAATGAATTATGGCAAAGAAAGAAGAAAGAAAGAAAAGAAAAAAAAGGTGATTTGTTGAAAGAAATGCTCGAAAAATGGTTGAAAGAGTTGGGTGTTGAAGTAAAGTTATCCAGTGCTTAAAGAGCTGTGTTCAAAACTACGAGATTAAGTTCTTTTACTTGTGAATTCTTCCCATTCTTTCTTAGCCTTTACCTTAGCCGAACGTTACAAGCTTATTAAAGACCTATTGATCCAATGTAGTGTGATTTTTCTACAATAGTGGAGAGTGATTTGAAAAGTTAGCTTATGGAGCTTGTTTTTGTGATTGATGTCACGCAATTTATTATGTTTTTAAAGGCCAAGACTTGTATTCATGAATGTTATGCATAAAATCATCCGGGTATTTAGATTAATGGTTTGTGGTAAGATGGATGTTAAGAGTCAATAACGATTTTAAGATTGATGTTTAGATTACTTTTGGACTTAGGTGAAATTTAATGATTCTATGTGTCGTATATTATGTGCAATTTTTGAGACAAAAAGTGAATTACTCTTGGTTCAACGCTAGCATTGTTTTACTTTGTTTTTAACTCCTACCGTAGAATTCATCTCTTATTTTCGCTTCAATTGCTAGGGACTAACAATAAGCTAGTTGGGGGTTGTGATGAGAGTCGTAAAATGCATCTTAACAGTACTTAACTGTTATCACTTTAGGGTTGATCTAGGTTTTAATTGCACTTTTATACGTTAACAACTCTAAAGTATCATTCTTGGATCATTGATCTATTTCGGTGCATTTTCAGGTACTTTAAGCTCAAAAGAGGAGGAAAAGTTATCATTGCTTGAAGCACAAAGACTCGAGGCATACTGGAGTAAAGGAATGCTTCTGAAAGGACAAGATGGAGGGCTTAAAAGAGCAACAGCTGCTGCCCGCACTGGAAAGAGTTTCACTAAATTGCGAGAATTACCCGTACAGATCAATCATCTTTGAAAATTAAACTGTATTGATACAAGAAGAACCAGGAGATGAGCCATATATGTTTAGAAAGATCCAGAAATCTATTTTCTAGAGAATTTTACGGTTCGTCAAAAGGATTTTTCTAGAGAAAGTTATGGCAGTTTTAGTAGACAAAGGTCAGGCTGTGCGGGATTTCAGCGTGATTTTGGGCTTAAATCCCACATCCCACATCGGTTGGAAAACACATTTCTGTATCCCACATCCCACATCCCACATCGGATGGGAAACACGTTGCACTCTTGGTATTTGCCTATATAAGACCCACTCCACTTTAGCTTTGAAAATCAATCGGGGATGAATCCAGAGGACCTTTAGGAGCAATCCAGAGGGCCTTTAGGAGGAACCCGAAGTTTAAAGTTTGAAGGTCGGGAGAGATAATTGTCGGGAGGCCGGAGGCAACTCGAGGACGCATGAGCCCCATGGCCGGCTAGTCTCCAAGCAAGGCGAAGGGATGAATCCCTAGATGTAGTTGTTCTTATTTTCCTTTATTTGATTCGATTGTAGTTGGAATTATTTTCATTAAATATTGTTATGTTTTATTCTTAATTTAGTTAGTAGATTTATTATAACTCCGGTAGTTGCATGCTTCTTTTCCATATAGGTTCAGTCAGGCTTTTCTTATGTGTACCTGTTTGGGTGTGATTGAGTCCGGTAGATCTATTTTATAGATTTGTCCATTGCTGCGGTATCGTCATTTTAGATATATCGTCGTCTCTTGATAATTTATAAGTTAGGTCATGTGTGTTAGAAAGTAAAGAATAATTCATAGCGATTACATTAGGATTTATAAATGCGCTTTAATTGAATATTTTTCGATTGCCTGTTTGGGGTGTGAAACCTGCAATCGAGAAAAAAACAACTGAATCAAGTTAGAATTAGAGCAACGAACCTAGGGAGAATTCTTGGAATCTTGTTGTCATTTTTATTTTGAACTTGTTTACAAAATTACCCTTTCCTTAAAACAACTCAGATTTTATCATTTTAAGCTTTTATCGTTTGTGTTGAGGTTTACACCTTCTGTTGTACTTAACTTGTTTCCCTGTGGAATCGACACCCTAAAACTGTACTACAATAACCGCGTTATGTTTTGGGCGTAATCAGCACCGAAACACCAAATTGCCTTCCATGGGAAATTGGAGGAGCCATCCGAGGAATCCCCATCCACAACAATCTTATAGAAAGATTTCACCTCAAAACTTTTACCCTGACTATCCTTCCATCTAACCACATCCTCCTAAGACAAATCCATCTTATAGCTATACAAAGTTTCTAATAAATTTTCCACTCTCTCAACCTCCCAATCTTGAACATTACAAATCAAAGGAACGTCCCACGAAATATTACCATTAGACACCAAAAAGTTGAAAAATATTGAAAGACTAAAAACTTCACTCGGAACCTCTTCCACCAAATTCAGCCTTTAAATGAAGATAGTTTAAGATTGCTGGAGGGTTAATTTCACTCATATCATTCCATATGACAATGACAACTGACAAGTAGTAGTTAACCATTCTCATCTATAGCAATCTAAACCCATGGGCATGCCTACCATGGTAGTTACTTGAGTGCCGTTAACTGTCCCAATTTTGGTAGAGAATGAGGACTAAAAGATGTTTTTTTTTATAAGGACTAAAAGATGTTAAATGTACATGGTGCCAAAGGTAGCTCTGAGAAAAATGTACTCACTGAGAGCAATCATTGTAGCATTTGTCTGCCTGCTTGAAGTCATGAGCATAAAGATACACAATAATTGCACTAAGATAAGCCTGAAATCAACAAAGTTATGTTAGAGGTAATGAAGAGGGATGCATGGCAATTTATAAAGAAAGAGAGGAATAAGGCACTTGAATGCCGGGTGCCCCAAAAGCAAACATGGATCCAGAGAAAAGTTTTCAAAGATCAGGTGCATGATACTTCTTCGGCAATAAGTATCATGAAGACCATCATAGTTTAAGCAATTGATCTTTCTTAAGAAAATTGAATGACAGAACAAAAGGAGAAAGAGATCGACAATAAAAAAGAAGTATCTAATAACTAGTAAGTAGAGTGGAAAAAATAGTGTCAAAACACAAAGCTTCACACCTTGCACTGACTATTGGTAGCATTGCAGTGGTCAGCTGCTAAGCCCCATCTCAACAGGAATGCTGCAGCATCTGTAAACCTATAGGTAATGAAACGATAAACATAATTAATACCATATAAAACAAATACCAAGCAAGAGAATCTGGAACAGAGAGAAGGCTTCAAGTATTTTTTTTTTTTTGATAAGTAGCTTCAAGTAATTAATAGAAAGAGAATACTGTACTTCCCATTTACAAATATGTGTTAAACACTACTGTCTAGCTGCATAACTTATTAATAACCACCACCCATAGACCACCAAAGCATCAAGTTACCTTCACATTTGAGTGTATATTTCAGCGCCAACTAACTACGTTTAGCATTTTAAGAGTTCCTAAGAATCAATTTATATCATGCTATGTAAATTATCATGTTTTTTTATATGCTTCAAGACCCACACGTCAATATGCCCTTTTATTACTACCAACTTTCTCTCTCCAACGGGAAACTTTCCCTTTACCTTCATCGTTTCCTATGCGACACAAAATGTTATTCAACTTGCATCTGATTCCTAAAATATCCACATCACCAACTCTCAACATAAAAGTTCCATATATTAAATTCTACATGATATTCGTCGACAACAAGCACATGCTTCAATTGCCCACGTATACCATTTCCAAGAAAACATTTTGAAGTCTGGAGTACCTCATACAAGGGATTGAAAGAAAAGTACAACGTAACATTACATAAAAAAAATAAAAAAATAAAAAAAAAAGACCGTGTTGAATCATATTATAACAACTCTTCTATCCTGTTGTGCAATTATCCACCACAGTTTCATTAATTTAAGGTTTAGAACTGCATACAGTTGCATGTGCTTTTCAAGTTCTCTATGCATTGAGTCAGTAACTATATCAATGAAAAATGGTCCAGTGAACTTCTTCATGAATTCTAAACATATATTTCACACCCAACACATAGCATATGCCACGCAAAGAAATATATTCCAGCTTGCATGCTTGACATCATTTTATTACACGTTTTACGCCAATATCATCTCTTGCATTCGGAATGCTAAGCATGCCACTAGAGATCTCTAGAATTAGTGTATAAAAGAGTGATTGTGAATGAGCCAATCCAAGGACCAACAGAAACTAACAAGGCACCTGTGGGATCACTACTGTTATTATTGTGTCTTGATAGATGAAGTGTTTTGTTGTTGCTTGGTCTTTTTCTGGTTGAAGGTGTCTGTGTAGTTGGCACTTTAATGCTGTCAATTTTCTGGCTAGGATGGCCATGCCTAACATGGTTCATTAGGCTGTGTTGTAAAGCGCATGGTTGGTGTTTGTGTTACGTTCTGAGTAAGCTGCTATGCTCGATCACCAGGTTGGTCGTTTCTGTGGCCAATTGTTATTGCTTGTTTTGTTTAAGAGCTATCTGCATTTCACCTTTATGGCTGATAATAATAAACTTTTTTTACCTTTAAAAAAATCAATACTACCATGCCTAGATTTCCAAAAAGAGAACAAAAAAGGTTATGAGACGAATGTGTCACATTCATACAAACTTCGATGGAAGAAGAAAAACAAAACAATACTTATTTCACCCTTTCAACTCTTAATTAAACCCACCAATATGAGTATCTCATACAAGCTTTTATTTCAGCATTTGCTAATTACACACCATTAAATCAACTACCGCTGCAAAACGTACAAACATAATACATAACATATATACATGTGTCTTTTCATTAAAATATATATATATATATATATATATATATATATATATATATGTGATAATATGTGACAAATTCTAAGAAGCCCATAACCTTAGTATTGACAATTGGAAATACTATGATATCCACGCCTTGTCTGATGAGGCTGAGCAACTTCAAATGCTAATGCATCAAATCATGCAAGATGTGCTTAACACTGAACTATATTAATTAATCAGGACTTGATCTCACATAGAATAACTGGGAATGTTCAATATACATTTTGAAAAATTAGACCCCCACTAGAAACATTTTCTTCTGATTTTTTTCGTGCTGTTAGGCAATAACTTATATTAGATAAAAACACATCCAATCCCGTCAAGCAGAATCACTTGAAAAATGGAAACAATATAGTTCAAGACAAAAAAATGTTTACAAAGGATTAATCCAATATTGAAAGCATCAGGTATCAAGATAATTCATCAATGACTTTGATCACAAATTTAGAGCATTTAAATCATATTACATTATGATGTGAGAAACAATGAGAATATTTACGTTCCTTGGAATCCTTTAGCAAAATGATCTTTAAAAATCAAGAATTGACGAGTGTACTTGATAGTCCTTAACAAAGATGAGAGCTAACGTAAAAATTATCAAAGCTGGCATCACAGAGGCTCAAATTAATATTACTTCTTATTACATTGAGAAAAGGTCTGGAATTCACATTTCAGACGAAGAGTCCAGCAGATGAAACATAATTAAGGGCAAGAACCCAGCCCATGGTAATTAAATTTTCACAAGTTTGCAAAGACAAAAAGAATATCGTATAAGATAGAGAAAACATTAGAGCTATCACTTTTATCATCTCAACCATACAAATGAAAATTGAAAGTGGATACTACTACATTGTAAGAAAAAATCCTTACTTCTCAAGCTTTATATAAACACTAGCGCCAGCACGATATAGTTCAAAGGCCATCTGTTCCTTGCCATCCTCTTCAAGAATATTACAAGCATCAGTATAAAGTTGAATGGCACCATCAGGCACTGCATCTTCGAGGGCACTAAAAAGAAAAAAAATAAAGAACTTATTTCATGTTCAATTAGGAAAAAGGCAAAAATATTAAGACAAGTTTCTAAAAGCTGCATTTAGAACACCTATAGTTTACCACGTACGGAGAATGGAACTAGGAAAATAAAGCAGAAAAGACAAATCCAACACTCGCACACATACAAAAAGAGAAAACACACATGCACATACCTGCATACATTTCAACTTCAGTATAGATAGCATGGGAAGTCAAACACAGATGACTTTCTTCAAGTTATGAATAATATAACATTCTTGATCAATGTCTTCCTATTATGTGCGTTTTTGCATCTGCATGTGTATGAAAGAGGTAGCCTTTTACATGCACACATGGAAAAAGAAGGAGATGAGAGAAGGACTCCATCTTTTTAACTTCCCTTTTTTAAATATAAATTGCGAAAATTTGAGGGAGGGAATTGGAACTAGGGACCTCCTCTTCAGAGAAACACGTGATGAACAATCAAGCTATGCCCCGGCCACAGCTTCTGCTGGATTTGGAAGTCAGAAAATTTCATATCCAGGGGTTTTTCTGAGATCCTACAGATTTTGGTCATTTGGTACTACGGTTAGTAGGTCTTCAGTCCATGTTTTGGCCAACTCTTATTCTTGTTTAAATTTAGTTTAGTCTCATTTTAAGTTTAGAAAGTCTTTTTTTCTTCTTATTAGGATTTCAATTTTTCTACACAGTTTCTAACTATGTTGGTTTTCAATGCAGGATACAGGAAGCTCTCAGAAAAAACAAGTTTAATTATGAATTCGTTTTGAAATTATGTTACAGCATAAGTTTAAGAGTCAAAGAGATTAGTTTTTTTCTCTAAATCTAAGTCCTCGTAAGAGTAGAATCAATAAGAGTCTATAAATATGCATGTAACACTTTCAGTTTTCAATGAAGAAGATGCGAATCACACATAATTTTCTTTCTAGCAACATAAGTTTACTTTTTGGGGTGTGGTTGCCTAGGTTTTATTCCTTATCTTTCTTTTCCTTTTGTTTTTCTTTGGTAAGTACCATGTTATACATAAAAGGCAACCCATTTTACAAAAGGAACTATCTACAAGAAAAAGATTATATAAACTCTATGAGATGTAGCTAAAAAAATCCCTTCTAACCAAAAACTAAGGAGGTTAAACCTCCCCTCATTAAAATAAGCAATCGATCTTTCCACGTTCTCAAAAGCTCAATTGTTTCTTTCCTACCAAGCCATCCACATGATGGAGCGCGGGATCAAAGCACTTACTCTTCTCTTTAGAGATTTGAATACCACTCCATAGTCCAACTCCATCCCCAAATCTCCTCATGAACTTCATGCTGAATTCAAAGATCCTGCATTAGTTTTGCTATTCAACAATGTGACCAGTAAAATTCATTTGGCTAAGGTTCTTAGAATACTATGATGAAACTTCTAATCTCTTCTCTCTTTCTTTTCTATATCTCCTTCTTTATTTATATTCCTCCAGTGCTACACAGACTTTTAATCCACATACAGCTCATTGTTAACCACTAATATTAGTATAATCCCTAGAACCCTAGTGCCCCAGCCAATACTACCCTTCTAAATCTATTTTATCCTTGAGAACTTCAAAATAACTTCGAGCACAGAAACTTAGGCAACCCCTTCTGATTATTTCAACCAATAATCCACTGAATAACATAGTCAACTTGACCTTCAGTTCATCCATAACCATTAATCTTTTTTTTTATAAATAAAAAAATTAGTAAAAGGCATCAAGAAGGTTCAACTCAAAACTCAAGGCTATTTACAATGAACGAAGTCTACCAAATCAAGAAAATCATCATTATTTACAAAAAAATTCCTCTAAATAAAAAATTCAGAGTATTGAACCAACTATCTCTAATAATTTCAATAGGTCTCTCCACTCCATCGAAAGCCCTCCGATTCCTTTCTCTCCATACTATCCAATAACCATTAATCTAACTTTGTCAAATATAACCCCAAAAATCTTGAACATCTATGATGATCATAGGTCACGTTTAATTGTTTTGCTACGCCAAGTACATGCGCATTTAACAATGGTAATTGGATTATTCAGGAAATGATAACACAAAATGCTGAGAAGAGATGCAAAGAATCAAATATTTTTATTTATTTTGAAAACATTAAAATATCATTAAATACTGGGACGAAACCGATGGTTTCTCTTAAGAGGGGCAAAATGAACAAGTGCAACCTTTTTGTTTTCTCATGCATAACCAATTATTGAATTGCAAACACACAGGCCTGAGATTTTTGATACACACTCTGAATCTTGATGGTTTTGTGTTCCGAAAAAGGAAAAAGTTAGCCAACAACATATTACGGATAATTAAAGCCTAAAATCAACTTATCAATATGATCTAGTACTAAATAATCCTCTTTTCTTCTTCTTTTTCACTTTTCCTGCTTCACCCAGTTAGATAGATTTCAAGGGTTGTATTAAATAATTTAAATTAGCAACATATCTCACGATTAATTTGTCAAACTTACATGAAAGGTATCTTAATACATCTTCATGCTTTTCATGAGTCATAATGCGTAGGCATGCGAATGAAGAATATAGTTGTGGGATTTGATTATTATGTAAATTAAAATTTTGAGGGGCCTACTTGAGAATTTATTAAAAGTTTATAGCCCTCTAGCAATTAAAATGATCTTTCGAAGCCAGGAGGAGCCATGGCCCCCTTTTGCCCTGAGGGTGGTCTGCACCTTATGAAATACTAAAGCTTAGTGTAGAAGACATAACAAAGATGATTACAAGCATGTTCTTTACATACGTTCTGGACATCCCACTGAATTTGAATGGCTTCATTATACTTGCATACAGCACCTAAAGATACAAATGGATAAACTAGAAAAAGAAAAAAAAAAAAGGGATGACAGCATTTAACAATGGAAAGAATTTCAGTTCAGTATATCAAACATGAAAAGTAGTAAAGCCATTCAATTTTCATTGGAATTCCAAACACTTCCTCATGTTTTCACCATGTACATGTCAACAGATGTTCGTTACTACTAACTGTGAAGATAAAAACTCCCATAGAAGCAGCAGTAGTCAAAGAGAAGAAAGTAAGAATTTGAGTTGTGATAACAAGAGCGTAAACCATGTGCTTACCGGGCACCCTTTGCCAGAGCATCTGATGCAGGTTGTGATCTCCCACACTCAATGTATAACTCAGATGCCCTTCTATAAAAGTCAGCAACTTCACTCCAGTTGCCTAGCTCCTTTGCTAGAGAAGCAGCAGACTCCATATGCTTAGCCGCATCCCAGGGACTGAGTTGATGTAAAAGATACCACAAGAGAGAAATGTATACATCCACAACATAAAATCGATAATACCCAAAGAATGGTAATGGACCATACAATCTATAGAAATCGAGGATACGAAGAGAGCATCTCTTGTCCTTTTGAAGCTTTCTCAAAAGCCACTTTCGCTTTCTCATAATTTTTGGATATCCTAAACCCATTAGCTACCATTTAAAAAGAAAAGAGGAAAAAGAATTAGCTACAACAAGAGAAGTATCAATAAAAGAATACCCCATAACCTTGCCAATTATTTATCAGAAATTTGCTACATATATGGTATTCGATTTTTATTTTTTTTCCTTTTGTTGTAGCACTAACAGAAATCCACACTGTTATATTTACAACAAAAAGGAAAAAAAAAACATCATAATCTCATTTGAAAGTTTACCAACCAGCCTGCTCATATAAAACAGTAGCACTTTTCCAATCAGCATTCCACCTCGTAAGACTGAGTTTTGTTCTGCAAAAATGAAAAGTAAAATAAAAGGAATAAGAAGCAACACAAAAATATTCACAGCAATTAAGAAACAAAAGATTGTCACTTCCACATGAGAGGATATTCACAAAAGAGTTTATTTTTTCCTAAAACAATTAATGTATAACAAGTACACCCCACCCCTGGGAAAAAAAGTATCTTATAAATATAGCTGGATGCCAATCAGAAACTCGCAAACATGCCATTTAACTTTTTTAAACTTTCCTTCAATTTGGAATAACTTTACGCATCACATATGCATAAAAACACAGCTTTTACTTTTTCTACATGTGGTTGGCATTTTTTAAATTTGTACCATACACATTAGTAGATAAATGTCAAATGTTCATGACACGTTCTCGAGAAGGATAGCAAATGATTCATCAGCTGCCTGTATCAAGTAATAGTCTTCTGTTGTCCCCCCTTAAGGAAGTAACAACAGTACAAAACACTTTTCAGCTTATATTCTGAATTTACGTACCAAAACTAAGTCAACAAATAATTATTATCCTAAATTTGAAAGAAACTCTAGACTCTTTGCACTGGCACTGAAAACAAATATCACATTATACATATAGTTTCTATCAGTTGATGCAGCCGTAAATATAAAGATTTGAAGGAACTAAGAGGGATGGTTAAGTTGAAGGCATTACAAACATGGTCCAAATTTTTTAACAACAAATATATTAAATTGAAATGAAAGAATCCTCTTCAAGGGTGGCTGATGTTAAACACTGCTGGAGCTTACACTGCAGACGGGTAAATCTGATGAGAGTTATAAGAGATGAAAAAATAGAACTTTTAGTAGTTTTTGCAAATACCAAAGGACCTATAAGTGAGCTATTCCATGAGTTAGAAGCAACAAGCACTGGCCTAAGTATTGCTGCCAGCAGGAATGTTTCAAAGATTATTGTCGCATCAAATTGTCAGAGTGCTATTCGCATTTTGAACAAAGGGGAGGACATCCCCTGGAAAGTTGGACAAACTGTAAAGGATGTAAGAGATTTGCTTTTAATGTTTGATTCTTTTGAAATTAAATATGTAGTCTGGGATCAAAATTTTGTTTCTGATTATCATGTTAGATACGTATTGTATTGAGTCATTCTAAGATCATGATGAAGGTAAATGGGTAGCTGATAGGGGCACTCGGGAATCGGGGCTATATGTACTACAGATAGTTGCTTTGTTTACAATAAAATTTACAAAATATATAAATAAAAAAATTTACTTTCTTTCCCTTGATTTCCTTCAATGGCTATGCGAAAAAAGAGTTATTTACAGAGTAATAAAGTTCCTTTGACAATCGTATTACCCGTAGCTGATATCCAAAGTTGGACAACATAACTAGAGCTATCAATCATGTATACAAGGGACAAGTAGACAAAATAAGAAATGCATATTCAATGCCAATTAGCATGAGAAACTTGCATCAAAGCCCCCTCTTACAAGTAGCCACATCATCGAAACTATGAGTTATGTTTACAGAATCTGTTAATAGTAAAAGCTACATCCCAAATGTTCACAATTCAATAAATACATAATAATCTTAAGGAGTACGGCTAATTTATAATCTAAAAGGAAAAAAAAAAAAAAAAGAGAGAGAATAGGTTCCACAAAACTATGATAATGCATTGAGAACCAATGCATATCTACTTCTCTTTAGCAAAACCTTTGTCACAGTTCAAAATATCTGGCTAAAAATCAAGTGGTAGGAGTTATCAAAATATATCATCACGTTAGAACATACATGCCAAGAGGCTTAATAATAAAAATTCTAACTCTTCAACTCTATCTTCTTTTTACCAAAATCTAATTCAATTAATTATACTAAGATTCAAACTGTAAACCAATAAACCAAAACAAACTAGCCAAAGTGTTCAGAATTATGCATTAACATGAGTAGTTTCAGGAACCAATTTCCCCGCAAAACTTTGACTTAAACACATTTTCCTTTGTCTAATTAAAAAGATAAATCCTAATCCTAAACCCGATAAGGGTTTCATTTACATTTCAAGATTTTGGTAACGTGCCATTTCTTGCAACAAATCCAATGAAACATCAATACGAAGATCATCTAAGAAGTGCAGCAGATTGGATCTTCAATAGCATTCACTGAATCATTGCGTACGTATATATATATACACAACACAAACACATAAGTGTATATCTACAGAGAAAGAAGCATACAGCTTGTCGGCTTTGGTAATCAACTTATTAGGATCGGAAGACATGGCTGAAATGCTAGTCCTCTTTCAGGTCCTCTTTGTTCAAATGTTGTGTTGCAATTGCCAATCTGGCGATGTGGTGTATTAACATCTGACGATTTGATTTCCCTTTCCTCTCTTTCCTTTTTCAAAGGGTAAGTTCACTATGGGCCTATGGCCACAGCCCACACTATTTATTCAGCAAGGCCCGTTCAAACTCGCAAGGTGGTGAGTTCAATGGTTGTTATATACTAATATCACCAAGCTACTATTTTGGTGGCCGTTTATGTTAACTTTGTTAATTCCGAGGAATACTTACTTCTCTACAACCCAGAATACGAAATAAGAGAGAAAGGTGTGAGATCACAAAGAATACACAATTCTTTCGTGAGTCTCAATTCACATCTAAAAAGATATGTTCTTACTCCTTTATGCGCCAACGGCTTCACTCCATGCTTGATCACTATGAAGCATGCACACTAAACACTTCATACTCAACTAATATGGAAACCTTTTTGATCAACCACATTGCCCATATCTAATATCAAGCAACACAATGTATTCGTTTTTATCAAAGATCATATACCAAGACTCGTTACAATATGATGTGTCCTTTCAAATGCATGGACAAAAACGAGTGTTAACTATACTTTCTTCGGCCCATTTGGAATTGAAAATGGGATTCGATTTAAGAAGAAAATTATTTGATAGAGGCATTTTTATTCAAAACTATCCTAGCCCGAAATACTTCCTCTGTCTTGTCTTATATGTAACTCTTTTTTAAAATTGATACTTCAAATTATTTGTTACTTTCTAAAATTAGAATATAGATACTATTTGTTTGTCACTCTTTAAAAATGGAATACAAAAATAAATCCTTTACAAGAATGCCCTTGACATCTTAATAGTTGGTTGAAGGGTCTTACCACATGAATGAAAGTGATTGTACGAAAACAAAACATTTTCTAAAAGTTTATGAAAATAGAAATGTGACTTGCAAAGTAGGACGAAGAGAATTATCTATTATCTCTCTATTATTACTATAATTAAGCTCTAATTCTATTTTGGTGTTTATTTTTTTCTATATTTGAGGGTGGGGGATTTGAATTTAAGATTTCATTTTAAAAGAAGATGTGTGGTTATTAATTTGATATTTTGTGTATAATCTTAGAGAAAATTTGAAGCATATTCATAATTTCAATACACATCGTAAATCGAAGGAGTTTACTATTAGAGTTAAGATAAGAGCTTTGGGTATATTGAGATTTTGTTTATCAAGTAAAGAGAACATTTACAACTAGAACTAAATTGAGAGATTTAGTTGTACTTGGGCCTTTGAGTTATGATTTAGTGAGAATTTAACAACTTTGCTTTTTCTAAAGTTATGATTGAAGATTAGTAAAGCAGTGGATTTTTTTGTTGGATGTAAGAAAAGAAGTTGTAGAATCACATTAAATATTGTTGTTTTTACTTTCTGTCTATTTTGCTTGTTTAATTGTTGTGGTTGTGTATTTTGCCTAAAATTTGAGTTGATAGATTTTAGAAGTAAAATCTCAACACTAGTAATAATAAGAAACACACACTAATTAAAATGGTAATTTTTTTTTTTGGAAATTAACATGCAAATTAACTTATAAGCTAGTACAATACATCTTCACATCTCGTGTAGCATAAGTTGCAACTAAAAGCAATGCACATATGCACAAACAGGAAGAGAGAGAAAGAAAAGGGATAGTAGGTAAACTGAAAGGAGGCAAAGGAATGTTATAAGGAACTGAAGGAATGTGGGAACTGAGGAATTTGTGGGGTTGGAAATTGAGGAATTTGTGGGGTTGGAAATTGAGGAATTAGAGGTGCCAAAAATGGGATATATGGAATTGGTGGTGCAAGAAATGGGATGTCTGGAATTAGGGGTGCAAATGGGATGTTTGGAAGTGATGGCAAGTTTTTCATATCATCATTTGCATTTCCTTGTTTGGGTTTCATGACTTAAACTTCCTGGAGTTGGCGAGCTGCATCAATCTGGGATGCAAGGTTGGTGATCAAAATCAAGCTTAGCAAGAAGATAAGGTTCAACACCTTTAATGTGTAAGAATTTTGAGAGGCCATGGATATAATAGTCTTCTTCAAGAGAAGATACTACTCTAACTCAACACTATACTACTTCAGGGGCATATATATACACAAAAATAGAGAGAAAGAGAGAGATTAAATCCATTTATTGCTACCCACCTCTACAATCTCTCACTAGTTACTACCAACAAATTTTTGAAAACTTGAAACCCAAATTAAGCCTATTGGTAACTATGGAGTAGGAGAGCTCCAAAGGAGAGCAAAAGAGACAAGGTTTCAGTGCCAAGTATTTTATAGGGATTAAATCCAACTAATACTACCAAAACATACCCCTCCAATAAGAAGGCGACACGTGGATCCTCTTGAAGCCAGGCTGCAAGGAGACACGCAGAAGACCTAGGCTCAGACAACTAGGCCTCCAGGTCATGACCGCCCTTCAGGGCATCATTGCCCCCCAGCTGGGCCTCCACTTTACCACCGCCCTCCAGGCCATCATTACCCAACCAAATTGGGACTCTGGGTCGTCAAACCACCCTAATGCATAGACGGCTCCTGATCAAGCCAGCAAGGTAAACCCCAAGCAAACAGCCCCCAGCGTCCTAGCTGGGCTTCCAGGCATCATTACCTAACCAAGTTGGGATGTCAGGTCGCCAACCGCCCTAATGCATGGATGGCCCCTGTCAAGCCAGCAAGGCGAAGCCTAAGTGGACAGCCTCCAGCCTCCTAGCTGGCCTTCCTAGGCATCATTACCCAACCAAGTTGAGGTGTCACATCACTACCGCCTTAGGCAATATGCCGCCTCCAAAGCCCTATAAAAAGGCTCAGGTGCATATTCTAAACGATCCAACTTTTCTATACTTAAAAAGAGAACGCTCGTGCCCTAAATATTTTTGCTCTGACTCTAACTAAAGCTTTGGAGCATCCCTAGAGGCACCTCCTCTGGTGACCCTCTAGCTCACTTTCCTCTCCCTGTGCAGATATGTCTGAGTCCTGGCCTCCAGTTCAGTAAAACACGTTTTTGGCATCAACAGATTGGCGTCGTCCGTGGAAAACCACCATCTCTCGCTGGTCAGTAACAGCGAAGAAGTTTAAAGAACTTATTTGTTGTCATGCCACCTAAAACCCCCGCCAGGGACCTCGGTAAAGAAGCAATAAGGTTCGGATCGAGTTCCTCGGTCGAGTTCGAGGCGCGCCCCAACATGACTACTCTTCAGGCGCAGTTCATGGAACTCTCGCGGCTAGTGGCTAACCTAGCCGCTGAAGTCCGTAGAGGAGCTCGTCAGCAGTCGCCAGCACTTTCTCGACCGAACCCCAATCACACCGGCTCAGTCGACCGTAGACCTTCCGTCGATGGCTGTTCCGCAGTCGAGTACCCTCCACCTCGTATGGCTAGATCTAAAGAAAGACCCTCGTCCAAGGGCAGTGAAAGAAACAACAAGCGAATCGAGAATATAGAGGGATGGATCAATGAATCATTTAGAGGTCGCAGCCACAATGTGATGGACGAGCACGATGTGCAAGATCCTCCTTTCGCTCAGGAGGTCCTCGATGCCCCCATCCCACCAAAATTCTGAATGCCTCAGATTAAACCTTATGATGGATCAACTGACCCCCTGGATCATCTCTAGCACTACAGGACCACAATGACGCTCTACATGCACTCCGACCCTGTGATGAGTCGGCCTTTTTCCTTGACGCTCGAAAAAGCAGCCGGAATGTGGTATTCCTGTTTGAAACCATGAGGCATCTGCACGTTTAAGGAGCTGAGCTATGTCTTCCCTTCGCATTTTATCAATAGTAAAAGGCCAAAGAAAACCTCGGAGTCCCTGTTCAACATCATCCAGTTAAGGGGGGAGAAGCTTCGGGTCTATATTTTGAGGTTCAATTCCACCGCATGGGAGATCCCGGACCTCAACCCCAACGTCCAGATGTTGGCTTTCAAGAACGGACTGAGATCTGGGGTCTTCAGTTTGAAACTCACCTGCACCCACTCGTTGACATAAGTGAAATCTTAGCCCCGAGTCGAGAAGTATATGCTGGAGAAAGACGACCAGGCATTCCCAAAATAACGATAAGGGAAAGTGAAAATGAGGAAAAAGGGCCCCACTATCCCAGGCTGTGAGCCTATTAAGTGGAAATTTCGCGAAGATAGACCAAGGGCCCCTAGGACTTTCGAAGGTAGACCTCAAGCCCTCAGGCCCTTTGAGAGCGAACCCAGAGCCCTTAAACCCTTCGGAGACTACACCCCGTTCAATGCACCGAGGACCGATGTCCTGATACAAATCTATGACAAAGCCATCTTACAGTGGCCCCCTAGACTATTGAACCTCAACTCGGACCGAAGCACTTGGTGTAAGTTCCACAGGAACCATGGTCACAACACAGAAGATTGCCAGGCACTAAAAAACCAGATTGAGGCCTTCATCAATAGAGAGCATCTAAAAGAGTTTACCAGACCGTGGATGAAAAAATTTACGAAGTGGCCCCGAAGAAGTCCCAAGCACTTGTTCGATCGAAATAGGCCGACGCGACCTATCTGAAAGAGCCCTGGGTCTAGCCGTGGGGAGTTCAACCAGAAGAAGCCAGAGGCCACCATGACAAAAATCATCAAAACCATCTAGAGGACCCTCAGCTAGGGGCACGTCTGGGAACCGTAGAAAGTCTTATGTCAAATTAATGGCTTCTGTCTCCTGGCCCTACAAACGACAGAAGTCGGGCGGAACCATTTTCTTTTCGGATGAGGACCTAGAAGGAGTTCAGACCTCGCATGATGACGCCATAGTTGTCTCTCTCCTTGTGGCTAATCACGAGGTTAGACGAGTCCTGGTCGACAACAAGAGTTCGGCCGACATCTTATTCTACGATGTTTTTCAACAAATGCAACTAAGGGACTCCCGGTTAGAACCAGTCTCCACCCCACTCTATGGCTTCTCGGGAGGACCAGTGTTAGCATAGGGCAGCATAACCCTCCTAGTGACAACAGGAACTGCTCCACAGGTGACCACCGTACAGACCACCTTCCTGATCGTTTGGCAGCCCTCGTCCTACAACATGATACTCGATCGCCCCACTCTTAACAAGCTTCGAGTGGTCGACTCCATGTGCTACCTGAAGGTCAAATTCCCCACGAAGGGAGGAGTGGGTGAAGTCAGGGGAGACTAGTAGATCTCTAAGTCCTGTTATCTTAGCACGGTAAGAGAAGCCAAGAATACGGAGACCCTCCCGCTTGAGTTGGATGACCTCAGAGATGAAGGAAGCAACCCATGGGGCCAGGTGGTAGAAGAATTAAGCGTTATCCCCCTCGACAGCAATAGCTTCCGAACTATTCAAATTTGCTCCAATCTTTCAGAAATCCTCAAAAAATCTTTACTTACCCTTCTTCAGGCGAACCAGGACCTTCTCGCCTGGACCGCCGTAGACATGCGAGGAATCAGCCCAGAGGTCATAGTACACTAACTAAGTGTAGACCTAAGCCACAAGCCAGTCATCCAAAAGAAAAGGCCATTCTCCCCAGAGCAGCAAGCCATCGTCCGGACAGAGGTCGACAAGCTGCTCTCGACCAAATTTATCCGAGAATCAAATTACCCGGACTGGGTATCCAACGTAGTATGGTGAAAAAGGCAAGTGGCAAATGGCAGAACTGCATCGACTTCTCAGACCTAAACAAGGCCTATCCAAAAGACAGCTTTCCTTTGTTCAGAATCGACCAACTCGTCAACGCAACGTCAGTACATGAGCTGCTGACCTTCATGGACACATACTCAGGGTATAACTAGATCCTTATGTATAGACCAAACTAAGAAAAGACGGCCTTCATCACTGAGTAGGGGTTCTACTGTTACAGTGTCATGCCTTTCGGCTTAAAGAATGTCGGGGCAACTTACCAGAGGCTGGTGAATAAAATTTTTCAGGTGTAGATAGGCCGGAATATGGAAGTGTATGTTGATGACATGTTGGTCAAGAGTGTCGGAGCTAATGGCCACGGAACCGACTTTAAAGAGGCCTTCAAAATCCTTTGTCATTACCAAATAAAGTTGAATCCCACTAAGTGTGCCTTTGGAGTCACTGGGGGAAAGTTCCTTGGATTTATAGTGACCCACAGGGTATAAAAGCAAACCCTGAGAAGATAGAAGCCATCCTTAGCATGAGCCCGCCTCGAATAGCAAACCCTGAGAAGATAGAAGCCGTCCTTAGCATGAGCTGGCCTCGAACTGTAAGGGAAATCCAGCAACTCACCGGGAAGGTAGTCGTTTTGAGCCGATTCATGTCAAAATCTGCTGAGAAGTGCCTCCCCTTTTTTAAAGCCATCAGGAAGGCAAAGACTTTGTCTGGACCGAAGAGTGCCAAAAAGCGTTCCAAGGACTGAAAAAATATTTAGGCACGCCTTCTCTACTCACCAAGCCCATAGCTGACGAAGAACTCTTTCTATACCTCTCGGCTGGGCAAGAGGTAGTGGCCTCCATCCTAATTCAGGAAGAGGTAGGCGTGCAAAAACTTGTGTACTATGTATGCAAGGTCCTCCACGATGCGAAAACAAGGTACCTTCTTGTGGAGAAAATGGCGTACGCTCTCTTGATCTCGGCTCGCAAACTCCGGCCATACTTTCAGGCCCACACCATCACCCTCTTCACCGACCAGCCTCTTCGATAAGTGCTCCACAAACTGGATGTCTGTGGCAGAATGGTAAAATGGTTAATAGAGCTTGACAAATTTGACATTCGATACCGACCCCGAGCTACCATTAAAGCCCAGGCTTTAGCCGATTTCGTCATGAAAACTACTCTACCAAGGCCAGATAATCCACCTCAAACTCTCGACAAGACAAGATTGTCCCCTCAGTGGACTCTCCATGTTGGCAGATCTTCCACTGACGCAGGCAGTGGCACCGGACTCATCTTGGGATGTCCAAACGGCTTCACCCTTGAGTACACTCTCAGGTTTGAATTCAAAGCCTCAAACAATGAGGCCGAGTATGAAGCCTTACTAACCGGGATGAAGCTAGCTAAGGTATTATCTGTAGAAGCCCTTGATGTGTACAGCGACTCATAGTTGGTGGTAAACTAGGTAAAGGGAGAGTTCAAATCCCGAGGAGAAAGAATCACCCGCTACTTAGCAAGGGCTAAAGAGCTCGTCTCGAAGTTCAAAATGTTTTGGGTCAGTCAAATCCCCCGAGCCGCAAACGCGAAAGCTGATTCTTTGGCACAGCTCACCTCTTCCCGTTAGCTCAAATCTTTGCGTGCAGTCTACCTCGAAACACTTACCACACCCAACATTAATGAAACCACGGTGTTCCACGTATCCAGTGAAGAGACTTGGATGGATCCCATCCTCTGATATTTACGGGATGGCCATCTCCCGAACAAAAGAAACAAAGTCAAAAAAATCATATCCTGAGTGGCGCGGTACATAATCTTAGGCGATTAATTATATAAAAGAAGCCTCACAATGCCCTACTTAAAGTGCTTCGGTCCGATCGAAGCCAATTACGCCCTTTTAGGAGGTCCACGAAAGGATATGCGGGAATCGTCTTGGGGGTCGGGCCCTTGCATTCAAAATCCTTCGCCAAGGCTATTACTAGCCTAGGATGAGAGAAGAAGTAATGAAACTGGTAAAAAAGTGCAAAAGCTGCCAACAGTATGTCGTCGTCCCCCATAGACCAACGAGTCTCCTGACTTCGATCACCAGTCCACTTCCCTTCGCCATGTAGGAAATGGACCTCCTCGGACCTTTCGCCAGAGTAGCCGGTCAATGGAAGTACCTTATAGTACCAATAAACTACTTTACGAAATGGGTAGAGGCCGAACCTCTGGCCAACATCACTGACCATCAGGCCCGGGGCTTCGTTTGGAAGTTGATAGTATGTCGGTTCGGTGTACCCCGAGTATTGGTAACGGACAATGGCAAGCAGTTCGATAACGCTCGGTTTAAAGAATTATGTAATAAGTTGCATATCGAGCACCGTTTTTCCTTGGTCGGGTATCCACAAGCTAATAGGCAAGCTCAGGTAACTAATCGAACCCTCTTAGAAGGCATCAAAAGGAGATTAGACGAAGCAGACAAGCAATTGACGAACCACTTGCCCAACATACTCTGGGTGTACCAAACCACAGCTCTGGCACCCATGGGGGAACCCCTTTCTTCATGACTTATGGGTCCGAGGCTGTGATTTCCTTGGAGATCAGAGTCCCCTCCCTCCGAATACGAAACTTCAAAGAAAAAAGGAACAATGAAGCTCTCTACATGAATGTCGACCTCTTCGACGAAACCCATGACAAAGCTCAAATTTGACTAGTGGCATATCAACAACGGACCGCTAGGTATTATAACACTCGAGTATAGGGAAGGCATTTCCTGCTTTGCGACCTCGTCCTACAAAAGAGTGGAGTATCTCGGCTCCGGGAAACGGGAAAGCTGATCCTCAACTGGGAAGAGCCATATCGAATCAAAAAGGTGCGCCGCCCTGGTACCATCGAACTCGAGCAGTTAAGTGGTGATTACGCCCAAAGTATAACGTGGTTGTTATAGCACAGCTTTGGAGTGTCGATTCCACAGTAAGACAAGCGATCTATAAAGGAAAAGTGCAAACCTTAACACGAACGATAACAATCAAGTGAGAAGATATAAATTTTGATAATGAAGTAATTGTGTAAATAGATTGAAATATATGATAAAGAAACAACAAGGTTCCGGGAATCCTCCCTAGGTTCATTGCCTTATTCCTATCTTGATCCAATTGTTTTATTTTGATTTCAAGTTTCACATCCCAAACAGGCAATCAGCAAATATTCAACTAAGCACATATAAACCCTAATGCAATTGTTATGAAATACTCTTTACTTTCGATTTAAGCACACATGACCTATCCTATAGATTTATCAAGAAACGACAATATATCTTAATGACGATATCGAAGTAATGGACAAACCTAAAAGATAAATCTACCGGAATCAATCATATCCAAACAAGTACACATAAGAAGAGCTTGACTAGACCTATATGGAGAAGAAGGGTGCAATCACCGGATTAAGAGAAAATCTTCTAATTAAATCAAAGAGTAAATCATAACAATGTTTAACAATAAATCCAAACTACAACTGAATCAATAATGAAAAATAAGAACAACTACACCTAGGGATTCATCCACTTGCCTTTCTTAGAGATTAGTTGGCCATGGGGCTCATGCTTGATAGAGTTTTCCCTAGCCTCTGGCCTCTCTTGATTCAATAATGAATAATAATGAATGTCCTTTATCAAACCCTAAGTGATCTATTTATAATGCAAGAGGTCCAAGGGTGTTTTAGGGTTTAAGCAATCATTGAAGTACTAATTAGGTCATAACTCGGAGAAGGGGGTCGTGTGCGTGCCGCGGCTCTCTCTTCTAGGCGCTTAGGCCCTCACTGAAGGTGGAGTCTAGAGCTTCTGGGCACCTAGGCTTTCTCTTCTAGGGGCCTGGGCGCTCACTAAAGGGCTTCTTACTCATAAACTCTTCATTTTGTCCTTTCGAAAGCACTCTTTCACTTCGATGTGTATGGAATCTTCGAGCTTTAAGCGATGATAGCTTTTCCATCTTTTTCAAACACAAAATACCTGAAATGTACCGAAATAAGTCAATGATCCCAGAACATCACTTTAGAGTTATTAAGGTATAAAAGTGTAATTCAAACCTCGATCAACCCTAAGATGCTAACAAATAAGTACTATTAAGATGCATTTTATGACTCTCATCATAACCTCCAACTAGCTTATTGCTAGTCCCTAGCAATTCAAGCGAAAACAAGATAAAAAAAGAAATAAATTCTATGGTAGGAATCAAAACAAAGTAAAGCAATGCTAGCGTTAAACCAAGAGTAATTCACCTTTTGTCTCAAAAATTGTATATAACACACAGCTTATAGAATCATTAAATATCACCCAAGTCCAAAAGTAATCCAAACATCAATCTTAAAATTGTTATCAACTCTTAACATCCATCTTACTATAATCCATTAATCTGAACACCCGGATGATTTTATACATATCATTCATGAATACAAGTCTTGGCCTCGAAAATATTTAATTTGTGTGACATCAATCACAAAAACAAGCTCCATAGGCTCACTTTTCAAATCACTCTCCACTATTGTAGAAAGATTACACTACCTTGGATCAATAGGTCTTTAATAAGCCTGTAACATCAGGCTAAGTTAAAAGTTAAAAAAGAACGAGAAGGATTCAACAAGTAAAAGAACTTAATCTCTTAGTTTTAAATACAACCACTTTAAGCACTGGATAACCATACTTCAACACCCAACTCTTTCAACCATTTTTCGAGCATTTCTCTCAATAAATCACCACATTTTTTCTTTTCTTCTTTTTTTGCCATAATTCACTTCTTTTTTTATTTTGGCACATAACCATTCACTTCTTTTTTCATTCTTTTCTTTCTTTTCCATAACCCCCAACTTATCTCGTTTAATATACTTGAGTTATGGTAGTAATATTTTTTCATATTTCCATCCTTACTCCTCTTAAGTGCTTCTCAACAAATGTGTACAACTAAGTTCTTTTAAAAGAAGAGTAAGATAAAATATTTTTAGGCTCATAAGGGTAAGTAAATGTGTTTTCGAAAGAAACAAGGCTCAAATTCTTTTTCAAGAAAAAGGCTTAAACAGGTGACTAGTGATAGATATAGCAAGGATAAGTTTGAAAGACTTAAACAGTCCAAAAATGGCCTATATCATATCCTAAGTAATGTGCATTCTAGGAATTCGCCTCAAGTGATTATCAAATAAGTTCTAGAGCTTTTTGAGACCGTAAAAGTATGCACAAAACAATCACACATAAAACTTCTCTAAATGTTTTAGACTAATCTTGCAATCTTACCGCAAACCAGAGTCTCAAACCAAATGAAGATTGACACTTAAATTATTCTCAAACTGAAGCAAGATTTAACTTCTTCTAAATGCTATATACTATCTCAATTAAGTGAATATCATTGACATGTAAATTAACTATAAGGATTAACACAAAGCATGCTAAACAAAAGGGAAGATGACACAAAGCAGTTTAATCAGAAAAACAGAAATATGTTTCCTCCACCCCCAACTTTAAAATTGGCATTGACCTCAATGTGAAAGAAAAAAGTAAAGGAAACTCTCTTTGTAGCCAAAAGTGCACAGAAACTAAAAATTGTGCACCACCATTTGAACTGAATGCTCATCTTTGTCCCTGAAAAGAAAAAAATACGAAGTTAATACTGGAAAACAACAAAATACTAATAATAAACAAGAAAAAGAAATATGAAAAACAATAAAAATAAAAAGAATAAGTTGTGGGGTGCCTCCCATGAGCACTAAGTTTTACGTCTTCAGTCGGACTCTCTTATTCCCTCCTAGACAAACATAAGTTGAATACACCATCAACTGCTTCACTGCCAAATTTGGTGTTTGTATGCTTTGGAGAGGCTTCAAGGATGTCATCAGTAATATCTACAGATTTTGGCTCAATATATGCTCTTGTGAAACCATGGGTATGGATTGATTCCAATGGATTAAGGAGATGAACCTTTTCCATGAGTGAATCAATCACCTATACTTGGTGGCTCTCGTCCACATCCTCTGATTTGTTTGTTGTGGGGATGTGTGATGACTTAACACTTTGGGTCACAATGGTATTTACCTCCTTCAAATTATTTTGCGCCAGGTGTTGACCATGGGGTATGGACTGAGTTTGGGAAGGGAACTTACCTCGCTCATTCACACTCAAGGATGTCATCAATTTGGATACTTGGCTATTTAGATCTTTATGTTCTTCAACAACCTGCCTAATTAAATATTTAAGCCTTTGATTAGTCTTACCCTGTGCCTCAATAAAAGCATGCAAAGTTTCTTCTAAAGGACTCCTAGAACATGCAAGTGCATGATATGGTGTAGGATATGATCTAGGGGGTTATGCAGTCGGCTGGTTTTCAGATTTCTAGCTAAGATTGGGATGATTTTGCCACTCCGGATTATAGGTATCAGAGAAAGGTGAAAAAGGCTTCCTGTACATACCTAAGGCATTACATTATTCCTCATACATCCCTCTCATCTCCGCAAATGTGGGACACTTTTGGGAGATATCTACCTCGCCACACACAAAACATGGTTCAAAAGACCTTGCATGATTAGCTACGTGTGTTTGCTGTAAGCTCTTAGTCTTCAACACATCTAGTTCCCTAGTGAGCATCTCGACCTTCGCCTTTAGGTTATTCTCTTCCCTAATATGGTAAATTCCACCACCATTTAGGTTCCTTATAGGTCATGACCTATTTGTGCTTTCAGTAGCACTAGATCTAGTCCAAGTGTGAGCTTTTTCAGCAAGCTCATTGAGGTACTCTATGGCCTCATCAGGACCTTTTTGTAAGAACTTACCATTACACATCATCTCCATAAATTGGCGCTCTTTATATGTAAGTCCCTCATAAAAATAGCTCACTAAGTGCCAATTCTCATACCCATGGTGAGGACACATACTCAACAACTCTTTAAATCTCTCCCAAGACTGATACAAAGTCTCACTGTCCTTTTGTGCAAAGGTGGAGATTTTTATTTTTAAAGTATTGGTCTTATGTTGGGGAAAGTATTTATTAAAGAAGACCCGAGTCATCTCAGTCCACGACCCAATAGATCGTGGTCTCAGAGAATATAGCCAACTCTTAGCTCTATCTTTCAAAGTGAAAGGAAAGAACTTAAGTCTCACAATATCATCATGTGCATCTTGACTATGAAAAGTCGCAACTACTTCCTCAAACTCTCTAATGTGCACATATGGGTTTTCATTTTCCAAGCCATGGAATATAAGGAGTAACTGTATCATCCTTCTTTTAAAATCCAGTTGGCGAGTATTGGCTGGAAACATGATGCATGATGGTGTGGCTATGAGTGTAGGGTGGAGGTAATTCTGAAGGGTCCTAAGGGGTTGACATTCATGTTCACTCATTTCTTCAGGACTAGATGGATTGTTAAATAAAGGATTTAGAAAAGAATTTAATTCTGACTCTAACACAGGCCTACAAGCAAATCTACCCAAAGTGTCTCTATATCAGGGCATATAAAACCATAAAATAACAAAAAATACTATAAAAAGAAAGAATAAAATAAAATAAAATTAATGCAGCAAGCTAAAAGAAGGAACGAAGTTACCGCCTTTACAAACTGCTGGAAAGAAAAAAAACTATCTACAATTCTTCTACCGTCATGTCTCAAGATTGACAATCTTCCTTGTACTTAAGCGTGTCTCCCTGACAACGGCACCAAAATTTGATTACTCCCAAAGTATAACGCGGTAGTTGTAGCACAGCTTTGGGGTGTCGATTCCACAGGGAGACAAGTGATCTATAAAGGAAAAGTGCAAACCTTAACACGAATGATAATAATCAAGTGAGAAGATATGAATTTTGATAATGAAGTAATTGTGTAAATAGATTGAAATATATGATAAAGAAACAACAAGGTTCCGGGAATCCTCCCTAGGTTCGTTGCTTTATTCTAATCTTGATTCAATTGTTTTATCTCGATTGCAAGTTTCACGTCTCAAACAAGCAATAAGCAAATATTCAACTAAGCATAAACCCTAATGCAATTATTATGAAATACTCTTTACTTTCGATTTAAGCACACATGACCTATCCTATAGATTTATCAAGAAACGACAATATATCTTAATGACAATATTGAAGTTGTTGACCCTCGCCTGTATTTTAATGATGGCAAAACACAACTGTAATTTTTCTAACAAGTTTAAGCTAAGTTATATTAAGGATCAAACGCATTCAACCAAGGAACAAAGAGCAAGAACTCGAACCAAATCAAGTATCAAGTGAAGATTGAAGATCTAGTATAGGTCTTAAGGTTTAGAACCAATGTAAGTCTCACCCATTGTATTAGCTTGTTCAATGGCTCGAACATAAAAGATTTTGTAAAAACCATTGTTTTTAAATGTTTTTAATGAAAAACAGAAGAAAAACTAGGTTGGAAGACAACTCAGTCGACTGGTATATGGGACAGAAGTTACCCAGTCGACTGGATGAATCAACCTAGCCGACTGATACATGGACAGTAAGTCCCCAGTCGACTAGATGAATCAACCCAGTCGATTGGTAAAATGGACAGAAAGTCCTCAGTCGACTTGATGATATATACCAGTCGACTGGATACCCAGAAGGTCTGAAAACATGATTTTTTCAAGTGAACCCAGTCGACTAGTATCTCGACCTAGTCGACTGGTAGTTCAAAAATATGACCGTTGGACTCCAAATCTGAACGTTTTAAAGTAAATCTTTTTCAAATTAAAGTCCTAACGGCCATATTAATTGATTGCTATATAAATCCATTTAGTTAAGCATTCAATAAGAAGCTGCATATATTCAAAAAGAGTTGATCTCACATAATCAAGTTTTTATACTCTTGAAACACAAAAAGCTTTGAAATAATATTGTTGAGCCATTTCTTCAAGCTTTACTTTGAAAGAGAGACATTTCTGTTGTAATAAGCTTTCATTTGCTGTCTCTCTACCTTTTACCTTACACCATCTTTGTAAAGGGATTACTTCTGAGAGGAAGGGGAAACTTCCGAGAGGAAGGGGAAACTTCCGAGAGGAAGGGGAAACTTCCGAAAGGAAGGGGATTGTTCGGTTTAAGCAACTCCTGTAATTTGTTTGTGTACGGTTTGTACAACACCCGACTAAGTTGTGCGACTAAGATTTCTCAGTGGATTACTTCAAGGAGTTCCTTGAACAGAGTGGACGTAGAGTCAGAACGAATCTGATATTGCCGAACCACTATAAACTGTGTTTGCATCCTCTTTCCTTAAACTCTTTATTTACAGCACATTACTTGTATTAATTGTTTGTTGCTTATCAGTTTTTATAAACTTGTATTAATTACGCAAAAAGTTTTTAAAAACCCAATTCACCCCCCTCTTGGGTTGAAACCTCGAGCTACAATTGGTATCAGAGGCCCGATCTCTTATTTAGGCTTAAAATCCTTGAGTTGATCCAATGGCAGCAAATAGCTACTCTGAGGGACACTCTTATACTAGACCACCTTTGTTCAATGGTTCAAATTATAACTATTGGAAAAATAGAATGAAAATCTTTGTCGAATGACAAGATTACAATCTATGGAGAATCGTAGAAGAAGGACCTAAAATTCTTTCAAAAGAAATAGTTATTGGAGAGACTCTTCATACAATGCCTAAACTCAAAACTGAGTTTACTGACGAGGATTGTAAAACGATGTCTCTCAATAGCATAGCAACAAGAATGCTACATTGTGCATTAGATATTTCTGAATATAACAAAATATCTGCATACATTTCTGCTAAAGAAATATGGTACAAATTACAAGTCACATATGAAGGAACTAGTGAAGTAAAAAAGTCTAAAATTTACATGCTAATTTCTGAGTATGAATCATTTAAGATGTCTTCTAACGAAACCATTTCTGAAATGCACTCACGGTTCACCACTATTATAAATGGTTTAAAACTGCTTGGTAAGAATATTGAGGAGGTTGAACTAACCAGAAAAATCTTGAGATCTCTGCCACCAGAATGGAAACCAAAGAGGACAGCCATATAGGAGGCCAAAAATCTTGACAAGCTGGATGTTGAGACACTTCTTGGGTCATTATTGACATACGAGAAGGAATAAATGACTCCCATCGTCAATGATGATGAGAAGAAGAAAAAGCAAATCGCTCTCAAAGCTTCTACGAGCAACAAAGAAAATGAATTAGAACAAGAAGCAGAGAGCAGTGAAGAAGATGGTGAAATGATCTTAATCACCAGACGATTCCATAGGTTTTTGAAGAAAAGCAAGAAACCTTACACAAAGGATCCCACCTCAAAAAGGGAACTACTTATGTGCTATGGCTGCAAGAAGCCAGGTCATATAAAAGCTGATTGTCCACTTTCAAACAAACCATACAAGGGCTTCAAAAAGAAAGTTATGGTAGCAACTACCTAGAGCGATGACGAAGAAGTTGAGTCATCAGACAAAGAAATCGGATACGAGGAAATTGCCAACCTTTTTTTGATGGCAATTGACGATGAAAATGAGGTAACATCTTCTCCCTCTTCAAAAAATAATATTGTTACTAGTAGTGAAGAACTGCTAGAAGTAATAAATAAAATGCATGAAGAATTGAAGAAATTTGATTCTAGAAATTCTGTTCTTAAGAAAGAAGTATCATCTCTCTCTAAAGAGATAATAAGTCTTAAAAAAGAAAAAGAAAAATCATCTTTACTGTATGATTCTTCTCAAGATTTTCTCAAAGATGAAAATGAGGATTTGAAAAATAAAATTTCTGAATTAAATAGCACTATATCAAGACTTATGCTTGGTAAAGAAAAACTTGATGAAGTGCTTTCTTCCCAAAGATTAAGTGGAGGAAAATCTGGTGTAGGATATTCTCCATTGGGAAAGCAAAAAACAAAAGAGAGCTTATTCATGAAAGCCTCTTGTGTAGATGGAGCATCTACTTCAAAAGCTCCTAGCATGGTTAAGTGCACTCCCTCGATGAATGCTAGGAAGTCTAGAAATTTAAATGTTCATACTAAACTGAAGCAACCTAGAAATACTCATGCTTATATGTATGCTCATTCTAGAAATGCTTATACACATCCTAGAAATAATTATCATGCTCAATCTAGGAACAATGTGTATAATCAAAGAATTCATTCTGCTCATACTCATCCTAGGAATTACCATCATGGTTATCCTAGAAACAATATGCACACACAAAATAATGCTAGCATGTATCCTAGAATGCATCATCATACTTTTTATGGAAATGACATGCATTTTTGTATTCCTAACCATAGAAACATGTATCCTAGGAATAATTATCCTAAGGATTATAGGAATGCACATGTAAGATATCCTAGAAATTTCTATGACTATAATGCTAGGATTGTGCATTATCAACTTGTTCATAGAACACCACATGTTAAGAAAGTATAGGTCCCAAAAGGAACCGTATTTTCAAGGACTAACCTCAAAGGACCCAAGAAATTTTGGGTACCTAAAAGTGTTATCGTATATCCTTGTGTAATATAGATTTGCCTCCACACCAAGGAGAAAGGTAACTGTTGGTACCTTGATAGCGGATGCTCGAAGCACATGACCGGTGATAAAAGCGTATTCAAGGAGCTAACTCTAAGAGATGGTGGACTTGTGACCATTGGAGACAATACTAAAATAAATATCATCGGGCATGGAAAAGTAGGTAATGATTTCTCAACCTTAGATAATGTATTGCTAGTACAAGGCCTTAAGCCAAATTTACTTAGCATTAGTTAGTTATGTGACAAAGGATACAAAGTCACATTTGAGACTTCTCATTGTCTAGTTATAGACATCAAGAGCAACAAGATCAAATTCATTGGCCATAGACATGAAAATGTCTACATAGTTGATTTGAAATCCTTGCAGTCTAATAATGAAAAATGTTTTCCTGCTTTTAGTGAAAATTTGTGGCTATGGCATAGAAGGCTTGGTCATGTAAACATGAACTTGCTAAAAATTGTTTCTTATTTGGTCCAATTAGTACCATTAGTCTAGGTGGCCATCAATATGCCCTTGTTATTGTTGATGACTATTCAAGATATACCTGTGTTATTTTTATTGCTTACAAGGATGAAGCTTTCAAAGGATTTGAAAAGTTTTGCAAAAAGATAAAAAATGAAAAAAGAATTTGTATTTCAAGCATTAGAAGTGATCATGGCAAAGAATTTGAAAATCAAAGCTTTTCAAAATTTTGTGATGAAAATGGAATTAATCACAACTTTTCAGCACCTAGAACTCCTCAACAAAATGGAGTTGTTGAGAGGAAAAATAGAGTTCTAGAAGAATTTTCAAGAACTATGCTTTGTGAAAATAGTTTACCAAAATCTTTTTGGGCTGAAGCCGTGAATACTTCTTGCTATATATTAAATAGAATTTTGATAAGGCCTCTGCTTGATAAAACTCTATATGAACTATGGAAAGGGAGAAAGCCCAATATTTCCTATTTTTGTGCTTTTGGTAGTAAATGCTTCATCTTAAATAACAATAAAACTAACTTGGGTAAATTTGATTCCAAGACCAATAAAGGAATATTTTTAGGATATTCAACTACTAGTAAGGCTTATAGAGTTTTCAATAAGAGAACTACAGTGGTAGAAGAATCTGTGCATGTAACTATTGATGAATCTAATCCAATGATTAGTAGAGAAGTTTCCTTTAAAGATGATGCAGATATTATTCCAAGAATGGAAACTCCTACTCCCATTGTTGACCCAAAAGAGAGTTCTCCCCAAGCTAATGAAGAGATGAAAACTCTCAATTTGAACCAACCATCCTCAAGTCAACAAGAGGAAAGTCTACCCAAGGATTGGAGGTATGTAAATCATCATCCAATTGATTAAGTAATTGATGATCCTTCACAAGGGGTAAGAACTCGCTCTTCCATTAGAAATAGTTGCAATTTTGTAGCTTATTTGTCTCAAGTAGAACCTAAGACATTTATAGAAGCTGAAAAAGATAATGAATGGATAATTGCAATGCAGGAAGAGATAAATCAATTTGAGAGAAACAATATATGGAAACTAGTTCCAAGACCAAAAGATCATTCAATAATTGGAACTAAATGGGTATATAGAAATAAAATGGATGAAAATGGTATAGTAACTAGAAATAAAGCTAGATTAGTTGCTAAGGGATATAACCAAGAAGAATGAATAGATTTTGATGAAACCTATGCTCCCGTAGCTAGATTAGAAGCCATTCGAATGTTATTAGCCTTTGCATGCTTTAATAAATTCAAGCTATTTCAAATGGATGTGAAAAGTGCCTTTTTAAATAGCTTTATAGAAGAAGAGGTTTATGTTGAGCAACCTCTTGGATTTGAAAATCCTAGTCTTCCAAATCATGTGTACAAGCTTTATAAAGCTCTATATGGGTTAAAGCAAGCTCCAAGAGTATGGTATGAAAGACTAAGTAAATTTTTGATTGATAATGATTTTGTAAAAAGTAGAATAGACACAATTCTCTTCACAAAAACTCATAAAAATGACACTTTGATAGTTCAAATATATGTTGATGATATTATATTTGGTGCTACTAATGAATCTATGTGTCAAGAGTTTGCAAAGTGCATGAAAGGTGAATTTGAAATGAGCATGATGGGAGAACTTACCTACTTACTTGGACTTCAAATCAAGCAACTAAAAAGAGGCATCTTCACCAATCAACAAAAGTACATTAAGGACCTACTAAAGAGGTTCGGGATGGAAAGCTCAAAGCCAATTGGAACGCCTATGAGAACAACTACTAAACTTGATCTTGATGAAGGAGGTAAAACTGTAGATTCTAAATATTATAGAAGCATGATAGGTGCTTTACTTTATTTGACTGCAAGTAGACCTGATATAATGTTCAGTGTATGCATGTGTGCTAGATTTCAGGCTAATCCTAAGGAATCACATGTAGTTGCAGTAAAAAAAATCCTTAGATATCTACAAGGAACCCAAACCATAGGATTATGGTACTCTAGAGATTCATCTTTTGAGCTAGTAGGATACTCAGATGTTGATTTTGCTGGACGTAGGTTGGATAGAAAGAGCACAAGTGGAACATGCCAATTCTTAGTTGCTATGTTAACTTCTTGGTTTTCCAAGAAACAGAATTCCGTTGCATTATCAACCGCTGAGGCGAAATATGTAGCAGCTGGCAGTTGTTGTGCCCAAGTGTTATGGATGAAACAACAACTAGAAGACTATGGCATGAACCTCAAAAATATTCCTATATTCTGTGATAATACTAGTGCCATCAACCTAACCAAAAATCCTATTCAGCACTCTAGAACCAAGCATATATAGAATAGACATCATTTCCTAAGAGACCATGCTCAAAAAGGTGATATAAGATTAGAATTCATACCTTCAGAAGATCAAATAGTTGATATTCTTACAAAGCCCCTAAGTGAAGCTAGTTTTTGTAAGATTAGAATGTTGATGGGACTGCTTGATTTTGATAAATTGAATGTTTAATTGCATCTCATTTCATCATTTGCATATTTGACATTGAGTGAAAGAATATTAATCCTTGTTTAATTATTTCCCTCACTCAAAAATGTCATAGATAAACAAAATTGTGCAAAAATTCAAGACTGAAAATTTTACTAAGGGTCCAGTCGACTGGTAATTCACTGCCAGATCTTCCAGTCGACTGGTACATCTGACCCAGTCTACTGGTAACTCTCTGCCAAATATTCCAAACGACTGGTAAGTCTTCTCTAGTCGTCTATTAGGTCGAATCCCTGTTTGGCGCCAATTTTTGAAAAACTCTTGTCCTCCAGTTGACTGGTAAAGGTAGCCCAGTCGATTGGTAAATGACTGTCGGTTTATCCAGTCGACTGGAATGTTTACCCAGTCGACTGGTAGGCAAACTGTTCATCTTTTCAAAAGGCCCCAGTCGACTGGTATCGCGATATTATAAATATGACTGTTCATTTTTCTGAACTTTTACGCCATTTTCGAACTCCCAAATTTTCTCTCGCTAGAAAAATTCACCATTTTGATCCAAAAACCATCCAAACTTCATCTAAACACATCGATCTACTCATCCATAAAGAGATTTTTAACTTTCTACGATTAAAATCTCTTATTTTCACCAAAATCCATTTTCCCCAAAAACTTTTTTTTCTTCAAAATGAGCGATAAGATCCGTATAAAACTCACAACAAGTGGACCTAATGCGCCTAAAAAGTCAAGGTCTTCAAAACTTTCGACTTCGGAGTCGAAAGGAAGGGAGCAGCGGGCTCATCCAGCAAGGAGCCCAAAACAGAGTTGGAGCAGACTCTGTTTTACAGTCCGGCGGCACATGCAAGGTATAACTCTATAATCCGTCACAAGAAAATCATGACAGGTAGAGTCGTTGATTTCGACTCTATTCGCCATGGAAATTTCGATATTCTTCCAGCCTTTGAGGCAATAAATCTGACCCCACTGGTCAGAATTCATGAGAAATATTACCCGCGACTGATTCACTAGCTCTACTCGAACTTGGTGAAACCCAGTCCTCTGGCTCTGAGATTCAGAACCAGAGTCAGCGGTGTGGAGTTTGAGGTCAACACTGACCTATTGATGAGCCTTTTGAGAATCCTTGTAAGGGGGATTCAATGGAGTCTGGATGGATGGCTAGACAACTTTGAGGTCGAGGAGGCCTGTTAGATAGTCAGGAGAGACCCTAAATATGTGTACAGACCCACTATATTTCATACATGTAGTGACATGCCCCTCGACTCAAAGATGTTTCAGCTGATTGTCAGTTGGACCATCCACCCGAGACTCGGGAGTCGAGGGTATCTATCTAAAATAGATACGGTATTGATTTGGTGCCTAAAATCTGGGCACCACTTCAATATATATCTTCTGCTGCTCGCCAACATGATAAACGGTGAAGCAAACGACTCCGGGTGTCTTCCTTATGGGATGCTCATTACGCTCATCCTCCAGCACTTCCGGGTACCTTTGCCTGCCTCCGAGGCTCAGGATATCGGATTGACAGACATCATCAACATCTCATCACTGAAGAAGATGGGATGTACTGTTCATGAAGAATTCCTCTATCCGAAGGTTGAAAAGCGCCTGAGGATCCGAGAGGATGCGAGCGACAGTGATGAGGATGCTGCTGCTGATACGGCTGCTAAGATGGAGACAGATACCCGAGCACCTCCCATTGGTGACTCGAGTACTGGTCAGACTGGTTACGGAGACATCCTACGAGCTATCACGAACCTCCAGATGACGATGGAGTCCGATTTTCAGTCCATGCAGTCTGATTACCAGAGACTGAGCTCCTCCATAGACCACCTACGGGACGACTTCGAGTTACATCGAGAGCACACCGAGGGTTCCTTAGTTGAGATTAAGAAACTTCTTCGTGACAGCTCGGACTCTCCCGCACCTTGAGTCTATGTCTTTATTATGTACTTAGTGTTTTTCAGCTCTTATCACATAGCACGGACATATCATGTATTATTTTGTCTTAGTTATGGCTCTGTGAAGCCTGTTTATGTATTGACTTTTTATATATGATGATGTATTTCTATTAGCCATATTTCTTGCATCTATTTATGCTATTTGTGATATGTTAGCATTGTTTTACAACTCTATTTAGTCACTAAACTGCTATAAAATACTTATACGTGTATGAAAACTTCTGGTTCTTCTCAGGAAGGCTTCCGAAATTCGAATGAAGCCAAATTTTCACGTACAAATTTGTTTTCTTATACTCTAGATGATTATATTGGCTAATTAGCTTATTTTTCGTTTTATGCCCCCTTTGGTTGCTGTTGTCAAAACGGGAGAGAAAAATGAGAAAAACGAGAAAATCTAAGTGAACATAACCAAAGCATAGATTTAGGGGGAGCATTGCTCTATAGCTTACAAAAATGTTTATTGATTGGTTGAGTTTGATTCTGGATTGTTTGAAAGAGATATAAACTGTGTTTGTTTGTTTACAGTGTGGTTTTACTCAAAAAATAGAGGAGACTCTATCCAAATTTTTGTAAAATCCTAACACTTAGCTTTTAAAACTGTTTTCACATTATTAGTTTTGTCATCATCAAAAAAGGGGAGATTGTTGACCCTCACCTGTATTTTAATGATGGCAAAACACAACTGCTATTTTTCTAACAAGTTTAAGCTAAGTTGTGTTAAGGATCAAACACATTCAACCAGGGAACAAAGAGCAAAAACTCGAACCAAATCAAGTATCAAGTGAAGATTAAAGATCTAGTATAGGTCTTAAGGTTTAGAACCAATGTAAGTCTCACTCATTGTATTAGCTTGTTCAATGGCTCGAACACAAAAGATTTTGTAAAATCCATTGTTTTTAAATGTTTTTAATGAAAAACAAAATAAAAACTGGGTTGGAAGACAACCCAGTCGACTGGTATATGGGACAGAAGGTACCCAGTCGACTGGATGAATCAACCCAGTCGACTGGTACATGGACAGTAAGTCCCCAATCGACTGGATGAATCAACCCAGTCGACTGGTAAAATGGAAAAAAAGTCCCCAATCGACTGGATGATACATACCAGTTGACTAGATACCTAGAAGGTCTGAAAATGTGATTTTTTCAAGTGAACCTAATCGACTGGTATCTCGACCCAGTCGACTGGTAGTTCAAAAATATGACCGTTGGACTCCAAATCTGAACGTTTTAAAGTAAATCTTTTTCAAATTAAAGTCTTAACGGCCATATTAATTGATTGTTATATAAACCCATTCAGTTAAGCATTCAATAAGAAGCTGCATATATTCAAAAAGAGTTGATCTCACATAATCAAGTTTTTATACTCTTGAAACACAAAAAGCTTTGAAATAATCTTATTGAGCCATTTCTTCAAGCTTTACTTTGAAAGAGAGACATTTCTGTTGTAATAAGCTTTCATATGCTGTCTCTCTACCTTTTACTTTACACCATCTTTGTAAAGGGATTACTTCCGAGAGGAAAGGGAAACTTCCGAAAGGAAGGGGATTGTTCGGTTTAAGCAACTCCTGTAATTTACTTGTGTACAGTTTGTGCAACACCCAGCTAAGTTGTGCGACTAAGATTTCTTAGTGGATTACTTCAAGGAGTTCCTTGAAGAGAGTGGACGTAGGGTCGGAACGAATTCGATATTGCCGAACTACTATAAACTGTGTTTGCATCCTATTTCCTTAAACTCTTTATTTATAGCACATTACTTGTATTAATTTTTTGCTGCTTATCAGCTTTTATAAACTTGTATTAATTCCGCAAAAAGTTTTTAAAAACTCAGTTCACCCCCCTCTTGGGTTGAAACCTCGAGCTACAGAAGTAATTGACAAACCTAAAAGATAAATCTACCGGAATCAATCACATCCAAACAAGTACACATAAGAAGAGCTTGACTAGACTTATATGGAGAAGAATGGTGCAATCACCGGATTAAGAGAAAATCTTCTAATTAAATCAAATAGTAAATCATAACAGTGTTTAACAATAAATCCAAACTATAACTGAATCAATAATGCAAAATAAGAACAATTACACCTAGGGATTTATCTATTTTCTTTGCTTGGAGATTAGTTGGCCATGGGGCTTGATAGACCGTTTATTTCAGTCATCAACAAACCCTGCAGAAAATTGTAGTAAGGTGATTAGTAGGGTATCGTTATTGGCCGGGGATTGTGGGTACTCTATACTAAAGAGTCATAAAAATAATAAAAAAATGAGTTGGTTGGTTTAATTAGCAGTTTAAAAACAAATATAAATCTACATCTATTAACATTACACAATATTATGGGGTTTTCATGATCTGATTTTTCTTTTTACTAATTTTACTAAGGAAATTAAAGAACAATTAATTACAATTGATTATTTTCTCTCACAATTCAGAAAATCAAGTTTGTTAAATGACTAATCAAATTGTTTCAATGTAGACAACGAATTCGTGCCTCAATAACATATCTGAATTGAATCAAAGTGCAAGCTTAAAGAGATCATGCACTTTATAAATTCCTTCTTAGATAATCACTAAGCTTAGTAAAAATCCATCAGCTAGTTATTTTGTTTAAGCAATCAAGTTAATACTCAGTGCATCCTTACAATTACTTAAACATATCATTAAGATCTAAAGGAATTATGATTCAATAACATGTTCCTTATTCCTATTAAAAAGTCCATGGATAAAGAACATGCAATTTCCAGAACATTGGCTATTGTTAATAGCTTTTACCACTTTAAATCGTACTCCAGATCAATTAGGTGATCAAAAGTGCGATTATGGCTTCAATGATTTTCAATATCAAAGTTTTCAATATAACAGAACTGAAAATTCAACATATGTAATGAATTCATATGTCTACATATCATAAAAAATTCGAAAACATTAAAGAATATATCTGAAAATTAACCAACTCATTGAATTAATAATAATCTCTAATATAAGAATCCAAGGCTGAAACAATTAAAAAGAATAGCCGTAAGGGGTACACTTCTTGAACACACTCAAGGAAGCTTGAGATGTTAATGGTGATGAACCTCACGGCTATGATGATAGATGAAGGAGAACACATTTTGGAAAAGTCCTAATGTGCTCACAATTGGAGATGGAATGGTGGAGTGTTTCAGCCTTTTGCTTCTTGAATTTTGAGTAGAGATGGTTCCAAGAGAAAAGATGATCTATTTCAGCTTACAAACACCCTATTTATAGAGCTTAGAACAACCCTCTAAGCTTAGGAAAAGCAAGAAAACAATGCTAAAAACAAGCTATGAAACATGCAAGGAAACAATCCCTAAAACATGCAAGGAATCAAGGAATGGCCAAAAGTAAGAAAGAGGAATACAATCCTGAAATTTCAGGAGGACCCAACTGGCAGAATTCAAACGGGCATATCTTCTTCCACACATCTCCAAATGAGCTGAAACTTGTTGGGCTGGAAAGATGACGTCTTGAACTTCAATTTGGACCTAAGAAAGTCTCAAAAATTATATTGTTTGGGCCTGTTATGATGGGCCAAAACCCAGTAGACTGTTGCATCCGAATCTTCCTCCACTTTGGGCTTGGACCTTGCACCTTGCTTAGTTGACAAGAGATTATGTGATTTTTGTTGGGCAACTCCACGTTAGGTTAGACATACCCATGTCACTAATGGACTCCAATATTCTCTCGTGTTTAGACACATCATCCGAATAATTCCAAGGTAGAAATTCCCTACAAAGAAATCAGAAAATAATAGATAAGGAAAGTTTTCATAATTAGAAAAGTTTCTTAGAATGATAAAACTATTTTCTCAATCCACTTAGATTTCCTAAAGTAACTAGGAAAACTCATTTTAGCACCTTCTTTTACCATTCCCACATTCACAAGCTTTCTAAATACTAAGAAAATAAACTAAGCTCAAAATAACAAAGTTAAGAGAATTACAAAGCCAAATAGGGTAGGAAAGGCATTAAAAACGTAACACAAAGTGTTCCTATCAGGGCTCATGCTTGATGGAGTTTTCCCCGGCCTCCGGCCTCTCTTGATTCAATAATGAATAATAATGAATGTCTTTTATCAAACCCTAAGTGATCTATTTATAATGCAAGAGGTCCAAGGTTGTTTTAGGGTTTAAACAATCATTGAAGTCCTAATTAGGTCATAACTCGAAGAAGGGGGTCGTGTGCGCGCCACGGCTCTCTCTTCTGGGCGCCTAGGTTTTGGCTGGTCTTGGTTAGGAGAAGGCTATGGGCACCGCGGCTCCCTCTTATGGGCGCCTAGGCGCTCACTGAAGGTGGAGTCTAGAGCTTCTGGGCTCCTAGGCACTCACTGAAGGGCTTTTTACTTATAAACTCTTCATTTTGTCCTTTCGGAAGCATTCCTTCACTCCGATGTGCATGGAATCTTTGAGCTTTAAGAAATGATAGATTTTCCATCTTTTTCAAACACAAAATACCTGAAAATGCACCGAAATAAGTCAATGAACCCAGAACATCACTTTAGAGCTATTAAGGTATAAAAGTGTAATTCAAACCTCGATCAACCCTAAGATGCTAACAAATAAGTACTATTAAGATGCATTTTATGACTCTCATCAAGTGAAAAGCCCATTCCTCAAACTTGGAACACCAAACATCTTCGACTTTTCTACCAATAGGCTCGAATCCAGCACCCAAGTGTCGGGAAGAAGTTTTACTTTAAAAACGACTAAGTGTAAAAGTAGGAAAATATTATAAAGCAAAAGCTCAAAGAAAGGGCTTTTTATTAACTTATCAATAAATTTACAACAAAAACCCTAATGACCTCGAAGTACAAGCAAAAAATGACCCTAATGGCCTTGAAGTACAAAGAAAAAACCAACAATTCGAGCCCAGGATAGGAGCTGCCTCAGCCTCTATATCTTGCTACCTCAACCTCTATGTCTTAAGGCGCTCCTTTGTGGCAGGCTGCTATCATCCTGAGCTTGGATGTTCCTCCCCTGTAACAGGCTGCCCCGTGTCTAGATGTTCTTCTTGCCCGTCTGACTGCCCCCACCCGAAGTTTGGATGATGCTCTGACCTCTCGGGTTGTTCCCCCTTCGAAGCAGACTGCTCCTCGTCCTTCTCATTCTCCTCGGGCTCCAGAAGGTTGAGGTCCGAAAATTCTATCTCTGGGTGCATGGCCTCAACCTTCCCTTTGGCTTCCATGAAGCCCGCGAGGAACTACTGGCCCCTCTCCAGGATTACAACCATCTGATAGGCCTTCGAGCCCTAAAAAGCAGCTAGGGCCTCCTCCACAGTAGCCTGAGTACGAGTCTCAGCTTCCTCTGCAGCAGCTCGGATGTGGGCCTTAGCTTTCCCCGCAACAGCTTGAGCACGAGCCTTAGAACCAACCCTGGCTTAGTTAGCCGCGTCCAGCAAAGCCTGCAGTTGGCGAGCGACCTCTGTCTTCTCCTTCAGCTGATGCTGTGTTCAGCCAAGCAGCTCGGCCATCTCCAAGCATCGACGGGAAGTTGCGCCTACAATGACACCTATCTGCGATCAAGCAGAAAGTGTTAGTCAGTAAAATGATAGCAAGAAAAGAGAAGGAAATGGAAAGTATTACGCGAAAATTTTACCTGGGACGCGACAGACTCTGCGACCGCGCAGAGGGACTCGGTAGTCTTACGGGCTAACTCCATAGTATCCCGAGGAGGAGTCCCCTTAATCAGATGCTCTCGTTCTACCCGAGTGTGCGTAAACATGGAGTCGTCAATCCTCAAAGCCCAGTTGGGCATAAAGACCGAAGGCTCGGAGGCAAAACCCTGGGTAGCACCAAAAGCGGTCGAGGGCCCAGCAGTGGCAGAGGTCACTAGGGCAGTGCTGGAGATTGGAGTGACCTCCGGATGAGAATAATGCCTCGAAGAGGTCTCCAGGTCAATAGGGGTAGGAGACGGGCCCTGAGGCCTCTTCCTGGCCCCCGATCCTGAGGCTTGTTACTTCTCGGCCCGGGCAGCCCTCATCTTCTCTAGGACCAGCTTCTTCACTAGCTCTATGGGTAGAGCTTTGGCCTCCATATTTGTCAAAAAACAACTATGGAAAAACATAAATATAAATTACAGGCAAAAGAAAGCACAAGTAAAAATGCAGAGAAAAAATAAGAAGCTCGAACTTATACCACTCTCGAGAGAGGGCTCAAGGCATAAGGGGCAAAAACCGTGCTTGGCTAGCTCCTCATTGCTGTAGAGGACTTCAATGTCTAGTGGCGAGGCCACCATAGCATCCACGGTCTCTTGCTCATAAGGAAGGAGACCCACCTTCTTACACTTCCCAGTCTGGTCCATACTCCAAGAACGGGGAAGGCCGAAGTCCTCGGTTGACGGGACAAAGAAAAATTTCTTCTTCCACCTTTTGATGGATGAGGGGGTCTTCTTCAGCAGCCTTCTCCTTGGACGAGTACTAAAGACCACCCATCCGGTCTGGTCGTGCCTGTTAATCAGGAAGTAGGCCTTAAAGATGTCCATGGTCATTGGTCTGCCCACTTCCAAACAGATGCAGATAAAGGCCATGATCAGCCGTACCGAGTTCGGTACCAGCTGGCACAATGCAATATCAAAGTACCGAAGAACGTTACAAAAGAATGGGTGAAGGAGGAACCATAGCCCAACCTGCATGTGATGTTCGTACACACACAGCTCATAGGGCGCTTGGCTAGGAAGAGTGTCACAAGCCCTCTTCCCTACCCTGGCCAGACGGAGGGCGTACTCGCCTGGGATGCTGTACGTCTTCCGGATTACCTCCAGGTCCTCCATCTTCAGCTGATTAGGGATCTTATTGGCGGAATAATTCTACTATTCTTTCTCTTCCCCGGTCGAGGCCTCCTTGACACTAGTTAGGGCCTCGATCGCCTCATCCTCGGAAGAAGAGTCCTCCTCATACTCCTCTACCAGGGGGGATATATGGCACCATGGCCAGAGGACCTGCCCTCAGCATAGCCCTTTCGGGAGTCGATCTCCTGGAAGAGGACAAGGACGACTCCACTTCCTTGGTACTATCACTACCACTCACATCTACACTACTCCTACTGCTATCATTACTACTACGCTGATCACGATATACATCAAACAAAGACATGTTTAAAAAAGAAGAAAAGTGGACAAACTCACCAGAGTCCGAGGGATTCAGACTTGAACTCCTTCAAAAGTCCAAACTCTTTGAAGAAAACCCCTCCTCTGCGACTCCAAACGTCACGGCCACCAAAGCTTCAGCACCAACCGAGTCCAAACTCCCACGAAAAACCCAAACGCCAAGACTACGACGAAATACAGGACGAAGACCCCCACGAGCTGAAGACTCTAAAAAACAAAGGTTTAAGGACGAAGACTGTCAACAAACAAAGGTATGAGGATGAAGACTCTCAGAAACAAAAGAATGAGGACGAAAACTCTCGAAAGTAAAAACGGACGAGGCCAAAGGCTCTTAACTCTTCTATCTTAAAAACAGAACTCACTTTGGTTTAAAGTGAGAAAGAAGGGAAATAGGAACCCCCTTATATAGGAGAGAAAAACACGTCCAACGAGGACATTAAATGCATGCACAGAAAAAGAGGCGGTGTTTCGGATCCCAAATCCACTATCACACTCTCCCAGGGAACGTTTTGTTCCCCCAAGCGGCTTCTCGGTTCCCGAGAAAAAAACTCGTTTCCAAGGGCCTCCATTTCCCTAAAAATGACTACTCGAATTTAATACAGATACACCACGTGTCAAGCACGCTGCCATTCACTCATGATTGAACCCCCGTAGTTCCAAGGTCCAAGCTGATGGATTGCATCTTCTGTCTTCGGACTCATGTCTCTAAGACTGATCAGATGGATTTCACCACTGGTCCTCAGCTCATTAGCTCCAAGGTCCGAGCAGATGGATTGCTCCATTGGTCCTCGGCCGATTAGCTCCAAGGTCCGAGCAAATGAATTGTTCATTCTGTCCTCAAACTCATGTCTCCAAGGCTGAGTAGATAGATTGCTCCACTGGTCCTCGGCCCATTAGCTCCAAGGTCCGAGCAGATAGATTGCTCATTTTGTCCTCGGACTTATGTCTCCAAGGCCAAACAGATAGATTGCTCCACTGGTCCTCGGCCTATTAGCTCCAAGGTCTGAGCAGATGGATTACTCCTTCTGTCCTCGAACTCATGTCTCCAAGGTCCGAGCAGATGGATTGCTCCTTCTGTCCTCGGACTCATATATCCAAGGCCGAGCAGATGAATTTTTCCACTGGTCCTCGGCCCATTAGCTCCAAGGTCCGAGTAAATGGATTGCTGCTTCTATCCTCGGACTCATGTCTCCAAGGTCAAGCAGATGGATTGCTCCACTAGTCCTCGACCCATTAGCTCTAAGGTCCGAGCAGATGGATTGCTCTTTCTGTCCTCGAACTCATGTCTCCAAAGCCGAGCAGATGGATTGCTCCACTGGTCCTCGCCCCATTGGCTCCAAGGTTCGAGCAGATGGATTGCTCATTTTGTCCTCGGACTCATGTCTCCAAAGCCGAGCAGATGGATTGCTCCACTAGTCCTCGGCCCATCAGCTCCAAGGTCCGAGTAGATGGATTGCTCAATCTGTCCTCGGACTCATGTCTCCAAGGCCGAGCAGATGGATTGCTCCTTCTGTCCTCAGACTCATGTCTCCAAGGTCCAAGTAGATGGATTGATACTTCTATCCTCGAACTAATGTCTCCAAGGCCGAGCAGATGGATTGCTCATTCGATCCTCGGACTTATGTCTCCAAGGCCGAGCAAATGGATTTCTCCACTGGTCCTCGGCCCATTAGCTCCAAGATCCGAGCAGATGGATTGCTCCTTCGATCATCGGACTCATGTCTCCAAGGCCGAGCAGATGGATTGCTCCACTGGTCCTCGACCCATTAGCTCCAAGGTCCGAGCAGATGGATTGCTCTTTTTATCCTCGGACTCACATCTCCAAGGCTGAGCAGATGGATCGCTCCACTGGTCCTCAGCCCGGCATCTCAAAAACCTAAGGAAGCTGACCATCCTTCTCATTGAAGAGCAAACCCTAAAATACTTCCTTGAACACATAACTGTACTCAAGGAAGTGGGGGACCTCTGATACTGCCAAAATACACCCCTCCAATAAGAAGACAACATGTGGATCCTCTTGAAGTTAGGCTGCAAGGAGACACGCGGAAGACTCAGGCTCGGACAGCTGGGTCTCCAGGTCATAACCGTCTTTCAGGGCATCATTGCCCTCCAGCTGGGCCTCCACGTCACCACCGCCATCCAGGCCATCATCACCCAACCAAGTTGGGACTCTGGGTCATCAAACCGCCCTAACGCATAGACGACTCCTGATCAAGCCAGCAAGGCAAAGCCCAAGCGAACGGCCCCCAGCCTCCTAGCTGGGCTTCCAAGCATCATTACCCAACAAAGTTGGGACGTCAGGTCGCCAACCGCCCTAATACATGGATGGCCCCTATCAAGCCAGCAAAGCGAAGCCCAAGTGGATGGCCCCCAGCCTCCTAGCTAGGCTTCCTAGGCATCATTACCCAACCAAGTTAGGGCGTCACATCACTACCGCCCTGGGCAATATGCCGCCTCCAAAGCCCTATAAAAGGATCAGGTGCGCATTCTAAATGATCTAACTTTTCTCAACTTAAAAAGGGAACGCTCGTCACCTACATATTTGTGCTCTGACTCTGACTAAAGCTTCGGAGCATCCCCAGAGGCACCCCCTCCGGCGACCCCCTAGCTCACCTTCCTCTCCCTGTGCAGATATGTCTGAGTCCTGGCCTCCAGCTCAACAAAACGCATTTTTGGCATCAACAGCAACAAAAAAGAAGACTGAAATGAGGGCCCTGCATCTCTTTCGCGCCGATTTACAATTTTTTAAATCTGATTTAAATCATTCCGGATTAAATCAAGTTGATTATCAATTCACTGTTTAAATCCCAACCAAACGTGATTGAACTATAAAATTGTCAAATACCGCATTTACCTTACATAAGTTGGAAAGCTTTCTTGTCTGTGGCACCGTAACACGAAATTGTAGCTAGGCCAAAAAAATTATCTCGGTGATTATTAAAAAGATTATTGGTAACATTGTTATAATTCATGTTTTATTTTATTGGTTTTGAGAAATGAGAATCTTGTCTTTAGTTTGGTTTGATTCTGAAAAATTCTCTTTACGACAACTCAAACAAGAAATTTTATATAAATTTAGTATTAGGTACACTCAAATAAATAAAGACAAAAGTACGATGAGATAATCTTTATAAATTAATGATATAAGATTATCACATAAAAAAAAGTAAAATACAAATACATTTTTATCCGTGCGGATTTGAACCATTATAATAATATAACTTTCTTTTCAATTCTCATGTATTGATGTTCTTTTTAATGTAATAAAAAAGTACATCGTTTAGGTTTGGTAATAATTATAATTTAATTTCAAGTTTTTTTAAAAAATAACAAACAATCCCACTGATAAAAAAATTTAAATAAAAATGGAAATAAATGCCTTTTAACTATTGTCTATCTTGCGTATAGCAAGCGACATATCACACCTCAATGAAACAGCACAAATCCAAAGTTACATTGTTGTTAGAAAATAATTTTCATTTATTTATGCCTTGATTGTTAGTTATTTTAGATGTAAGAATGCAAGGATCAACTAAAACTTAATAGGGAATATCAATTTTCAAATACTTACAATCAAGTTGTAATTACTATCAAACTTAAGGGATATAATTATATTTTACCTAAATGAAACCATCTCATTTTATTGGTATGTGAAAAACATTTGAATCTCATTTTACGTTCTTTATTATTATTTTTTTTTTGTTTGGTACATAAAAAATGTTTGAAGAGAAAGTGACATTCCTATTGAAAGTTCTCACACGTAAATCAAAATCAAGTGATGGTTAAAATTATACAGGAAGGTGTACTTTACGTAACGGAAAGATTCGAATCTAAACGCTTTTGATGAAACAAAGAGTCTCAACCATCCCGCAAAGCTTCAGTTGTTCATCTCTTCCTTAATTATGTTTAGCAAAGAACAAATTGATATTCTCGGAACAAATAAAATTTTATGGAATTCATTTAAAATTCTACACTTGTTACATGTGGAAATAAATAAATAAATAAATATAATTTATTTTGAAATAAATTTGTTATAAAATTAAATTAGCTTAACCTGTTAATTTACAAATGAATTTAAGAGAATGAAAAGTAAAATATTATATTGACCAAATGATCTCTTCTTCACTCCATTTTCCTCCCCCTCACCTCCTTCTCCCTCTTCTTTTAAATCTTCATTTATTCCAAACATTTTAAACATAATAATTCAAATAAAAAAATCAAACATAAAAATTCATTTCAAAATAAATTATATTTTTAATTCAATTGAAAATAAAATAAATTACATTTTCATTTGATTCTAAACAAAGTTTAAGTATTATTTATCCCAAAAAATTGATCCAAAATTAATCAAGAAAAATAAAACATCAAAGCACATAAATGGTGCATGCAGGAAATTGTGAAACGTTTGACCGATACATAACTTCCATAGAATGGAGCATTGATCATTCGATTTAAAACATTTGACCAAGTGCTAGAGAGAACAAAAAAAAAAAGCGATAATAATTACTGATCCATGGTATCCACATTACAAATGCTTTTACATTTACATTACAAATGAATGAAAAAATTGGTTAACACATCTTGCAAACGAGAGAGAAAATACAAAGGCATAACAAAAGGCAAACTATAGAACACTCCCCCCAAAAAATACTTAGCAGTGGGGCTCGTTCAAGGGTAGAAAATTAGATTTTTCTTTTTCAAAAAATACCTTCCAAATGCAGAATTTTCAAAGACCCGAGAGTTTTCTACAACTGAACGCACCAGATTCTCTATCCTCAGCTGGTAGTGATAGTTCTACAAGATTTTAACTATAACTGACAATGGGATGTTGATAACATGCCCTTTATTTCCAAAAAGTCCAACCCTTCCAAAAGTGGCAGCAGAGCTATTCATTGTAGCGTTAAAGAATACAGTCAAAACCTTCATCTCCTCACTGGCAATAGAGAAGTGAGTTGGACTCACCTCAATTGAAACCCCGAAAGGAGCACTCCAACCAACACTGTAAGTTTCATTCCCAGCAATGTTAATCACTGATCTTTGGACTGTTCTAGACCGATTCAGTTTTGCAATTGTAATCGACGGCAAGTTCAGGTCAGCGCTGCTGATGGTAGAATTATAAACCCAACAGTTCTTACCAGTGTAATTCAAGACGACAGGAGCAGATCCATTAATGCCACAAAGAAACAACATATACTCGTCATAATCTACAGAAAAAGAACACGTATTTGAATTCAGAATATCTAATGAAAGAGGACAGAAATGAATTTCATTAAAGAAAAATTGCAATAGCTCCTTTGCAAATAACATCTTTTATATTTTTAATTTTAGTTTGGCAATAAGTCAACGAGTTAAATCACATCAAGCCACATCACTTTACTTGGAAGTAAAGTCCATGTCAAAAGGCCAGGAACAATTGGAGAAATGCTTGAAAAATAGGGAGGTTTTAAATGCATGCCCCTATACAAGACTGGTCTCAATAAAAACCTTTTTTTTATTGGTAAAACACACGCACACACTGCTCGAACCTAGGACCTTTAGGACCTAGGGCTGACTTAGCCATTGAGCTAAGGTCTCGGTAAAAAACTAGTGGCCAAAAGTGATGCAATAATGAGTATTGTGAGCAGACGCATATAGATATGAAAACATTCAAGTGCTAGGTATTATAAAGCAATCGTCTTGTAAAAGAGAAGGCTGCTCATAGAAGGAAGGTTTCAGATCTATTTGAACTAGAGTTTCATCTCCATTACATAAAGCACAATAATAGCAAATGAAAAAAAGTCAGTAAGCAATACTTATGGGCAAATCTTTACCTAAAAGAGAGAGAAAGACATAAAGATAGTCCTTCTTTGGGGGCTGGGGTTGCCAAGGGACACCACTGAGAAATTCACTTAACCAACAGATGAGATAAAGAGTATAAAGGGTCCTCCCAGGCAAGCTAAGTTATATAAGGGAACAAGAAATTTAGTGAACAGTCTCACCAAGGAACTTGTAAAAGTTTCAACTTCAAAAGAAAGAAAAATAAAATGTCATAAATATATTTTTTTTATTATAAATTAATGTAATAATCTTCTGATTTCATAATATTGAAACTATGCATTTTAAGTTCCAAGCCGGTAACACCAATTTCCTTCTGAAGACTAACAAACCAAATCTTGGGCTTGATAGACATGGATGGGAACTAATGTTACTCAAAAGCTTAAGTTCAATAATCTTGGGCCCAAACCATGTACATAAACTACTCTTATTTTTTATTTCTTTAAGATGTGGGATAACTCTCATGTGCATATCCTAACAAACCTCCCTCCACGTGTGAGTTATATACCAAACTCTCCCTTAAATAGAACAAAGGGTCACGAGATCAACGGGAGAAACCAAACCAAACCAAACTCAACCATGGGGAAAGGCAAACCATGTGAGTCCTCACGAGGCAGACTGTATCACAAGCCACACATGACAGTCTTCCAAGAAACCGTGATCACACAAACGCCTCTCATTCACAGACTCAAGCATGGGACAAATCGTGAGAGTCACACGATTGTAACCAACTCGAACCTAGCTCTAATACCAATTTACCCCATGAGAACTCCCATGGCTTGCCTCTCCACATGGTTGAGTTTGGTTTGGTTTCTCCCACTTGAATGGAACCAAGGGTCACGAGATCAACAAGAGAAACCAAACAAAACTCAGCCATGGGGAGAGGCAAGCAATGGGAGTCCAGACGGGGTAAACTGGCATCAGAGCCAGGTTTGAGTTGGTCACATATGTCCTTCAATAACCTAAGAAACTCTTAATAGAAAGGATAACCTATTTCTTTGCCTTATGAGTTCTCAATTAAGGCCCAAAGGTGGAAAAAGAAAAAGGGTGTTATGGTTCTTCATTAGGCCCAAATAAACATCTCTAATGATTATTTACAGACTCATCTAAGTGAGTCTAGAGTTGAATAATGCATAGATGAATGGAGAAGTGCTTTTTATCTTGTGCTCAAACAATGAAAGAAAGTTGAAATGTAAGATCAAATGATGTCAGTGAATGCAATTTGGAGAAAATGTGGAACAGATGATGTGTAGTACATTTGTCCTAGATAGGGATGAATGGAAAAAGAGGACTATTGCAACTATCGCTAGGTGAAATTACGCTTTGTATAAACTTCTATGCACTTCAGCGTGACAGCATCCACAAAAGTCACCATAGAAATGTTTTTCTTTCAATTGAAAATACAGCGGTACTGTTTGCGCCGCTTCCCACTCCCCCTCCCTCAATTAGCCTAACATGCCCAGTTAAGTTTTTTTAAACACGCCGCGCGTGCTTATATTCGCTTGTTTAGGTTGGTAGTGTTTAAGGGCTTGTAAATTTGAGGGGGGTTAGTAGAATTACTTAGAAAATTAAAAGAGTGAAAGCACGTTTCGTTAAAAAAAAACCTTCAAAACAACACCATAAATTGGAAGCCCAAATGCCTCTTGACGAAAGCATAGGGGCTCCAAGCCATGAAATTAGATTTTAATATATTATAAATATATATATATATATGTATATATTTTAAATTCCACATTCTAACTAACTCCATAAGTGGTACATTGTTCCAATTTATGTCTCCAATAATACCATAAATGTCAAGCATATCAAATTTCTATCTCATTTATATTTGGTGCATTTCATATGCTGAAGTCTAAGAACATTAGTCTCTTAATTACTGAAAATTTTGACCATTACCATATGTTTAATCGAATAAAAAGGTGGTCGTACAATCAAAACAGATTTTCACACACAAGATAACCTGAATTTCATACCAAAAGAAATTTACACTATATGCAGAATGACTTACTGGTATCAAAAATCATCCCCGGATCCAGTGCCGCAGTTGCATTCACAAAACCACTACCCATGTCAAATGGCGTAGCCGGAGACTGATTTAGATCAGGATTGGCATAAGCACGCTGAGCCATTATAGGCCCACCATTACTGTCATACAGAGAAGCAGTTGTTGAAAGTGCAGATCCAATGGCTGAAGGACTAAAACTGGGAAACTTTTGCTTAATCAGTGCAGCAAGCCCAGCAACATGAGGAGCAGCCATGCTTGTTCCAGACATCATTGCAAAGTTCTCACCTAAGAAGTTAAAGTTAAAAGCATGTTCAGAAGTTATGCAAGCTTCATAATTTACATGAAATTACAATTGGGTTCTTTAATGTGACACAGTTATACCTTGGAACTCAACTGAATCAGTGCCAAGAGAACTCCAAGCAGCCCATATGAAACTTCCAGGAGCTACCAAGTTGGGTTTCATTATGTCAGCATCATCGAGAAAACTGTCTTCTGGATCTGGTCCTCTAGCAGAGTAATACATGATCTTTGGAGCCGTATTGCCGTAGTTTGCTTTTAGTCCACCTGAAATGCTTGCAACTGCCCCAAATCTAACAATTTTCTTTGTGAGGCCATCCCTTTCCAGAGAAGAATTGTAGTACTGGAGTAAAATCTGCCAAATAGATCATAAAAACATAAGTAGAGAGACAGAGAGGGAGAGAGAGAAAACTATAGCACACGTGAACAAATGGCATTCAAAAGCAAGATTCAGAAGATATGTATGCTGTGATGCCTGAACACACACAAGATGTAGACGACACGCACGTGCACACATAAAAACCAACAGAAACTGCACCTTGGAATCTTCCGGGGAGGGAATTATGATGCCAGGCATTTTCATTGGAGTTGGATTAATCTGAAATCCAACGACAAAAGGATCCATGTAGAACACGACACCAACTGCAGTGAGGTTTTTGGCTGTTTCTAAGGCCTGTTTGATGGTGGAAAGCCCAAGAACAAAACGAATTGAATAGCTACAGATCAAGAGGTTTCCTTGGACCAGATCCTGATTGAAACTACTTGAGTCTTGGCATTCCACCACATACATATCATTGGCAACTGTAGTGCCATTATTCAAGGCATGAAGAGCAGAGATCAGTGTGTACATTGTGTCCTTAGCTGTCCACGCTGTAAAAACAAAAAAAGGATATCAGTCTTTCAATGATAACAGGAACTAACAACGGGACATTGAAAAGTTGCAATTGCAAGAATCTATAGGCTGGGTGAAGGAGGTGGGAGGTGAAAAAGATGTGGTTGAACAAGAACAATGACAAATCTACTATGACCCAAGTCCAAACCCCATTAGCATCACAAGATCTAAGTTATATCATGTCAACTTCCACAAATCAAATGGATGGATTCAGATGGCCATATAGTGCAGCATTGTTAAAACTAATTGGCACTTGATACTTCAGGATTAAGATAAAAACATATACGAGTTGAAATCCACATAAATAAATAATTGATAGTAAGTAACCCAAACAAATAAAAAAATTATGAAATTCTGTAGATTTACTTATCTGATCATTCTGAAGTTAAGATATGATAAACATTGCATTGGGCCGTTATCATGCTCTCGATTATCGAAGTTAATAGTTCAGTCCTTCTATTAAAATCAAAGCATTCAATAGATTTCTTAATTACTTTTCTTCTTGTGATGCAAGTTTGCATAGAAGGCCTAAACCATCAAGTCCTAGATGATATCTCTTTTCAAAATTTTGCATTGCTAGTTTAAACATTTAAAAGAACAATTATCCTTTTTTCTTTTTCTGCCTTTTTAATTTTTTATTCTTAATCAGAAATTTTGAGCAACTTTGTCTTACAAATTCACATATTATTGATCATTCATGCTGCAACCCCCCGGGCAGTTGGATCCAAATTTTGATCAGATTCCAAATAAGAACTCAAGTATAAGAAACTTGGGAAAAACTTACGTGCAAGTCCAACTCCAGGAATGGTTATATTGTTGCCAAGGAATATAGAGTTAGTGTAGACTCTATCATGAGATGCAGCACCAACGGTGAAAATCCACGGACTGAAGGAAGACATGCTCTTAGGGGACGGTCCTGTGTTTCCTGCTGCTTGCACAACAAAAATTCCAGCCTTTACAGCTGATAACAAAGCCATGTCTATTGGATTAAAAAATGTTGCAATCCCAGCAGGACGTCTGTTGGGGGTGATTGACAAGCTTATTATGTCAACCCCATCTTGAGCTGCCTGAAAATGAATTACTATTCATGACCTCAGAGCAATCCCGTAGTTTTCAATAAGCTAAAACATGTTAACAGAACAAAAGCCTTGGACTTGGCCAAAAAGATGAAAATCAGGCTGAGTCATTTGCCACCTTGGCCGACCACAAGAAAAGAGGCAATCAACAATCTATCACACTTTATTAAATTGCCTAGGTAAGTAAGTACATGGCAGAGGAACCATAAAAGAACACGAAAATCGTCCATCTCCTTCTAGAGAAGCACCAAATGCTACTATGAAATTTCCTTACATGCACATCAGTTGCATGATGCAATACCACTTCCGTAAACATAGAAATCATATTATAAGTACCTGGTCTATCGCAGCAACAACATCTGCAGCAAAGCCACCGAAACTCTTATACAATGCCTTGTAAACAGCAATACTGGGAAAGAATGATACATAGTTAGTACATAAATTCATGTGTAAATAGAAACAGGATACACACATTGTAAACATAAACTGTTCAGCATGACTAAAAATGAATTTGCTTCTTATATTTTATTCCTCTTCTTTTTTGTGGTAAGAATACTGAAAAATATATAACCAAGGAAGTTTACCATGTCTTTTTTTTTCCCCTCCTTTTCTTTCTCTTTACAGGTAAGAGGAAATTCACTAAGCCGGTGTTCTGAGATGAAGAGAAAAACAACTGTCCTGTATTTCTTTTAGCAGACAAACTTCCAACCAACATCATCAATGCATCGACAGCGAGCACACAGTTATAACAACCCTTAATAGATTTGTAGCCCTGGCATGCATCAAACCCATCAGAATATTGTAATGGGCATTGGGCCCACATACCAGAGATTTTTTTTTTCCCTTCATTTCTTTTTGGAGCTAATTGTCTAGTTAAACTTATGGCCATAGTTAACTGTAGAAGGGTTGTCGAAAGACACAGGAGATAATCCACGTATTTGAGCTACCGCACCATCTTTTGGCAAAGTCATAAGACAGGTCACATTGAACTTTGGAGAGACGCAATGGTATTATGTTGGACAAAAAATGATGGTACAAGGACAAATAAACTGATTGTTAGATTAGCAGTGCCAAAAACGGATGCATGGAATGTGGCTCCAAGGAGCAAAAAGAAGGGTTATATGTTGGTGTCCCAAGGTTCTACTGTCGCATAATTCTCCATCAGGACTGACAAATTGAAATGAATTATGTTCATTAGGTTTGGACAAGTACATCAACATATCATGTGAGCGATTGTTTTAAAGCAGTACTATCCATGATTCATGCTCAGTGTTAGTCCTTCTGCACAACCTTGCACTAAGCCCATAGGAAGGGGAAAGTTTGCATTTAAGCTTGACGTCAGCTTAAAAATTTAGGTTCTATGAACAATCTTGATAAAGATACTCATACCATGGAATTTTTGCAGACCTGACTAGCATAGTCCTCCAAATAGCTGAAACAAATCTTCATTTTTATTCTTACATATGAAGATATATTTTTTTATAAGTAACATTACATATGAAGATATTATCTTTACTAGGAATATATTAACAAATAATTTTATGCAAAGAAAGTTCATTTCAAAATTCAAGTTTGAAAGATTTTGTTTTCAAAGACAATGAATGTGTTGTGCACTTAAGTGAGAAAAAGAAATGGATTTATGAAGAAGTACAGTAGTACACTATCAAATTTGTAGACAACACCCGTTCTCTATGGCTTTAATGTCAATTTATGGAGCACTCAGCTCTATATATTGCCTAATGATAATGCTTATTGTAACTGAGACTCATTTCTAAATTACTTACTGTGCACGAGGAGCCATCCCACTAGCGTTTCCAAAGTGGTGCCCAGCAACTACCACGGGGATCCCATGGTTCCCTGCAGCAACAGAAGCTGTGTGCCTGTATATTAAGACTAGACCCATTAGCTGCAAGTTGAAGATATCATTAAAACCAAGACTATAAGAGACATTTAGTAACCACATGGAAGTGGAAAATACAATAGTTTATATTTTATTGCAGTCAGAAATGACCCAATACCAGTTTCTAACATCATGAAAAAAGAGTGATAAAAGCTTTCTAACATTTCAGTAATACATCAGATAAATGGAAAAGCAACCAGAACTGGTGCAGTTTTGGTGACTTTAATATCCAAGTATTTCTGCTCGTGATGAACTTCAACAAGTGAAGATAATGGAAAGACTCATCCCATACACGAGCCTTGAAACTATCTTAATTTTTTATCACAATCATCTTTATAAGCAAAATCTATAAAAAAAAAAAACAAAAAAAATTCAAAGTAACACTTACGTGCCATGGCCATCACCATCAAATGGTGAAGCATAGTCCTGAGTTGAATTGAAAATTCCTCTGGTTATAGCAGATGCAGCAAAATGGCGGGCCCCAATAAGCTTTCTATTGCATGAACCAGATGGAAAATCTCGGGTAACCTCACATACACCAGAAAAATGAGCAGGGACTGGATATGAGTGCTCAGATACATCATCAGTGAAGCTGGGGTGAGTTGGATCGATACCAGTGTCGATAAACCCAATAACAAGTCCTTCCCCAGCAGTTTCATATCCACCTTCTTGGACCCATGCCCCTCGTGGTAGACCCAAGAACTGCGGAGTATGGGTGGTTGCAGTTCTAACAGAAAAATCCAAAACCACATTTGCCACTTCTCTTCTCCTCGAAAGCTTATCCGCCTTACGAATTGACCAAGATAATCACATTAAGAACCTTCAAATTAGTTTTCTCACAATTGATAACACAAAATTCAGCCACCAAAATAAAAAGTTTCCAGGTATTTGTGATGGTCATAAGGAACTATAACAAAAGAAAGAGAACCATTCAAAATAGTAATACAAAATACTTAAAAAGACGAACACAAATACTAGTAATGAGAACACCGCCCATATATTTACCAGCGTAACAATGATGATAATATAATTAAAAATGAAATGACGAATTTTCACTAATAATGTACCTGTTGTGGGGTAACAAACACAGCAAATCCATTGATCAAGTAGTGGTAGCTGTAAACCTTCAGATACTTCTCCCCTCTTAGCACCCTCCTCAATAATGAATCGTGGACTCGAGCTATGGAAGAACTCGAACTCCGACCTCGACCCAGACCCGATCTCGAAATGTTGCTATATTTAGAAAGAAGACGTTCAAAAGAATAATTGGTTAACTCCCAAGAACTTACTAAAGCTTGAGAATGAAAGACAAAGAAAAATAAAGAAAAAGGGGAAAAGGGGAAGCACAAAGCCTAGCACCAATTTTATTCATTGGGTGACAGGTGAATTATGGACAAATAAACACGAATCAAAACATAGTAAGCACCCACTATTTCACACTCTATACTCCTAAATAAATCTCATAAACACTGCTGATGGTCATGAGAGGGAAAAATGTTAGGTAGAAGAATTAATATGACACACAGTTATTCAAAGCTTCCTAATTGACAATTCTCATAGGAACCCCACTGAAAGGAACAAGAGGACCCCATGAGACAAATTCCAGTGATGTCAGATTAATCAACAGTCAATAACAAGAAAATTATTGACTAAAACAATTAGTATATACTCATGACAATAAATTAATTCTTTGTGAAGCATAAACAACTTAAAAAATCAGAAAACGTCGTACATCCACCAAAACCCTAACTTATGCACCATGTAGAATAACCACCGTAGCAAGTAGCAGCAATGTTCAAAAAAAAAAAAGGACAGAAAAACAAGTTCAAGTTGCATAGAACAAGGCGATCACTATATCCCATTAAAATTACAAAGAAGAAGAAAAGGTACTCCAAAATTTAGTACCTTGGTTTGTGCAGTCTATTCAATCTACCAGTAGCACCATGTTTGAACCCATGACTCAACCTCCTCAGTTCTACATCAAATTTATGAGCAGCAGGTGCTTGTTTAAGAGTAACGATATACACAGCTGTAATGTTGGTGTCTGAATAATCCTGACACAACGTGCCCCCAAATAAACCCAAACAAAGCACCAGCACTAAATGCACCCAATAAATGCTCTCCATTTGTTCAAGGTAAAAGGAAAATGAAACCTCAGAGACCCAACACCCCCAAATATACAACAACAGCACAACTCTATGAACAGAAACACTTATGTACAGAACTTTGCCTTAGACAGCACATAGCGTCCTTTACTTTTCTTCAGCTACCCACAAGAAAAATGTGATACAGGGAAGACAACCCACAAAACAAGAGACCTTTTTGTGGAATCTGAAAATAGCTTTGAAGAGGAAGTGCAAATTCCCATTAAGCCTCCATGGATAAGAAGTGGAATGGCAGAGAAAGCAGTGACCTTTTCTGTGTTGGAGAGAAACTGAGAAAGTAAAAGAAGCCTTTTCTACACTATTTGAAAAGAGAGAGAGAGAGACTAATAATATGCTACTAACAGTGTATATTATAGGGAATCTGCAACTTTCTCGGATTGTGTGAATTTGAACGTACGTTTATACAAACAAAAATGGGATGAGAAATGAACATTTTCTTTTGTATTTTTCCAATTTTCGATTGTTGGGGGGTTTTGGTGTCTTTAGTGTCAATAATTTTAGTAGCTATTTTTGTTAGTATTCTTTGTGACAATTAATCTAACTTGTACTCCGACCTCTGTACATAGTTATTTTTGCTCTAAGTTAAATGTTTTTAACTAAAAATAATGTATTTAAGTATTTGAAGTGTTCTTTAGATTTATAAATTTATAAATAAAGAAAATTGTTATGTGAAATTAATAAAAATTAAAATAAATTGAAAAATTGAACGATCGCTCTTAGTGAAGAGTTTACACCTCTCTCTTGAAATGAAAAAATTCTTGATCACATTGGATGTAAATCTTATCAGTAGAAACTTAACTGATAATTTTTAAGGATTTCGTTAGCAACGACGATTGTGTATATCAAATATTATTAGTAAAGTTCTTAAAAATTACTAATCAAATTTTCAGTCAGTGCAGTCGAAAATTCTACCTTGAAATGAAGTTGCTATAACAAAAAAAAATTCCTTTTTAGAATAGCTTATATCAAAATTTCAATAGTCAGAATTGGAAAAAAAAACGTTAATAATAAAAAAAATTAATATTAATAACAAAATATTTAAAAAAAATTGAAATTTAATAAGAAAAAAGAATTATTATTGACAACCTATTTTTGGAAAAATTAAATTACATGACGATTCTTTAACTATTTAAGAGAATTCAATTTGGTCTATAGTTCCTCAAACGCTCAATTAACAAACTATATTATTTATTTGAATTTAATATGATCCTTAGAATATATGCTGGTTTGAAAAGTATATTTTGTCCTTGACATGGCTAAGAATCGCACATAGTTAAAAAAAAATTGTTGACATTTGAGACTACATTGGTATGGTAAAATGTTAGTTTAGGGATTAAATTAGTAACACTGATAATTTAGGGATTAAAATTGAATTAGTGTGAAATAAATAGTATTTTGTTTTGTTTTGATACATTGATATGTAGCTGGATCAAACTCCAATCTTTTATATGAAATACTCGAAAGTAATTACTATATATAAATTTTCGGGTTAAATTATATTTCGTTTCAACCATTATTTTCTAACAATATTATAAATAAAGCTCTCAAGATACGCACAAAAACTAATTTCACTTTTTTCATTCGTTGTGCATTAGCTCTCTTTTAGAAATCCAAATACTCACTAAAGCATCGGAGAGTCATCGGATATAGAAACCTCTTCTCCCTCCGGTGGCCTTCGTAATCACCCATTTATGTTCATTGCTTGTAGATTCAGTTTCCAAAGCTCCTCTCTCAATGAACTGGTTTTTGACATTAACATAATATTATTTTAATGATGTTTAGATATTGATTTAAATTTGTTCCATTTAAAGTGATTTAAAATAATTTTATTTTAAATAGATTTAAATGATTTAAATCAATATTCAAACGTGACCTTAATTGTATGAATTAAAATAATTGTAAATATGTCAAAGTGAAAGTTAAAATGGTTATTTGACCATATAATGTGTGCTTTTTATGTAGGAGTATAAAGTATAGTATTAAAGAGAATAGGGAAAGGGATGGTGGGGCGTGTATTAAAAAGATAGTGGGCGAATTGGTCAGGCTTTTAGTTTTGGACCTTTCTTTTTGCTCTGTCTATTGCTCCCAACGTTCCAATTTTTTAAACCTTTGAGCTGTTTTTGCTAATTGTTAGTGTTACACTATTACCCGTGAGATATTAGTGTTGTTGGGTTTTGTGGGGGTCTTATGGGACGGTGGCTTTATTAAGCACTCAATGTTAAGGGCACGTGTAAAAAGTGGCTACAAAAGTCAGTGGCATAAAAATTGGATTCTAATTTCTAGTTTCTAATTTCTGTAATTGAAATCTTACGAAGTGTGTGGATGGAGGGGTAGAAGATATCTCACGATTTTTAATCAAATCTTAACAAAAAATAATTTTAATTGGTTTAAAAAAATAATTTTATTTTTAATTTTTTAATTATTTATTCTAATATGAGTCGTAATAATAGTTTTTTTATGATATTATTTTTTTATTAGTATTAAGAAAATTTCGAGAGTTTTATAAAAGGTTTGAAACACACCCAAAATTTTAATATACATTGTAAATCAAAAGAGGTTTACTGTTAGAGCTAAGATGAGAGCTTTAGGTGTATTAGATTTTGGATTATCAACTAGATAGCACTTGCAATTAAAGTAAAGTTAGGAGTTTTGGTTATATTTGGCCTTTTGGATTGTGAGGTAGTGAGAATTTAATAACTTTAATTATAATTGAAGCTTAATAAAGTTGTGGGTTTGTTGGTTAACGTAGACAAAGAGGTTATCGAACCATGTTAAATTGTTATGTTTTTTCTTTTTAATTGTTTTATCTATTTAATTGTTATGGTTGTGTTTTTTAACCTAAAATTTGAGTACGTGGACTTTAAAAATAAAATCTCAACAAAAAAATGGATTGTATTAGATATTATAACTTTGTTTGGGATTTTTTTTTAAAGAAAAGAATGAAAGAATATAGAGAAAACCATTTGAGTGTAGATAAATTGTAGAGATTTTCTGTCATAACCATAAAATCATTGGTTTCAATCTTCGTATTCGCAATGAACATGTCACAAGATTTTTTTTACAAATTTCTTAGATTATATATGAATAACTTGCATTTAACTCGTTTGGAGAAATAGATTCAATAAGGTATACGTAAACTAACCAATAATATTAGAGATCTAATCATTTCAATCTTTTACAAATCTCAATTTCCCTTACCTTTAGAATTGAGTATTCGAAGAAAGAAAAGGAATAGAACCTTATTAATTTATTCATTCCCTTTATCAACACCCAAACAAAAATAATCATCCTGCTTTTATCTCTCTTTCTAAATACTTTCTTTATTTTCTTTCAAACTTTTAAATACAACGTAATCATTCTTTATAATTTTTTTTTGAATTACACAAAACAAAATAATTATCCCTCAATCTTTTTATTTTTTGAGTGATATTTAATTTTAAATATAATAAATAATTCTATTAATTAAACCAATTGATTTCTACTTTCTTAAATTTCTTTATGTCCCATCATAATTATTTTTGTCAAAAATGATGGGTCCAAGTTCTTATGGAACCATGATAATCAATCATCATCAACCGTTGGGACCTTCTTGTGTACAGTGATATATGATAGTCGTCAGAGCACATTGATAATGCTCCTTACCTTTCCAAAAGAACCTGACTCGACCATCATTACATCACTCTCTTTTATTTCACTTGATAACTTCCTTCATGTGACTATCATGTTAGAAGCACACCAGTTTGACTGTCACACGTTTTTTCTTTCTACTTTTCCCCCTTTCTTTCCCACCGATATTTATCATCGAAGCCTGATTCTCTCGAACATAAAAAAGTTAGCGTGCTCTTTTAAGATGACGTGTTCTAGCTATTTTTTTTTTCATGTGTTTATAAAAAAAATTTGAGAAAAAACAATTTTATTTTTCTCAAAGTAATTTTATTATTATGTTTATTTGACATACAATTTTCAACCAGTGTTAATTTATTCTAGACAATCTATTTTAATCTAATTAAACTATCTGTTTAGATCAATTCATTAAAATTGATATAAGATAATAAGAATGAATAATAGATAATCAGAATGAACGAATATGAGAAAAAAATCCCATTAAGTTAAAACATAACATCCAAAACAAATCGACACTCATTAAAAACTGAAGGTTAAATAGACACAATAGTGAAACATCGAGTAAATTTTATTTAAGTATTAACCAAAACGAAAGCAACATATACTAGAAAGTAGAAACATTTCCAAAATTTATCAAAACATTCTATGCATGGTTGCTATTTAAGTCAATTTAAAATAAATTGATTTAAATGAATTCGCGACAAAAATGTAAGCCAACTTGCTTTAAATTGACTTAAATAACAAGCTCATTGTATTATAGTTATAGCCTACTCATGCCAAAGATTGAAAATTAATCGCCATATATAACAATCCCATCAGTTTCAATACATTTTCAAAGTTGAATCAGTCCTGTTTCTAACTCAATAGCATTCTCCGGTCAGCACAGGCATCACAAACATTAAGAGGAGTGGAAATTGGACCACAAACTGAATACTCTAGTAACTCCTGCCCCAGTAGGTCCACTTTTTTGCAGGCTTCCCAGAGGCAAAACATTTAGTACCTGTACAAAAAAAATTTACCACACAGCAAAAGTGAACACCGTTTAATTTTTTTTAATAATTAAACACCGTGTAATTAACACATATTACAGAATTGTTTTTTATAAGTCAGATATTACGAAATTGTGTCCTTCGATATCCATAAAATTGTAACCCTTGATTGTCTATGAAAGAAGATGCTTGAGAAAACGATGTGTAGTAATTGCGATAATTGTGAGAAAACTAGACATGCACATGATATGATTAACTAGGAAGCTGACTACTATTCAAAACTCACCTGAACTTGAGTCCTAGAGTTTAATTAGTTTGTGCATACCATACAAGTTTGATCTTTTGTTTTTAAGAATTCGTTTCCGTTCCCTTCAGCATACCATTTGGAGTTAACAGAACGTAAGCATTCAATATTTGAATGTTCTATGACAAACAAGATCAATGTTCATCCAACAATATGAAAAAATCACAAGAGATAGAAAAGCGAAGAAAGCTATCATAGTTTCATAGCCTATTATTGAGACTTCGTAGCCAAATTATGTTTCAGGAAGTAAAATCAACGATGCCCCGACTAAACAGAGAGAATGTACCTTCAAGAAGTTCTGGCTGGTCAAAGGGAGAACAAAGGGTCTTAGCTGCTCCTATATCACCCTTCGTTCGTGCTTTCACATCTTTCTCCACATCCTGGAGCGTTACAACATCAAAACAGATTGAGAAAAGAAAATTAAAAAAAAAATACTGGAAAACAGATATTTCTTTTATAAGTAAAAGATTCAATTAAAAAGCACCTAAGTGGTGCAACCCATTACAAACTATCTACAAGAGAGAAACTAAATAAACTCTAGGAGGTCAACCTGATCTACAAAAAATTTACCCCTAAACCAAAAACTTGGAGTAATGAACCATCTATCGCTAATCACTTCTAAGGACCTCTCTCCATTGTCAAAGTCCTATTTATATTATTTGGAGTATGTAAAAACAGATATTTCCAGTCCCATAAGTAAAAACATCTATTTATACTTCAGAGCATCTGGCGAGACAAAATTTTCAAATGTGATAGAAAGTACTACTAAGAGAAAATCAGAACCAAGCTAATCATTGCTAGACCCAGAGCACATGGACCGCAACCCAACAATAAACAAGCACTCCAAGTTACATAAATGTAAGGCCAGGAAACCTTGGGAGATGAAGTGTTCTCAAGAGAAGGGAGGGCCAGAGGAGGAGGAAGACGATGAACTTTTTTTCACAGTTGACAACCAGACCAACACTCTAAACCTTATCCTACACACAAACATACACACGTTATATCTTGCAAGGATATAAGATCAGTAATAGTAAAAGAAGAAAGATCTAACTTAAGACGTATGATTGAGCATGTTGATTTGACCATGATAATGTCAGATAATGATATGCATTGACTTAGTTTTCTAGTCTCTAGCCTAAGATAACACTGACATCGTAGTAAATGGAGGATAGTTTACTTTTTTGGTATCAATGGAGGATAATTTAATGTGAGTATTAAAACACATAGCTGGTTAAATAAAACTGAACAAAACCCCTCATAACCCAAACGATTTGGTAAATTTTGGTATAATACCTCTTCATCACACCATGGAGCTAAGATCAATTTCTTTTGGCTGAGACCCTCCATGAATTCATCCCAAGTTTTTGCAATTTGAATACAAGCATCTCGTTTTTGTATAGCAGCTTCAAACAGGCTTTGCTGAATCTTATCCAACATTTCTTTTACTTGTTCAACCAAGTTAGCCCTAGGTATATCAGTTTTCGCTCCATTGTCACGCCGAACAGCACGTACCTGTGATAGAATCAAAGTTAATCATAACATTCAAATTGATCAACTGCACCACCAAAACAGAAGATACTGCCAATATCAAATTAAAAGAAGAATAGGCACAGAAGAGAGTCAAAGACTAAAGAAAAATAACAATTCACTATCTCACCTGATTGTTGGCCAAATCTTTTGGCCCTATTTCAATCCTCAAGGGAACACCCTTCATTTCCCAGTGCGAGTACTTCCAACCAGGTGAATAATTGTCTCTTAAATCAGACTCAGCACGAATACCAGCTTCAGACAATGTAGCCACGGTGGCAGCACAGGCATCAAAGATCCCTTGAGTATTAGCATCTTTAAAAGGCACAGGAATCACAATAACTTGCACAGATGCTACTTTAGGAGGCAGCACCAAACCTTTGTCATCCCCATGAACCATCACCATGACCCCAATCTGCGCAAAAGTTGACCAAACATATGAATATTAAATTGCCAATCTCATAACAGATGACCATCATTCACAAATAAAACCTTCCCAAAAAAGAATAGAAGATAATAAAACTATCATAAATAATTATAAGTAAAAACAAACCACCCTAAGAGAATATGGACTGAAAGGTAATTATAAAGATATGTAATATACTTTTCAACATGGAAATGCCACAAATCACCAATAAAAATAAATCAGAGACATGTGGTGCAACTTTTTCTTCTTTCTATTGCCAGTAAATGTACTTAAATAATAATGAATCACAATCACTCAAAATTAAAAAAAAAAAATACCGTGCGAGTACTATAAGCCCAAGAATTCTGCCAAACCATAGCCTTTTCTCCCTTCTCATTTTCAAAGTTTATCTCAAACATTTTTGCAAAGTTTTGCCCTAAACAATGTGAGGTTGCACCTTGTATACCACGACCAGTGTTCGGAATAAATGCCTGACATACAATACACAAAATTTAGACAAACAATTCCTTTATTCAGACTGAGTGTCAATAGTCTGAATTTAATATGATAGATCAAAGATAACGCATGAGCGCGTTAAATTTAATGTACCTCAACACTTGTTGTGTAAAGTCCACCAGCAAACTTCTCCATTTCACTCTTCTTGCCTTTAATAACAGGAATAGCCAAAAATTCTTCATAAATACGTCGGTATAGTTCCAATATTTCAAGGACCTGAAATATAGCAATAGTTAAACAGATCTAATAAGACTCTGCGGCTCTCTTCTTCCTCAGTCATCCCTTATTAACCCTGGTTTCTTCACCCTTTGTTAGCTAACAGCATGAGATATTCCAGATGATATGGTGAGTAGTCAACAGAGCTATTGTTCAAACCCTAACAGCACAAAGTAGCCACTAGGTTTGAATGTAAAGAATATGCATCTCAATGCTCCTTATATTAAGATCAATTCAGGATAATTTTGGACAAGACAAAAGAGAATAAATAACACTAGTAGATACTGCCAAGAATTGATGAGATATCAAGAGTTATTTAAAGTTCAAAATGAACACACCGAATAAAAATATCAGGTTGGCATTAGTCAATAACAAATTTCTCAAATGCTTGTTTTAATACTCAATTTGGCTAAATCAACAGTTGATCATAACAAATAAAAAACTAAATAATCACCCAAAAAATCTTTACTCTAGCCTAAGCCCTTTCCACCAGCATCAAATGTTATGCACAAGCTTCACTCATCCTGATAACAAAATTTGGTCAAAGTTAAATTTAAGTCCTCTTACCTCCACGTCTGCCTCTTCCTTCGTGGCAAAAGCAGTATGCCCTTCCTGCCAGAGAAACTCACGACTCCTACAGTCATAAAAGTGAGTTGACAATGACCAATAAATTACTAAACAAGATTCCAATGTTTTTCAACCAATGAGGTTTTCTTTTAAAAAAAATAAAAACTTAAGAAAATATGCCTGACCAGAAACATATGACCGAAACTAAAACTAATTTGCAAACTGATCCCAAAATAAGGTCGATGGGACCACGTAATAATCAAACAAAAAATGGCTTCAATGAACACAATCAGTAAATATTAGACCCTCCTGCAAACAAAAAAGGGGGTAAAAGTAACAGCTTTGAGGAAAAACAAACAGAAAAATATTAGTATACACACACACACCTCGAAAGCAAAACAAGGAGGCTTTGAAGTTTGATAAACTGACTAAAAGTAAAGACATCTCCTCATCACTAAATATACAAGATGATGCAAAAATAAATTCGCATTGAAATTATTACCTTATAAATGGTGTAGGATTGCTGAACTCCCATCTAACAACATTGCACCACTGGTTAAGTTTCAAAGGCAAGTCACGGTGTCCCCTTATCCACTTAGAATAGTAGGGATACATCACTGTCTCACTGGTTGGACGAATTGCAATAGGCACTTCTAACTCAGATTTCCCTGATTTTGTAACCCAAGCAACCTAAAAGCAAGATTTCACTCTGATGGTGTTCCGAATAATTCAAATGAGAACAAAAAGAATTCAAAGTCTCACCTCTGGAGCAAAACCCTCAACATGATCCTTCTCTTTCTCTAAAACACCAGGGGACACAAAGAGAGGGAAATAACAATTCTTGATTTTCATTTTCTTGATTTCTGCATCAAAGAATGTCTGCACATAGACATCTATATCATTATAGAATTGGAAGAACAGAGTTGGTCCACCAAATTGGAAGAGGCCAATTCTGTTGTAAAAAGTCAAATATACTTTTAAACATTTTAATTTATTTTAAAGAGGGTTAAAATGAAAATTTTATTTATAATTTAACTCTCCATTTGGAATTGAATGAAGTATGAAATTCATTTCATTTGCAAATTATATTAATTTCGATAGGAATTATTATAAACTTACTCAATTCCATAGTGAGCTCATTTACAAATGAATTCCAAAGTTTATTAGCAGTCCAAAAATAATAACTTATGTAATTGCGAATTCCATAGAATTTGTGGAATTCATTTGTTCCAAACGGTCCATAAATATCATAGATTATCCATCTAATTCTATGTTTTTCTCCCCTCTAATCTCAAGCATCTATTTTTTATCATTCGCTCTCTTGCAATCATCTACCTCTTCTTCTATCTCCCATTCTTTTCTCCTATGTCATTATTATGCACTCCAATAGGGCGTGTGATGGGCTAATCATTGATAAGTTAAAGAAGACATGAAAACAAAAAAAATATATCTACAACTATTGTAAACATTTATAAGCATTGCTATAATATTATCACCATCATTTTGTCAATAAAACATCCATATTAAGCTAGTTGTTCCCACAAGAGAAAAAATGTTATCATATGAAGTGTACCTCTGCTAGACAATAAATATCAAACAGATTAGAAAAGGGTTTGAAACTCACTTGCATGTTCTCCCAAATTGCCATTGACCATGGCCTTAGAATATAACATCCAGATATATCATAATACTCAATCATCTCACCATTGACACAAACCTAGAAAAGCCAAAATGAAGCAATTTGTAATGATCTAATAACAAAAATGTCAATAATTGAACCAAACATGTTAAAGATCCAACACAAAATCACCAAATGGATTCAATAATACATGGGTGAACATACAAAACATACCTCAGCATACCACTCCCCAAAATTCACATCCTTCTTATTGGAGAGCCCCAAACCAGTCTCTTTCTTCACTTCCTTCTTTTTTCCCCCACCACCAGCCATATCATAAACTTAATTCCGAAAATAATACTCAGTAAAATATAACTGAGATACTGAAACTAAGCTTGAGCATATATCAGTTAACAGTTGACTTGCAGGTATTAAAAACAAACTAGAGAGTTCAGATATTAGATTCAGAATTATGTACATGATAAGAGAGAGCAGTGTTCATGTACCCAGATTTCACCAAACAGAACTTCAAAAGAAAACTTAACAAAGAAAATAAGCAGAAGAAAAACTTATAACCCTCATGGCCTCATGCGCTATGCACAGACTACAACTAAGACACTAAGATTCCAATCAATAACACAAGAAAAAAAGTGAAAGGCCAGATAGCCAAATAAACCCCCAAAAATCAAAAAGAGAATCTAGTTAGATATATGAGTTATAGAAAGTATGAACAAAAGACTGTTTTTTAATTACAAAGGAACACAGAACTGCGATAAAAAATTATAAACATAAATCAAAGGACAAAATCTCAATACTCTATACAAAAGAATTGTTCATACATTAGAAATTAAATCACTGAATACAATAAACCCAAGGACTATGCACCCACTAATGTAGAACCAGAAAAGGGAAATCTTCAAGGGTTAACTACTTAAACGTAGGAGTTAAGGTTTGTAGAATTTGAGGGAAAACAAGCAAGGTATGACAATATAATAGAAATGGTAAGACAAACTGTTAAATTAAACTATAGCCTCACACTAGCAGGGTTCTAGGAATCACACATAGGAGGCTAGGATGACAGCCTCGAAACTTCTAGGATTCGGGATATTGAAATTATGGAAAATGCATCATTCTCAGTAAAGTGTGGCAGTACATAGCCTTATATAGACCACACAAGCCACGGTGGCCAAGCAAACTTGGTAACCAGGTAAACTTGCTAGACAAGACTTAAGACCAATCGAGATCCACTAAAAGTGATTAACATATCTAACTATACCCAATAAAGATTAAACCAACTGCAAGCTTCTGGAACAAAATAGAATAAGGTTAGAGTGCTTCTACACAACAGTAGTACTAGCGAAATTGAAATAAACATTATTAACTTTCAAAATCTGCAACCAAAATTCAAAGGCTGAACTATTAGGAAGAAGCTTTTCAAGTTTTAGATGTTCGAATTCATTCCATCAGCAATAGACTTGAAAATTGAATCACAACTAATAATTCGATTATGCTTAGAGGGCTTACTGAAATTTTGAAATCAAGATGGAGGCTGCGCAAATTGCAGAAGGGAAAAGAAAGAGCAGAAAACCCTAGTGTTATATGGTCAATGGCAGTTTTGTAATATCACAAGAAATGAGTATTTAAATTTCATTTAATATATAAGAGGTCTTTTATTGGATCATTGATTCTGCCCAAAGCTATATTAATTTTATTCCTCCTCAAGATGCAAGATTAAGAAATCCAATACAGTGGACGATTCCTCCACAATGTGCAAGACTAAGAAATCCAAAAACAGTGGATGATTTTTTTTTTAAGATCTAATTAGTTAAAATTGATTTGGGTAACGAAGATATGGCAAAATGGAGCATTATGCATTATGGGTGGGAAGTTTAAAGTTAGATGTTTCTATAAGACCCTATTTTGGCTTTTATAGAAAAAGATTCAAACTTTTTTGTAAAACTATTTGAAAGACTTTGCCCTCTCCAAGGGGCTTCTTGAGAAAGAATTGTGGGTTTGATCATTGGCATCTTCAATAAAGAAAAAATGAAATGTTTAGATGAATCGATACCATTTTTGTAGGAAAAAAATCAAATTTATCCATCATTTTTTTACTTAAGTTATTTTTGAACTCCATTATTTTGGGAGTTGCTTTATCGGATTTTAGGTATTTTTTTTTAATTTGTATGAGCTTCATTTTTAAAGAAATATAGACTTTGAATAATTGTCAGATTTCTAAATAAAATAAGGAAGTTACTACTTTGATCCTTTTGTTATTATGTGGATGGTGTAGTTGAAAACAAAAAGAAAGAATTTTTTAGAATATTGAGAGAGATAGCACATTTTTTTAAATATGACTAACTTGATCTTTTTTTTCTAGCAAAATGTTTTTCAGATACACTTCAACTTATAAAATATAAAATCACTTTCTTTGAAAATATTCTTTTGTTTACGGATCGCATTTTGTTGATATTTTTTACTTATAAAAAAATATTATTTCACAATTTTTTATTTATTTAGGTTATTATAGCTCGAATGCCGATCAACAGTTCTTCTTTCGTTAGATATGACATCATTATTACAATATGTCCTCAGTCAGCCTTTGGGGTGGAACTCTGAGATGAGACTAGTGCCCTAGCTGGCTTACCTTCAAATGCATGCTAAACAATGTAGTCTCTGAGTAATTTCCAACTGCAGTGCACAATTATTATGGTGCCGGTTGATTTCCTTTTAAAGCTGAATTTAAACAATTTTGCTTAAATCAAATTTATCTTCAATTTTATGAAAAAATAACTCCGCATAAGTACACATGAGAGCTAAATCAAAACAGCAAAAAAGTGAAGAAAGAAATTACATAAACCCATATGCAAACAGAAATCTAAGTACAAACTCATTTTTAGCTTCATCTCAAAACAAATAATCCTTCAAATCTGCTTTTGAGTAATCCATTTTCAATGTCAGCAAAGCATTCTCCTGCGGTAAGAGGAGGAAGATTCCGAGTATTGCGCTTTTTAAGTTATGTTTGTGCCACCCAATCTTACGGTGATTCCAGTACTGTTTGGGATAAAGCATTAAGCCTATGTTTGGATTCCGGGAAATACAGAGAAAGGAAAGGGAGAAGTACACGTACCTCTTCAATAAATTTAAAGAGGTACGCATACTCCTCCCTTTCCTTTTTATCCATTCCCCTCAATCTTGTTTGGTAAATGTGTTGCATTTGTTTTTCTTCACCACCCTCTCAGCATTACCATTTCCTGTAGAGATGGTCTGTTTTTGAATTTTCTCATTCGGTTGAAGCACGGAATCAGTAGATTCCTTGATCCAGGTAGTCTGTTTTTGCATTTTTTTCACTCAACTGGGGCAAAGAATCAGCAAATTCCCTGGGTAGATGTGATGGTGCATCCTCATGATCATCATAATGATCAACAATGGTATTTTTTTCATCATGCACAGACACTGCAAGAATTTCCAACCTGTCCTACAAATTCCTCATAAGGGCATCATAGTCCCCAAAAAGGCCTGTTTCCATGTCACAAATCTGCACAACAATCAAATAAAAGGATTGAGCACCATGAAGAAAAAGACTAATGTAACTGGAGCTGTAATTCAGGAGATATTAACATCACAGGCGTGCATGCGCATGACTCAAGTCACTCACTGAAGCTAATGAAAAGTGCATCGAGGGTAATTTTTTTTTTTAAAAAAAGGAAGAAAAATTCAATGAAAGGAATGAAAAAAGTAAAATTTACTTCACAACTACAGAGGGTTTCATGTTTCCTACATCAAACAGCTAATGATCAAATATCTGAATTAATAAAACAATGATCAACAATTACATAGATTGCTTGATGGTTCTAATATGAGAACAGTAACGTAAAGGGGCCTTTCATCAACTATGGAGCACTACCAATGAGTTTATGTCTCTGCCAAGCTGATTAAGATACAAAATTAAGGGCACAAGACACGATGCGCTTAAAATGTTTCACCCTAGGTAAAATCAAGATATTCGAGGTCCACCTAACTGAGCCCAGCTGCACACAAAAGCAGGCAGAAAATCAAATAACAGTTGCTAGCTGCTAGACAAAGCTTGAATGCATACAAGTAATTCAATATTTCCCCAGTTCTACTACAGCATGGTTAGCCACAATCAGCAAAAATCAAGAAAAGAAATTTAAACTACAGCATAAATGAAGGAGTCCCAGAACTTGGGTCGCTGATTATGTGAACAATTCTATCTCAAAATAGGGTAGGTGTGTGTCCCAAAAGACCGGTGTTGATCCTTATATAAACATATATGTTGGTCAAACAGCCATGTGAGCAAGCATTGTGTATTTTGGGTAACGAGGTATCCAGGCCGTCGGCCCGACTAATCCACGGGTAGATGCAAGCCAGCCCACATGTACAAGGTAAAGCTCAGAATTCAGCAGGAAGTGGCCAGGGAGTTAATTGCACTCAGTGAAGCAAGCACCATGAAAGATTGAAGTCATTCGAAAAACTTCAGGTTGGAAGAGAAAATTGAGTAGGCCAAACCTTAAAATCATGATATTATAGAAATAACATACTTTAATGCATTAAGAGGACAGAACTAAAAGGCTTACAACAGATAGCTGACTTCCAGATTCATTTTTCGACGCTACTTGCATTCCAGCCTCCAAAAGATAAAAAGAATTTTGCTCAAGAGCAGTGAGACGTGATCTCATTGAAGACCGTTTTACTAGGAGTTGCTTTTGAAGGTCACAAATGACTTACAGTGCCTTCATAAGATATAAAATTAGCCTGAGAACATTACGGCCACAGCAGATATGCTATATCAATTTCCACGAAATAGTAATATTCCAGAAAGAGAATAGAAAATTCGAGATAATTTATCCGGCTAAACTATTTAAATATGCATGAGATTGGATTTGTATCATTTATGAATTCCACAACTAATAACTCTAAGAAACTAGATTGAAACAGTACAAGTTGCAGAAAATTTAGGAAAATGATGTACAAAGAAAACAACAATGCATTTTAAGCCTATGAAAGCTTGATATTCTTTCGAGCAGGATGGAGATCAATAAACCCCCACAAATAGCCTGAAGTCTCGCTACATTTGAGAAGCAATTTTTATGGGATGAACACATCTGATGGCCTGCTTCTTGAACACATCTGATCGCCTGCTTCTTTGAGCTGTATGTGGATCAACAGAAACATGAATTTCATTCATTAGTTGCTCAATCACGCTGATACCGTATGGGCATTGAGTTTCAGGATTGATGGTCTTCTGCATACAATGGTAGCAATATCTCGAAACTGAGTTGACAACTGAGATTCTTTTTTCTTTCGAGCAACTTGAAGCTCTCCTTTTTCCAGAATCTACCACCATGAATTACTTGAGTGAAACAATGTGTAAGAAATTAATGAAACTAAAAAACATAGCAACTGCCCTTTATCTTAATTTCTAATATTCAGTTAGGAATAGATTGTATACTAAACTACAGAGTACAGAGTTTCAGTAAAAAGGAAATCAAATATACTCACTGTTCCATGGTCCCTCAGGCTTTGGTGTGTTCTAGTGCCTTATTATGGTCCTCTTCATGCCTGAATATGATCTCAGCAAGCAAGTGCAAAACAGCGTTGTTTCCAAAAATTGTGTATATACCCTTTAGAAAGGAAAACTCACAACCCTTGTCCGATTCCCAAATCGAATTCTAGTGTCAGCTACCTTACCTACATAACGTGAAGCTAAACCAAACCAGAAACATGATGGCGAATGTGCAGGGCTAATCATTCTTTTTACCAATAATCTCCACAAGAACAAACTCCATCCTTAAAATGATGAAAACGATTTGCATCCCTCACAATGATCTTCCTGTTCACAAGCTTTGATATAAACTTGGTAGCTGAATGACAGTTCACACATGCTCGTAGATTCTTTGTTATTCTCAGTGTGGTTCCAGGAGCAGTACTTATAAGGCCATAAGCAATTGCTAGCCTCTCACTATGATTGCAAAGGGTCTCCTGTGTCTCTTCATAATTCAAATCGTGCAGAGATGATTCTGTGTGTGGGACGAATCCAGCCTCCTTCAACCTCTTCTCCAGTGATTCAAGTTCCTTGTATATCTCTTTAGATCTTGGATGTGACTTGTCTCCCACACGAAATGCCTGCAGTTTCCCATTGATCTCAATCAAACTATAGCCCAGGTCCTTACTTAGTCCTTTCTCTCGCATCAACACTCGTATCTTTGCAACGCCATCCCACAAGCGAGCAGAAGCATAGAGATTTGAGAGCTGCACATAGTGCCCTGTATTATATGAGTCTAATGAAAAAAGTTTCTCAGCAGCATATTCTCCCAGTGTCACATGGCGATGGATTTTGCATGCACTTAAGAGTGCTCCCCATACCGTTACACCAGGTTCAATCGGCATGTTCACAATAAAATCATAAGCCTGATCAAGATAACCAGCACGCCCAAGAAGATCGACCACACAAGCATAATGCTGGTGGCGTGGCTCGATAAAATAGCCTCTCATGCAATGGAAAAGCTGCCATCCCTCTTCTACAAGGCCTGAATGATTGCATGCCATGAGAAGCCCAACAAAAGTGACATCATTGGGGCGCACCCCAGCACATTTCATTGCTTGGTAAAGATCAATGGCTTCTCGACCCCGACCATGCAATCCATACCCCACGATCATGGCACTCCAAACAACAACATCTTTATTGAGTGTTCTATCAAAAACCACGCGAGCTAAACCTACGCTTCCACATTTTGCATACATATCAATCAGGGCTGTGTTAACAAAAACATCATCTCTATGCTCACTCCTACTAATGTAAGCATTCATCCATCTTGCTAGTTCAAGAGAACCAACCTGAGCACAAGCTGAAATAGCAGATCTTACAGTGATGGAATCTGTTCTAATGTTCTTAGCAATCATCTCACGGAAAAGCCCAACAGCATCCTCAGCATAACCGTTTTTTGCATAACCAGAAATCATGGCATTCCACAAAATCAAATTTGGTACCTTCATCTGATCAAAAAATGTCTTAGCGATTGCCACTTGCCCACATTTTGCATACATGGCAGTAAGTGAAATGAGCAAGTCAGGTTCTAATTCAAGACCCAGTTTAAGCACACAACCATGAACAGATTTCCCTTGTTCCAAATGCTCCACATCAGTGTAAGCCCTGAGAACACTCACAAAAGCAATCCAATCTGGCTTCACATTCATTTTTCTCATTTGACTGAAAATTCTCAGAGCCTCCACAGGCTTGCCATTCTGGGCATACCCAGAAATTATCGAAGTCCACGAGACAATTGTTCTATTGCATAACCCATCAAACACAATCCTAGCACGCTCAACATGTCCGCATTTGGCATAAAAGGCCACAAGACCATTCTGCAAAAACACATCCGATTCAAACCCATACCTAAATATCTGCCCATGAACTCGCCTACCCATTTCAAGCGCTTGCGAAACACTGCAAGCTTTGAGCACATAAGGAAGAGTGAAGCAATCTGGACTCACCCACGCCAACTGCATCCTCGAATACCTTTCAAGAGCATCACCAAACAGATTATGTCTCGAGTAGCCCCTAATGATCGCATTCCACAAGAACACATCTGGGTCTGGAAAATAATCAAACATCTTACGCGCATACCCAATTTCACCAAGGTTTGTGCTCGCGTTTACCAGTTTGGTAATTAAGAAACTACTAAATTGCAAGCCTATAACGAGTAACCGTGTGTGGACTTGATTCAAGTGTCCCTTGTGGGTTGAATTATCGATAAGTGAAGCATAAAACGAGTCGGTCTTAAAGCTATAGTAGAGAATGTAATCGTCATCGAGATAGTAATCAGAATGGAGAGGCAATGAAGAATATAACTGCTTTAAAAATTCAAAAGGTGTAGCTTTTACGGGATCCAACAGTAAGACTCTCACGGGGAGGGGATATAGAGGAGTGAAAAAGAAGGGGTTCGAAATTTTTCTAACGAGAGAGAGAGTTAAAGCCATAATGAATCATCCCTAGAAATGACATCAAGCAGTCATTGGTTGCCTGTTTTGATATTGCTAAACAGAAACTGGCATGAAATCAACGTTCTTTTTGTGTTTCCAATGTGTTGCCTGTTTCAACAAGAAAATTAAAACTTCTGAATGAGATGTCAGATGTAGATAGCAATGATACAAAGTATGATTTGTAACTACTAATCAGTAATCACAAAGGAACAACAAAACTGCAAGTCTGCAATGCAAATTATAAACATAAATCACAGGAAAAATCTTCCATTAAATACTCGTAGCTTAGACATTAAATCATAACAAGCCAAGTTAAGGTTTAAAAAATTATACCATTAATTGGATTAGAATTAACCTCTTACTGGACTTGATCCAACCTAATCATATATTTTCTTGTAACTATGAAAAGCTCACCCTATAATTTATTTTAAAAAATACTTTAATATCAGAAATTATATTTTTTGTTCTTAGAAAATTTTAATATTGCAATTACAAAGATAGCCATTATTATTAAATTATTTTTTATAAATATTATTCTTAAGTTATTGAGATAATGATAAATAATAATATTAAAAATACGTTGCACAAGGCTTGAAAACTTCTTTGTTTTTCTTTTATGATATTCACATCTTTCTCACAGTGCCATCTCAATGGACAAGAAACTTTGTAGAGTAGCACAAGAAGATCAACAAATCCTAATAACACTCCGTATAGAACAAACCCAACCATAGAACTAACCACTTCAACAACAAAACCTCTTTTTTCTTCTTTAGAAGCAGCCTATAAGAGGTGGCCCTCGTAATTCCTTTACTTAACATTTCAATCTTTAACATAAACAGAATTCGATGCCAAAGTCTTTTGTTACGAAAAGTAATTTTATTAACTTAACTGATTGACCCTTATAACGAAAAAAAAACAAAAAACAAAAAACAAAAAGAAACTACATATAGAAAAAATCTACAACCTTATAACTGTGTTATTAGAAATTTTTCTCTTGATGGATTGATTTTTGTGATCATATTGATAGGGTTACGGCTAGGTGGCTTAAAAATCATTTTGAAGAGGAGATTCTTTGTGCTATTAAAAGTTGTCATATAGTGATAAAGTTTGACTTATAGTTTGACTTTACTTTTTACCTTTTTTTCAAAATAATTGAAAAGTTGTGAAGAGCGTTATTCTTAAGGATTTTTTTTTTTTTGTGAATTTCTTTATTTTAAGTTCGTTAGTAGCTTAAACTCTAACTTTATTGCTATTATACTAAGAAAAATGGAGCTACTTGCATTAAAGATTTTTGACTATTGGTTTTGTGGGAGGTGTGTATAAATCATTTATAAAGTGTTAACGCTCAAATTGAAAGAAAAAATAACGAGTAAAATAGTGGGTTTGCATCAAAATGCTTTCATTGAGGGAAAACAAATCATAAATGTCAGTTTTACTACTAATGAAGTTATGGAATTTTATCTCAATGAAGGAAAGATGGTATTATTTATAAGTTTGATCTGAAGAAGGCATATGATGATTGTTTGTCGAGACTTTCTATTATATTTTTTAAAGACGATGGATTTTGAATATTCTGTAGTGTAGGTAGATTAAGAAGTGCATCTCTTATATTTCTTTCTCTATCTTGATCAAACGTTATCAATGTGCGTTCTTCCATGCCTCTAGAGGCGTTCTTCCATGCCTCTAGAGGCCTTCAACAGGGAGACATTTTCTTGTTTATACCGGTGATGAAAGCTTTTAGTAAGATGTTCAAAATAGTCGATGTTGGTCTTTCGAGGGGTTTTCAACTGAGTTTGAGTAAATTTATAATCTCACTTTGTCGATGATACTGTTATCTTTTGTGAAGCAAAAGGTGAGCAAATCTTCAATTTTAGATACACCCTTGCCGTTTTGAAGTGGTTTTCAGTCTTAAGATCAACTTTGTTAAGAGTTTGTTAATTTCTATTGGTGAGAATGCTGATGAGTTTTATTTTGCTAACCTTTTGGGATGCTCCCTGAAATCTCTTCCTATTAAATATTTGGATCTTCCCTCGGTATCTAAATTTAGAAGTAAGAGTATATAAGATCCTATTATTGAGAGGGTTGAGAGAGAGCAGCTCTGAAGAAAAATGCATTATTCTTTTAAGGGGGAGATTGACCTTCATCAATAGCACTTCGTCTAGCCCTCCTATCCACTTTCTTTTTTCAATTCCATGTAGAGTGAAAAAAAAATGCTTGAAAGGACACCATCACTCGGTAGATGACATCATGATTACAATAAGCCGATGGTCAGGCTTTGCTGTGGAACACTGAGCTGAGATTAGTGCCCTAGCTGGGTAAATTTCAAATTCATGCTCAACAATCTAGCTCCTGTGTGACTATCACAGTGCACAATAATTATGTAGTGATCTTCAACTTCATGAAAAATAACTCTGCATAAGTACTTATCAAAGGTAAATCATTGACATCCCGCTGAAAGCAGCAAAAAAGTGATTTTTTTTTTACATAAAACCTATATGCAAACAGAAATCCAGTACAAAATCATTCTCAGTGTCGTCTCAAAACGAATAGTCCTTCAAATCTGCTTTGGAGTCATCCATCTCCATGTCAGCCAAGCACTCTTCTGCCGTAAGAGGAGGAAGACTCCGAGTCTTACGCTTTAAATTATGTTTGTGCCAGTCACTCTTACAGTGATCCCTGTAGTGCTTGGAATCCCCAACAAAAGCGTTGCATTTGTTGCATTTGTTTTGCTTTACCACCTCCTCCGCATTACCAGTTCCTGTAGAGAGAGTCTGTTTTTGCATTTTCTCGCTCAGTTGAAGCACAGAATCAGTAGACTCCTTGCTCCAGGTAGTCTGTTTTTGCATTTTCTCACTCAATTGGGGCACAGAATCAGCAGATTTCTTGGGTAGATGTGATGGTGCATCTTCATAATCATCATAATGATCAACAATGGTATCCTCTTCTGAATGCACAGACACTGCAAGGATTTCCAACCTGCCCTGCAAATTCCTCACAAGGGCATCACAGTCCCGAAAAAAGCCCGGCTCCATTTCGCAAATCTGCACAACAATCAAATAAAAAGATCGAGTTCATCGAAGAAGAAAATTATTAACTGGAGCTATACCTCAGGCGATAGTAACATCACATGCGTGCATGTGCATGACTCAAGTCACTCACTGAAGCTAATGAAAAGTGCACCAAGGGGAAACTTTTTTAAAAAAGAAAAAAAACTAAAAGAAAAAGAAAAAGGAAAGGGACTGAAGGAATGTAACACAAGTTAAGTTACTTGACAACTACAGATGGGTTTCATGTTTTCTAGTTGGACAGCTAATGATAAAATATCTGGGTTAAGCAAACAAGGCTCAGCGATTACACGACTTTTTTAATATGAGAATTTAACAATCATGCAAAAGGGCATTGCATCAACGATGGAGCACTGTCAATGACTTCAATTTCTATGCCGAGCTGATTAAGAAACAAAATTAAGGCGCTTAAATTTTTTTTCACAGTTCCATCACCAAGTAGGGTAGCTGTGCATCCTAAATGACCAGTGTTGATCATTTCTTTTTTTCTTTTGAAAGGGACCAGTTTTGATCCTTGGATATACAGATGTCGTGCTCAAACTACAGTGAACCCTGTTTTTGAAGTTCAAGGATGCACCATGTACGCGTTAAGTCATGCTAGGAACTTCAAGTTGGAAGAGAAAATCGAATAGACCAAACCTCAAAATAATGTTATTATCGAAATAATACACTTAAATGCAATAAGAGGGCATAATTAAAAGACTTACAACAGATGGCTGAGTTCCAGATTCATCTTTTGACACAATGCTAGCATTCCAGTCATTTAGCTTCTCCAAAAGAGAAGAAAAATTTTGTTCAAGAACAGTGAGACGTATTCTCATTGGAGACCGTTTTATCGGGAACTGCTTTTGTAGATCACGAATGACTTCCAGTGCCTGCATAAGATATAAAATCAGCCTGAGAACATAAAGCCCAGAGCAGATATGTCATATCAATTCCCACAAAATAGTAATTTCCCAGAAAGAGAATTGAAAATTGGATATGATTTATCCAGCTAAACCATTTAAACATGCATGAGATTTGGATTTTGAATCATGAATAAATGCCACAACTAATAACTCCAAGAAACTAGATTGAAATAGTATAAGTTGCAGAAATTTTAGGAAATTGATGCTGTACAAACAAAACCACCAATGCAATTCTAAACTTATTGAAGGACAGTATTTTTCTTTTATAAGTCCCACTGAAGGACAACATTAAAGTTTGATATCCTTTCAAGCAAAATGGAGATCAATAACCCCAACCAAATAACCTGAAATTTTCACTTATTTTGAGAAGCAATTTTTAGGGGCTGAACACATCTGATCACCTGCTTCTTTGAGCTGCTATGTGGATCAACAGCAAAATGAATTTCATGCATTAATCGCTCGATCATGCTGATAGTGTAAGGGCGTTGAGTTTCAGGATTGATGGTCTTCTGCATTACAATAGTTGCAATATCCCGAAATTGACTTGACAACTGAGATTCCCTCTCCTTTCCAGCAACTTGAAGCTCTCCCTTCTCCAGAATCTACCACCATGAATTACTTGAGTGAAACAATGTGTAAGAAATAAATGAAACTAACCTAGAGGTCTTAAAAGGTTGACTCGCAGAGCTTCTATAATTTTTTTTTTATAAGTCACAGAGTTTCTATAAGTTAACTCACATAAATATACGAGAAACTATTACAATTAGTTTTCACGGACCTCCAAACATATATCTTTCTGATCATCAATCCCAAAGGCTGCAACCAAATCTTTTGTCTTGGCAAGAATTCCTTTTGAAACATTTGAATATACAGTATGTGACTGCAACACTTCATCCAGATCCTTTTCTCTGCATAAACATTTTGTGATAGCGTCTTGTGGATCATTTTAATACTATAAGTGATAAACAATCCATAAATGACGATTCAGTGAAAGCACAAGTTTTATCATATGTACCATGAAAGAAATGAAAATTTAGCAACTAAAATCTATGAGCCATGGACATACATACGAAGCATCATTTTTAGGCAAACTGACATTGCAACATCCAAAGACAGATGAGTTAATTTGCATCTATGTAAATAAAGCTTGTTCATTTATTCTATAAACGATATGATTTTGTTCCTGAGTTAAGGTAGCACTTATACATATGAAGAAACTGCAGAAATGGCCCCAAATAATAATGTTAAACAATAGATGTTGCATAAACAATATAACTTTCTGCACTTATTCATATCCTTTACCAGCTTTTTACAAAAACCCATGAAATGGCTAAAAGAAAGGGATCAAATTAGAGTCCCACTATATGAGCATATATTTCACTAATTCAGAAGCAACTAAAAAAAGAACAGTAATGTATTCAGTAAGTTTTTTTTATTGGTAAAACGCATGGACACACCACTCGAACCTGGGACATTTAGGACCCAGGGGCTCAACCTTAACCATTGAGCCAGGGTCTCATTGGCTAAATAGCCATATGGTGGCCATAAGGGAGCATGGGAAATGTCGAACTTGAAACCTCACCTATGAGATCCCAAGCTCTACCACTGAGCCACTTACCCAAGCAATTTTCTTTGTAACGTCAGACACACATATAACTGATAGGAAATATGTCCTGAATACCAAAGGTTGGAAGCAAGGGGGTCCAAGATTGTGAATTGTGATTATTGCTCAGAAAGTGCTAAGCAAATTGATGTCAAGAGTGTACTAATTATCCTGCGTGAAACAGCTGGACCGTAAAAGATTTCAAGGTAAGCTTAAAGTTTGTTTTCTTGATAAGAAAGCAATTTTCTGTGGCTGTGCCAGCAAAATGATTTGATCCTCGTATGAGTCACGATTCCACCATCATACCTACGCTTGATTTTTCCCCAATGCTTAGAATCTGCATCCTTACAAAATACTTTTGAGTCCTTAATTCTGGAATATTCAAAGTTTCTGGGGTTAGGGTATGTAACTATATATTTATAAGCAACTCCAAGGCTGAACTAAGCATTAGATCATGATAGTGACTAGGAATTGTTACTACAGCAACAGAACACATATAGAGTGTCGTATCTTTGAAATTGAACGAGAATGCTTTGAAGTTCCAAGGAACATTTTGATATGTATCTTTAACTCAAAACTGCTAACTATAAAAAGCAGCATCTAACACAAATCATGAGTATCATATACCACTGTCCTTCAGAGCAGCAATATGGTAGTGGCTCGTAGCATAGTAAGATTCCATTACTCCATTGTCTTGTCAAAATTCTTTTCTCAACAATCTAGTTCCAATGTAACATCGTCCATTGTGCTTGTTGATTCAAACTTAAAGAGTCTCAAACCCAAACAGGAATATGAAGTGATTCTGGTGGATAGAACACCCTCTAATGCTGAGAATATACTAACCGAAAAGTTGGTTGACATATATGCTCTAAATTCTAAACTTCAAGATTCTGGAAAATATAATCACATCTATTGGTAAAAGAGTTATTGCACCATACCAATATACCATTTACTGCTAAAGAAGAATATGATTAAAGAATACTGAGATTGCCTGTGACTCATCTGAGATTCAAGGCAAGAAAGGCCAATCAGTTATTGCCAAATTTATATTACGATACCACAGAGCCGCAATCAAGCTGTGCACAAACCATTCACTAAAAGCTATTTTATTTTTACATTAGTGCCGAAATTACCTCTAATCATCTTAGAACAACACATGTCTATACATCAATCAATCCTCAATTAAAAAGAAGATTAAGAACCTAATGACGCTAATTTCAAACAACAGAACTTAATTAAAACTTTTCTTTATGAGTAATCAAACAGACATGCTTTAACAATATATACATGTATACATATATGTAGAGAGGGGGTAGAAGGGAGGTTTCTCGCTTACACGCCAGAGCGCCAAGAGAGAACCTTGTTCTTGTAACAGGCAATCTCGAAGCGATTCCCACGCTTTTTGAGACGAACTACTGCTACGTTTGTTAGCCTCTTTTGCCCTATTGGCTGCACCAGTGTTTTCGACATTGCTGTCTCTCTTTTCTCGCTCTATTCTAGCGGGCGACCTAGAAGAGTAGTAATTTGTTTATGAGAGATTTGTTTATATAAAACAAAACTAAATTTTAATTTTATGAGGAAAAAATAATTATTAGTTGAAGAATAATTTTTATCAACGAATATTTTACGCTTAAATGCATTTTGTCCCCAAGATTTGGAGTCCTTTCACTTTGACCGGGACGTTTCTATCGTAGCATATTGAGCCTCGGAATTGCAAAAGTGTAGTAATTCTTTCCTTCCGTCCAAAATCGTTAACGAAGTTCACATGAAAATTGCATGCGATAATTTGAACCGAACAATCAGCTAAAAATAGCCATGTGTTCGTCATATATTGACCTCCAAAAAAGGAATTAAAACGCAAATAAAAAATTAAAATTCTATAAAAAAAAAACTGATATAAATATACAAATCCTTATAAGAATTCATTAAAAACTAAAATAAAAGAACTTTGTAGTTATTTTCCCCTAAGAAAAATTCATTCGTTCACCACTTCATCTCTATTTTTCATTACAAATTTACTAAAAAATGTATCAATAACGGATTATCACCAACGGATGCTATTCTGTCGGTGATATATATTTTTACGGACTATCATAGATGGATAAGTGTTCGTCGTTTATAATGCAAAATATTATCACTAACGGAAATATCAATCAGTGACAAGTATTTTTCCATCGATGATATCTTTAAAAAAATTCAAAAAAATAAGTATCACCAATGGATAATTCTATTGGTAATAAGTATGCTAGGAAATCAAATTAATTTTATAATTATTTTAAAAAAATAATAAATATTATCGATGGACACGTGTACGACAGTGATAAGAAAAATTTTAAAAAATAAAAAACTTATCTGCAAGGGATTCCTATCACTGACAGATATGTGTCTTGTCTGTCAAGGATAGCGATTAAATCCCTAACCTTTCCGTGTCAGGTCCCCTCCCCCTATTTTACCTGTTTATGTGAATCTCTCTCTCCACTGCGAAACACTCCATCTCTTCTTTAAGAAAAGCATAGAATTCAAAATTAAATTTTTAGAAAAATAAGTATCACCAACGGATCAATATTCTAGGAAGCCAAATTAATTTTATAATTATTTTAAAAAATAAATAAATATCATCAATGGGCACATGTCTGTCGATTATAAGAAAAATGTTGTTAAAAAAAACTTGGGATTTAATCCCTATCAACGACAGACATGTCAGTGATAGGGATTAAATCCCTAACCTTTGTGCGTCAGGTCCTCTCCCCTGTTTTACCCGTTTTTGCGAATCTTTCTCTCTTTTTTCTTCCTCTCTTCTTCTTTCTCTCTCCTTGCTGTGACCATCATGTCGCCACCACTGTGCCGTTGCCATAAGCTCCGCCCCCTCCACCACTCTGGGTAACCCCCTCTCTCTCATATATTTTATTTATTTTATTCAATGCGCCCGTCAGTGATAGAGACTAAATCCCTAACCTTTACGCGTCAGGTCTCCTTCCCCCATTTTTGCGAATCTTTCTATTTCTCTCTCCTTGCTGCAACCATCGTGTCGCCACCACCGTTCCGTTGCCATAAGCTCCATCGCCTCCACCACTATGGGTAACCCCTTCTCTCTCATCTATTTTATTCAATGCATTTTATGTGTTTTAATTTATTTTACATTATTCTCAATGAAATGGGTTTAATTTTTTGTCTTTTATGAATATTTTGGTGTTTATGGTTTGGATTTTAGGGTTTGAGGTTTAGATTTTATGGATTAAGGTTTAGGGTTTGCATTAATTTCACTAGTTTTGAGACTTATAATTTAGGATTTCAATTACTAATTAAGAAATTAATTAAAAATTTATAATAATTAGTTAGTCTCTAAACACATTGGTATTTGTTATTGAAATTATAGTTCTCAAGAATGAATTATCCTAATTAAGTAATTGATAATTAGTTATTGATATTCTAATTATTAATTAAGTAATTAATATAACCGAATAATTTAAATTTTATTAATGTGCTTGTAGATTTAAATGTTGGTTTTTTTATTAGATTTTATAATGCTTGAGTCATATGGATATATGTCTTTGTAATAATTTCTATATATAAAAGTTTTGAGTTATAACTTGATGAAATGGGTATATGAAAGTTTAAACAAGAAAAGAAGCTAGACTTCAAAAATGGTTTATATATATATATATATATATATATATATATATATATATATATATATATATATATATTCAACCATAATGCTCCACCTCAAACTTGACCACAATAACCTTATGCTACAATTGATCTCTTCTCCACCATAAATCTTCAAATTAAGCCACTTTCCTAGAAGAGTTTTGTTAGAAAGAACCAAAGACTTGAGACCAAGCCCCCATCTCACAAAGTGGAGTTTGGAACACCACATGTTATTCTTTTTCCATTTTTACTCTTCTAGTTATGCTTTATTATGAATAACATGGTTGAATTGAACATTTAAAAATGAATGCTTGAAAGGAGGATTGAAAACCTTATGAAAACTTTCTTAATACTTAGGTTAAGTAACTAAATTTAGGATTTTCACTAATTCATCTTCCTAAATCTTGACTCCTCCAAATTTTATTCACTTTAGGTAAGAAATAAGAAAACTAAGAAAGAGAAAAAAAAAATAAAGTCAAGATTTGAAAACCACGATAAAATTAGTTAGTTTTACTTACTTCTTGTTGAATTGGTTAATGTAAATTTGTGGATGGGCTACACATGTTGTATATGGATTGGATTGGGTTGGTTTTTATTTGATTTTACAGATTATTTTGGCATTTGAAAATTTTGGAAATCCAAAAAACAAGGGAGATTATGCCGGATTTCCCACAAAATTTTTCATTAATTTTATGGTGGCTATGGTTTATGGAAAAGTTGGTAGTTTGGTAGAGATTTAGGGTTATGGAAGGATTTAGGATTTAGAAAAAATAGTGTTTAGGAATTTTAGAAAATCTGTAGAGAGATTAAATGTCTTTGCAGTTTTTCTTAGATGAATTCAGTGTGTTTTTTCTTGTATGTAGAAGGGGGTTTATATAGGATTTGAGGGAGCTAAGGTTTTGACTGAGAAGCGGTTGGGATACATCAGATTTAATCTGATGACCGTCAAGATTACTTGGGGAGGTGGGTAAAACTAGGGTTTCACTTCACTTTTAGGGTTTCTAGAACCAAAAATTGGGTTCTATGCGCACAAACAAGAAACTGAGGCGGCCTCGAACCTGAGACCTGACCAGTTGGCCCCATGGCCCAGTCGGTCAATTGAATCTCGTCCTCTTGATCCTTTGTTTTTTTCTGCTCGTTTTGTTTTGTTTTAATTCATATTGATATTGGGCTCCACACGTGGTTCATTCTAATATTTGGAACGAAATTAAGTGTTTACAGTTTGCCCACCCCTTTTTGATTGAGCTTCTCAGTAAGCGAATGTCAAAAGCTGTGAGGGACCACAATTTCTTTTCAAATATTGGAATGATGGAGTGCTTATGTATGCAATGTAAAAAAATATGCCATGGGCAAAATGCATCATGATAACACCCATGATAATGACGCGTACCTAATTTTATCACAATTTATTTATGTTACTTTGTTGCTTTATGGTTCTTTTGAGAAATTTTGTGGAGAGGCCTATCATGAAAATTTCACTGGGTATTTTGGAGGGAGAAATACCTTTTAATCGAGGACTTTTAATGGTGAACATCAGTCTAAAGATCTTTATGGTTGACGTATGTATAATGGGCTTTGATAGGAAATGTTTGTTCAAAGGACTTGATGGGAAAATACCTGTCTAAATATGTTTTTCGAAAACGTTTATCTAAAGCACTTTTGGAAGACATCTGTTTAAAGGACTTTCACAAAATATATCTTTTAAAGGACTTTTGGAAAACACCTACCCAGAGGACTTTTGGAAAACATCTGTTTAAAGAACTTCTTAGAAAACAAATATTTAAAAGACTTTTGACAAACATCTGTTTAAGGGGCTTATTAAAAACGTCTATTTAAAGGACTTTCAAAAATTTTTTGTCAAAATGAATTTTGAAAAACGCACATTTAAAAAACTTGTGAAAAATGTCTGCTTAAAGGGTTTTTGAAAAAAACACCTGTTTCCAAAGGGGAGACATTATTTTTGGCATATTTTGGATTGGAGATGAAATTTGATTTGAAAATTGGCTCAATTTTATTGACTCTACCGTGGAAAATGTTGTACTGGCCTTTCTATCCAAACTTCATTCAGGATTCGACATTTGAACTCCTCTGCAGCTTGTTACTGAGAATGGGAATGCCTCTAGATCGAGGGCTGATTAATTCTTTCATCAAAGAAGAGTCGCTCTCTTTGCCTACTTTGATGATTTTGATTCATTCTGAGCTCATTTCGCAAGATTCGATCTCCTTGCCTATTTTAAGGACTTTAATTCATCTTGAGCTCATTTTGCAAGAATTGCTCTTCTTAACTGCTTCGAGGAATTTGATTCATTGCATATTGATTTCAAGAGTAGGAACTTAAGCTGCCTCTAATGTTGGATTAGGATCAGGATGCCCTTGAGCGTCGTTTGATTAATCATTTGCATAACACAAAATTCTTTTCGCAACTTGATTATCCTCGTAAACTGGTCTCATCTTGCACATTGGTTCTTGAACTTGCATCTAATGGCATATGCTTGACTATTCTTATGTCTGCTTGATTATCGAGTTAGTTTTTGCATGCTTCGATATGAATCTTACCGAATTTGTAAATTTTATCTACAAAAAAGAAATTCAAGGTAAGTGAGGAACAAAGAAAAGATGGGCTATCTCATGAAGGGGCACAAAAACCTGTTTTATTTAACTTTTCTCTTTATTATGTATATGATGCATATATACACTTTCTTTTTATGTGACGAAGAAGGAAGAATTTGTTGATTTTGTGGATGCATATGCCTCATGAAAGTGGGGGTGGTGCATCATATTTTTTAAAGAAAAAAATTTCATGCATTTTTTTTGTATTTTTAAACAAATGAAGATGATGAATGCAAACTTTCAAAGAGAACTCATTTTCATGCGTACAACAAATGGTGAAGCATTCCTTGTATGGTGAATGAAATACAAATGGCACACAAAATTTTTCAAAAGAATTTGTTTTCCCTTTGACGAAATTGGCGGGAATGAGTTAGATTTCGACCGAATATAGTTAAAATGTATAACTTGCATTCAAAACCATCTTGAGATATGCCCCCAATATGATGGTTTGATCATTCTTTAATATAGTTATGACTTCTCTTCTTGATTTACTCTCTTTGAGTCACAACCAAGGTTTAAATTTTGAAAGTTTCTCTTTTTTCTTCCTTTTATAACCATGTTAGTCGGAAGACACAAACTTTAAGGTCATAATAGAAGCAATCTGCTTTTGAATATGACCATAACTCTTATTCTTGCCCTCATTCTTCCAGAGTCACAACTATAGAGGCATCAAGGTTCAAGTCTAAAGAGCTTTTTTTATTGGAGGAATGTAAGTATGATTGTGCATGCACAAGTTGAAAGAAATAAACATAAGGACAACAAGAAAGAAAGAAAGAAAAGTACCAAAAAAAGGAATATATGACTCGATGCATTCTTATAATGAGAAAGTTCTTTTAATTATATGGTGAACAAGTAACATAACTTATTGATAACTTCCCATTAAGAAAGTTACTTATTCAATTCTCTCGCAATCATTACTTCATTTTCAATTGTGTTTTTCTCATGATTATAGAGACATTTTTACAAAAAATTGCAAAGAGAAATCTATGTCAATAGATGTAAAGAGATATAATTGCACCAAAGTGGTTGCCTACATACCCTAAAAGGGATCCAGCTAGTCATAGTTCTAAAAAAACACACATTTGTTGCCTAAACAGCTCTTTTGGGTTTTTGGTTTAGTGATTTTGCCCTAACTTTTTCCAAATTCGTCCTTTTAGGTTTTTAGCTTAGTGGGTACAACTAATCTCATTCCCACATTAAAGAAACATTGTGTCATTCCCAAATGTTGGCCAAATTTGAGTTAATCTTTACAAGCGGTGTAAAGATCATTTTGAGAATGGGCAAAAGGTTGATCATGGCTTGGGTTATCATTTGTGAGAGCAAAAGGATTTAAGTGAATGAATGGTGAAGAGGAATTTGTAGTATTTGATGAGTGTCAAATATTACATATTTTGGCCCTTTAATTTACATTTGTTAGTTTAGGAATTTGTTACTTTGAGTTGTTTTCGTTGTTTTACAGGTTTACAAGCTTGGAAAGAATTTTCACTAAATTGTCAGAATTGCTCGTGCATATTAGCCATTTTTGAGGATTAAACTATATTGATTTAGGAAGAACTAGGAAGAACCAGAAGATGAGCCATATATGCTTGGAAATATCCGGATGTCTATTTTCTGGGGAATTTTATGGATCAATAAAATGATTTTTCTAGAGAAAGTTATGGCAGTTTTAGTAAACAAAGGTCAGGCTGTGCATGATTTCAGCATGACAGATCAGCCATTTTTGAGGATTTAACTGTATAGATTCAGGAAGAAACATGAGATGAGACATATATTCTTGGAAAGATCCCGATGTCTATTTTCTGGGGAATTTTACGGATCAATAAAATGATTTTTCTAGAGAAAGTTATGGCAGTTTTAGTAGACAAAGGTCAAAGAGCAAAAACTGGAATCTGCAGTATCCCACATCGGATTGGAAGCATATTGCACTTGTGATATTTCCCTATATAAGCCATTCTTCACTTCATCTTTAATGTACAATTCCTGAGCCACTTTGGTGTTTACCGGTGGACGTCCACTAGTATTCTGGTGGATCTCGAAGGCTTTGTTACCACGAGGGTAAGCGCCGCCCGTCAGCGAGTGGAATTTCTCCCATGTAAAGTTATTTATTTATTTCTTTACATTTAGTTGTTTTAGTTTAAATGTTTAGCACTTTTATTACGAATTGTAGTTTCATAGTTATGAGTGGCTAGACTCTTCAGCTAAGGTTGAAGATGAAGTCCCGCCGTTGTTTGGCGTAGTAGTTTAGATTTGCTTGTACAAATCTGACAATTTTTAGTATAAATGTTCTGTCAATTATTTGAGTTAATCTTATAATTGATTGAGTTTAAATTGTCTATTGGATATTCCTTGTGTTTCATCTGATGGATACATTGAATGCTTTTCGATTAAATTGGATTTCCTTTGTGATTTGTTGAGAGCGGATACATTGGATGCTTTTGGTTTAGTTGGGATATTCTTTGTTTTTTGTCTTATAGTTGGATTCATGGAATGTTTTGATAGGCTATATTTTTAGAACATATATGCTTAACTTCGGTGGGGTTGATTTGGAAACCTTAGTGTTTTAATTATTAGTTTTTAAAAATCAATTTAGTTTAATTTTAATTTCTTTTGCAAATTATCATCCGAAATTCGGAACTAGGTTAAGATAGAGTTAGTTTAGATTGAAAATATACTTTCACAACGCAATTCCCTGTGGATTCGACCTCGCACTTGCACAACGCTATACTGCAAACGACTTGTGCGCTTGCGAGTAAATTAAAACTCACAACAAGTTTTTGGCGCCATTGCTTGGGAATTGTTTGGTTTGTGAAAATTTTTGGTCTGAATTGATTTTATTTTTCTACTAGTTAGTTATCCAAAAAAAAAAATGTGGATGAATCCAGCGCCGGTTTCACAGTCTTTAGAGGACGCCCTCAAGGATTTCATTAAAATGACCGGCTCGTCCTTCAATGCTGCCAACACATTCAATGTTGATAGCTGTTCCATCTGTGCTAGTCCTCTGCATTTAGCACAGAATTGTCCATCAATGTTGACTTTTGCCGAGTATCCCGTGGAACAAATGAATGCTTTCAATGAGTGTTGTTGGCAATCAAATGGATCTTACTCTGAAACATACAATCCAGGGTGGTGGGACCACTCTAATGTTTCATGGACGCAGAACTAACTGAGGAATCAGGGAGGAGACCCTTATCATGCTCACAATCAATACCCTCCCGAATTTGCTCCACCAATTCCAAGTTATGGTCACTCAGCTTATCCAGCACCATCACCCGCTTACCAAGCTCCCATTCAAGCGCCAGCGTCGGTTTCACAGTCATTGGAGGACGCTCTCAATGATTTCATGAAAACAACTAGCCAATCTATGAGTGAAGTGATGAGTGCAACAATAGAAAACACCCAAGCGATTGCCACACTAGAGAGTCAAATTGATCAAATCGCAAGTTACGTGGGTGAAAGAGAGGAAGGAACGTTCCCCAGTCAAACTGATCCTAACCCAAAGGAACAGTTTGCGGTGGGAAATTTATTAACTCCTATGCATTGGCAGGAACAAGTGCAATCAATTGTCCCATTGAGGTCTGGGAGACAAGTGCACAATCAAGTGGAAGAGAACCCTGCTATGCACCAAGGGCAAGAAAGTGGCAACAATGAGAAGAGAGATGCTGAGCCATCTACAGCCACACCTATTATTAATGATCTCTCTAGGTCGTTTTTACCTAAAGCGCCTTACCCTGAGAGACTACAAGCGCCCAAGAAAGAAAGGAAGTCTGAGGACATTTTGGAGGCATGCTTTGCTCAATTTGAAGACGATTTGGATTTAGATAAGTTGTTTGAGCAAGCAAATGCTACTTTGGAGTCTGCTTCTCAAAAGATCAGTGAGACGGAGGAAACCACAATACTTGAACCCCCCAAGAAGGAACTTAAGCCTTTATCGGACAATCTTAAGTATAAGTTCCTAGGTCCTGCAGATTCTTTGCCTATAATGATAATTTTAGATTTGGGTGATGCTCCAGAGGAGAAATTATTGGACGTCTTAAGAGAGCATAAGGAAGCTATAGGTTGGACTATTGAGGATATCAAGGGAATCAACCCCTCGTTGGTAATACACACGATACAGTTGGAGGAGAATGCCAAGCCATCGAGGGAGCCACAAAGAAGGCTCAACCTTGCTATGCAAGAGGTTGTGAGGGCAGAAGATATTAAGCTGTTAGAGGCAGGGATCATTTATCCCATCTCTGATAACAAGGGGGTGAGCCTGATTAAAATTGTGCCCAAACGTGCTGAATTGACGGTAATAAATAAAGACGACGAGTTGGTTCCAACTCGAGTGCAGTCAAGATGGAGAAAGTGTCTAGACTACCGTAAATTGAATGCTGCCACTAGGCCTGATCATTTTCCATTTTCATTTATTGATCAGATGGTGGAGCTCTTAGTTGGGCCTGTTTACTAATGTTGGGTCTGGCTGAAGACGTTAAACTTAGCGCTCATGGGAGGCACCCCACAGCTTATCTTTTCTGTTTATTTATTATTTCGCATTTTTATGATTAATGTTTGTTTCTAGTATTTCTTGTTTTCCAGTTTTTATTTTTTAGGGACAATGCGTACTTCAGTTCAAGTTTGGGGGTATGCTACGAGCCATAATAGTCTAGATAGTTCTCCATATCCCAGGTCAGCTCTTTCCATATTATTCATACATTGGGGTCAATGTGTAATTTAAGTTTGGGGGTATAGGAGACACATCACACACTTTTTCCTAATTTGTTGTCTTTTCGTCGTAGAGATAAATGCATGCTCATGTTATCGTGAAATTTTGGTTGATCTTAACATTTTCTGTGATGTGATGTCATTGGTGAGCTTAACATTTTGAACACATGATCTGGTGATAAATTTTTAAAATTTAGTTACTTACCTTAGGCATTTGAGAATTCACATGTTTGACATAATCTAATACGAGCACATTAGCACAAATTATGTGAGGTATGACATGTGATTTTAATGTGTATTTTTCCTTATCTTAACTGAAACTGGATGACTTGTTGGATGAACACTTGGGCATAAAAAAAAAAATTTACTACAACTTTCTGCTGAGTAACTGGACCTCTTGCCTCAGTAAGCAGTGAGTGTTCACGTCAAAAGGTGGAATTTTGCTTGGTAGTATTAAGGCCGATTTAATTTCGTAGCCCTTTTGACTCGAGTTAGTAAGTCCTTAGGGGTGTCTTTACACCTAATACCCTAAAACCATCTGGTTTGGGAGTCATTGACTCAACACTCGCTACATGGGTCAATTAGAAAGCTTAAGGGAACTAGACATAGCCGTGCCTTATATATAAAAAAAAAACTATGTCTTTTTCGTTCATTTTGATGGGAAATTCGGTGAATCTTGAGACATGGAGACCTTACACATTGGAGTCACTTGGAAGCTTCATTTCTATATGCTAATTCACTTTACACAATGTCAGACTTGTGATGCCTTAACCTGCATTTTGTAAGTAATTAGATTTTAACTTTTCTATTCATTGCGAAGATGGATTTATCTTTTTAAGCTTGATCATGAATGAATATCATGGTGATGTGTGCTCCTTAAATTTTTGGATACCATGAGTGATGAACTTATCTTTATGTTCTTTGTTTTTCATTTAGGTTTTTTTTTTTATTATTTTGTTTTGCTAAGGGACTACCAAATTGTAAATTTGGGGGTATTTGATGAGTGCCAAATATTGCATATTTTGGCCTTTTAATTTACATTTGTTAGCTTAGGAATTTGTTACTTTGAGTTGTTTTCGTTGTTTTACAGGTTTACAAGCTTGGAAAGAAGTTTCACTAAATTGCCAGAATTGCTCGTGCAGATCAGCCATTTTTGAGGATTAAACTGTATTGATTTAGGAAGAACCAGAAGATGAGCCATATATGCTTGAAAATATCCGGATGTCTATTTTCTGGGGAATTTTATGGATCAATAAAATTATTTTTCTAGAGAAAGTTATGGTAGTTTTAGTAGACAAAGGTCAGGCTGTGCATGATTTCAGCGTGACAGATCAGCCATTTTTGAGGATTTAACTGTATTGATTCAGGAAGAACCACGAGATGTGCCATATATGCTTGGAAAGATCCCGATGTCTATTTTCTGGAGAATTTTACGGATCAATAAAATGATTTTGCTAGAGAAAGTTATGGCAGTTTTAGTAGACAAAGGTCAAAGAGCAAAAACTGGAATCTGTAGTATCCCACATCGGATTGGAAGCATATTGCACTTGTGATATTTCCCTATATAAGCCCTTCTTCACTTCATCTTTAATGTACAATTCTTGAGCCACTTTGGTGTTTACCGGTGGACGTTCGCTAGCATTCTGGTGGATCTTGAAGGCTTTGTCAGCACGAGGGTAAGCACCGCCCGTCAGTGAGTGGAATTTCTCCCATGTAAAGTTATTTATTTATTTCTTTACATTTAGTTGTTTTAGTTTAAATGTTTAGCACTTTTATTATGAATTGTAGTTTCATAGTTATGAGTGGCTAGACTCTTCAGCTAAGGTTGAAGATGAAGCCTCGCCGTTGTTTGGCGTAGTAGTTCAGATTTGCTTGTACAAATCTGACAAGTTTTAGTATAAATGTTTTGTCAATTATTTGAGTTAATCTTATAATTTATTGAGTTTAAATTGTTTGTTGGATATTCCTTGTGTTTCATCTGATGGATACATTGAATGCTTTTCGATTAAATTGGATTTCCTTTGTGATTTGTTGAGAGCGGATACATTGGATGCTTTTGGTTTAGTTGAGATATTCTTTGTTTTTTGTCTTATAGTTGGATTCATGGAATGTTTTGATAGGCTATATTTTTAGAACATATATGCTTAACTTCGGTGGGGTGGATTTGGAAACCTTAGTGTTTTAATTATTAGTTTTTAAAAATCAATTTAGTTTAATTTTAATTTCTTTTGCAAATTATCATCTGAAATTCGGAACTAGGTTAAGATAGAGTTAGTTTAGATTGAAAATATACTTTCACAACGCAATTCCCTGTGGATTCGACCTCGTACTTGTACAACACTATACTGCAAACGACTCGTGCACTTGCGAGTAAATTAAAATTCACAACAAGTTTTTGGCGTCGTTGCCGGGGAATTGTTTGGTTTGTGAAAATTTTTGGTCTGAATTGATTTTATTTTTCTACTAGTTAGTTATCAAAAAAAAAAATGTGGATGAATCCAGCGCCGGTTTCACAGTTTTTAGAGGATGCCCTCAAGGATTTCATTAAAATGACCGGCCCGTCCCTCAATGCTACCAACACATTCAATGTTGATAGCTGTTCCATCTGTGCTAGTCCTCTGCATTTAGCACAGAATTGTCTATTAATGTCGGCTTTTGCCGAGTATCCCATGGAACAAATGAATGCTTTCAATGAGTGTTGTTGGCAATCAAATGGATCTTACTCTGAAACATACAATCCAGGGTGGTGGGACCACTCTAATGTTTCATGGACACAGAACCAACTGAGGAATCATAGTGGACCCTTATCATGCTCACAATCAATACCCTCCCGAATTTTCTCCACCAATTCCAAGTTGGTGGAATCAATGAGATCTTGGATTTCATGGTGGAGCCTAGTACATTAGATGGTACCATGGCTAGCTGCTGGTGGAATGCATAGAATTGGGTAAGTCATAGTGAGGCGGTACGGGTTTGGAAATGGTTTTAGGGGTAGTGACCGAAGATGGCCATTTTTCGAAGGATTGAATTAGTTTCAAACCTATTGGAGTAAAATCACCAAGTCTCCTTTTTGGCTTACTGGCCCTTAAAGATTTGTGGGCTTTTTGCAAAAGACTATTGACATTTGAGGTTTCATCCACAGGTTGACCTGGAGCTCAACATTAGTGCTAACCTTCCCTCATTTTCCTCCAACATCCATTTCAATTTTGCCTTCAAGGATAACATCATCAATCTGAGTACTAGAGTTGATTAATTGTTCAAATGTGGTAAATGGGAAGGCAAACATCTTTTCACTATACATTGGTTGTAAGTTCTTCACCACCAGTTGTACTTAATCCTTCTCACTGGGCCTAAAGGCCATTTTAGCTTCCTTAGAGTGACAACAAGATGTGAATTTTAAGAAAGTCTCAATGGGCTTTTGCTTGGTTGTCTCTAGATCATAGAAGGTGATGTCCAATTGAGAGAGACACTAGTGAGAAAGTGAGAGAAATTGGCAATTAATTGATCATGGCTCAATCCAGTGAGCTTCAAGAGTTCAACATACTATCTCAAGTGGGTCTTTGGATCACCAGTCTCATCGAATCGGTCCATGTTTAGCATATTAAATTTTGGCGGGAGGCTCACCTTGGAATAAGAAGAAAGACCATCAATGTCGAACAAATACCCATCCAAGCCTTAAGTCTTTCTTAGTGCCACTTGTATCTTCTCAAATTTGTCATTGATAGTGTTCACTTATTGGCTCACAACTTTGTTCAATAACTCTTTGAAGTACTCATGTTTGTTATAGAACTTTTGGTTGTTGCCATTAGATTGAAAAATTTCCCTATCTTTTTTCTTCTTGGATACCTTCTCTTCAAGATTAGTCATGCAATTGGCTATGTCTATAGCTAGAAAAGTTATGAGATTCTTCAATTCTGCCAACTAATCATTACCATTGCCATTGTTGTCACCGTCTTTGCGCATTGTTTCAACTTCAACTAGAGTATTATTACTTTTCTCCCAATTTGGAATATGGTAAGACAAATGATCCTTTAAAAAAAAAACAAAATTCCAAAACAATTTAATGAGATGCATGTTTGAAACCATCCTTAGTAATGCTTGAACCATATGTTAGGTTTGAGGTTTTTAGAAAACAAATGGATTTCAGGAAAACATGTTTCACAAACCTAACAAATTGTTCAAACCTACATGATGTGCATGGAAAGGTTTAGTTAAGGTTCATGTGCTAGTTCATGAGATGCGTTTGAAGTCTATAGCTTCATCTTGACCAATCTCAGTTTTACTCGAATCATATGTTGGGCCTAGGTTCTTTTTCTTTTCAAAAAATGATTTTTCAAAATGAGAAAGCACAACAATTTTGCAGCCTAAGCCTACCATTAGATTTGAGTCCATTTAAAATTGATTTCAGTTAGTCCTCACAAAAATGACATAGTAAAAATTAAATAAAAAATACCTTCATGATCGAATCCCAAATTGATTTATTTTTCATAAATTGAAAATCTTTGAACACCACTCTCATTGGGGCAATATCAATTCAAAATCCTAGTCTTTAGTTAATTGATGTTGGTCATTTAATTTCGAAAATCAAATCGATTTAGTTATACTTCATCAACGATTTACTTAAATTGGATGGAATTAAGTACAACCATCTTTGACTTGATTTAGGTATAGGAGATTAATCACAATCAACTTAATTTTGAATATTAAATCAATTCAATAATTTCTTATCAATGATTTTTTAAAATCGGAAGGGGTTAATCCCTTCCTTTTGATTTATCAACTTGATGTAGTACAATTCCAAAGATTTAATCAAATATATTCATGACCAATGTTAATTTCTAATATCTAAATAAAGAGATCTTTTCGATTAGCGCAAATTAATTTGAAAGGGTATTTCAAAATTGTATTTTTTTTAAAACTCGTAAATCCTTGCAAGAATTCTTCCATTAAAAGAATTTTGAAATTCAAATGGCTCAAGGTTTTTATTTTTTCAAATTTATGCCCCCAACTAATAAGGAAAATATCTTTAATTAGTGGTGACTAATTGGAGAATATATAAGAAAATTCATGTTTCAAAAGAATTTGGAATTCAAACCAAGGAGGTGTAAACAAAACATGTGACCCAAAAAGCATGCAAACATCCCATGCAAATTACTATAGGAGTAACAAGAAACTATGCAGTGCGTGGAGATTTTATTTGATTAAGCCCAATTCAAATCTTTCAAGTCTAAAATTGTTATTTTGACCCACCTTTGATTCTATTGTTTTTCACAGTTAAATAGTGTTGGATTGAGATTAATATCCATTCCAAAAGAGTTAACCCCAAGATGATTGAAACTAACCCGTTGGGCCTAAGTAAATAAAGTTAAATATGCCAAAATTGGTCCCTTTTGAAATGGATCCATTTCATTTGATCTCTAGAGTTTTTGACCACATTTAATCTTGTGCAAGGGCCTTTTGGGTTAAAGCCCAATAAATTTGGGCTCAAACTCTAACGTGTATCATTTATTGATATCAATTAAAAATTATTTATTTACAAGAAAATTTATGTCACTTCAAGGTTAAATATTAATTTGTATTTGTCTAAATTTAATTTGAATTTAATCAAACAAAACCTTGAAGCAAAAATTAACATTCAACATGTTATCACCCAAGCATGTTGCCAAACAACCAATTTTGTCTTCATATATAAGGTGAGATCAAACACTTTCATCAAGTATGCAAAATGGTAGAAAAGGTCTCTATCTTAGAAGGATGGTTCTAGGGTTTATCTATTGGGTGAGCTCCACATTCTAACTTTGGATGGCTCGATACCCCATGGCTAAAAAGCGCCCTTATGCTTCTCGAATGGTCAAATAAATGGATTACAAGAGTATAAAAGCGGTGACAAAATTCGTTACCTTGACACGACTGAGTGAATCATGTCACACATGCACCAAGTATTGCCGGAAGTGGATAAGGGTCACACCAAGATAGTGAATGGGTAACAACCCTCAAACTCACTCAATCTGAGCAAGAACAAGGTTATGTGCAAGTGTGCAAGTGAAGTGTAGCAAAAATAATTTAATTTTTAAATATTTTCCAGGAACATATTAAGGTTCGATCTCCCTATTGGAGTCATCAACTGTAGTTACCACTCATTTCTGTCATACCCCACAACTCCTAGCTTAATACCCAATGTCATTCCCTTCGAGAAATGATGAATAAGCAAGAGTGAGGGTCGAAGTGGGTTGATATATGGAAGTATTAGAGCCTACTAGGTCTAACACAACCCTTTATGATTAGTAAGGAGGCCCCATGATAGGTGCACTTTTAAGTGTTAGACTAGCAACTACTTCACTGTTATATGATGTTAGGCCTTATCGAGGGATATTTTCGAAAAGAAAAAGTCATATAAGCACAAAGTAAAGATCACGGGTAAGTTGGAGTCGCCATTTGACCTTAAAGGAGGCCAAAATCCCTTATCACGGGTTTTCAAGAGAGATTTGAGGCAAGAGACGGGTATGAGAGAATAAGGATTTAATGCTTCCTCTCTTGCCTAGTTAAAAACTTAGCCCTTGTGTTCTTGAGAAAAAAATTAATCTTGCTACACACTAAACATACAATCACATGCAAGAACAGTCGTATCACTCAAATTGACAAAATATTGATTTATATCAAACAAGAGATAATCACACATGGAAACTAAATTAAAAATGATAATATAATAAATTTAACTAAAAAAAAATAAAGAAACCACATTAGTGCAGTAGGGAAATAAACATCGAAACCCAAAAAAAAAAAAAATGAAACAGGAAAAATCAGGTTCAGGTTAGCTAACCGGGTTGAGACAGGATCCGATCAGTCAAGGACTAGGTCCAATTAATCCTAGTAAAGAGTCGACCAGATCCTCTGTTGTGGATTTTGGGAAGATTTGAGTTTCAGCGAAACTCTTGTTTTTAGTTGATTTAGAATGTGATTTTAACTACAAAAAATTATGTAAAATCTTGATCTGAATGACATACTGAATGCAAACAACCCTAAAAATATTATCTCTAGATGACATATTATTTTAATTAATTATGCAAAAACCTAATCTATATTTCAGGTGAAAATTAGATGCAGCCTTAATCATGTTTCTATATGACATGTAAATTAGAATTTTAATGCTTAAATTAGTCTTTGGTAGTTTAAAGTAAATCATCATGCTTTTTAAATTAAAATACTACAAAAGAGATTACTAACCTTTTGACGAACTATCCAGTCTTTTTATGTTGGTGCAAAGGAATTAATGACAAGTTAATACTAGAGTGATTGATGAATTTTTCACGTGCGGTATGGATGCCCTCAGAGATTGATTGTTGTAGTAGCAGGTGAATTCGCATAGAAAACTTTGATTTTGGTCAAGAAAGAGTGTAAAGAAAGTAGGCTTTGAGTTTATTGAATTTTATAGTGGCTAGAATTTATGGAAAAATTAAGATTTTGGCAAAGATTTAGGGTTATGGAAGGATTTTGGGTTTTGAAAAACAATGTTTATATATATATATATATATATATATAGGACTTTAGGGAATTAGGGTTTTGACTGACTAACGTACGATCAGGATATGTCAGGTTTAATATGATGACAGTCAAAATTACTTGGAAAGGTGGTAAAACTAGGGTTTCATGTTATTTTTAGGGTTTCTTGAATCAATAACTTATTTTTTAAAAAAAAATCTATAATCATTTGTTCTGTATAATCCATAATAATATATCTGTAATCATCTATTATCTAATCCAATCTATCTAATATATATAAAAATATATCTATAATCTATATCTATAATAAATAAGATATATATAAAAGTATTAATATAATAGTAGTAGTAATAATAATAATAATAATAATAATAATAATAATAATGTTAATAATATAATAATAAAGTCTGATTTGGGTGTAAAACTTTTGATAGACAAAAATACTCTTATTTAAACTCTATATAAACAAGATACTTTTGTTTTATAAAAAACAATGTTAATTAATATATTAATTGAGTGTTATATAGGAATCTCATGGTCGTACTTTGTTTAGATTTTTCAATTTATTCATATAAATTCTAATAATTTATAAAAAAAATTATTATATATTTTTCTCTCAAATTTTTGATGATTTAGTATTATCAAAATATAATTTGGTAAATTAATATATTGAAATATTAAAGAAAACCATTACATTTATTAAAATAAAAAACCAATCATTTGGTATTACCGGAATATAAAAAATCAAACTGATGTCAAACCAAATTATTGAAGTTCTAAAAAAATAATATTGAGTACCGAAATAACCGAACTAAAATTTTTGGTTAAGTATTTCGTTTTTACCCAACTCTTGATCATTTTTTTTTATTTTCATAAATTGACAATTATTATCACGTTATAGTATGAAAATCGTGCTTTTTATGTTTAAAATTTAGATGAAAGTCTTTATAAGTTTAATAGATTGGACTTTATATAGTCCAAAAAAACTATAAAACCAAAACTGCGTCGTTTAAATAGAATATAGATACATTATAGATAGATATAAAAATGTTGTTGGTATTTTAGCTAAAATCCCTCTAAGGAAGACTTCTAACTAGTTTGGGAAAAGAGGTATTTGATTTTGTAGTTGCTTATTCTAATAGAAGTACTAGTAGTTTTTTTATTAGATGGTTACTTATTCTAGTAGGAGTAGAAGTAATTTTTTATGTTGTTGTTATTTTCCTAGTATTATTAGTAAATGTTTGAAACATATTTACAATTATAATATACATTGTAAATCAGAGAGGCTTACTACTAAAGTTATGATGAGATTTTTGGGTATATTGGGGTTTTGGGTTGTCAAGTAAAGAAAACACTTATAACTAGAGCTAGATTGAGAGCTTTGGTTATATTGGGGCTTTTGGGCTGTGAAGTAGTGATAGTTTAGCAACTTTACTCGATCTTCCTAAAGTTGTAGTTGAAGATTAATAAAGTTGTGGATTTGTTGGTGAACATAGGCAAAAAGGTTGTCGAACCACGTTAAATTATTGTGGTTTTTTTATACTTATTCGTTTTGCCTATTTAACTGTTGTGGTTATGTTTTTTTACCTAAAATTTGAGTAGATAGATTTTAGAGGTAAAATCATAACAAATATATTATTATTATATAGAAAAGAGTCCCCATCAAACAACTATTGATAAGATTGTGCATAGCTCAATCATATACTTGCTCGAATTGATTATTAGTCTAATCTTGTTTGAATTGATATAAGATCCCGATGTATACTCTATTCTATTGATGTTGGTGCTCTGATCTAATTCATTATGCCTCCATTGAGCTATCAAGCTTAAACTCGAATTGGATTGCTACTCAACCGAGCTCGAGGTACAAAAGATTACAAGCGGAGCTCGAGCTCTTTTTTAGAACTCTACTTAAGCTCGACTTTGAATTTTTTTGGGATGCTTTCTATTTGAAAATTGAAATGAATATCAACTTCATGGCAATATTGAATGTTACCATGATAAACTTGAATTAGATTTTTCTTGTTGATGATATAGTATTCAATTTCACTGTGGACTTGACTCCATTTCAATTCTCAAATGGAGAGCACCCCAATTCTTTCATCACGAGCCAAACCCGAATATTCCTTATCTCGGAAGTCTGCTTGAATTCACCATTACTTCCCTCATTTACCTTTCTTTTTCAAACCCCTCATTTTCCTTCCCAATAAACCCTTCCAAACAAAGTGTAAAGATGCAAACTAGTGAGGTTTGAGGAAAAGGCTTATTTACGGTCTAACAAAGGGTTGAGTTTGTGTTTTTTTTTTTCCTTCACTTCATTATATATGTATCATAAAGTTTGTGTGCTTTTGAAATACAAATATATAGCTAGGAAATTTCTTATCTGATTTTTTAATTGGTTTGAAAATAGTGGTTTTTTTATTTTATAGTTGTTTGTTCTAGTAGGAGTATTAATAGTTTATTATATTGTTGTTTCTTTCCTAATAGTATTAGGACAATCTCTCTGCATAAATGAAGTTCTAGAGAAGGTTTGAGGCACACTCACAATTCTAATATACAATGTAAATCATAGGGGTTTATTACTAGAGTTAGATTGAGGGTTTTGAGTGTAATGGGGTTTTGGTTTGTTAAGTAGGAAAAACACTTACAACTAAAGTTAGATTGAGAGCTTTGTGTATTAAGACTTTTGGGTTGTGAGACAGTGAGTTTAACAACTTTGTTTTTCCTAAAATTGTAATTGAAGATTAATAAAGTAGTGATTTTGTTGTAGACAAATAAGTTACTCAACCACATTATTTCTTGGTGTTCTTACTTTTTATTTTATTTACATGTGGATTTTAGAGGGAAAATCTCAACAGTTTGCATAAAAAAATTTGATAATATAATGAGTTTAATACCTTAAATGAACCTTAAAAAGGGATTGAAGTGATGAAGTGCTAGTATTTTGTTGGGAGAGTATATTGTTTTAGATTAAATTAAAAAAAATATGTTTGACAAATTAAGATGATAATCTTATTCCTTTTAATTAGACATAAAACAAAACTCTATCAATAAAAACATTAACACTTCGTTCGAATCCGAATCTCTTATATGAAAGATTAAAAGTAGTCACTAAACCAAAAGATTCAAGTAAAAGATTTAAACAAAAATCCATCAAACTTTGTTTTTAAATTATTAATCCATTCCACGTGCAAACCAAACCGACTCTAAAAGTAACAAGAGATCCCGAAACATTGAAATCTAACCCAACAAGTTGACTAGATAAGCTACATAGATGTTACAACTTCAAAATATTCATAGTCCATAGATGATTCCTTAATTGGTATTTTACCGATGAAAGAATCTCTAACCAAACATCTAACATGAAAATCTGCCCTTGTTGTCAATTATTTAATATACAAAAGAAATGCAAAGCAATGCTCTTTCTCAATCAAACAATGAAGAATACTCATTAACTCGATTAATCACTGAGGAGAATACTTGTATACACTCAAGAAGAAGAAACACTGAAGTGGTAAACCTTCAAAGGAGGAGAGAGAGAGAGAAGAGAATGAAAACCTTACCAAAACAGGATCAAGGATCTAACATGGGAATGAATAAACTAGCTGAACAATTCACCTTTGCACAATAAGTTCCACATCCAAATGAGCCCTAGAAGTTTACTGTGCATGCTTGCATGCATTATAATTATAACTGAAAATTAGATGTGTCAAAATCTGACTCGACTTAAAAATGCATCAAAATAATATGACTCAAACACAACTCGATCCTAACCCTTGTGACTCGAAACCCAAATGACCCGAATTCAAAATGATCCGAATCCGAATCCAACTCGACCCAAACCTTGAAACGACCCAGAAACTCGTAACGACTTGAACCTGACCCGAAACAACTTGAAATTATATTTTTTTATAAAATAAAATTTAAAAAATAATTTACTTTTTTAAACTGAAGTAATAGTTAATTGACTAGTTGTCAAATAAAATAAATTATATTATAATTAATTAATTATTGATTTACATGTTAGTGCATGGTGCAACATTCTATTAATATGAATATCTCATTAGTTTCAAATAAAAAATGAGAAAACTAGTAAATTTTGAATTGTTCTTCACGTCACAATAAAATTTTATCTTTAATTGGCCTAAAAAATATAATAGAATGAAATGATTATCTGAAATTTAATCTCCAAAATTTGTGAAAATAACTCCGTGGATAAAGCGTCTGAGATTAATCAAAACTGAATTTTGAAACTAAAAAAGCCATTGCATTGCATATTACTTTCACAAATTAAATTTATTATTTAAAATTTATTGATGATTAATTTTCACGAATTTGGACTTGTAACTCGTTCGTATTATATGTAAATAGTATAATTTTTTTAATTTAAAAAATATCTATTAAGTTAACCCAATATGACGTGAGACCTAATATGACCCGAAATCAAAACGACTCGAATTTGATCTAACCCATAACCCAAAAAGCCCGAGACTGAAGATGACTCAAACTCAACCCGAAGTAACCCACAACTCAATATAACTCCAAGCCACCCGATTGCCATCTCTACTTAATGTAATAGTACATTTCAAAAAGCAAAAAAAAAAGCAAAATAAATGCAAAAAAACATAAAATTCATTATAAATGAAATACTTAAAAAAAACATTTGGAACATGAAGATGTAGCTTTTATCAAAGAGTAAGGCTCATGATATAGCAATACCAATTCTTAATATTAAGAGAAACCCTATACGGTCCCTAAAATGTTATGCAACGTGGCATTTCAGCATTTCAATTTTTTTTTAAACATTTTAAGAAATCAAAGAAAAAACAGGAAGAGCCCAGACAATATGTGGGTCCACCACTAGTACTAAATAAATTTGAACTTTGTCAACAAACACCTTCCTCCCATTCAATTGTATATTCTTGTAGATTACAGAACTGAAAGAATAGCTGTCAAAAAGTAATCTGCTAAGACTGAGAAGCACCAATCACCTCTTCAATTAAAATAAAATCTTCAAGCAAATGATTGAACTGCTCTTTCAAAGTTCTCTTCTGCAGATGATGAACGTTTAACAAGCATGTGGTCTGGATCTGAAAGTTTCAATTGGCTGCAAAACAATCAAATGTTGTCATTCACCAGAAAAAAATGTTCCATGACACCCTCTTGATACTTTTTTATTACAAATTTACTTATAAAAGAAAAAAGTTGCATTTGGATTTATAAATTTTAAATGCATGTCTTTGTATTTCAATTTAGTTGAGAAAAAAGCTTAAATACAATTTAAAGGGTAGAGCTTTAGTACTAGCATTCATATTGATGAATTAATCTAATCAAAACTTGTGATTTGATACATTTTAGAAAGATGATATTTTTCAAGCTTGAATAACTTTCTAATATTTAGACTTGGAATTTCATCCAAGCTTTCAAACTAACTTTAAATATAAAAACATGCATTTTAAATTGATGTTTCCAAATGAATCAACAACACTAATTTACAATAGAATCAAACTGAAATGCTTTGATGTATTCAAATGCTTAGTATCCAAAAAGAAAGAAAGGATGTGATCCCAAAGCCCTAATGGTAATAGGCAATAGCTTAATAGAAAACATCATATTTTGTGTTGTTTTTCCTTCTTGCTAAAGGATCAGACATATCAAATTCAAACTCACCGCAAAAGCATCAAATAGTCAATGGCAGACAAAGGTTTTCCAAGGGCTCACAAGAAAAAACCACCAAGGTAAATAGAATTAGTAATCTTTTCTTGAAAGTTATAATTTGATTTCAGGTGAAATGCAATACCTCAGGGACATTTTTGGATGAATATCTTGTTTTCTGTTCTTAAAATATAAATTTTTTTTCTTTCGAAAATGAATACAAAAACAGTCTGCTGCTGTTTACAGGTCATAACATGTTTGGCTGACTAGAACTGCAAAACACTTTTCAGAGAATAAAAAAAGGTAGTGAACATGTGAAAACAATCAAAAATTGTTCTGAAGAATAGAGGGATTTCTGGAAATAGTTTTCTTGAAAACAGTATTTGAAAACAGCAAAACAAACAATTATTTTTTTTAAACTCAGAGAAACAATCTTCTACCTTCGGAAATAGAAAACTGATTTTTTTAAAACAGCTTCCAAACATTTTCCCAACAGAGTGACTAATAATAGAAACATTGAAGATATTGAAAGTTAAAATCCAATTTAAATACTCTTATTGAAAGTTATAATATAATTTCAGGTAAACACAGTCTTTAATACTCCCAAAACAATGACTAACAGCAGAAATAATGAAAACAAGAAAAAAAGAGAGGAATAAGCTAAGAATCTAGGCAATCGAGCCTTTAACCAAAACATGATCATATCTTAGATCATCTAATTCATTCCTGTATTGGTACTAACTAAACTTCAGTGAACAAGCATCATATTTTTTGAAGCAGAGGGCAATCTGTAGCAGATCCTGAATTTACTTTGCAGAATGTGTCAACATCTTTTTGCAAGATAAAACCTACGTTATTCTCCTCTGAGACATCCTAAAAACATGGGGCCAGCTAATGCAAAAATGGGCTGCGATAAAAGAGGTCAATATTTATGGCAGAAAAATTAAGAGTAAAAAATATTGGCATCACAAAGGTGAAACTGGTAAATATTTTAAAGGCCTCAGATCCCAAAAATCTGGCACGAGAGCTATCATACATTCTGGCCAAACTGCCCACGATTTTATATTTTCAGCAGGCAGTTACAAAGATATTAATATTACATATTTCAGCAAAAGATGAATTTATGTCATTGATCCGAAAATGAAAAGAAGGAAATAGATAATTGATGGCAAGATAGTTTACCTGAGGTAACGTGAAGATGATTTACCAAGGTGAAGACTGCAGACAACCAGATTGGCTAGAGTTTCTGGATCTTTTGCATCCTGTGTTGATCACAAAACAATCTCTTGTAACTTATACAATTTAAAGGAATGATAAATTTCGATGTACAAATGGAAAAGCTTAGGGACAAATATTGGTCCCATGAAGAATTCAAAAATTTGATTGGGAGAGTAAAGGGGCTTCAAGAAAATTCAAGAGAGAATTCTAGAAAGAAAAACCATATGCAAAATGAATTCAATATAACCAATACAAATCGGATTACATTTTTGTGGTTATATACACGTGATGAAGTAATTGTGTACGTTTGTAAAAAATTATAACAGTCGCAAAACTCATACAAGCAGCTATCAAGAAAAATAAATAAAACCACTAGGGGGCTACACATCAAAATCTTTAAAAAGTAAATGACCCAATTTCTCTTGCCTTGTTAAGTGCTTCAAGCAATAGTGTTTCAGCTTCATCGAAGTTTCCCATGAGCATGCAGCAAACAGCCTTCCCGTTCAGGATCAAGCTAGTCATTGGATATTTCTCAGAGAAATCCTGGAAGATGAGATAAGCTTCCTGTATCTTGGAACCACCCTAATTTCACAGAACAATGTATCATTACAATATCCACAATTTCCCATTTATATGATAAAATGAAAAGAAAAAAGCCTACTTACCACTGCAAGATTCAACCATGCATTTGCAAGTTGAGTCAGTGTGTGGTCCTCATCAGTCTGCTGCATGATTCTTAGCTGCTTCTCAGCGTAGTCTGACCTGTGCATCTTAATGAATATCTGGACATTCAATGCATGCCTGCAGAAGGAGAAATGGAAGTCATGCTAAATATTTGGACAAGATGAAATTTCAGTATGTAATTTCTCCATGTAAATAACAAATGGAATGATCAGTCTGCAATGCTTTAACAGCAAAACACACAACTCATTATTCCAGTCCATACTAATTTTGTGAAGAATTGGGCACAAACTTTCTAGCATATAACAAATTTATAGACGGAAAACACAAATTTACTGGAGTATCTAACATTAATTTCATTAGATCATGGAGATGCACGTAAAAAGCGTACAGATGATATGAGGCAGTATCAACATGGGCAAATAATTTCTGTAAAAGAAAAAGTTGGAAACAACAATTTAAGCTCATAAGTGTCTGATCCTTCAAAAGAAACTATTTAACCAACTTATGATCTGATAAAATCCCTATCCCTATCTCTTCAGCATCAGCATTATCATTTTGTGAATTTAAGTAGAAAAGGCGTTGTCGTTGGTGGCATAATTGAGACATTGGCTCCCCTAACTAGGCCCCTAACCTCTTAGAACCATTACAGTAACAATTAAGATATAATTGCAAGGATTTATCAGGCCCAAGCAGGAAATATTACTATTGAAGCTTCATTCAGGGTCCAGGAGATGCAATTGCATCACCATGACCAACTAGACCAAAAACTCAAGCTAGATCCCAGGCAAGCAAATGATAGGCAAAAAACTAAATTGCTGCAATAATGAAGACTCACATAGAATTAGGAACCCAAGTTGCTATGTATCATTCAAAAGGATCCTCGAGCAATCAAATTGAAAATTTAACACGTTTTTTATGGTTCAGACTTTAGTCATGAGGTCCAACAATTCTGTTGAATAGGGCATGAGTCCGTGTCTCCCAACCATTTTTAAGAAACATCCCCGGAGAGCGATTAGACTTCCACAATTCTTCTAAAAATATACCCTGAACAAGTTAAAGCTGCCTCAAAGACATAAAGGTATTTAATTTGTTACATAGATAATACTTAGAGCATCAGTGGCTACTACTATAATTTTTCTTTTGATAAGTAAAAATTGTAAGCACCAATAGGGTGCAACCCATGTAAAAACGACTAATTACAAGATAACATCGCCACAAAATCTATGAAATCAACCACCCTTACCAACATTTCTCCCTTTAAACAAAAATCTAAGGGAACTAAACCATCTATCTCTAATTGCATCAATTGATCTTTCTTCCCCATCCAAAGCCCTTTTGTTCCTCATTCCAAAAGATGGAAAAGGGAATCAAAGAGTACGCCTTCTTAATCTCCTTTGAAGCGCGAAGACCACTCCAAGCCCAAAGTTCATCTGTTACGGAACCGAATACAACCCAAGAAATGCCCAAAACACAATAAGTCATTTCCTGTAGACTTTGATCCAACAGACATTCCAACAAAATATGAAAAATAGACTCGGCACACTCTTTGCAAATGAAACATCTATTAACAATAACTTTCTCCATTCGCTGAAGATTATCAAGAGTATGAATTTTTCCCAAGAGGCTTCCAAAAAAAGAAACTAAACATTTTTAGGGGTGTGCGAAATCCAAATACATTTCCATGGGAAGTTTGAGGATCCCTCCAATGGAAGCTCATCAATAAGAATCTTGAAATAAGACTTCATTTCAAACCCCTTATCCAGGTTAGGCTTCCATCTAATCAAGTACTCTTTTGACAGATCAAGACTAATGCTATACAAAGCTTCCAAAAACTTGTTTACACTCTCAAGCTTCCAATCATAAACATTGCGAATGCGAATGAGAGGAACATCCCAAGACAACACACCATCAGATGAAGAAACACAAGAACAAGGCTACTAACTATAATTACCACATAGCTTAAATATATTAATGCGTTATTAAAACATATATTCTTATGTAAGGACTTGACAAAGACATAAAAGTAAACCCCCTCAACCCAAAAATAAATATCCCAAAACAACAAAAAAACCCAAAATAAAAAGCTCCCAAAATACCTATTACTAGATTGCAAAAGTTCAAATACATATGCATAAGAACTCCTTGACTATTACTCTTCTCAAACTACAACACAAACCTCTCAAAATCTTCTTGAGATAATTCATCCATACCTTGTCCCTCACCTAGAACTCAACAACTCAGCAGAAGAGGTTCCTAAGCTACCCACTATCCTCCTCAAATATAAACATACTAAACTTTCTAATTTACACCCTTGACCTGCTGGGACCACCTTGTCAGCTATGTGAAAATTTTTAGTAATTTGTCCCTTTCACATGGTATACATCATACACTCTTACGGTTTATGAAATATTTAAGAAAAAGAAAACGACAGGGTTATGCTTCGTTGAGAATATACTTTTCATTAGGGGCCGATCATATTGATACTCAATATAATACTCAAGTAAAAGATGTAGAGTAATATGCACTTCCATTAGGGTACTTGTCAAATTCAAGCCTATGCATTAAATAAATCTCTTACCATTGGACAACCGATAGATGGCCAAGTCTATGGAAGACAAAGTTTAGTAGTCGTAGGGTTTTTTTTTTTTTTTTTTTAAAAAAAAAATGTTATAGGTTATTTTACCAACAAGGAAAGATCAATAATTTTATAATTTCAAGCAATTTTAGGGCATTTTAGGTAATATAATTTAGCATATTATAAGCTGATATCTCACTCCACATATCTGTTTGGTTCAGCTTATATTATAGGGAAATTATAATTTAGGGAGAAAATAAATGAATTTTGTGAAACTGAGTACCTCAGCTTTCAAATTAGTTCTAGAGTATAATCTAGTTTGACTTTGATGAATGTCCTTTTCACCCTCCTACTTTCTTGAAAATTTCCATTTGCCTAGAATCTAAAACACTATCTCAAATTATAATTTAGTCATTTTGACCGTTTTGAGTTGATTTCAACACTTTTTTTATCAAACACCTCTACAACTTATTTAAAACTTTAAATGATACCCAAACACTAACCAACTTATTTCTTAAAAACAATTTTAAGCACCGAATTATAATATGATACTAATAAGTGATAAGTTGATTTCTTCGGCTGAACCAAACAGACCCATATTCTAGGAGCTTCTAGGAATAGTAGGGTTTATTTACTTGGAGTTCAAGTAGGTTTTAGGATCATTAACCATTAGTTTCCTATTTGATATATATATATATATATTCTTGTCGAACGAAGAAAAACAATCTACAAAAATAATGATGTATTTTTTTGATAAGTATATAAATAGTTATGTATTAAATAAGGTTTTTTATAAGTATTTATTAAATAGTGTTTTGAAGGTCTTTGACAATGGAATCATACGAGTTATTATCAAAGAATTGTCCCTGCATGTTTAGTCTTTAGTGCTCTTTCTATTATTGCTGCCAGAAATTCCAATAACCATATTTCTTTCATTCCCATCTCTCTCTTGACGTCAAACCTCAATTGGATCCGTTCTGATCCTTTTCTACAAACCCTATTCCTTTCCTCAACGCGTCCAAACCTAGAATCCTTAACTCTCATCCTTTTACACCCACCAAATAGTCACGTAGACAGGTACTTCAAATCTGTCCTGCATTGTGGCAACGAAAAATTCAATGTCCAATATTCTTCTTTTGATAAAATCAATGTCCAATATTTTATTTTTTGATAAATAATGTTTTATTTTTATTCTCTAATCGAAAAATACTTAAAAATAAATTTTTATAAATAAAGGAAAGGCTGAATTGCAAATTTCTCTCTCAATTTAGGGTTAAGTGGCACATTTCCCCTTCAAATTTCAAAAGGAGAAATTTAACCCATGACTTTAACAAATTGGTGCAATAGAACCCCTCCGTCTAATGCCATTTGATTTCCGTCAAAATCTCCATCACGTGCAGCTCATGCGGGTTCTTTGACACCAAAATTTTCATCGCATCAACACTGGTAGCCCTGCACGTGAGAAATTAAAAAAAAAAAACAGAAGGAACAATAAAACCAAAAATGCAGTAGAACCCAAGCGCTAAATCCCAAAAATTTGACGCCAACTTAACAAAAATAATGAATGCAAAGATATGGGAAATTAGAGCTAGGGTTTTACTGCATTTTTGTTCTTTAACAGTTGGGTTCAATTGTTCCTTTTTATTTTTATTTTTGTTGGTTGACCAGTGCTGATGTGGCTGGAATTTTGACGCCAAAAAGTTCATGCAAGCTGCATGTGATGTAGATTTTGCTGAAAATCAAATGAAATCAGACAAAGGGCAAAGATTGCACCAATTTGTTAAAGTCATGATTAAATTGCTTCTCTTAAAAACTGAGGGGATATGTGCCACTTGACCCTAAATTGAGAGGGGAATTTGCAATTAAGCCTAAAGGAAAGTATGTATTTCAAAGGCATGAAGGTATTGTCACCCAATTACAAAAGGCTATCTACATGAGACCATCTCTAAGAAAAAATTCCTTGTTATATAATATTATAATTCAAGATTGACCAAATAGAACCATCCTTTCTCAACCTGGAAAGCTTTAAAGTAATAGAAACAAAAACACTGATGTTGAGATAGATGGCAATATATGTGGACTCCTTAATCTGATGTGAGGTTAATTATAGCTACCAAACATTCATAATTCAATCACTGTTTAACTCAAACCTATAATTACATGAAAAAATATTAAGCATTATCCAGTTGGAAAATTTGTAATAATCAAATGCTACAACACAAATACAGTACAAAAAAGAATAGAAAATTCCCTTTATCTTAATTATTATATTCAGTTAGGAGTCTATTGTATAATACACTGCAGATTACAGGGTTTAAGTAAAAAGGAAATCAAATGAGACTCACAGTTCCATGGTCCCTCCAGCATTGGTGTGTTTCAGTGCCTCATTATAGTCCTCTTCGTGCATGAATATGATCCCAGCAATTAACCGCAAAATAGCATTATTTCCAATGGCTGAATCTGCCAACCACTCCTTCAAGCTCAAAATGGTTGATTCCTGCACATTTCACAGGCAGCCAATAGTCTGACACCCTTTACTGTTTAAATCCTAAACATGCATCAATGGAAGTTGGAAAGGAAAAAATGAGGTCTTCTTTAGTTTTACCAGCAACCACAGTAGCAGAAAACTAAAAGAATAAGAAAATAATATTTCAATTGTTCTCCATTTTTTGCTAAATTTTTTAATTCTAGCAAACAGATAAAGACATATTGGCAGAGTGTAAGTCCAGGCTGCATTTGGCACTGCAAAATTGATTTTGTTATGGAATCATGGATCTATGGACTGGGGAGATACAGCTTTCCTTGTCGAAATGTTTGCACTTATTAGAGGATTTTCATGGTGTTTGAATGAATTAGAATACAATTCCAAATCTATTGGGTGCACAGAAAAAATAAAACCCGGATCCTCGGCTAAAAAAATAAAATCCATTCCAATAAGGACTTGCTTCTTCACAACGAAAGATTTTAACAACAGAAATCAGAAACATAGTTCACTTTTACACAGATTTTGAAGTTTGAACTCAATTCAACATCCTTGTTCCAAATTCCAATTTTTAAGTCGCAACTGAACGCAGTGTTATAAAAAGAATCAGAAATTCTTGTTTCTCAGAATAAATAAAAAAGAGAAGGCAAAAATAGATCTCAAACCGAAAATCACCACATATGCATATTATAAATCATAGTATCATACATTGCAAATCAACAAAACGAAAATCAAATTCTCTAGAAATAAAAAAAAAATCACCTTATTTTCGGGACTGGAAAGATACAAAGCGAGCAATTTGACCGCCTGGAGAGGAGTAGCGGCTGAGGAATCGATCTCATTGATCACAAGCTGATAACCCAAAAAATAGGAATAAAAAAAAGAGAATGAAATCGAAAATTTCACTCAAAATATTCTATGGAGAGAAATTAGCGAAAGGGAGAGATATAGAGAATAAATAGTAAGGACCTGGAAGCTGCCAAGGGAGATGTAAGAACGGTAGACGAGGCAGTCACGTTCGACAGCGTCGTCTGATGAGAGATTGGGGAGATCGCTGTTGTTGATGGCCGCCTGATACGCTCCCAAGTAGAAGTTGTTTCTCAGATTGAACAAGTGATCTGGTCCTGCTGCAACTGCCATTGCCTCTCCTCTAGATCTGATTAATACGCAACAAGCTTCCTCTTCTTCGATTCGATTCGATAAATATACAGAGACCGGATGTCTCTTTCGCCTATTGCTAGTTGTTAACTTGTTACTCTGAAATGGAAAACAAGAAGCAAATAACGACGATGACGTTGGTTATTTGGTTGGGCCGGATGTGGCAAAAATTGACCTGACCCGAAATTCCGCTCCAATCCGCCAAAATAATTTGAACACGAACTGAAACCTACACTGATTCTTCTGTGAAAAATAATAAATTACTTGTTAAATTGTTAGTGATCAAATAAAATATTATGTCATATTGAATATTGAAATTTACTTTCTTTTGAATAACATATTGTGAACAATAGTTTTGTAAAAAACTTCAAATTATAAGGACGAGAATCGATGATGCATTTTGATCGACTGTGAAACGATGATAAACGGAGAATCAACGTATTGTTTGTGTGTGCTATTTGCTCAAAATTACACGCACAAACGAGCTAACTTGATGAGCATATTCATTGGTAAACTTGTTTTTTGATAAATTGTTTCTATTTTCACTATTAAAGCAAAAATAAAATTTTGATCCCTACATTTTATAATACTAAATCGATTTTAATCCTCTAACTTTAATTGTAATCAGCCCATAAACTAGTATTATTGACTCAATCAAGTCTAAAAAATGTTTTGTATCCTCAATTGCTTGCAATGAACGACACAATTGATGATTAACAAATTGATTAAAATATAATTATTTTTTCTTAATTATCATAATCTCTCTCTATTTTATGTTTTATTAAAAAAAACCAATTTGAAAACCTTTTCAATGCTATTAACAAACATAGGTTTTGCAATTATATAACAATACATAATTTTTTTGTATGATTTAATATAACATAATAAAAATATAATTTAATAATAATAAATTATAAGAATAATGATATAATAATATCCATTTTATCATATAATAATAAACATAGTGTTAAGGATAATAAAAAATGAAAGGGCAAACATGTCCAAAATATAAATTAGGATAATCAATGGGATAAAATGTGGGTCTTCCGGTTGTTTAGAGGCGGGCAAAATGTGAAGCTTGGAGTTAAATTTCAGACAGAGTTCATAAAAAAATCAGAAGTTGAAAAGGGAAGCTCCGCTTCCAAGCAAGAAGAGTAGTTTTGGTTACAGTTGTGATAAATGCAATACCTGTTTGCACGATGATGTGCTTTAAATTGCCAAAATTTTTTTTGTCAGCATTTAAAAAGTCTGATGTGCAAATTTTTGGTGGGGCTCAAATGATAATAAAAAATGAAGATCTATTCGGTTTCTTGCGAGATTCTGACAAAGCCTAAAGCCGAGGGAGGGTTAGTTTATGATATTTTGAAAATTTCAATCTTGCCCTCCCGGTAAAGCAGTGTTGGATGTTGGAGGTTGGAGGTTGGTTGTTGGTGGATAATCTAGGGTTCCTTCCCTGTGATGCAGTGGAGGTCTCAAAAGTGACTAATTTGATTATTCAAGAAACCAGAATGTGGAATGAGCAAAAGCTCCTTTACCTCTTATTTGTATTGGAAGCTCAAGAAATTATGAAGAGCCCTGTGGGAGGGCCAAATGATCAGGATCGATCTATTTGGTCTTAGCTCGGTGCTTTTAAAGTCAAAACGAGTTATCAAGCTTTATTGAAAGAAGATTCTTAGTCATTTGGTGGCTTGCTCATCTTCTAGAGCCATTCTTGAGTTTATTTGGAATGGCATATGGCAGCTCAAGGTCCCTCCAAAGATTCAAAATTTCTTGTGGAGAGCAATGCACAAGCCTACTAGCTCTAACTTGTTCCGCAGGAAATGTTCTTTGAACCCGACTTGCTAAATTTGCCACGAAGAACCCGAGTCGTTTGAGCACTTGTTCTTTTGTCAGCATGCTAGAATCATGTGGTTCACTTGCAATTTGGGTTTTTACACAGATTGACCTGGTTGTCCTTCTTTTGCAGATTGGTGGATTGCTCTTCTTTCTTCATTTAAGGAGAGTGGGTCTCATGTTTCAGTTCACTGTGCGTTTGCTTGTTGGCTCATATGGGAAGCCCGTAACAGATTCTAATTCAATCAGTTGGCTATGAATCCTTTGATTACCTTTGGTAAAGTTTCCGCAACAATGGCTAAAATGCATTTCCTTTGTCGTCCGATCGTTTCTCAAGCCAGACCAATCTGCAATACTGCCAAAATTCCAGTTTCTTGGTGTTGCCTATATGTAAGAGTGTTTAAGATCAACTCTGGTGCCCATATGACCTATGGTAATTCCATGGCGAGTTTAGGAATTATTTGTCGAAAGCACTTCGAAGTACCTCTTCCTGAGTCTAAGGCACAGGAACTTGACTCCAAGGACATGTCATCTCTCAAGAAGACGGAGTGCATGGTTCGAGATCATATGGTCCTTTCTAAGCCTGGCAAGAACATTCGCATTAGCAATGAACCACTTAAGGAAGAAGCACCCGCACCCGAGGTTCCTAGAAGGACTCCAGCGAGACCAAAAAGCATAGGGCACTCAGGAAGCTCTTAGGACGCTATCCTTGAAGCTTTGTCAGGCCTCCAGGTCTCTATGACCATTATGTAGTATGCCACTGAGGCCAAGCTTGAGGATCTCAGGATCAGAGTACATGCTGATCTTGCTGACTTGAGGACTGGTCTTCGTGTTATATATGATGATCTATCGCCCTTTAGAGCTGACTCACAGAGTACTATGGATGACCTATGAGATCAGCTTTGAAATGTTCAGGACCACTTTTGAGCATCTCAATTCCCTCCTCCACCTCCTCCAGATGATTGGGCACTATTAGTCTAGTTATCTATTACTTATTTCGAACTAGAGAACTTTGCAAGTCACATTTCCTTTCTCATGCATTTTACTGCTTTCAGACTTAAACTTATGTCTAGTTGGCATGTTAACTGTTACTTATGCTAAATTTTTGCTAGGTTTGTGGGAAGCTTAGTTGTTTCTCTATTTATGGATGTGTTTGGCTAACTAACTCCTTTTTTGCACATTGAATGACTCTTGTTTATATATTAGTTTTCTGATTCTTCTTGGGAGGTCTTCTAGTATCTATTTTGAGCTAATCTTTTGTAAACAAGTTTGTTTTAGTATCCTCTATCTATTTATAGGTTGGATATGCTTATCTTGCTGTCTATCCCTTTTGTGCCGTTGACAAAAATATGGAGAAATATACAAAGAGAACAATTTATAATCTTATGTGTATGCATAGATTTAGGAGGAGCACTACTCCATTCTTACTTAGAACTTGTTAGAATTACTATACAGATAATATATGCTTGGTTAAGATTTTTTTTAAGTTCTTACAGGTTTGTTTTATTGCTCAATTCTTACTTAGAACTTGCTAGAATTACTGAAAAGATAATATATACTCGGTTAGGATTTTTTTAAAGTTCTTACAGGTTGGTTTTATCCTAAAAACAGAGGAGACTCTGTCTAATTTTTCTTAAAAACCCAACATTTAGATTTTAAAACTGTTTTTTTTTTCTCGTTATGGTTTTGTCATCATCAAAAAAAGAGAGATTGTTGACCCTTATTTGATTTTAATTATGACAAAACACTATTTAAATTGTACTAACAGTTTTATCTAAGTGTTTAAGTTGCAAAAGCATTCAACTCAAGAACAAGACGTAATTCAAGGATAAAAAAGAAGAGATTGTACTTGAGAAACACTCAAAAGAAGATCGAAGACTTAGTTTAGGCTTTAAGGTAAATAAGACATGTAAATCTCTACCTACAAGTACTCAACTCTTTAATATGACTCATTTTTGTTTTAACAAAAAATGTTTGATCAAAAATCTCTTTCTGATTGGAAAACTATTTTGAAAACAGAAAACTCTGTTCCAGGACATCCAGTCGACTGAATGGTTTCATTTAGTCGACTGAATATAGTCTAGCCGACTGAATGGTTTCATTCAATCGACTGAATGAAGAACATAAAGTTTCCTTCATTTAACTAGTCGACTGAATAAATCATACATTCGACTGAATGACAACCTTGACTTAAATTTGAATTTTGAATAGCCATCCATTCGACTTGACAATCCATCCAGTCGACAGGATGTTCGAAAATAATGGTAATATTTCAGTTCAGAATGTCAGTATAGTGCATTTAATGCACCAAACTACTCCAAACAGGATTTTCTTTGAGAGTAACGGCTAGAAGTTCTCTTATCTATAAAAACCTATCATAAATGAGAGATAAAGAATACACAAGAGCATTAAATCTTCATCTTCTTATTTACTATCAACAAAAGCTTTCAAAATTCTTTATAAGTAATTCTTAAAAGATTTGTACTTCTAAGAGAGATATATTCTTTCTTGTAAGAGCATTAAATTCAAATCTCTCTTATCCTTCTTCCACATTTAATTAAGATTATTGTAAAGAGAAAGAGTTAGTGTAACTCTTAGAGTCTTTAGGCATTAAACACTTCTTTGTAACTTCCTTAAGGAAGAGATTATTGTAAGGTTTGGGCAACATCCGCGAAGTTGCTAGACTATAATTAGTGGATTGCTTCAAGGAGGTTCCTTGAGGAGAGTGGACATAGGGTCTGAGTGATTTTGATATTGCCAAATCATTATAAACAGAGTTTGCATATTTTCTTCCTTTACTCCTTTAATTTCAAGCATTTTATTTATAGTGTGCTTTACTTGAGTAAATTGTTAAAAATTTGTGTGTTAATCTCAAAAAGTTTTTTAAAACTTAATTCACTCCTTTCTTGGGTTTGTACCTTGGACTACAATATATTATATATGTATTAAAATAATATTAAAATATAACTATATTATATTATCTAATTAATTAATAAATTATATTAGTTTTAAATTTTTAGTACTATATAAATATTCAGTTATATTAAAATTATTAAAATATATACATGCTCTATACTTACGGATTACAAATCCGTTATTATATACATGCTCTATACTTATGTATTAAAAATCCATCAGTATATACGTGCTCTATACTGATGGATTTTTAATCCGTAAGTATATGCATGATCTATAGTGACAGAAATTTTAATCCGTCACTATAGCTTATACATACACTAACGGATTAAAAATCAGTAAATACAGATCATGATCTATACTGACGGATTAAAAATCCGAGTATAGTTTATGATCTATACTTACGGATTAAAAAACCATCAATACAGATATGATCTGTACTTACGGATTTTTAGTCCGTCAGTGTATCTGTGAACTATAGTGATAATAGTTTAAATCCATTAGTATAACTCTAAGTTATACTTACAGAGTTTAAATCCGTCGGTGTAAACCGGATATACTAATGGAGTTTAAATCCGTCAGTATAGCCATCCATCAGTAAATTGCATTTTTTTTTTGTAGTGTATGCTTTTTGTGGAAGGTAGAGCCATTAAGAAACCATGCTTCTTCCCCCTAGTAGCGGAGGCAAAAGCTTTTATGGAGGCACCGCGCACAACTGTGGCTATGGGTAGCTTCAAGTGCATTTTTGAGATTGACTCAGAGCTGGCGTTTAAAGTCGTGTTTGTTCATGACCCTCTATGGGAGTTATAGATTTACTGTGAGCTTGATTCGAGAGATACTTGGTTTACACTATTTTTTTGTTGTTTGCTGGTTTAGGTGCTCGGCTAATTGAGCTGCAAATTTATGGCTAAGTGTAGTAGGAGGGGTTTGCTCCCTGTTACTTAGTTGAGCAACCTTCTGTGGGCACCATAGCCTACACTGTCCTTTGTCAATTAATAAGAGACTCTCTAAAAAAAGGCACTTCTAGGTCGGGTGCATTTCCCACATTTTGGACTTTATATCATCCAAGCACGGAACAAGGATTATAGACGAGGAGGCGCCATTTGACTTTTAAAGGGGAGAAATCCCTTTTCGTCGGTCTTACGCGTGAGATAATTAGGTGAGGAGATTTGAGTGCAGAAGAAGAAGGAATTAATTCTCCCTCTCCCAGTTAGGCCAAGAACTAACCCTTTATGTTCTAGGACAAATGTTTAATTATTAAGTAAAGTGATAACTACGTCAAACACACTAGCATTCAAAGCACACAACTTACAATTTTATATCAAACAAGAGTGGTAATTAAAATAATCATCACAATTGGAAGAGAAGTATGCATACTTGGGAGATTGCTGACCCAACACTTGATTACTGGACAATATTGTCCTCCTAAGGACAATGAGCTTTTCTCATCAAATCAATTTTCAAGCATATTTTATGACATAAAATTAAATAATTAAATTAAAGCAAGATGAAAAGAATAAGAGGTGAAATACTTTGAAAGATAAAACATATCATAATGTGAACCTAACAGCACCTAAACGGAAGTATAAAAACATTAGTTAAAACCAGGGAAAAGCATAGAGAAGTTTATGCATTAACAAAGGTGGAGCCGATCGACTTGAAGGTGAGGTCGATCTCTCCACTAGCTGGACTGATCATGCCATACGAGGAGCCGATCGATTTGAATATGTTAGATACAAAATTATGTATTAAATCATAAAGGTAAGATGACAACATGCACATTTCAATTGAAGAAATAAGCATTATTTCATGAAACATGATATCTTGAATTCTATCAATGTAGCATATAAATTTACTTATCATACCAAAATTAGATCTAAAAGTAAATAATATGTGGAAGTCCTCATCATGTAATTTATGATGGTTCATACACCATGACATGGATATTGACTTAGAACCAAAAAAAAAAAATAAGTAAAAATGATGGGTTTACTAACCTTTTGATTGAACTTTTGTAACACCACGCGTTGATTTATGAAGCTGCCTTCAAAGATCATTTCTTGCTCTTTTGGTTTGGAAGGACTTGAGAACTTGAATTTGTTCTTGAGAATAAGTCACTTTAAAGGGAAATGTGAAAACGGTTTGGCTAGTGTCTTGGGGTATGAGGGTGTCGATTTTGGAGAGACCCAATCTACTACTAAAATTTGAATCAGAATGAATCCAAAATGTAGTGGTTTTTTTATGTAGTAGAATTGCTAGAATTTCAGCAAGGAGACTAAGAATATATGTGTAGGTGTAGAAGATAAAGAGGTAATTATAGGATGAATGAGAGACAAAGAAATGAATGGGATCAATAGGTAGCTAAATGGGTTGTTAAAGGATGTTACAAAATTGATTATGTAATTGATATGTCTTCCATTGAAAGAAGAATCACAAAGATAGAATTTTGGCATGTTGTTGTTATCTGGTAATGGCTTTGAGCCGGTTGGCTCAGTCAACGGGTCGAACCGAACGGCCTAAGCTTTGAGCCAATTGATTCAATGAACCTGGACAATTTTTAGGTTGAGTTTTTGGATTTTAGCGCGAGCTTTAAGCTTAGTTAGGTTGGTTTTGAGGCTTTTTGGCCTTACATTGGGATTTTAATTGGTTCTTCTTAAAAAAAAAGGTTTAATTATCATTTTCTCCAAATCTGAGCATTTTCGGACCAAATTCTCATCATCGTGCTCCACAAATGTCACACTCTAAGATTTGAAACAAAATTGGGCTTCCGTTTGCCCCTTTTGACTGGCTACTCTCCGAGTGACAATCATATGTTGTGAGTCATTAATTTTTGTTTCAAATGTTAGAATGGTGGAGTGCAATATATGCAATGCATATATCGAAACATGTTGTTGGAAAAATATGCATATCATGGGAGCACCCGTGACACTAATGCGTACCTTGGTGACAGAGTTGGCGTTCGTCACTAGATTGAGTGCTTACTACTTCGAGGACTTGAATACCGCTAGGGATTTTAATTACGATCCAAGCTCTTCTAGGGATGCGATTCTTGGACTAGCGTCTAACCTCTACTAAGGATGAGATACTCAGACTCTAATAAGGGATACTGGTTCAGCCTCTCTTCGGGATCACGATACTTGAACCTAAGAGACATATGTCCAACTTCCTCTCATGATGCAATTCTCAAACTCACTAGGGATTTCCAACCCATTCTTAGTGTAACCTCCTTTGAGTATGCGATACTTAAACTAAGATGGGCAAATACATTATGACCTTCACTCGGAGATATCGATACTTGAACTAGATTGGTTTAACCTTCACTCAGGATATCGATACTTGAACCAAGATTAGGAATTTGAAAGTTTTTTTCAACCTCCACTCAAGGATACCGATACTTGGACAAAATGGGAAACTAAGGTCCCACTTTCACATGGGATATCGATACTTGAACTAGATTGTTCAACCTCCACTATGGATACCGATGCTTGAACCAAAATTAGAACCTAAGGTGCTTTGTCCAAACTTTACTCATGGATATTAATACTTGGACAAAACGGGAAACTAAGGTCATGACTAGAGATGGTAAAATCTGACCCGACCTGAAAATACATCAAAATAATATGACCTGAACCTAACTGACCCGAAACGACCCAAAATGACTTGAATATATATTTTTTTATAAAAAAAAATTCTTTCTAAAACTGGGATAATAGTTAATTTACTAATTGTCAAATAAAATAAATTATATAACAATTAATTAATTATTGATTTACATGAGTTGATATGCATGGTTCAACATTATATTAATATGAGTAATCTCGTTAATTTTAAAAAAAAATCGAGAAAAATAGTAAATTTTGCATTATTCTTCAAGTCACAATAAAATTTTATTTTTTATTGTCATAAAAAATATAATAGAATGAAGTGATTATTTGAAATTTAATCTCTAAAATTTGGTATAAGACGTTACTAGTGACATAACTTTGTGGACTAATTGTCTAAGATCATTTAATACTGAATTTTGGAATTAAGAATCATAACATTGCATATTGCATTAAAAATTAAATATATTATTTAAAAATTAAGTATTGATTTATTATTAATTAATTTTCACGTATTTGACAATATAGCTCGTTTAATCCTATTATATGCAAATAAAATATTTTTTAATTAAGTATAAATATCTATTTTGTTGACCCGACTCGACCAAACATGACCTGAGAACCGATACGACCTGAGCTCGAAATGACTCAAACCCTAAGTGACCCATGACCCGAATGACTCGAGACTCAACATGACTCGAACCTGACCTGATTCGAACCCGATTGACACGACCGACCCATTTGCCACCTCTAGTCATGACCTCTACATGGGATACCAATACTAGGACTAGATTGGTCCAACCTCCAATCGGGATGGCAATACTTGAACCAAAAGTAAAAACAAAGGTACTTTGTCCAAACTACACTCAAGATATCGATATTTAAACAAAAATTAGAAACTAAGGTGTTTTGTCCAACCTCCACCTAAGGATACCAATACTTGGACAAAACGGGAAACTAAGGTCTGACCTCCACATAGGATACCGATACTCAAACTAGACTGGTTCAACCTCCACTCGAGATACCGATATGTAAACCAAAATTTATGAAGTTAAAAGTTTTGTCCAACCTCCACTTAGGGATACTGATACTTAGACTAAACAAGAAACTGTGGTCCGAATTCCACTCAAGGATACTGATAATCTGACTAGATTAGTTCGGTTAGAGTTGGTGTATACTTCACGGGATCAGATCTATAGAACCCTATATGAACACAGGGTCCCGTACCCCGATAAGCAGGCGGAGGTCTCGCTCCCCGATGAGCTAGCGGGGCCCCACCATATACATGAGTTAGGCTTAGTTTTTTGCTTGGTGGTTTGGGCTTGGGCCCATGAAGAGCCGTAGTTTTGCAGTAGAACGAAAACCTAATTAGACCCTAATTAAGATGTCTTAAGTTGCATATAAATACTCTTTATGTACGAAGCATACATTGTAACAGAGAGATTTGTGAGGTTGATAATAAGAACTTCCGGCATGACGTAGTCCTATTCTTGGGTGAACCTGGGTAAATCTTGTTTTCTTTTTTCTTTTTGTTTATAATTCATGTGATTAACAGGTCTCGAATTGTTTAATTGGTATCAGAGCCTTATGTTTGAGGATTAACGGGATCAGAGATATTGATTGGATCACGGATTGAAATCGAGAAGTTAGGAGGGAAGAGCTTTGAGTTATAAAAACTGAAGATGAAGGATCTACTCATGGGTAGGGATTTATGGATGGTGATAGTCGATGAGATACTGAAGAGTACAACGTCCATGACAGAGGCGTCGCCGGTGATGGTTTCGACATCATCTTCAGTGACCATCACGGAGTGGGATAAGCTCGATCGGAAGGCACAAAGTCTGATTCGGCTGTGCTTGGCAGATACTGTTTTGATAAACGTTTATGGAGAAAATTTTGCGAAAGATCTTTGGAAGAAACTGGAAAGCCTTTATCAGAGTAAATATCTGGTAAATAAATAGTTTATTCAGAAGAAGTTGTACAACCTTCGGATAGTTGAGGGCGATTCTTTCTCTGTTCATCTACATGAGTTCAAAACTTTGATAGGTCAATTATTATCTATTAGTATTGATGTGACAAATGACGATAAGGCTATTATACTGCTCTGTTCACTGTTTGATTCATGTGATAACTTGATAGTTGCGATTGGTAATGGTACGATTGATCTGTCTTTGGAGAATGTCGTGGCAGCGCTATTGTCTGAGAAGATAAGGCGGCAGGGTACAGAAAACTTGTCAATGAGGCATTATCTATGAGAGGGCGAACCCATGATAAAATCTACAAGTGGTCTGGTGATAAACCCAAGTTCAGGGGAAGATCGAAAAGTTGGGATAAATCTGGGTTGAAGTGTTGGAAGTGTAGGAAGCCTGGACATATAAAAAAGAGTGCAAAGTTAAAAGTATAAACACTGAAAAGTGAACATGTGAGATATCAGCTTCAGGTAACAGGAACCAGTATGATGATGATGCTGGTGACTTCAATATGGCATCCTGTTTGGCTCAATCATATCAAAGTATTTGGATAATTGACAAAGGAGCATCATTTCACATGACACCTCACAGGAACTGGTTTCATGAGTATGAAACCTTTGATGGAGGGAAACGTTTTATTGGGAGATAACTCTCCGGTGAAAATTCTTAGTCGTGGGAAGGTAAAGTTGAGGATGAATGATGGGACAATCAGAACACTTCCAAGCACGAGGCATATTTTGGGTCTCAGCAGGAACCTAATATTAGTAAGCAAGATAGCGGATGGGGGAGTAAATTTCAGTTGTGACAAAAATTTGTGCGAGATGACTCATAGATCAATAGTAATTACACGAGGTGTTCGGTATGGTACATTGTACAAGCTGCTGGGAAATATAGTACAAAATCAGTGCAGTGGAGGTTTTGTCTCTGAGAAGGCGACTAATAATAAGGTGACATCCTCTATGTTGTGGTATCAGAGGCTTGGACATATCAGTGAAAAGAGACTATCTAATTTATCGTCAGAGCAGATAGTGAAAAGAGTCTCAGATTGCTCTATGGGATTGAGTTTCTGTGAGCATTGTCTACATGGCAAGCAGAACCGTGTGAGTTTTAAGTCTGCTGGCACGTGGGCAAAAAATATTTTGGATTTAATACATAGTGATGTGTTTGGGCTAGTTCCAGTCCAATATCTTGGAAAATCAAGGTATTATATCTCTTTAATTGACAATTTTTCAAGGTATGCATGGATTTATTTTATTAAGAGTAAAGCTGAAGCATTTGATAAGTTATGTGAGTTTAAAACATTGGTAGAAAATCATATGGAAAAAAAGATAAAGGTACTGAGAACAGATAATGGAGGGGAATTTTGCTCAGACAAGTTTGAGTAGTTTTGTGTGGCAAACATCAATGCAAGATAGAAAATAACTCCATATACACCTCAACAAAATTGGGTGGCCAAGAGACTCAATCGGTCACTCTTGGAGAAATAGAGGAGTATGTTGAGTTGTGCAGGCTTGGAGCCAGAGTTCTGGGCAGAGGCTGTAGCTACGACATGTCATCTGAAGAATAAGTCACCTACATCAGCTTTACAGGATTAGACACTGTTTGAGGCATTATTCGGGAAGAACCCGAGTTTGGCTCATGTTAGGGTGTTTGGGTGTGATGCTTATATGTATGTGCTAAAAGAAAAGAGGAACAAGCTTGACAACAAATCAGTGAATTACATCTTCATTGGTTATAAAGATGGGGTCAAAGGGTACAAGTTATGAAATTTAGAAAACAAGAGTACAGTTTACAACATAGAAGTTGTGTTCAGAGAAACACAAAGGGATGTGGCGGCTGTCCAAGATGTATCAGAACAACCAAAATAGGTTCAGATTGATCTTAGCCCGAGAGATAAAGAGTGATAGACTACTGTAATATTCGTGTTCATAATATAAGGGTAAAGAAGTAATTTTACATATATTATATTGAATTAAATAATCCATAAATGAAACATTTAATATTGATTTGAAATAATATTTGAAATATAATATTGAAAAATTTGGTTGTAAAGAGTCAAAAATTTTTTAAAGAAGAAAGGATTGAAAATTTTCGAAATTGGAAGTTTCAAATGAAAGAATTTTGAAGAAAAATGTAGAATGAGGTTGAAGAAATTAATTAGAAGATTTTTTTTAGAAGAAAATATGATTTTACATATTTTTATATATATTTTTTTAAAATGAAAAAAAAGAGAGATGGAAGATTGATTTTGAAGGGAAAAAAATGTCAAGATTGTAATCAAACAGTGGAAAAATCGTAATTACTGAAGTGGCATAATCATAAATTTAAAAGGCTGAAAGATCGATGGCAGAATCAAAATTAAGTAGTGGCAAAGTTGTAAAATTTAAATGAAAATGCATGGTGGCATAATTGTAAATAAGATGTGGCAAAACTGTAATTACTAAAGTAGTGGCAGCAAACAAAAGTGTTTATCTTTAGTTTTAAATCAAACAAGGCTTATAAAGTGGAAGAACATGGGAATGAATGCATGGTTTCATTAAATGTTGGTGGGGACCACCATTTGTTTACAAAGAAACATTTTTATTAAAAGACTAGCATTTGAACGAAACAGAACTTGGATAACTAAGAAAGATTTATAATTGCGGTGAAGAGGTGCACACCTAGCATAAGACTAGGGAACAACAATTCACGGGTCAGAATAAACACGTCTTTAGGCTTGCACGGTTATAAGAGTCAGACTGGTTTTTTTTTTTAAAAAAGGGTCAAGAAAAAGGGCAACAGGTGGCAGCCCTGCTGCCAAATGAAATTGTGAAGAGCTTAGCCCTCCATATCTCCAAAATGTGGAGACTTTGTGAGGGAGGCTGCAGAGATTTTTGGGACAAATCTATTCTATGTATACAGACGTCTTATGTGAAAATTTCACATAGTTCTTTTAAATTTCTTGTTTTTTCAAAATATTTGGAGACTCAAAGAAATGCTGAAAAAGCAAAATTTTGAAGGTATTTTCTGCGAAATTTCATTGAAAATCAGGAAAAGCGATAAGAAAAGTATAAGGTAATAACATAATGTTTATTTTTGAATTTTTGACATTTATGAAGTTTCCTTGAATTCAAAGTAGAAATTTTCAAAGTGTATGGTTTATAACAAATTGAAGTATAAATTATAAATTTAATATAAATACGATGTCAGGTGTTGATGATCTACAACCAGGGAAATTTCTGAGAGAAACAGGAAATGTAATGAAGTGATCCATGGGTAGCTTTAAGAGCTACGTGGTGAGTTAGATTTACTTTAAGTAATCTAAAAAAAAATCAAATATCTAGTGATAATATTAAAATAAATTATTAGCTTATGTTTTGGTGATAGATAAATATTTGGTTGATAGATATGATGTGAATATTTGACAGTAGAAAAATTATTATGTGAAAAGAAATATTATTAGAATAATGGGTTGATTTAATAATAATAGTGATAAGTGAAGTTCTTGATGAGTTTTGGTTGATGTTTTGATACAAACTTTGAGGAGATGAATTTTAGTGGATCTTGACAAACTTTGATGGATGATTTGAGGTGATTTGGGATGAGAGGAATTTTAGTGGAATTTTTATTATATAAATTTGAGAATAATCAGGATAGTAAATTTAAGTGTTTTGAATTTATGATGTTTTTATATTACTATTCAGATGCATATTTCATATAATTGTTCATGTGCGTATGCATTTAATAATATAACCGAAAGAACTGTGAAGAAGCCTGTCTAATGGAACAACCGTGACAACCGGTATATATTGGAAATAAAAGAGACACCGTGACAGCTGGTATATGCTGGAAATAAATTATGTGACAGCCGGGATAAGCTGTATAGAACCGAAAAGGGGCTGGTCTAAGATAATAATAATTTGTCGACAGGTGGAAAGACGTTCCCATCATAATCATTAATGCATTGCATATGTTTTAATTATTGCTTGCATTATTGAAATGCTGATATATGGTGTATTAATTGTGAATTTAATTATAGTTGGTTGAGTCTCACAGAAAGAGACAATTATGGTGATAAGATTATTGAAATGCTGAGGTGTGGTGTATTATTGTGACTTTAATTATAGATGGCTGAGTCTCACAGAAAGAGACAGTTATGGTGATAAGATTATTAAAATGTTGAGGTGGGGTGTGTTATTGTTATGGTGATAAGAACTATCTAAATGGTAGACTTTATGATGTGGAACTCATTTGCGAGGTAATTATGAAATAATTGATGGTCTTGAAGTGAACCAATAAATAAGAAGAATAGATTGATAGAGAATGAATCTTTTGACATGTGTAGTGATAGTAGAATGCTAGTATCAGGTTGTGAGAGATATAAATGATTAAATATTGAAAAACCATTTATACAACTGAATACTTTTAGTAAATTTAATTCACTGAGCTTGTGAAGCTCACTACTCATTGTACAATGATTTCAGGTAGCAGACAAGACAATTAGTTTGGTAAGTTGAAGTTCAGAAGAAATCGTTTTCTGTAAGCCATGTGCATGTCATCATCCTCAGACTAATGTTAAAAGAAAATAAAGTAAAAATTTATTTATAAATATTCTTGCATTTTACGTTGTAGTTAATGTTTAAAGATCAGATTGAGGTAACTCCCCTGTTGAGAGTTGAGGATTTATGTAAAATTTTTCTATTGGTGTTATTTATTTTTATTGTTGCATATATGTGTCATGCTGAGATTTTCAAAATGTGATGACACTGTCTCGGGGGTGGCCAACTCGAGATTAGTCGTTACAATTTTGATATCAGAGCATTAGGTTTTAAGATTCTGTAGACTGCATAAAAAGTAAGAAAGTGGAAGATTAAAATAAATTATATTTTAATGAACAACCTGAGGATGACACGTGGACGTGCAAGAGCTAGAGTTAGAATTGTTGATTTGAGAGGGTAGGCCCTCAACATATTTTTGACAAGTTAAGGTTGAGTCTGAATCCGTGGTTCCTAGAAAGGAACGTGTTGACAATATAATTGATATTGGTAAAGGTGTGAGATAATCAGAAGTTGAAAGAGATGAGCTAAGATAAGCTCTTACATATGCTCTTGAAGAAACGAATGTAACAGATGATAGAGTTGATTGCTTATAGCATAGACTTGATGAACAAGCTAGAGCAGTGCCTGAGGTTGTTAATCTAGTAATGATAGACGTTTAAAAAAGGGGAAAGTGAGTTTATGCATGAGATGCAGGGAGATTGTTAAGTTGAATGTTTTGTTGTTTAAAGGATCTATGAATCCTTTTGAGCCTAGGTTTTGGGAGAAACATGTAGAGAGATTATTTGGTATTTTACTAGTAACTGACAGGCAGATGGTTACTTTTGCTTCGTTTGAGTTAAAAGGAGAAGTTTTAGGATGCTGACAGGATATTCTTTATAGGATAAATACAGATATTGATAGACCCTTAACCTGGAATAGGTTTAAGGAAGTTTTCCTTGATAAATATTTTCCTTAGACCTTTAGAGCCCAACAAGATAGAGATTTTATTTATTTGAGAAAAATGAGTTAACTGTGGCTCAGTATAATAGAAGATTTGTGGCTTTATCGAGTTTTGTACTGGAAATGGTAGACCTAGACGAGAAGAAGTGTACGAGGTTCATAGATGAACTATGTTTTAAGATTTGATAAAAACTATCTCACATGAGGCATATGAATTATGTCAGATTGGTGGATATAACACTTCAGATTGAGAAAGATGTGATGAAAATTAGAGGTAAGAGGAATCGTCGGAAGAGGTCTAGATTTGAGAAACCCAGAGGTGGTACTACTATAAGTGTGCAAGGTGAAAGACCACCCAGTGGAGGCGTTCCTTGTCACAGGGAACTATAGTACGGAGTCAGAGTCAAACAGGATCTATTACTTTCGTAGCTCAGATTAATATCAGTGAGACCCCTATAATTGAGAGATAGGTTATGAAAACTGGGAGTCATGGTAGAGAAAGTAAGTATGCCACCAAGGAAAAGTGCTAATCTGATGTAGGATTGAGAGTCAGAAGTTTGTTATAGATATATTCAGATAAGATATTTATCTCAGAATTATCAAAAATTTGAAGTGCTTTATGTATAGAGAAGGTGGACATGTCAATGTTGGTTAATGATGGTGCAATCCATTCTTTTGTATCCAGTATTCATATGAAGTCTATTGAAGTATATATTAGTCCTTTGATGCAAAAATATTTTTTTTGAAGTTCTCACTAGAGATAGAGTAATAATCATAAATACTTTCAAGGGTTGTGTGAATCGTATCAGTGATAGGGAATCTGAAGCTGATTTATTACCATTGAATATGATAGATCTTCAATTAATTTTGGGAAAGAATTAGTTATCGGTGTTTTATGTCTGGGTTGATTGTTCCAGAAATAATGTAGTGTTCAAGATATGGACATGAAGAGTGTAACTTTCAGAGAGAACATAAAATATTCTCGAACTATCTTATTTGTACTCTGACCACTAGGAGATGGTTGAAGAGGGGTTGTGAGGAGTATTTGGCATACATAATGGATTCTAAAAATTAAAATAGGAAGTTAGAATAAATCTTAATGGTGAAAGATTATTCTAATGTAATTCTTGAAGAATTTCCTAGTTGTCTCCCAATAGGGAGATTAAATTTCTCTATTGATGTGATACCAGGTTCATCACATATATTTAATAGCACCCTACATAATGACACCAGCTGAATTGAGAGAGTTGAATGTACCATTTTAAGAATTTTTGGATAAAAAATTTATCAGACCTAATGTATTTGGGGAGCCCCTGTGTTGTTAGTGAAGGAGGAAGATAGAAAGATGAGATTGTGTATAGACTACAAATAGTTGCATAAGAACAAATATATTTTACCTAGGATATATGAATTGTTTGAACAATTGCAAAGAATGATAGTGGTTTTCTAAGATAAACCTGAGATCAGGTTATCACCAATTAAGGAGAGAGAAGAGAGACGTGCCTAAGATTGCTTTTAGGAGATGTTATGGTCATAAACTTTTTACGATGTTATTTAAATTAACTAATGTTCTAAAAACATTCATGGACTTGATGAACAGAGTGTTTAAACTATATCTTAACAAGTTTATGATTATATTTGACTTTCTGATATAATCTAAGAAGGAAGAACAACATGGGAAACATTAGATAGTGTGTTGGAGATTATGAGGAGAGAGAAATTATATGCAAAGTTCTCTAAGTGTGAGCGTTGGCTGAATGAAATTACCCTACTCATGACTTAGAGTTGGTTGTTATAGTGTTAACTTTAAAGATTAGAGACATCATCTGTATGAAGCCACTTGTGAGATATTCGTGGGTTATAAGAGTTTGGCATACTTATCGACCCAAAAAGAGTTGAATCTGAGGCAGATGAGGTGGATGGAGTTAATTTGTGATTATGACTACACAATTCATTATCATCCAGGAAAGGCTAAGTTGATAGCCAATACGTTGAATAGAAAGTCTACAAGAAGGTTAACTGCTATTGAGAATCATGATGTGAAATTGATGAGAGATTTAAAAGAGATAATAATGAAGTTAAATATCAGTGATAAAGGATCATGGTTAACGAATATTGTTGTACAGTCATCCATAGTAAAATGTTTGTTAGAGATGCTAGATTTATATCTTGGTTTTGGAGAGGCTTTCAGAAATCCATGGGTACACAGTTGTAATTTAATATAATTTTCATGCTGAGATAGAAAGGGTTTTTTTTTTTTTAAAGTACTAGAAGGTATGTTAAGAGCAAATGTGATGAGTTCTCAGTAAGTGGGGATGCTTACATGCCATCGATTAAAATTGCTTATAATAATCAGTATCAAACTAATATTAGGATGGCACCCTTCGAGGCTTTATATGGTAGGAGGTGTAGAATTCCTATATGTTGGGAAGAAGTGTGAGAGAGAAATATATTTGGTCTATCAATTATTGAGTTAATAACTGGGAGGATCAAATTGGTTTGGAAGAACCATAAAGCAACACAGAGTAGACCGAATAGATATGCTAATAAATAAATAAAAAAAACCTCTTGAGTTTCAAGTAGGTGATTGGGTATATTGAAAAATATCTCAATGAAAAGGTGTACTGAGATTTAAATAGGAAAAGAAAGTTGAATCCGAGGTTTGTGGGACTTATGAGGTTATTCAGAAAGTTGAGCTAGTTGTGAGTAGCTTGGATTTGCCTCCAGAATTAAAACATTTATATAATGTATTTCATGTTTCACTTTTATGAAAGTGTTTACAAGATGAATATTATAATATTTCGAGCTAAGCTATAGAAATTCAAAAAAATATTGGGTTTATATTCAAGTACCAATGATAATTTTTGACAAAAAGAACAAATCTTGTATAATAAAATAATTTCATTAGTTTAAGTTCTGTGACGGAATAAGAATGTAGAAGAAATTACGTGAAAGTGTGAGACAATTATGAAGAATATTGTTCACAATTATTCTTGAGTTAGGTAAGAAAATTTCGGGTACGAAATTTTTATAAGGTGGGTAGAATTGTAATATTCGTGTTCATAATATAAGGGTAAAGAAGTAATTTTACATATATTATATTGAATAAAATAATCCATAAATGAAATATTCAATATTGATTTGAAAGATGATATTGAAAAATTTGGTTATAAAGAGTCAGAAAATTTTTAAAGAAGAAAGGACTGAAAATTTTCGAAATTGGAAGTTTCAAATGAAAGAATTTTGAAGAAAAATGTAGAATGAGGTTGAAAAAATTAATTAGAAGATTTTTTTTGGAAGAAAATATAATTTTCTGTATTATATATATATATATATATATATTTAAAATGAAAAAAAGAGAGATAAAAAATTGATTTTAAAGGGAAAAAATGTCAAGATTGTAATTAAACAGTGGAAAAATCGTCATTACTGAAGTGGCATAATCGTAAATTTAAAAGGCTGAAAGACCGATGGTAGAATCGAAATTAAGTAGTGGAAACGTTTTAAAATTTAAATGAAAATGCATGGTGGCATAATTGTAAATAGAATGTGGTAAAACTGTAATTACTAAAGTAGTGGCAGCAAATAAAGTGCTTATCTTTAGTTTTAAATCAAAGTGGAAGAACATGAGAATGAATTTGAGGTTTCATTAACTGTTGGTGGGGACCAACATTTATTTACAAAGAAACATTTTTATCAAAAGACTAGCATTTGAACGAAACTAGAGCTTAGATAACTAAGAAAGATTTATAATTGCTGTGAAGAGGTGCACACCTGGCATAAGACCAGGGAACAACAGTTCACGGGTCAGAATAAACACGTCTTTAGGCTTATACGGTTACACGAGTCAGACCGGTTTTTTTTTTTAAAAAAGGGTCAAGAAAAAGGGCAGTAGGTGGCAACCCTACTACCAAGTGAAATTGTGAAGGGCTTAGCCCTCCACGTCTCCAAAACGTGGAGATTTTGTGAGGGGAGCTGCAGAGATTTTTGGGACAAATCTCTCCTATATATACAGACGTCCTATGTGAAAATTTCACATAGTTCTTTTTTAATTTCTTATTTTCTCAAAATACTTGGAGACTCAAAGAAATGCTGAAAGAGCAAAATTTTGAAGGTATTTTCTGCGAAATTTCATAGAAAATCAGGAAAAGCGATCAGAAAAGTATAAGGTAATAACATAATGTTTATTTTTGACATTTATGAAGTTTCCTTGAATTCAAAGTGGAAATTTTCAAAGTGTATGGTTTATAACAAATTGAAGTATAAATTATAAATTTAATATAAATACGATGTTTGGTGTTGATGATCTACAACCGGGGAAATTTTTGAGAGAAACAAGAAATGCAAGGAGATGATCCATAGGTAGCTTTAAGAGCTATGTGGTGAGTTAGATTTACCTTAAGTAGTCTAAATAAAAATCAAATATCTAGTGATAATATTAAAATAAATTATTAGCTTATGTTTTGGTGATAGATAAGTATTTGGTTGATAGATATGATGTGAATATTTGACCGTAGCAAAGTTATTATGTGAGAAGAAATATTATTAGAATAATGGGTTGATTTAATAATAATGGTGATAAGTGAAGTTCTTGATGAGTTTTGGTTGATGTTTTGATACAAAATTTGAGGAGATGAATTTTAGTGGATCTTGACAAACTTTGATGGATGATTTGAGGTGATTTGGGATGAGAAGAATTTTAGTGGAATTTTTATTATATAAATTTGAGAATAATCAGGATAGTAAATTTAAGTGTTTTGAATTTATGTTGTTTTTATATTACTATTCAGATGCATATTTCATATCGTTGTTCATGTGCATATGCATTTAATAATATAACTGAAAGAACTAGGAAGAGGCCGGTCTAATGGAACAACCGTGACAGACAGTATATGCTGGAAATAAATTCCGTGACAGCCGGGATAAGTTGTAAAGAACCGAGAAGGGGCCAGTCTAAGATAATAATAACCTGTCAACAGGTGGGAAGACATTCCCATCATAATCATTAATGCATTACATATGTTTTAATTATTGCTTGCATTATTAAAATGCTGATAAGATTATTGAAATGCAGAGGTGTGGTGTATTATTGTGAATTTAATTATAGATGACTGAGTCTCATAGAAAGAGACAATTATGGTGATAACATTATTAAAATGTTGAGGTGGGGTGTGTTATTGTTATGGTGATAAGAACTATCTAAATGGTAGACTTTATGATGTGGAACTCATTCGCGAGGTAATTATGAAATAATGGATGGTCTTGAAGTGAACCAATAAATAAGAAGAATAGATTGATAAAGAATGAATCTTTTGACATATGTAGTGATAGTAGAATGCTAGTATCAGGTTGTGAGAGATATAAATGATTAAATATTGAAAAACCATTTATACAACTGAATACTTTTAGTAAATTTAATTCACTGAGCTTGTGAAGCTCACTCCTCATTGTATAATGATTTCAGGTAGCAGACAGGACAATTAGTTTGGTGAGTTGAAGTTAAGAAGAAATCATTTTCTGTAAGCCACGTACGTGTCATCATCCTCAGACTAATGTTAAAAGAAAATAAAGTAAAAATTTATTTGCAAATATTCATGCATTTTACATTATAGTTAATGTTTAAAGATCAGATTGAGGTAACTCCCCTGTTGAGGGTTGAGGATTTATGTAAAATTTTTCTATTGGTGTTATTTATTTTTATTGTTGCATATATGTGTCGTGCTAGGATTTTCAAAATGTGATGACATTATCTCGGGGGTGGCCAGCTCGGGATAAGTCGTTATAACTACCCCAAAAACTGCACCAGATACTTCAAATACTGAGTCAGTTAGGTCTGAGAAAGATATTCATATTTTTGATGTAGAGGATGAGGATTTAGATGCTGGCTCGAAGGTAGAGACCACACTTGTCATAAGGAGATCCACACGGGTTAAGAGACCACCCATCAGGTATTCCCCTAGTGATTGCCGTGCATTATATGCTTTAAATATTACTGGTGATGATCCTAGCACAGCAAAAGAGGCGAGCACCTCGAATGATGCAAATCTGTGGGAAGATGCTATGAAAGAGGAGATGCAGGCACTGGACAAGAATGAAACATGGAGCCTTGTGAAATTGTCTAAAGATATGAAGGCAATTGGGTGAAAATAGATTTTCAAGAAGAAAACAAATGCAGATGGAATGGTAGGAAAGTACAAGGCACGTCTAGTTGCAAAGGGGTACTCGCAAATAGAGGGAATTGACTATGGTGAGATATTTTTTCCGGTAGTAAAGTTGACATTTATCAGATGTGTCTTATCCATGGCAGCTGCTTATGATCTAGAGGTTGAGCAACTGGATATGAATACAGCTTTCCTTCATGGGGACTTAGAGGAGGAAATTTACATGAAACAATCCGAAGGCTTTGTGAACAAAGGAAAGGAAGAACTGGTTTGTAAATTGAAGAAGTCTCTGTACGAACTAAAGTAGTCACCACGGATGTGGTATAAAAAGTTTGATACATATGCCATACAACTTGGGTTCACTCGCAGCTATGCTGATCACCGCATCTACGTGAAAAAGTTAGGGGTTGATTTTGTCATTTTAACCTTATATGTGGATGATATGCTGTTGGTTGGAAATAACAGGAAGATGATTAGCACTGTGACGGCATTGTTGGCAAGGCAGTTTGACATGAAAGACCTAGGGCTAGCAAACTTTATCTTAGGCATGCAGATAAAGAGGGATCGTGAAAATAAAAAACTATAGCTAAGTTAGAAGAAGTATATTGAAGCAGTGTTGAAGAAATTCAACATGTCTAATAGCAAGCCGATAGGGACTCCTATGCATTTGGGAACCAAGTTACCTGCGGAACAATGTCCGAAGACAGAGGAAGAAGCTGAAGATATGGCACACGTACCTTATGATAGTGTAGTTGGAAGCTTGATGTACGCCATGGTGTGTACGAGACCAGATATTGCCTAAGCAATGGAAGTATTGAGTAGATATATGTCTAATCCTAGGAAAGAGTATTGGACTACAATCAAGAGAGTTCTTAGATATCTTCGTGGCACGTCAGAGTTTGCATTATGTTATGGAGGTATGGGAAGTAAGAAGAGTCTTGATATTGTAAGATCAGCTGATGCTGACTAGGGAGGAGGCATTGATAGCGGGAGGTCTATAAGCGGGTATGTGTACAATCTGTTTAGTGGGGCAGTGAGTTGGATGAGCAAAAGGAAAAGTGTTGTTGCATTTTCATCTACAGAAGTAGAGTATATGGCAATAACTCATGCTGTAAAGGAAGTGGCTTGGCTTCAAAGGTTGTGTGCTGAGCTTGGGTTTAAACAAAAAGAAGTGAAGGTGAAATGTGACAATCAAAGTGCTATATTTTTAGCAAAGAATCCTGCATTTCATTCACGGATGAAGCACATTGATATCTAATATCACTTCATCCGGGAAAAGATTGAAGAAAAGGTGATAATCTTGGAGAAAGTCGATACAGCAATGAACAACGCAAATTTCTTTACTAAAGCAGTTAGTTTAGCAAAGTCTGAGTGATATACTACTGAGATAGGCTTAAAGAAACAGATTCTTCGGAAGTTTTCCATGTGCGTGAAGTATTTATCAAGTGGGAGATTGTTAGAGTTGGTGCATACTTCACGAGACCAAATATGTAAAACTCCGGACGAACATGGGGGTCTCGCTCCCCGATGAGGGGGCAGGGGTTAAGGGGCAGTGCCCCCAAAACTTTTAAGCCATATACATGAGTTGGGCCTGGTTTTTTGCTTGGCGGTGTGGGCTTGGGTCCATGAAGAGCCGTAGTTATGCAGCAGAACGGAAACCTAATTAGACCCTAATTAGGACGTCTTAAGTTGCATATAAATACTCTTTATATACTGAGTATACATTGTAACAGAGAGATTTGTGAGGTTGATAATAAGAAATTTCTGGTATGACGTAGCTCTACTCTTGGGTGAACCTGGGTAAATCTTGTCTTCTTTTCTTTGTGTTTATAATTTGTGTGATTGATATGTCTCAAATCGTTCACTTATTTCAACCCTAAACAATGCTCCTTTGCATGGAATTCAAGAAGAGGTTGAAGGACAAATCCTACAACAAGAGGAGCTTACAGCCGACCTTCAATGTCAGGGGCAGGTACTCCTAAACTCAGCCCCTTTAAATTTGAATTACCCGAGTTCTAGTAATTTGGCCTTTTTTTTAAATGCATAGATGATAGTTGTCTCCTAAAGAAAATACATTATCCTTGTTCTAGGGGTTACGTCTCTTTAGAGGATAGCTTTAATAATCTTAATAGGAGGCCTTATAAACACATTTCAATTGTTGATTTTAAAAAACTCATTAGAGTGTCTCGAATCAAGTCTAGGAAGAAAAGGGTTAAGTTTAGAAATTGAGCTAGGAAAGGTTGTGGCCCCTCCTTCTCTAGATGTGCAAGAAGATGCTCCTCTAGAACAGATCGTAGAACCTTCAAAGAAGAAGGTTAGAAAGACCCGAGCTAAAGCAAAGGTTTCTAGATCATTAAAAAAGGCCAATAAATGATAAATACAATAATATGAAATATTAGAGGTGTTGGTAATCCTAATAAACTTTGATTATTAAGAAAAATGATTAAGGAACATAGTCCATCTCTTGTGGTATTGCTAGAAACCAAACACCAAGGGGAAGCTCTACAATGATTTGCTAGAAAAATAAAATTCCCAAATTTTACTCATGGCAATCCAATCAACTCACACATATAGATACTTTGGAAAGACGATTTAAAATTGGATGTTATAGATATTATGAATCAATCTATTTTGGTTAAATTGTTTGTGTGCTCAATGATTCTACTTGCTATGCATCTTTTGTGTATGCTAAGGATAAATTACAAGTGCGTAGGTCCTTGGTTAATTGGAGGCGATTTTAATGTTGTCTCTAAATCAGATGAAAAATGTGGTATAGGGTCCCAATTGACTTACAAGCAACTAATGAATTTAATGATTTTATTGAAACTAATTGCTTACTAGATGCTGGATATGAGGGTAGTAAGTAAACTTGGTCGAATGACCATCAAAACTCTTCTAGGTGTTGGAGTCTCCTAGATAGAGTTTTTGTAAATAGTGACTTTATATCATTATGCCTCCTCTTAAAGTAATGCATGCAGATAGAGTATTTTCAGACCATGTCGCATTAATTATATTGCCAAGAACACATTCTACTAAACCTCATCCATTTCGGTTTTATAAAATGTGGCTTGCGCATAAGAATTTTTTTGAATCAATAGAATCGTGGTGGAAGGAAGACCTTACAAGTCCTCCTATGGTAGTTCTACAGCAAAAATTTAAGCAAGTTAAATTTAAATTGAAAGAATAGAATTGGAATATTTTGGTAACATCTAAGAAAAAATTAATTTAGTTAGAGACAATATTATTAAAGCTGAATATGAATTACAACAAAACTTTTCGGATGATAATTTACAATGTTTAAATTCAGTGAGGCTTGAATGGGAAACATGGCTGCTACGTGAGGAGTCTCTAATTAGAGATAAATCATGGGTATCATGGCTCCAAAAAGGTGATAAGAACACTAAGTTTTTTCATGCGTCTCTCAAAGAGAAAAAAATTAGAAAAAAATTTAAAATTAAAAGGGATGATGGATCTTATATATCGGATGATAAAGGAGATAGGGAATGTTGCTTGTGAATACTATCAAAATCTATTTACGGCAGTATCCACTAGCTCTAATAATCATGATCTTCTTTATTGCATTCCTAAATTCATTTCAGAGGAACAATATACTGAATTATGCAAATTACCACAAGAAGATGAAATCATGATCTAAATCTGGACAGGATTTAATGGACATTTCTTTCGGGGCTGTTGGGATATTATTCATGATGATGTAGTAAGGGTTGTTTAGGATTTCTTCTTAGGTGGATATTTTCCTAGGTCATATATGGCTACTAACCTAATTTTAATTCCTAAGGTTGAAAATCTTACTTCCTTATCAGACTTGCGACCCATAAGTCTGTGCATTTATGTACAAGATTTTATCTAAAATAGTTTCTTTTAGACTTGCACCGCTACTACACCTATTCATCTCAAATGAACAACCAGGTTTTATGAAGGAAGAAGTATACACAAAAATATTTGCTTGGCGCACTAAATGGTTCAAGACATTAATAATAACATACCGGGTTCTAATATCATCTTCAAAGTTGATATGTCAAAAGCATATGACCGTGTAGATTGAGCTTTCTTGTTGAGTGTGCTTCGTAAATTAGGATTTTGGGATAAATGGTGTGAGTACATATTAAAGTGCCTTTCAAATGTATGGTATACCATCTCTTTGAATGGTGGTTCGTTTGGCTTTTTCCAATCCTCCCGTGGTCTCAGTGAAAGAGATCCTTTGTCTCCTTTATTATTTAACATTGCAGAGGAAGTTTTCTCTAGAAATTTTAATGAATGCGTGGAAAAAGGTCTAATAGGAAGGTATAAGGTTTCAGGTCCAATCCTAGGTATCACACACCTTTTGTACGCGTATGACATGCTATTGTTTTTAAATGGTAGAAAAAATTCTGTTAAGGCTTGTTGTATGCTCCTTAAAACTTATAAGGATATTTTGGGTCAAAGAATAAACTGGTCTAAAAGCTCGTTTATTGCTAGTACCAATTGTAGTTCTTTGCGAATTGCTAGATTAAAAAATAGTCGGGTCTTAAGTGTAACCTACTACCAATTACCTACTCGGGTGTACCTTTATTTAACGGAGAGAGTTTTAAAATATATTTTGTTGCTTTACAAGAAAAAATCCAAAAAACAATTAGCTTCATGGAAGACAAAATTCCTTTTGATAGCTAGAAAGTTAACACTAATTAAAAGTGTTCTTAGTTCCATCCCTATACATACACTAGTTGTTATTGCTCCTCCAAAAGGGGCCCTTCAAATGTTGGAGAGTACCTTTTCATCGTTTTTATGGAACTCTTTAGATCAGGTAAGAAAGAAATGGGTATCATGGCATAGTATTTGATAGCCACTTGAAGAAGCTGGAATGGGAATTAGACGACTTCATGAAATACATGCTAGTCTCCAAGCTAAACTGGCTTGGAATTTTTTACAATCCAACTCTTTATGAAGCTATTTCATGAGAAAAAAATATGGTGAACAAATTGAGGGCATGTACTGTCCTTGGTTTAGTTCCAAAATTTGGAAATACGTTTCTTCAATTGTCATTCATTTGAAAACCAATTCAACTTGGGTGCTTGGTAATGGTAATATAAATTTTTGGAATGAAATCAAACCTGATGGCATTCTTCCTTTTGAGTCATGTTCTTTTAAAGAAGTCGTTAAAGATAATTCTAAAATGGATCGATTAAAAATTGAGTCTCCTTCCGGCAAAAAAAGTTCATCTTAATGAAAACCAAGACAAGTTAGTTTGGAATCATTCTTCTTCAGGTTTGTTTTCTACAAAGGAGTATGGGTCTTTTATAAGATAAAAAATCTAAAGTTTAGATGAGCAAAAAAAAAAAAAAAAAAGAGGATCAAATGGATACCTTTAAAGGTATCACGTTTTATATGGAAATTATTTTTTGGTGCCATCTCCGTGGATATGAAACTTAGAGAGGCTGGAATTCTTCTAGCCTCTAAATGCTTTTGCTGCCTTCAAGAACTTAGAGAATCTATAAATCATCTTTTTGTTCATGGTGACCTTGCCATTGCTGTTTGGAATTTCTTTGGGTTCAGATTTGATGTCAAAAAATCTGGTTCCTTTCAATCTTTGATCATTAATTGGTTGAGTAATGCACGATTGTCCTCTTAATTGGATATTGTTAAAATTTATACTTTCCTATGGGGTTGTTGGCACATATGGCATATGAGAAATGAATGTAGGCAGGAAGGCAAAGCAATATGCCCAACTATCCTAATTAGTAGAATAAGAGATGGTCTTTCAGATAGCAATGCTATCATCCATCCGAAATCAAATATTTCCTTCCATGATATGTTGTGTATTCATTCGATTGGTTTTAAAGTAATTACTCTCAAATTTAAAAAAGAAATTTGGGTTAGATGGAATCACTTACTTGAAGGAAAAATCAAACTTAATTCGGATGGTTCTTGTTCCTCAAAAGGAAGCGCTGGTGGTGGTGTTTTTAGCGCCGCTAATGCTTTTGCGTTGACATATTCTTACTCATTTGATAATTGCTTGAACAATCATTCTGAGGCGAAAGCCTTTCTTATTGGTTTACAAATCATGTGTGAGTTCAACATAAAAGTTGATGTTATTGAATGTGACTCTAACCTCGTAGTTCAATTTATCTTAAGAAAAATAGTTTGTCTATGGGATTTGGAATATATCATCCGTGATATAGAGCGTCTTATACCTCGAGGCACCATCATGCAACATGTGTACAGGAAAGCTAGTAGTGTTGCTGACTCTCTTGCAAAATGGGGTCCTTCTCATGGAGATCAAAAGATATATGGTCCACTGAACCGAAAGCAAGTATAGATGCTTTAACTTGTGATAACTCAAAATTGTATACATATATGAAAATGTTATTGGTTTATGTACTTGTTTTTCATAGGGTAACGTTTAGGGTCTTTCGAGTTTGTTTGGGTATGGACCCTATTATCCCGGTTTGTGTGTATAATTTTTTAATATTAATAAAATTTTGTGGAGGATTTGTTTTTTTTTTTTTTTTTAAAAAAAGACTCATCATAATTGGCTGTGGTGCATTACTTTGACCAAAACTATAACATTCCTTTTTCCAAATTTCTTCTCTTTTCTCAAACAAATGCTCCAGTGTTTCAAAATGGAATACAGCCTCAAATGACCATGGTACGTTCACATTATTTCATGTTCAATAATCTCAATATTTCTCTACAAAAATATAATTCTTAATATTTCAGACTTTTAGGTGAGGCTCAAAACCTATTTTATCTCAGTCTGCGGCTTATTTCCCTGGGAATACTTTTGGCCTTTATTTTCAACCATTTACACCAAGCCGGAAAAAATCACTAATTTAATAATTGGTCCTCCAGTCATGTTTGAGTAGAACATGAATATCATAACCTACCTCAATTTCTTCCTATACAAAACAACTCTCTTTACTAATAAAAGAATTAATGACTTGGTGATTTGATCCCAAATTCCAGGGACTAAGTGTTTTGACATGATATAATAATAAATGGGTTCAATCCTATTTTTTTTTGGATAAAATTGATAAATAGATAGGTTACCCCACATATCTTTCAGGAATCGAGCAGTGGACCCAGCACACAGAATGAATCTGAATTAGTACTCACTGCACTTATTTCGGGGGTGAATTTAAAGATCAATCTGCATTTTATACAATGGAAACTTAAGTTTAATATGAATAAATCCTTATGAAGAGATTTGAACCCAAATATTTAAAAAAAAAATAAACAAACTCTTATCATTAAATATGAACCAAGCGCTTGTTGACAGTCAAATGCTACTGATTAATTAGGACTCAAATATGGTCTATATTTTGAAACAGTATTATTTATTTGTTTATTGAACAAAGTTATCATTATTCGATACAGTGATTGGGAGATCTTGACCGTGATTTTTGCTAAATCATGTCAATTCTTATCATGGGTCAATTTATACTAGAATAAAATCTCAGAAGACAATAAAAAAATTCAAACCTACCACAACCACAATTATTGAGATTATTGTACAAATTGTTGTCTTCAAGGTCATCACATTCTTGATTGCCGCAAAGGTGGGGCTGAAAGGAAAGCTAATTTAAACAGTAACTATCCTAAGGACAAGTCTCAATTTGGTCCAATGAACTATCCTTCTAAGGCATATGTATATATGTATGTATGTATATATGTATGTATGTATATATGTATTTTTTTTTGTTTTTTTTAATAAAGGAGGGCGGTACCTCCGACACTATATTAAAAGAAGGCCTCACTTATGGCGGAAAAATACCTTAAACACCTGAAAATCAAAGCAAAACAACACAACCAAACAAAGACAAAAAAAAACCAAATATACACACGTTACAATCGAACATGCGGCAATCCCGCCTTATCCAACCTAAGCATGCCTTTCAACTCGCGTGGCAAAGAGATAAAATCAGAACAAGTGCTATTATAACCTTCCTCGCCCCTACAAGCGAGGAAATCTGCTGCATTATTTCCTTCGCGAAACTGATGGTTAATGTTGAAATGCACGTTTCTTACCAAGAGCAATAGCTCATCCCAATAATCCCATAAATACCATGCCGTGCACTTTCGGCTACTCAACCAGGTCACAATTAATTTGGAGTCGCTCTTAACATTTATCTGATTAAAACCCATTTCTTTACACAAAGTTATACCAGCTATTAACGCCCTTAACTCAGCGTCATTATTTGTACCATGACCAAAATAAGCAGAGAAAGCCCCTTTGAAATTACCTCTCTTGTCTCGTATGACCCCTCCTCTTCCGCAATTTCTTGGGTTACCCCGACAGCATCCATCGACATTCAATTTAATCTAGCCTTCAGCTGGTTTCCTCCAATAGACCAGCTTCGGAATAAGCCTTACATGATCAACATATGGCACTTCAAGCGTCCGAAGGATGGCCTCATCTCTAGCAGAAATAGGCCATTGTTTCACCATAATAGATGAGATATTCCGTAACCAAACTTTAACTGCCAACCAAACCCCTAATGCCGAAGCAAAGGAATTTTCAATTCGAGCCTTGCATCTACGCAGCCAGAGATGCCAAGTAATAATAGACAGGATAATGCCGAGAAGAATCCCCCTGTGACTCGACTTCTTTGATGCACTGAGCCACTTCATCACCGTCGCCCACCATGACATACCAGGAGCATGGTTGATGCCCAGAGTAATAGCTGCTGTCCTCCATACTTCAGCAACAATATTCCCAGTACAAAGAATATGATTTAAATCTTCAGTGTGTCCGTGAGTGCAGCAGTTACACCGAGAGGCCAACGGAATTCCAAGAGATTGCACTTGAGAGTCTAAAGCTAGCCCATTGAATCAGGCTTTCCATATGCAAACAAAATTTTTTTTCGGGAGAAGGTGATGCCAAAACCAGTCCATACCCAACTGGTCCGTTCCTCTAACACGAATTAGCTCCCACACTGAGGCCGACGTAAACTCACCCTTAGCTTCTGATTTCCAAACGGTAATATCATTGCCCACCTTACCAGCCACAATGTCGTGCATAATCTCCTCTGATTTTTCCAAGCCGACTAGTTCCACAAGACGGTTCTCATCCTAGGTTCCATCAACCCATATCTCTTTTATTTTTATCTCAGACTGTCCAGCGTCCCTATTGACACACAATGGCCCACTTGCTAACCACCGATCAAACCAGAACGAAGAGCTGCCCTCTCTCACCTTAACTATAATGTTCTGTGTGACCTCAGGAAAAATCTTCATAATGGACTTCCAGAAACGAGAAGAAGTGCTTTTAGCCTCAGCAAGGTAAATGTGGCCGTGTTTCACATATTTCGCTCGAAAAAACTTAGTCCATAGATTATCAACTGTTAACAATCTCCATGCAAATTTCATATGCAGAGACCTCTGCACTTCCTGGAATTTTCTCATGCCAAGACCCTATTCTTTTTATGGTTTGCATATCTGATCCCATGCACACCATTTCATTCTCGGTTTTCCATTCAGATCTCCCCAAAAAAATGAAGAAATCAGAAAGTTGAGTTTTTTGAAAACCTTCATAGGCACATTTAAAACCGCCAAAAGGTGTGTAGCCATACATGATAAAACATGTTTCATTAGCATAAGCCTACCACCTTGAGATAGTAAATGCATTTTCCAACCCGCTGTTTTCCTCCGAATCTTCTCAATAAGTGGATCCAAGACTCTGGATGTAAGACGTCCTTCAACTAGAGGGACCCCCAAGTAGGTTACCGGGAACTTTCCTTCCACAAAACCGGTTAATCTCATGAGATGACGACACCGCGCAGAAGTATGGTCTCTGAGAAAAAGAGAGCTGATTTTTCCTTATTGATTAATTGCCCATACCACTTTTCATATACCTCCAAGGTTTTTGCGAGTCTATGAACCGAGCGTTTGCTACCATTCAAAAAAACTAAAAAACCATTCGCATATAATAAATGAGAGACAAGAAGCGCACTTATAGGGTGAGAAAAACATCCAATTCGACTCTCTTCAAAGTTCTTATGAATTAATCTTGAAAACACCTCCTCTATAATAATAAATAAATATAGAGATAGCGGATCACCTTGTCTTAGAATCAGAGCCGGGTGAAAGAAACCCTTGAGAGTCCCATTCATCATTATTGAGAACCAAGGGGATTGAACACACTCCCTGATCAAATTATAAACCTGATGAGAAAAACCAAAAGATGTTAACATATTCAACAAAAATTTCCAATTTACGCGATCATAGGCTTTGGCCATATCAATCTTCACCATGATGTTTCTGCCTTTTGATTTCTTATTCAGGGAATGAACCAATTCCTGAGCCAAAGTAATGTTCTCAAAGATGCTACGGTCGGGAATAAAAGTTGCTTGTTCATGAAAGATCAACTGAGATAAATAAGGTGTCATCCTTTGCACGAGAACCTTAGAAAAAAATCTTATATGCAACTAAACAAAGGCTGATAGGCCGGAACTTATCAAAACTCTTGGGATCCTCTACCTTCGGAATCAACACCAAATACGATGCCGTGTAAAATCTAGGTAAAGGAGAACCCGAAAAGAACTCCTTGGCTGCCTCAACAACATCCTCTTTAATCAAATCCCAGCAGCTTAAATAGAAACCCAAACCAAACCTGTCCGGTCCAGGTGAGCTTTCTTTTGGAATTGATTTCAACGCAACCAAAATTTCAGTCTCAGATGGGGCTAGAGTAAGAGCCAAATTATTTTCCTCCGATAAAGAGCACTATATAAGAGGTGTGAGATCCACCTGTTCAACAATAGAATAGCTGGAAAGAAAATTTTGAAAATAATTTACAGCTTCTTGATGGATCTGTTCCGGCGAATTAAAAATGACACTATTCTCTAGCCGCATGGTCTGAATGGCTTTATTTTTTCTCCGTTTTTTAATAATTGCATGGAAATATTTTCCATTCTAGTCTCCCCCTAAAAGCCACTTCTTTTTTGCCAGTTGAGAGAGTCTGGATTCTTCACGTTGTTCCCATGTATTCAGTTCTAGTTTAGACACCAAGAAATCACATTCTACCTCATTATCATAGCCATCTTGTAACCGACTCTCTAAGACCTCCAATCACTCTTCTAATTCTTTAATGGTTTGCCCCACATGCCCAAATACCTGTTTATTCCAAGCTCGTAACGTAACTTTTGTTTTTTTTTTTTTTTTCAGTTTTTCTGCCAACTTTACAAGACCCACCGATGTGGTAGGAGCCTTCCATACTTCTTCCACGCATCACATAAAATCTGCATGAGTTACCCACATATTTTGAAATTGAAAAGGGTGAAGACCATAGCTTACGAATGGTTTTTGGGAGTGCATAATCATAGGACAATGATCTGAAGTCTTTCGCTGAAGATATTCTAAGAAAGCTGAAGAAAACCGATTTGCAAACTGTGTATTCATCAGAGCTCTATCAAGTCTTGCCCAGTTACGTGTCTGCCCCTCATGGCCATTACACCACGACAATCGGCGTCCCACTACCTGAAGGTCCAATAAACCACAGTGATCGATACAGTTATTAAACTCTGCCATAGAAGCTAGTGGCCTTGGATGACCACCCACTCTTTCTCTATCTTCTCGGATAATATTGAAATCCCCCACCATAAGCCAAGGGGACTTATTGGTATCAACCACCTCTAAACTTTGCCATAGCTCCCTATGCTCCATGCTATTACACTTCGCGTATATAAATGAGATGAACAACTTCTCTTCACCAAACCGAAACCACCCAGTAAGTACTTGATTAGTCATAGACAGTATCTCCCCCTCACCATCATCACTCCAGAATATCCATATTTTACCGTCAACTACAAAAGTTTGGAAGCCCTATCATACCAGCCAAGAGATTCATTTTGTCAACCTCAGCAAAAGGTTCCAAAATCTAGACAATAGACGCACCATACTTCCTTACTAACCTTTTTTAAACGATTTCGGGACTGCCTAACCCTCGCCGATTCCACACCAAAATTTTATCAATCATAAATTGAGTTTAGAGGGTCGAGATATAACCCGTTGTGATTGTCTCATTGTAGTTTTCTTTGTTGTAGTCATGCGGTTGGGCTAGCTGCTCTCAGGATTAGAATTGTAGTGCTTTTGTCGAACCAGAACACCCGGAACACTTGCATCCTCTGGATCTGAAAGTGACTCTGTTTGTTCCTTCCCTACACTAACAACATTGTTAACTGGAATTTGATAGCTATATTCCAACTCTAGTAATTCGTATACCACAGCGGTGTGACCCCCCTCGAAAAAACCTCTTCTCAGACCCTCTTCCATACCCAAAAACTCAACCGTAGGACTTCTAACGTCAACCTGCCCTGTATGATATCCACCCTCTTTTGCATTGAGTCAAATTTCCCAAGAACACTTGTCCTGCACTTTAGTTCTAGCTGCTTTAGCGTCATCATATCATTACCTTCTATCTCCTCAGCCTCATCCGCAACTAAGGCCATTTGTTGATCCGTCACATTCTCTTTCTTCCCCTCCTTTGTACTTTCATTTGCAACTCCATCCGCAACCAAGGTTATCATTTGGCCCATCCAACACTCATCCTCTCCCTCATTCTCAAACCCACCCGCAACCCCATCCGCCACCAAGGTAGCTTGCTCCGTCGCTCTCTCCTTTTCACTATTCTCTGCTTTCACACTGTTTTTCCTTTCCATACTCGCTGGTTCTTGATCTGCTCACGGTTACTAATCCCCCCTTCTATCTTGCGCTGCATCTCCCCCATACGATAAACCACTTTTGTGTGTCTTTGTCTACAACATGTAGTGCAGTAAAAACCAATTTTGTCATACCGTGCTTCCCACCAAATTGTTCTATCTGCCGACACTACTATCAGGAATCCTTTGATTGGTTCCTCCTTTAGATCCACTTCTACACACAAACGTGCCTCCGTAGCTCTCATTTTATTCAGTGTTGCATTATCTATTCCCAAGTATCGACCAAATCTCGTGGCTAAGATTTGTAGGCAATTAGCTCTGTACATATGTAGAGGCAAACCTGGTAGGAATATCCACTAGGGCGCCAGAGAGGATTCAACATGGAGATCAAACTCCTTTGTCCATCTGGCTCTAAGTGTGCATGCAACAAAGGCAATGAGGCTCGGTCTTTTAATATCATACAAAATGTCACTAATTTCAGTAAGGAAAATGCATCATCTTCTACTTCATGGAACCCTAATAGTACTTCATTTTCGGTTCCATTATTATCGGGATAAAGCTCTACTTCATCCTAGAAGAAAGCCATGGAGGAGAACAACATTTCTGAAGTGAGGGATCATAAGAACTCTCATAATTCTAATGGTAGCTCTACTTGGTGCCTAATTCCAGAAGTGCTCTATAGTCAAGCAACCCTTATTACAACCCTAAACAATGCTCATTTGCATGGAATTCAATAAGAGGTTGAAGAAGGACAAATTCTACAACAAGAGGAGCTTACAATCAACCTTCAATGTCAGGGGCAGGTACTCCTAAACTCAGCCCCTTTAAATTTGAATTACCCAAGTTCTAGTAATTTGACATTTTTTAAAATGCTTAGATGATAGTTGTCTCCTGAAAAAAAAATACATTATCCTTGTTCTAGGGGTTATGTCTCTTTGGAGTATAGCTTTAATAATCTTAATAGGAGGCCTTGTAAACACATGTCAATTGCTGATTTCAAAAACTCATTAGAGTGTCTCGAATCAAGTCTAGGAAGAAAAGGTTTAAGTTTAGAAATTGAGCAAGAAAAGGTTGTGGCCCCCCCTTCTCTAGATGTGCAAGAAGATACTCCCCTAGAACAAATTATAGAACCTTCAAAGAAGAAGGTTAGAAAGACGCAAGCTAGAGCAAAGGTTTCTAGATCATCAAAAAACACCAATAAATGATAAACACAATAATATGAAATATTAGAGGTGTTGGTAATCCTAATAAACTTGGATTATTAAGAAAAATGATTAAGGAATACGGTCCATCTCTTGTGGTATTGCTAGACACTAAACACCAAGGGGAAGCTCTACAATGATTTGCTAGAAAAATAAAATTCCCAAATTTTACTCATGTCAATCCAATCAACTCACACATATGGATACATTGGAAAGACGATTTAAAATTGGATGTCATAGATATTATGAACCAATCTATTTCGGTTAAATTGTCTCGTGTGCTCAATGATTCTATACTTGCTATGCATCTTTTGCGTATGCTAAGGATAAATTACAAGTGCGTCGGTCCTTGGTTAATTGGAGGCGATTTTAATGTTGTCTCTAATTAGAGATAAATCGCGGGTATCATGGCTCCAAAAAGGTTATAAGAACAATAAGTTCTTTCATGTGTCTCTCAAAGAGAAACAAATTAGAAACAAATTTAAAATTAAAAGGGATGACGGATCTTATATTTCGGATGATAAATGAGATTGGGAATGTAGCTTGTGACCACTATCAAAATCTATTTACGGCAGTATGCACGAGCTCTAATAATCACGATCTTCTTTATTGGATTCCTATATTCATTTCAGACGAACAAAATACTGAATTATGCAAATTACCACCAGAAGATGAAATCAAAAAATACTGAATTATGCAAATTACCACAAGAAGATGAAATCGAAAAAGCAGTTTATGATCTAAATCTGGACAGTGCCCCTGACGTGGATGGATTTAATGGACATTTCTTTTGCGGCTGTTGGGATATTATTCATGATGATGTAGTAAGGGTTGTTCAGGATTTATTCATAGGTGGATATTTTCCTAGATCATATACGGCTACTAACCTAATTTTAATTCTTAAGGTTGAAAATCTTACTTCCTTATCGGACTTGCGCCCTATAAGTCTATGTACATTTATGTACAAGATTTTATCTAAAATACTTACCTCTAGACTTGCACTGCTACTACACCTATTCATCTCAAATGAACAAACAGATAAAAGGAAGAAGTATACACAAAAATATTTGCTTGGCACACTAAATGGTTCAAGACATTAATAATAAAGTACGGGGGTTCTAATATCATCTTCAAAGTTGATATGTCAAAAGCATATAACCGTGTAGATTGGGCTTTCTTGTTAAGTGTGCTTCGTAAATTAGGATTTTGGGATAAATGGTGTGAGTACATATTAAAGTACCTTGGTGGTTCGTTTGGCTTTTTCCAATCCTCCCGTGGTCTCCGTCAAAGAGATCCTTTGTCTCCTTTATTATTTAACATTGCAGAGGAAGTTTTCTTTAGAAATTTTAATGAATGGGTGGAAAAAGGTCTAATAGGAAGGTATAAGGTTTCAGGTCGAGTCCTAGGTATCACACACCTTTTGTACACAGATGACATGCTATTGTTTTTAAATGGTAGAAAAAATTCTGTTAAGGCTTGTTGTATGCTCCTTAAAACTTATAAGGACATTTCGGGTCAAAAAATAAACTGGTCCAAAAGCTTGTTTATTGCTAGTACCAATTGTAGTTCTTCGCGAATTGTTAGATTAAAAAATTGGTCGGGTCTTAAGCGTAACCTACTACCAATTGCCTACTTGGGTCTACCTTTATTTTAAAGGCAGGAGTTTTAAAAGATACTTTGTTGCTTTACAAGAAAAAATCCAAAAACGATTAGCTTCATGGAAGACAAAATTCCTTTTGATAGCTGGAAAGTTAACACTAATTAAAAGTGTTCTTAGTTCCATCCCTATACATACACTAGTTGTTATTGCTCCTCCAAAAGGTGCCCTTCAAAAAGTTGGAACTCTTTATGGAGCTATTTCATGAGAAAAAAATATGGTGAACAAATTGAGGGCATGCACTGTCCTTGGTTTAGTTCCAAAATTTGGAAATATATTTCTCCAATTGTCATTCATTTGAAAACCAATTCAACTTGGGTGCTTGGTAATGCTAATATAAATTTTTGGAATGAAATCAAACCTAGTGGCGTTCTTTCTTTTGAGTCATGTTCTTTTAAAGAAGTCGTTAAAGATAATTCTAAAATGGATCAATTAAAATTTGAGTTTCCTTCCTTTTATGAAGCGGCCAAAAAAGTATATCTTAATGAAAACCAAGACAAATTAGTTTGGAATCTTTCTTCTTCAGGTTTGTCAAAAAATCTGGTTCCTTTCAATCATTGATCATTAATTTGTTGAGTAATGCACGATTGTCCTCTTGATTGGATATTGTTAAAATTTAAACTTTCCTATGGGGTTGTTGGCACATATGGCATATGAGAAATGAATGTAGGCAGGACGGCAAAGCAATATGCCCAACTATCCTAATTAGTAGAATAAGAGATGGTCTTTTAGATAGCAATGCTATCATCTATCCGAAATCAAATATTTCCTTTTGGTTTTAAAATAATTCCTCTCAAATTTAAAAAAGAAATTTGGGTCAGATGGAATCATTTACTTAAAAGAAAAATCAAACTTAATTCAGATGGTTCTTGTTCCTCAAAAGGAAGCGCTGGTGGTGGTGTTTTTAGCGCTGCTAATGCTTTTTTGTTGACATATTCTTACTCATTTGATAATTGCTTGAGCAGTCATTCTGAGGCGAAAGCCTTTCTTATTGGTTTACAAATCATGTGTGAGTTGAACATAAAAGTTGATGTTGTTGAATGTGACTCTAAACTCTTAGTTCAATTTATCTTAAGAAAAATAGTTTGTCTATGGGATTTGAAATCTATCATCCGTGATATAGAGCATCTTATACCTCGAGGCACCATCATACAACATTTGTACAGGAAAGCTAGTAGTGTTGCTGACTCTCTTGCAAAATGGGGTCCTTCTCATGGAGATCAAAAGATACATGGTCCACTGAAGATCTACCGAAAGCAAGTATAGATGCTTTAAATTTTGATAACTCAAAATTGTATACATATATGAAAATGTAATTGGTTTATGTACTTGTTTTTCATAGGGTAAGGTACAGGATCCTCCGAGTCTGTTTGGGTATGGACCCTATTATCCTGGTTTGTATGTATAATTTTTTCGTATTAATAAAATTTTGTTTTTTTTAAAAAAAAAAGACTCATCATAATTGGCTGTGGTGCATTACTTTGACCAAAACTATAACATTCCTTTTTTCTAATTTCTTCTCTTGTCTCAAACAAATGCTCCAGTGTTTCAAAATGGAATACAGCCTCAAATGAACATGGTACGTTCGCATTATTTCATGTTCAATAATCTCAATATTTCTCTACAAAAAAATAATTCTTAATATTTCAGACTTTTAGGTGAGACACAAAACCTATTTTATCTCAGTCTGCGGCTTATTTCCCTGGTAATGCTTTTGGCCTTTATTTTCAACCATTTACACCAAGCCGGAAAAAATCACTAATTTAATAATTTGTCCTCAAATCATGTTTGAGTAGAACATGAATATTATAAACTACCTCAGTTTCTTCCGATTCAAAACAACTCTCTTTATTAATAAAAGAATTAATGACTTGATGATTCGATCGCAAATTCCAGAGACCAAGTGTTTTGACATGATATAATAACAAATGAGTCCAACATTACTTTTTTAGATAAAATTGGTAGGTAAATAGGTTATCCCACATATCCTCTAAGAATTGAGCATTGGACCCAGCACACAGAATGAATCTGAATTAGTCTTCATCGCACCTATTTTGGGGGCGAAGTTAAAGACCAATCTACACTCTATGCAATAAAAACATATGTTTAACATCAATAAACTCTTATGAATAAATTTGAACCCAAACATTTCTAAAAAAAAATGAATGAGCACTTATCATTGAATATGAACCAAGCGCTTCTTGACAGTCAAATGCTACTGATTAATTAGGACTCAAATATGGTCTATATTTTGAAACAGTATTATTTATTTGTTTGTCAAACAAAGTTATCATTATTCGATACAGTGATTGGGAGATCTTGACCGTATACAAACCTACCACAACCACAATTATTGAGATTATTCCACATTGATATGAACTTGCGTGCACATGCATATGAGAGGTGGCCTGCCTTGACATTAGCATCTGTTTGTTTGTTGAGCTTTACCAAATGGAAATAACTTTACCAGAATCATTAGTATTTTACTCTTGTTTCTGCTTCCTGATTGAATTAATTCATGTAATTTTGCTAGAAATTGTCTGGTTTGGTATTTTTGGAGAAATTATTAGGTGGGTCAGGTCTATCATATCAGTCATAAATTTGACCTGTTAACTCGTGTCATGTTGAGGCACATATAACCTTGCTTAACCATAACCCGCATAGTTGATTCAGAAAAATATACTCATTTTACTGATGTGAGGCAAATTGATAAGTTGGATCTATACAGTTGACGTGGTAGGCCCCAATTAATTGAGAATTTCTCTCATTTTTGGAGTATGTATAGCATTCTAACCATTTTGTCATGTTATGTTTTTAAAAAACCAGAACAATCTGAAGTTGCAGCCAATAAAAAACCCTGGGAGCTATTGGAATGGGAAGACATAAAAAAGATGAAGTTTTCTTGGAATGTAATGTATGAAGTGATGAGACTCACACTGCCGCTTCAGGGAACTTTCAGAGAGGCTTTAACTGATTTTACATATGCTGGTTATAACATTCCAAAAGGCTGGAAGGTATGTGATATTACCATTTCTAATATTTTTTATCTGAGTCCGAGTCATTTTCAGTGTCCATGGGATCAATGTCCTGGTCAATGGATGTCTTATGAGCAAGATCTATGACATGACATCCAACGATCAGGGCATTGGTCTTCCAATCATGGAAGAGGATTGTATCTTATTTTTGCTATTTTTAAAATCTTGCAGATTTATTGGACACTTAGTACAACGAACAAGAACCCAGAATACTTTTCAAACCCAGAAAAATTTGATCCATCAAGATATGAGGAAGGAAACAGTTTCCCTCCTTTCACATTTGTACCTTTTGGAGGAGGACCAAGAATGTGCCCAGGAAAAGAGTATGCTCGGTTAGCAATACTCACTTTTGTGCACAATGTGGTGAACAAGTTTAAGTGGGAGTTGTTGAATCATAAGGAAAAGATTATTGGTGATATGATGTCAACTCTAGAGAAAAGATTAGTATTAAACAATATTTATTAGCTGCTGAAAGTCCATACTTTGAACAACATGTAAAAGAAAAGAAAGTGGTTATTGAACATATTAGTACTGAATTGATGATCACTAATCCTTTGATTAAAGGCATGCCACCTGATTACGCCCAAAACATAACGCGGTTATTGTAGTATAGTTTTGGGGTGTCGATTCCACAGGGAAACAAGTTAAGTATAACAGAAGGTCTAAACCTCAACACAAACGATAAAAGATTAAAAGGCTAAAATCTGAGTTGTTTTGAGGAAAGGGTAATTTTGTAAATAAGTTTAAAATAAAAATAACAAGGTTCCGGAAATCCTCCCTAGGTTCGTTGGTCTAATCCTAACTTGATTCAGTTGTTTTTATCTCAATTGCAAATTTCACATCCCAAACAGACAATCGGAAAATATTCAATTAAAGCGCATTTATAAATCCTAATATAATTGTTATGAAATCTTCTTTACTTTCAAGCACACATGATCTAACTTATAAATTATCAAGAGACGACGAAATATCTAAATGACAATACCGCAACAATGGACAAATCTATAAAAGAGATCTACCGAACTCAATCACACCCAAACAGGTACACATAAGAAAAGCCTGACTGAACTTATATGGAAAAGAAGCATGCAACCACCAGAGTTATAATAAATCTACTAATTAAATTAAAGAATAAAACATAACAATATTTAACGAAAATAATTCCAACTACAACCGAATCAAATAAAGGAAAAATAAGAACAACTACACCTAGGGATTCATCCCTTCGCCTTGCTTGGAGACTAGCCGGTCATGGGGCTCATGCGTCCTCGAGTTGCTTCCGGTCTCCCGACGATCATCTCTCCCGACCTTCAAACTTTAAACTTCGGGTTCCTCCTAAAGGCCCTCTGGATTGCTCCTAAAGGCCCTCTGGATTCATCCCCGATTGATTTCCAAAGCTAAAGTGGAGTGGGTCTTATATAGGCAAATACCAAGAGTGCAATGTGTTTCCCATCCGATGTGGGATGTGGGATATAGAAATGTGTTTTCCAACCGATGTGGGATGTGGGATTTAAGCCCAAAATCACGCTGAAATCCCGCACAGCCCGACCTTTGTCTACTAAAACTGCCATAACTTTCTCTAGAAAAATCCTTTTGACGAACCGTAAAATTCTCCAGAAAATAAACTTCCGGATCTTTCTAAGCATATATGGCTCATCTCCTGGTTCTTCTTGTATCAATACAGTTTAATTTTCAAAAATGATTGATCTGAACGGGCAATTCTGGAAATTTGGTGAAACTCCTTTCCAGTGCGGGCAGCAGCTGTTGCTCTTTTAAGCCCTCCATCTTATCATTTTGGAAGCATTCCTTCACTCCAGTATGCCTCGAGTCTTTGTACTTCAAGCAATGATAACTTTTCCTCCTTTTTTGAGCTTAAAGTACCTGAAAATGCACCGAAATAGATCAATGATCCAAGAATGATACTTTAGAGTTGTTAACGTATAAAAGTGCAATTAAAACCTAGATCAACCCTAAAATGCTAACAATTAAGTACTGATAAGATGCATTTTTTGACTCTCATCACAACTCCCAACTAGCTTATTGCTAGACCCTAGCAATTCAAGCGAAAATAAGAGACGAATTCTATGGTAGGAGTTAAAAACAAAGTAAAGCAATGCTAGCGTTGAACCAAGAGTAATTCACTTTTTGTCTCAAAAATTGCACATAACATACGACACATAGAATCATTAAATTTCACCTGAGTCCAAAAGTAATCTAAACATCAATCTTAAAATCGTTATTGACTCTTAACATCCATCTTACCACAAACCATTAATCCAAACACCCGGATGATTTTATGCATAACATTCATGAATACAAGTCTTGGTATCTAAAAACATAATAAATAGTGTGACGTCAATCCCAAAAACAAGCTCCATATGCTTACATTTCAAACCACTCTCCACTATTGTAAAAAAATCACACTACATTGGATCAAAAGCTCTTTAATAAGCTTGTAACGTTAGGCTAAGGTAAAGGCTAAAGAAGAATGGGAAAGATTCACAAGTAAAAGAACTCAATCTCTTAGCTTTAAACACAATCACTTTAAGCACTTGATAACCTTTACTTCCACACCCAACTCTTTCAACCATTTTTCGAGCATTCTTTCAACAAATCACCATTTTTTTTATTTCTTTTTCTTTCTTTGCCATAATTCATTTTTTTATTTTGGCACATAACCATTCACCTTCTTTTTCATCATTGTTTTTTTTTTCTTATCTTTTCCACAACCCCCAACTTATCTCCTTTAACGTACTTGGGTTGTGGTAGTGATATTTTTTCATATTTCCACCCTTACTCCTTTTAAGTGCTTCTCACAACATGTGTATAACTAAGTTCTTTAAAAGAAAGGTAAGGATAAAATATTTTTTGGCTCATAAAGGTAAGTAAATGGTTTATCCAAAGAAACAATGCTCAATTTTTCAAGAAAAATGCTCAAATAGGTGACTAGTGATAAATGTAGCAATGGTAGGTTTGAAAGGCTCAAATGGTTCAAAAATGGTCTATATCATATCCTAAGTAGTGTGCATTCTAGGAATTCGCCTCAGGTGGTTATCAAGTAAGTTCTAGAGCTTGTCAAGACCGCAAAAATATTCACAAAATAATCACACATAAAACTTTTCTAAATGTTATAGTCTAATCATACAATCTTACCACAAACTAGAGTCTCTAACCAAATGAAGATTGATGCTTAAATTAATTTCAAACTGAAGCAAGATTTAACTTCTTCTACATGCTATATGCTATCTCAATTATGCTCATATCATTGACATGTAAATTGACTCTAAGACTAACACAAACCATGCTAAACAAAAACAAAGATGGCACCAAGCAGTTCAATGATATGCAATAAGAATTGTGTATCTTCCCCCAAACTTAAGATAAGCATTGTCCTCAATGAAAAAACAAAAGTTAAGAAAACTTTCTTTTTAACCAACGGTGCGTGGAGTTGAAAGTTGTGCACGATCATTTGAATTGCTTCATTTATTTTTCCCTGAAAAATAAATACTAAAGTAAAACTGGAAAACAACAAAAGAATAATAACAAACAAGAAAAAGAAATATGAAAAACAGTAAAAGTAAAAGGATACGTTGTGGGCTGCCTCCCATGAGCGCTAAGTTTTACGTCTTCAACCAGACGCTCTTATTCCCTCCTTGAAAAACATAGCTTGAATGCATCCGCCACTGCTTCATTGCCAAATTCAGTGCTTCTATGCTTGGGAGGGGCCTCAAGGATGTCATCGGTAACATCCGCAAATGCTGGCTCGATATATGCTTTGGTGAAGCCATAGGTGAAGGTGGACTCTAATGGATTAAGGTGCTGGACCTTTTCCATGAACGAGTCCATCATGTATGCTTGTGCTTGATGGCTTTCAGCCACATCCTCTGATTTTTTTCGTTGTTGGGATGTGTACTGATTTACCACCAAGTGTCTCAATGGCATTCACCTCCTCCAAATTCTTTTGTGCTAGGTGTTGACCATGGGATGTGGACTGAGCTTGAGCAGGAAACTTACCTCGCTCAGTCACACTCAAGTAGCTTATCAACTTAGACACTTGGCTCTTTATTTCTTTATGCTCTTCCATCACCTGCGTAAATAATGCCTCAAACCTTTGGTTTGTCTTACCTTGTGCCTCTATAAAGGCCTATAAGGTGTCTTCTAGGGAGTTCCTAGAGGATGAGGGTGCATGATAAGGTGCAGGGGATGATCTAGGGGGCTGTGCATGCTGGTTTTCAGATTTCCAGCTGAAGTTGGGGTGATTTCGCCACCTCGGGTTATAAGTGTTAGAGAAAGGTGCAAGAGGCTTTTTGTACATGCCTAAGGCATTACATTGTTCCTCATACAGCCCTCTCATATCAGCAAATGTGGGGCATTCTTGGAGGAGATGATCTACCCCGCCACATACGAAACATGGTTCAAAAGATTTTGCATGATTAATCACATGTGTTGGCTTTAAGCTCTTAGTCTTTAACTCATTTATCTCCCTAATGAGCATCTCGACCTTGGCTCTAAGGTTATCCTCTTCCCTAAGATGGTAAATTCCACCACCATTTGGGTGCCCTATAGGTTGTGACCTATTTATGTTTTCAGTAGCACTAGGTCCAGTCCAAGTGTGAGCTTTTTCAGCAAGCTCATTGAGGTACTCTATGGCCTCATCAGGATCTTTCTCTAAAAACCCACCATTACACATCACCTCTACGAATTTGCGCTCTCTATAGGTAAGTCCCTCATAGAAATAGCTCACTAAGCGCCAACTCTCATACCCATGGTGAGGGCACATACTCAGTAACTCCTTAAATCTCTCCCAAGACTGATATAAAGTCTCACTATCATTTTGTGCAAAGGTGGAGATTTGCCTTTTCAAAGTGTTGGTCTTATGTTGGGGAAAGTATTTGTTAAAGAAAGCCCGAGTCATCTCAGTCCACGACCCAATAGATCGTGGTCTAAGTGAGTATAGCCAACTCTTGGCTCTATCCTTCAAAGCGAAAGCAAAGAGCTTAAGTTTCATAATGTCATAAGTTTCGTTTTGACTATGAAAAGTCATAACTACTTCCTCAAACTCTCTAATGTGCACATATGGGTTTTTGTTATCCAAGCCATAGAATATAAGGAGTAATTGAATCATCCCTAGTTTAAGATCTTGATGGAGAGTATTGGCTGGAAACATGATGCATGATGGTATGGCTGTGCGTGTAGGGTGGACGTAATCCTGAAGTGTCCTAGCAACATTCTCATTATGGTTATCGACCATGTTAACAAAATCCTCTAGATTCTCACTTAGGTTTTCTCTATGGGTTGATCTAGGCAAGGTTTCACTATCAGACTCGGAAGGAGAGGGTAATTCTAGCTCAGGTCCTCTAATGAATCTACCTCGCAGATCTCTTGTCTAAGCATGCACCAAATGAATCAGAGAGGAAATAAAATAAATAAAACAAGAATTTTTTTTTTTTACCGTCACACTCAAAGTTGACAAGCTTCCTTGTACTTAAACGCGTTTCCCCGGCAATAGCGCCAAAATTTGATTACGCCCAAAACATAACACGGTTATTGTAGTATAGTTTTGGGGTGTCGATTCCACAGGGAAACAAGTTAAGTACAACAGAAGGTGCAAACCTCAACACAAATGATAAAAGATTAAAAGGATAAAATCTGAGTTGTTTTGAGGAAAGGGTAATTTTGTAAATAAGTTTAAAATAAAAATGACAAGGTTCTGGAAATCTTCCCTAGGTTCGTTGCTCTAATCCTAACTTGATTCAGTTGTTTTTATCTCGATTGCAAGTTTCACATCCCAAACAGGCAATCGAAAAATATTCAATTAAAGCGCATTTATAAATCCTAATGTAATTGTTATGAAATCTTCTTTACTTTCAAGCACACATGACCTAACTTATAAATTATCAAGAGACGACGATATATCTAAACGATGATACCGCAGTAATGGACAAATCTATAAAAGAGATCTACCGGACTCAATCACACCCAAACAAGTACATATAAGAAAAGCCTGACTGAACTTATATGGAAAAGAAGCATGCAACCACCGGAATTATAATAAATTTACTAATTAAATTAAAGAATAAAACAAAAAAATATTTAACGAAAATAATTCCAACTACAACCGAATCAAATAAAGGAAAAATAAGAACAACTACACCTAAGGATTCAACCCTTCGCCTTGCTTGGAGACTAGCCGGTCATGGGGCTCATGCATCCTCGAGTTGCTTCTGGCCTCCTGACGATCATCTCTCCCAACCTTCAAACTTTAAACTTTGGGTTCCTCCTAAAGACCCTCTGGATTGCTCCTAAAGGCCCTCTGGATTCATCCCCGATTGATTTCCAAAGCTAAAGTGGAATGGGTCTTATATAGGCAAATACCAAGAGTGCAATGTGTTTCCCATCCGATGTGGGATGTGGGATATAGAAATGTGTTTTCCAACCGATGTGGGATGTGGGATTTAAGCCCAAAATCATGCTGAAATCCCGCACAGCCCGCACAGCCTGACCTTTGTCTACTAAAACTGCCATAACTTTCTCTAGAAATATCCTTTTGATGAACCGTAAAATTATCCAGAAAATAGACTTCCGGATCTTTCTAAGCATATATAGCTCATCTCCTGGTTCTTCATGTATCAATACAGTTTAATTTTCAAAGATGATTGATCTGTACGGGTAATTCTGGCAATTTAGTGAAACTCCTTTCCAGTGCGGGCAGCAGCTATTGCTCTTTTAAGCCCTCCATGTTGTCCTTTCAGAAGCATTCCTTCACTCCAGTATGCCTCGAGTCTTTGTGCTTCAAGCAATAATAACTTTTCCTCCTCTTTTGAGCTTAAAGTACATGAAAATGCACCGAAATAGATCAATGATCCAAGAATGATACTTTAGAGTTGTTAACGTATAAAAGTGCAATAAAAACCTAGAGCAACCCTAAAATGCTAACAATTAAGTACTTATAAGATGCATTTTATGACTCTCATCACCACCTTTAAAATTCAAGGATCATGTAGAGAAAATGGGACTTGGTTCCACTTTGTAAGTGTATACATACAGTTTATTAATGAAACTCTTACATATTTAGATGTTTTCTCATATTCATGTGCACCTTAATTTCTTTGAGAAAATTTGTCTATAAAGGACCAAGAATAAACATAGGATTTATTCATTAAGAAATGTTACCACATGAAGAATAATACTTGAGGAACTAAATGCATCGTAATACATGGAAGGTAATACTCACTCTTAGAGGACTTATCGCCATGATTCATGTATTTACTTCTTAAAAATACATCAATGGGTTTAAGTTAGGTTAAACATATGGACCAAGTGGGAGAATGTAATAAATTCATGATGGCCATTAAGTGGAGGCCATTTCAATATGGTGGAGTCAATTGTGGCCATTAAGTGAAGGCCATTAAGCTCCACAAAGAATTAATTGTGGCCAAATAAATTCAAGCATTAATTGTGGCAATTAAGTGGAGGAAATTATGCTCCACTTAGAATTAATTGTAGCCAAATTAATTAAATTATTCTAAGTGCATTTCTCCTATAAATAGGATAACCATAGAGCATATAAAGAGTTAGAGTGTTAGAGAGAAAACACAAGGTGTATGCTTAAGGTATGTTGGTTCATATTCTCAATGGTTGTATTGAGATTATAAGGTATATGTAACCAACCTATATATGGTCCATGTTGGTCATTTGGATATTCCTTTTATTTTCAAGACACATCTTTCTGTTTATTTTATAAAACTGATTGTGTTGGGAATGGTTTTTTGTCTGATGGTCTTTATCGTCTTTATTTACAAAATGATGCCACTTATAGTTCAATGCATGTTCACACTGGCGTTAAAAGGTGTAATATTAACGAGGACTCCTCTATGTTATGGCACCGGAGATTAGGACATATCTCCATAAAAAGAATTAAAAGATTAGTGAATGAAGGGGTACTTAGTACTCTAGATTATACTGACTTTGAGACTTGTGTAGACTGCATTAAGGGAAAGCAGAACAACAAGTCCAAGAAAGGGGCGAATAGGAGTTCAAACATATTAGAAATCATTCATACTAATATATGTTGTCCAGACATAGATGCATATGGTAAAAAATATTTCGTCACTTTTATCGATGATTACTCACGATATATGTATATCTATTTGCTACATAAGAAAAATGAAGCATTGGATGCCTTCAAAGTCTTTAAGGCTGAAGTTGAGAACCAATGTGGAAAGCAAATACAAATTATGAGATCCGATAGAGGTGTAGAATATTATGGTAGATACACAAAAAGTGGACAAGCACCTGGCCTTTTTGCCAAGTTTCTTCAAGAACATGGGATTGTTGCCCAATACACTATGTCTGGTTCCCCAGACTAGAATGGTGTTGCAGAAAAAAGAAACCGAACATTGATGGACATGGTGCGGAGTATGCTTAGCAACTTCAATCTTTCTACATCCTTGTGGACTGAAGTACTAAAGACGGCTGCATATATATTAAACCGAGTTCCAACCAAGGCTGTTCCCAAGACACCATTTGAATTATGAAAAGGTTGGAAACCAAGTTTGCGACATATGCGCGTTTGGGGATGTCTGTCTAAGGTGAGGATTTATAACCCACAAGAGAAAAAACTGGATCCAAGGACCATTAGTGGGTATTTCGTTGGATATGCCGAAAGGTCCAAGGGTTACAGGTTTTATTGTCCAACTCATACTACTAGGATTATGGAATCAAGAAACGCTAAGTTTCTAGAGAATGATATTATCAGTGGGAGGGATCAGTTCATGAACTTAGTTCCTGCACATGATCATACAGAACCTGCACATGATCATACAGAATCTCAACCTTCATCAAATGATAGATTGGTTATAATTCATAGCACGCCTCAAGTACAAGCTCGTGTTGACCAATCGATCATTGAGGTTTGATAAGAGTCATAAAATGCATCTAAACAATACTTAATTGTTAACACTTTAGGGTTAATCTCGGTCGTAATCGCACTTTTAAATGTTGATAACTCTAAAGTGTTATTCATAAATCATTGAATTAATTCGATGCATTTTCAGGTGCGTTGAGTACAAAAGAGATGATAAAGCGATCCATGTTTAAAGCACCAAAAGATCTTGGGTGTCGGTGCTCGTTTTTGTCCAAGGTTTAGACATTTCCAAAAATGATTTAAAGATGATTAAAAGTCTAAACCAAGGTTGGAGTAATAAAGTACATTGAGTTGAAAGACTGCACACAAGTGTGTGCATCACTTTGGAACAAGTTAAGGGTAGGCACACTAGTGTGTGCACTTCTGCATACAAGCTGAAAGAGTTTCACTAAATTGCCAGAATTTCCCGTACAGATCAATCAACTTTGCAGATTAAACTGTATTGATTTAGGAAGAACCAGGAGATGAGCCATATATGCTTAGAAAGATCCGGAAGTATATTTTCTGGAGAATTTTACGGTTCGGAAAAAGGATTTTTCTAGTGAAAGTTATGGCAGTTTTAGCAGAAACAGTTCAGGCCTCCAGAACAATGCCCAGCGCCTCACCTCTCACTGTCCAGCGCCCCAGCGCCCAGGAAAACAAGAACCAGTGCCTAGGCGCCCATGAAACAGTGCCCCAGCGCCCAGGCAAACAAGAGTGAGCGCCTAGGCGCCCATGAACCAGCGCTACGCCCCTCAGCCATCAGCGCCGCGCCCCTCGCCAACTAACGCTGCACCTTTACTTTCCAGTGCCCAGGCGCACACTTGGACACGCGCACACGCTGCTGGACCCACCTTCACGTTCCAGCCTTCACTTTCCAGCGCCCAGGCGCACGCTCAGACAAAGTCAGCAGCGCGCACATGCTGCTGGACCACCTTCACGTTCCAGCCTTCACTTTCCAGCAGTGCGCACATGGACTCCAATTCAGACTCAAATTAAGGCTGTGCAAAGACAGCTCTCCCTCGTGGGCTATAAATATATGCTTAAGGTTTGCAGCCGGGGGAGAGAGCTCGATGAGAAAAAAAGACAGTTTTTTATAGATACAAATTAGAGAAGTTTTTAGCATTCTGTTTAAGTTTTCGTGAGTTGGAAATCAAGGAGAGAACATCCACATTGTTCTTCCACCTTGAGCTCCATGGCCAAGAAATCAAGGGGAGAACATTTATATTGTTTTTCCACCTTGAGTTTCATGGCTAACTAATCATCAAACAAGGGAAAGGGATGAATCGTTAAGGTTTTATTGTTCCTTATTTCCTGTTTTTGATTCATTTGTATGGACTTATTGTTAAAACTTTGTCTATGATTTACTCTTTGATTAATTAAGAAGGATTTGAGTTCATGTGATAGCTGTATTCTATATTCTTCTTCTTTTAGTTTCTCTCAATCTGGTGATTGCATCCTTCTACTCCACATAAGTCTAGTCAAGCTCTTCTTATGTCAAGTTGTTTGGATGTAATTGATTTCGGTATATTTATCTTATAGATCGGCCATTACTGTGATATCATTATTGCAATATATTGTCGTTTCTTGCTAATCTATAAGATAAATCATGTGTGCTTGAATTGAAATCAAAGAGTAATTTGTAGCAATATATTAGAGATATAAATGTGCTTGATTGAATACTTTCTGATTGCCTATTTAGGATGTGAAACTTGCAATCGAGATAAAAATTTGAATCAAGAGTGGAAATAGGGAACGAACCTAAGGAGGATTCCCGGAACCTTGTTATTTCTTATTTATATTCTTCGTTATATTCGCACAACTCTTTTACACAATATTGCATTATCAAAACTCATATTCTCTCACCTAATCATTGTCGTTAGTGTTAAAGTTTATACCTTCTTTCGTAATTAACTTGTTTCCCTGTGGAATCGACACCCCAAAACTATACTATAATAACCGTGTTATACTTTGGGTGTAATCAAATTTTGGCGCCGTTGCCGGGGAGACGCGCTTAAGTACAAAGGAAGTTTGTCAACTTTAAGTAAAAAAATATATATATTAAGAAAAAAAAATCGTAAATATTTTTCTTTTCAGCACTTTGTAAATACCATAATATTGTTCCTTTACTTTTATTTTTTTTAATTTTCTTTTATTATTCTGTTTTATTTATTTGTTTATTATTCTGTTTTATTTATCTATTTATTATTCTGTTTTATTAATTTGTTTATTATTCTGTTTTATTTATTTATTTATTAATTATTTATTATTTTGTTTTATATATTTTATTTTCCCTCTAAATTAATTGGTGCATGCTTAAACCGAGAGATTCGCGAGGCAGATTCATTAGAGGACCCGAATTAGAGTCACTCTCTCCTTCCACGTCCGTTAGTGAAACCTCGCCTAGATCATACCATAGTGCACCCCTATCCAAGAATTTAGAGGATTTTGATAACATGGCCAGCAATCACAATGAAAATGTTGCTAGGACACTTAAAGACTATTTGCACCCTAGTCGAACGGCCACACCCTCTTGTGTCATGTTCTCCCCTAATGCTCCACAAGCTGAGTTTAAGCCGGGCATGATACAATTGCTACCAACTTTCCATGGGTTTGAGAATGAAAGCCCCTACATCCACATTAGGGAATTCGAGGAAGTAGTAGCAACCTTCCAAAATAGGGCTGATATGGTGGACACTGTCAGACTCTGGTTTTTCCCTTTTTCACTTAAGGAAAAAGCCAAGACTTGGTTGTACTCATTAAGGCCTAGGTCTATTGGTAGTTGGGATGAGATGACCCGAGTTTTCTTCCAAAAACAGTTCCCAACCCATAAGACCAACAACCTTAAGAGACAAATCTCAAACTTTGCACAAAAGGAGAGTGAAACCTTATATCAAGTTTGGGAACGTTTCAAGAACCTTTTAAATTCTTGTCCACACCATGGGTATGAAAGTTGGCGGGTAGTCAGCTATTTCTATGATGGACTCCTAAGTAGGGAGAGGCAATTCATAGAAATGATGTGTAATAGGGATTTTCTTCAAAAAGATCCCGATCAAGCCATAGATTTCCTAGATAACCTATCAGAAAAAGCCCACACTTGGACAGGACCGAGTGCCATGGAAAGTACTAGGAGAAATCAACCCGCTGGAATCTACCAACTTAAGGAAGAGGACAGCATTAAAGCCCGTTTAGAGGCCCTAACTAAGGAAATTGAAGTCTTAAAAGCCAAAGATGCTAGAGCCCCCGAACCAGTTGCTAGGGTAGAGTCCCGTGAGCCTTGTTTCATGTGTAATGGGGTAGATCATGTGCCTAGGGATTGTCCAATCTATTTTGAGATGAAAGGAGAGTGTAATGCTTTAGGTATATCCTCTAGCAAACCATACTCACCCTATTCTAACACCTATAATCCCGGTTGGAAGAATCACCCAAATTTTAATTGGAGACCCGATACACAACCCCCAGCCCAAACTAGCACCCGTTGGAGATCTGATATACAACCTCATCCCCACTCTAGTACCCAATGGCAACCGGAAGCAACCTCATCTAATGCACCACAACAATCTTTACCTTTAGAAGATATGTTTAAGTCATTTCTGCAAGTACATGCCAAGAGTGTGGAAGAACAAGGCAAGATAAATCAACGGGTGCTAGAAGAGCAAAAAAGGATCAAAGATGAGCAAAAGGAGATAAAAAGTCAACTCACCAAGTTAACTAGTTTCTTGACAATTCAAGAACAAGGTCGGTTCCCTTCGCAGCCGCAACAAAATCCAAGGGGACAACATATGGCACAAACCTCTGATCCGAAAAATCAAAATATTAAAGAGGTTAACGCCATAATCACCCGCAGCGATAAGAAAATTGATGGACCCACACTACCACCACACTTGATTCCTAATATTGTGAACAACAAGGATAAAGCGCCCAAGGAACAAGAGGCCCATGATGATTATTCTCCATCGGTGCCTTTCCCTCAAGCTCTCCTTAAACCTAAGGAGAGAAATTCAGCACTAAAATACAAGATTCTTGAACAACTTCAGCATGTTAAGATTAACCTCCCTCTTCTTCATGTTATAAAACAGATTCCCAATTATGCTAAAGTTATCAAGGATCTATGCACACTCAAGAGGAGGCACAATGTTAAGAAGACTGCATTCTTAACGGAGCAAGCAAGTGCGGTAATTGATAGCACGACACCACCCAAATATAAAGATCCGGGCTGTCCAACAGTGGCTTGCCAAATTGGAAACAAATCTTGTGGCCAAGCATTGCTAGATTTGGGAGCTAGCGTGAACCTCATGCCATACTCCATGTACTTGTAACTCGGTTTAGGTGAGATTAAACCAACCTCTGTGGTACTTCAACTAGCGGATAGATCGGTAAGAAAACCAAGAGGTATTGTAGAAGATATTTTATTACAAATTGATAATTTCTATTATCCTGTTGACTTCTTGGTTTTAGATGCTGTTTCTATGGTAAATACAGAGTCCAAAATTCCTTTGATACTTGGAAGACCATTCCTTGCCACTGCTAATGCCCTCATTAATTGTAGGAATGGCCTAATGACATTATCATTTGGCAATAGGACTTTAGAGGTAAATGTTTTCCGAATCTCAAGGCAGCCAATTGAAGAGGATGAGTGTTTCAACACTTATATGATTGATAAGCTTAATTTAGAGGATGAGAACATTGAAGATAATTCTAACTCTTTGGAATTCCTTCCTAATAATTTCGAGTTCAATGATTCTTCAATTTATCCCCATGTTGTTAACGTTATTGATATTTGTGATAAGTCACAGGGATTTATTAAGAAATCTGGGCAACCATGCTTTGAGAAGTTGCTTGAGAGAAGTCACATGGATGCGGGAATCAAATACCCTACTGCTGATTGTAAATGGGCAACACCAAGAACACTTGAGCCATATGTGGTGGACTTTAAGTATTCCTTGCCAAAAGATTAACACTGAGGCCATTGAGTTTGGAGCCTCATTTTCAGCACCACAATGAGGCCATCAGTGAGAGTGGTGCATCGTCTGGCTGAAGACGTAAAACTTAGCACTCATGGGAGGCACCCCAAAGCATATCCTTTTTATTTGTTTATTTTTTTTCTTTTCTTTTCATAATTCTTTTTCGTGTTTATTATTAGTATTTTGCTGTTTTCCAATTTTACTTTCGTGTTTCTTTTTCAGGGACAAATATGCGAAGCAATTCAAATGGTGGTGCACAATTTTTAGCTTCTGTGCACTTTTGGCTAACAAAGGGAGTTTCTTTTCCTTTTTCTTTCACATTGAGGTCAATGCAATGTTTAGGTTGGGGGTGGAGGAAACACATTTCTTTCCTTTTTCCATTGAACTGCTTGGTGTCACTTTCCTACGTTTTGTTTGTTAGGATAATTTTTTTAAAGAAAAAGTTTGTTTTTAGCATGCTTTGTGTTAGCCTTGGAGTTATTCACATGTCAATGATATGACCTTAATTGAGATAGCATATAGCACTTAGAAGAAATTAAATCTTGCTTCGGTTTGAAATTAATTTAAGTATCAATCTTGATTTGGTTAGAGACTCTAGCTTGTGGTAAGATTGTATGATTAATCGTAAGCATTTAGAAAAGTTTTATGTGTGATTATTTTGTGAATATTTTTGCGGTCTCAGCAAGCTCTAGAACTTACTTGATAACCACTTGAGGCGAATTCCTAGAATGCACATTACTTAGGATATGATGTAGGCCATTTTTGAACCGTTTGAGCCTTTCAAACCTACCCTTGCGATATATATCACTAGTCACCTATTTGAGCCTTTTTCTTGAAAACGAAGTTGAGCCTGGTTTCTTTCAAAAACCCATTCACTTACCCTTATAAGCCTAAAGAGAATATTTTATCCTTACCTCTCTCTTAAGAAGAACTTAACTATACACATGTTGTGAGAAGTACTTAAAATGAGTAAGGGTGGAAATATGAAAAAATATCACTATCACAACCCAAGTACATTAAAGGAGATAAGTTGGGGGTTGTGGAAAAGAAAGAAATAAAAAAAGAGGTGAATGGTCTTTTATGCCAAAATACAAAAGAAAATAAAAACAAATGGTGATTTGTTGAGAAAACAATCCTCGAAAAAAAAATAAAAATAAAAATGGTTGGAAGAGTTGGGTACTGAAGTAAGGTTATCCAGTGCTTAAAGAACTATGTTCAAAACTAAGAGATTAAGTTCTTTTACTTTTGAATTCTTCCCATTCTTTCTTAGCCTTTACCTTAACCAAACGTTACAAGCTTATTAAAAACCTATTGATCCAATGTAATGTGATTTTTCTACAATAGTGGAGAGTGGTTTGAAATGTAAGCTTATGGAGCTTGTTTTTGTGATTGATGTCACGCGATTGATTTTTTTCTAGAGGCCAAGACTTGTATTCATGAATATTGTGCATAAAATCATCCAGATGTTCAGATTAATGAATTGTGGTAAGACGGATGTTAAGAGTCAATAACGATTTTAAGATTGATGTTTGAATTATTTTTGGATTTGAGTGAAATTTAATGATTCTATATGCTATATGTTACGCATGATTTTTGAGACAAAGATTTTTGAATCACTCTTGTTTAACACTAGCATTGTTGTATTTTGCATTAATTTCTAAATAAAGAACTCATTTCATGTCTTTCGCTTGAATTGCTAGGGACTAGCAATAAGCTAGTTGGGGGTTGTGATAAGAGTCATAAAATGCATCTAAACAATACTTAATTGTTAACACTTTAGGGTTAATCTCGGTCGTAATCGCACTTTTAAATGTTGATAACTCTAAAGTGTTATTCATAAATCATTGACTTAATTCGATGCATTTTCAGGTGCGTTGAGTACAAAAGAGATGATAAAGCGATCCATGTTTAAAGCACCAAAAGATCTTGGGTGTCGGTGCTCGTTTTTGTCCAAGGTTTAGACATTTTCAAAAATGATTTAAAGATGATTAAAAGTCTAAACCAAGGTTGGAGCAATAAAGTACATTGAGTTGAAAGACTGCACACAAGTGTGTGCATCACTTTGGAACAAGTTAAGGGTAGGCACACTAGTGTGTGCACTTCTGCATACAAGCTGAAAGAGTTTCACTAAATTGCCAGAATTTCCCGTACAGATCAATCAAATTTGCAGATTAAACTGTATTGATGTAGGAAGAACCAGGAGATGAACCATATATTCTTAGAAAGATCCGGAAGTTTATTTTCTGGAGAATTTTACGGTTCGGAAAAAGAATTTTTCTAGTGAAAGTTATGGCAGTTTTAGCGGAAACAGTTCAGGCCTCCAGAACAATGCCCAGCGCCTCACCTCTCACTATCCAGCGCCCCAGCGCCCAGGAAAACAAGAACCAGCACCTAGGCGCCCATGAACCAGCGCCCCAGCACCCAGGAAAACAAGAACCAGCGCCTAGGCGCCCATGAACCAGCGCCCCAGCGCCCAGGCAAACAAGAGTGAGCGCCTAGGCGCCCATGAACCAGCACTGCGCCCCTCAGCCATCAGCGCCGCGCCCCTCACCAACTAACGCTGCACCTTTACTTTCCAGCGCCCAGGCGCACGCTCAGACAAAGCCAGCAGCGCGCACATGCTGCTGGACCACCTTCACGTTCCAGCCTTCACTTTCCAGCAGTGCGCACATGGACTCCAATTCAGACTCAAATTAAGGCTGTGCAAAGACAGCTCTCCCTCGTGGGCTATAAATATATGCTTAAGGTTTGCAGCCGGGGGAGAGAGCTCGATGAGAAAAAAGGACAATTTTTTATAGATACAAATTAGAGAAGTTTTTAGCATTCTGTTTAAGTTTTCGTGAGTTGGAAATCAAGGAGAGAACATCCACATTGTTCTTCCACCTTGAGCTCCATGGCCAAGAAATCAAGGGGAGAACATCTATATTGTTTTTCCACCTTGAGTTTCATGGCTAACTAATCATCAAACAAGGGAAAGGGATGAATCGTTAGGGTTTTATTGTTCCTTATTTCCTGTTTTTGATTCATTTGTATGGACTTATTGTTAAAACTTTGTCTATGATTTACTCTTTGATTAATTAAGAAGGATTTGGGTTCATGTGATAGCTGTATTCTATATTCTTCTTCTTTTAGTTTCTCTCAATCCGGTGATTGCATCCTTCTACTCCACATAAGTCTAGTCAAGCTCTTCTTATGTCAAGTTGTTTGGATGTAATTGATTTCGGTATATTTATCTTATAGATCAGCCATTATTGTGATATCATTATTGCAATATATTGTCGTTTCTTGCTAATCTATAAGATAAATCATATGTGCTTGAATTGAAATCAAAGAGTAATTTGTAGCAATATATTAGAGATATAAATGTGCTTGATTGAATACTTTCCGATTGCCTGTTTAGGATGTGAAACTTGCAATCGAGATAAAAATTTGAATCAAGAGTGGAAATAGGGAACGAACCTAAGGAGGATTCCCGGAACCTTGTTATTTCTTATTTATATTCTTCGTTATATTCACACAACTCTTTTACACAATATTGCATTATCAAAACTCATATTCTCTCACCTAATCATTGTCGTTAGTGTTAAAGTTTATACCTTCTTTCGTAATTAACTTGTTTCCCTGTGGAATCGACACCCCAAAACTATACTACAATAACCGTGTTATACTTTGGGCGTAATCAAGGTTCCACAAGCTGCTGACAACATTCTAATAGATCAAGTAGTTCAGGAAATACCACAAGTTCCTGAACAACCAGTTGAACCACAAGCTCCCCTGGGAGACATTGGTACAACATTAAGAAAATCTACTAGAGCCAAGAGATCAACAATTCCTAGTGATTACATTGTGTATCTACAAGAATTTGACTATAATTTTGGAGCAGAAAATGATCCTAAAACTTTTTCACAGGCCATGAGTTGTAAAGGGTCAACCTTGTGGCATGATGCCATGAAGGAAGAGATGAATTCCATGAAAAGCAACGGAGTCTGGGATCTTGTAGAGTTGCCTAATGGGGCGAAAGCCATTGATTGCAAATGGGTCTTTAAGACTAAGAAAGATACATTAGGCAACATTGAGAGATACAAAGTGAGACTCGTTTCTAAAGGATTTACTCAAAAAGAAGGAATCGATTACACGGAGACTTTCTCTTCTGTATCTAAGAAAGATTCTCTTCGTATTATTTTGGCATTAGTTGCTCATTTTGACCTTGAGCTGCAACAAATGGATGTGAAAACTGCATTTCTTAATGGAGATTTGGATGAGGAGGTTTATATGAAACAACTTAAAAGTTTCTCCTCTAATGATGGTGAGCATTTGGTTTGCAAGCTTAAGAAATCCATATATGGTTTAAAACAAGCCTCCTGTCAATGGTATTTTAAATTCAATGAAGTAATTTCTTCATTCAGTTTTGTTGAAAACCCCATGGATCAATGTATATACTAGAAGGTCAGTGGGTGTAAAATTTGTTTTCTTGTTTTATATGTGGATGATATTTTATTTGCAACCAATGATAAGGGCTTGCTGCATGAGGTGAAACAATTTCTCTCTAAAAATTTTGATATTAAAGATATGGGTGAGGCATCTTATGTCATTGGCATTGAGATTCATAGAGATAGACCTCGAGGTATTTTAGGTCTGTCACAAGAAACCTATATCAACAAAGTTTTAGAGAGATTTCGGATGATAGATTGTTCACCAAGTGTAGCTCCCATTGTGAAGGGTGATAGGTTCAATTTGAACCAATGCTCGAAGAACGATTTTGAGAGGGAATCCATGAAGAACATTCCATATGCTTCTGCAGTTGAAAGCCTTATGTTTGCTCAGGTCTGTACTAGACCTGACATCGCATTTGTTGTAGGGATGCTAGGGTGATATCAGAGTAACCCAGGTATAGACCACTGGAGAGCTGCAAAGAAAGTAATGAGGTATCTTCAAGGAACTAAAGACTACAAGCTTATATATAGATAGACGGAAAATCTGGATGTGATTGGCTATTCTGATTCAGACTTTGCTGGCTGTGTTGATTCACGTAAATCAACATTAGGGTACATTTTTCTGATGGCCAGTGGAGCTGTTTCTTGGAGGAGTGTCAAGCAGACATTGACTGCTACTTCTACTATGGAAACCGAGTTCGTCTCCTGTTTTGAGGCCACTTCACATGGTGTATGGCTTAGGAGTTTCATTTCTGGGCTTAGAATCATGGATTCTATATCTAGACCATTGAGAATTTTCTGCGATAATTCAGTTGCTGTCTTTATGGCTAAGAACAATTAAAGTGGATGTCAAAGTAAACACATCGACATTAAGTATTTAGCCATAAGAGAGGGTGTAAAAGAAAAGAAAGTGGTCATTGAACACATTAGCAATGAATTGATGATCGCTGATCCTTTGACTAAAGGCATGCCACCTCTAAAATTCAAGGATCATGTAGAGAAAATGGGACTTGGTTCCACTTTGTAAGTGTATACATACAGTTTATTAATGAAACTCTTACATATTTAGATGTTTTCTCATATCCATGTGCACCTTAATTTCTTTGAGAAAATTCATCTGTAAAGGACCAAGAATAAACATAGGGTTTTTTCATTAAGAAATGTTACCACATGAAGAATAATACTTGAGGAACTAAATGCATCGTAATACATGGAAGGTAATACTCACTCTTAGAGGACTTATCGCCATGATTCATGTATTTACCTCTTAAAAATACATCAATGGGTTTAAGTTAGGTTAAATATATTGACCAAGTGGGAGAATGTAATAAATTCATGATGGTCATTAAGTGGAGGCCATTTCAATATAGTGGAGTCAATTGTGGCCATTAAGTTAAGGCTATTAAGCTCCACAAAGAATTAATTGTGGCTAAATAAATTCAAGCATTAATTGTGGTAATTAAGTGGAGGTAGATGTAATAAATTCGCATTAATTGTGGCAATTAAATGGAGGTAGTTGTAATAAATTCAAGCATTAATTGTGGCAATTAAGTTGAGGCAATTATGCTCCACTAAGAATTATTTGTGGCAAAATTAATTAAATTATTCTTAGTGCATTTCTCCTATAAATAGGATAACCATAGAGCATATGAAGAGTTAGAGTGTTAGAGAGAAAACACAAGGTGTATGCTTAAGGTATGTTGGTTCATATTCTCAATGGTTGTATTGAGAGTATAAGGTATATGTAACCAACCTATATATGGTCCATGTTTAACCCTTTGGCCATCCATTGATTGTGGTAACAAGCGTATGGAATACAGACGGACGGACGTTCTTGATGGAAGAACATGTATAAATACAAGTTTGGTCCCTAGACTCGGGATTATTCATTTTTCTTTCATACACCATCAATTGAAGAGAGTTATGAGAGTCTAGAAGAACCAATATCGAGAGAATAACGGATTGTGTAAGTGAAAAGCTTCAATAACTTGAGGTATGTTTACGGTCTTTATAATTCCGCATTTTAAATTGTCTTGTGTGCTCAATGATTCTATACTTGCTATGCATCTTTTGCATTTGCTAAGGATAAATTACAAGTGCGTAGGTCCTTGGTTAATTGGAGGCGATTTTAATGTTGTGTCTAATTAGAGATAAATCGCGGGTATCATGGCTCCAAAAAGGTCATAAGAATAATAAGTTCTTTCATGCATCTCTCAAAGAGAAACAAATTAGAAAAAAAATTAAAATTAAAAGGGATAATGGATCTTATATTTCGGATGATAAATGAGATTGGGAATGTAGCTTGTGACTACTATCAAAATCTATTTACGGCAGTATGCATGAGCTCTAATAATCATGATCTTCTTTATTGCATTCCTAAATTCATTTCAGACGAAGAAAATACTGAATTATGCAAATTACCACAAGAAGATGAAATCAAAAAATACTGAATTATGCAAATTACCACAAGAAGATGAAATCGAAAAAGCGGCTTATGATCTAAATCTGGACAGTGCCCCTGACGTGGATGGATTTAATGGACATTTCTTTTGCGGCTGTTGGGATATTATTCATGATGATGTAGTAAGGGTTGTTCAGGATTTATTCATAGGTGGATATTTTCCTAGATCATATACGGCCACTAACCTAATTTTAATTCTTAAGGTTGAGAATCTTACTTCCTTATCGGACTTGCACCCTATAAGTCTATGTACATTTATGTACAAGATTTTATTTAAAATACTTACCTCTAGACTTGCACTGCTACTACACCTATTCATCTCAAATGAACAAATAGATGAAAGGAAGAAGTATACACAAAAATATTTGCTTGGCACACTAAATGGTTCAAGACATTAATAATAAAGTACGGGGGTTCTAATATCATCTTCAAAGTTGATATGTCAAAAGCATATAACCGTGTAGATTGGGCTTTCTTGTTAAGTGTGCTTCGTAAATTAGGATTTTGGGATAAATGGTGTGAGTACATATTAAAGTACCTTGGTGGTTCGTTTGGCTTTTTCCAATCCTCCTGTGGTCTCCGTCAAAGAGATCCTTTGTCTCCTTTATTATTTAACATTGCGGAGGAAGTTTTCTTTAGAAATTTTAATGAATGGGTGGAAAAAGGTCTAATAGGAAGGTATAAGGTTTCAGGTCGAGTCCTAGGTATCACACACCTTTTGTACACAGATGACATGCTATTGTTTTTAAATGGTAGAAAAAATTCTGTTAAGGCTTGTTGTATGCTCCTTAAAACTTATAAGGATATTTTGGGTCAAAGAATAAACTGGTCTAAAACCTCGTTTATTGCTAGTACCAATTGTAGTTCTTTGCGAATTGCTAGATTAAGAAATAGTCGGGTCTTAAGTGTAACCTACTACCTATTGCCTACTTGGGTCTACCTTTATTTTAAAGGCAGGAGTTTTAAAAGATACTTTGTTGCTTTACAAGAAAAAATCCAAAAACGATTAGCTTCATTGAAGACAAAATTCCTTTTGGTAGCTGGAAAGTTAACACTAATTAAAAGTGTTCTTAGTTCCATCCCTATACATACACTAGTTATTATTGCTCCTCCGAAAGGGGCCCTTCAAAAGTTGGAACTCTTTATGGAGCTATTTCATGAGAAACAAATATGGTGAACAAATTGAGGCCATGCACTGTCCTTGGTTTAATTCCAAAATTTGGAAATATATTTCTCCAATTGTCATTCATTTGAAAACCAATTCAACTTGGGTGCTTGGTAATGGTAATATAAATTTTTGGAATGAAATCAAACCTAGTGGCATTCTTCCTTTTGAGTCATGTTCTTTTAAAGAAGTTGTTAAAGATAATTCTAAAATGGATCAATTAAAATTTGAGTTTCCTTCCTTTTATGAAGCGGCAAAAAAAGTTCATCTTAATGAAAACCAAGACAAATTAGTTTGGAATCATTCTTCTTCAGGTTTGTTTTCTACAAAGGAGTATGGGTCTTTTATGAGATCAAAAATCTTAAGTTTAGATAGCAAAAAAACAAAGGATCAAATGGATACCTTTAAAGGTATCATGTTTTATCAAAAAATCTGGTTCCTTTCAATCATTGATCACGATTGTCCTCTTGATTGGATATTGTTAAAATTTACACTTTTCTATGGGGTTGTTGGCACATATGGCATATGAGAAATGAATGCTGGCAGGACGGCAAAGCAATATGCCCAACTATCCTAATTAGTAGAATAAGAGATGGTCTTTTAGATAGCAGTGCTATCATCCATCCGAAATCAAATATTTCCTTTTGGTTTTAAAGCAATTCCTCTCAAATTTAAAAAAGAAATTTGGGTCAGATGGAATCATTTACTTAAAGGAAAAATCAAACTTAATTTGGATGGTTCTTGTTCCTCAAAAGGGAGCGCTGGTGGTGGTGTTTTTAGCGCTGCTAATGCTTTTTTGTTGACATATTCTTACTCATTTGATAATTGCTTGAGCAGTCGTTCTGAGGCGAATGCCTCTCTTATTGGTTTACAAATCATGTGTGAGTTGAACATAAAAGTTGATGTTGAATGTGACTCTAAACTCTTGGTTCAATTTATCTTAAGAAAAATAGTTTGTCTATGGGATTTGAAATATATCATCCGTGATATAGAGCATCTTATACCTCGAGGCACCATCATACAACATTTGTACAGGAAAGCTAGTTGTGTTGCTGACTCTCTTGCAAAATGGGGTCCTTCTCATGGAGATCAAAAGATATATGGTCCACTGAAGATCTACCGAAAGCAAGTATAGATGCTTTAAATCTTGATAACTCAAAATTGTAAACATATATGAAAATGTAATTGGTTTATGTACTTTTTTTTCATAGGGTAAGGTATAGGATTCTCCAAGTCTGTTTGGGTATGGACCCTATTATCCCGGTTTGTATGTATAATTTTTTCATATTAATAAAATTTTGTTTTTTTTTATAAAAAAAAAAGACTCATCATAATTGGCTGTGGTGCATTACTTTGACCAAAACTATAACATTCCTTTTTTCTAATTTCTTCTCGTCTCAACAAATGCTCCAGTGTTTCAAAATGGAATACAGCCTCAAATGAACATGGTACGTTCGTATTATTTCATGTTCAATAATCTCAATATTTCTCTACAAAAAAATAATTCTTAATATTTCAGACTTTTAGGTGTGACTCAAAACCTATTTTATCTCAGTCTGCGGCTTATTTCCCTGGTAATGCTTTTGGCCTTTATTTTCAACCATTTACACCAAGCCGGAAAAAATCACTAATTTAATTATTTGTCCTCAAATCATGTTTGAGTAGAACATGAATATTATAACCTACCTCAATTTCTTCCAATACAAAACAACTCTCTTTATTAATAAAAGAATTAATGACTTGATGATTCGATCGCAAATTCCAGAGACCAAGTGTTTTGACAGGATATAATAACAAATGAGTCCAACGCTACTTTTTTAGATAAAATTGGCAGGTAAATAGGTTATCTCACATATCTTCTTAGAAATTGAGCATTGGACCCAGCACACAGAATAAATCTGAATTAGTCCTCACCGCACCTACTTTGGAGGCAAAGCTAAAGACCAATCTACACTCTATGCAATGAAAACATATGTTTAACATTAATAAACTCATATGAATAGACTTGAACCCAAACATTTCTAAAAAAAAAAATGAACGAGCACTTATCATTGAACGAGCGCTTATTGACAGTCAAATGCTACTGATTAATTAGGACTCAAATATGGTCTATATTTTGGAACAGTATTATTTATTTGTTTGTTAAAACAAGTTATCATTATTCGATACAGTGATTGGGAGATCTTGACCGTGATTTTTGCTAAATCACGTCAATTCTTATCATGGGTCAATTTATATTTGGAATAAAATCTCAGAAGACAATAAAAAAAAAAAAAAAAAATCAGAATTATACAAACCTACCACAACCACAATTATTGAGATTATTCCACATTGATATGAACTTGCGTGCACATGCATATGAGAGGTGGCCTGCCTTGACATTAGCATCTGTTTGTTTGTTGAGCTTTACCAAATGGAAATAACTTTACCAGAATCATTAGTATTTTACTCTTGTTTCTGCTTCCTGATTGAATTAATTTATGTAATTTTGCTAGAAATTGTCTGGTTTGGTATTTTTGGAGAAATTATTAGGTGGGTCAGGTCTATCATATCAGTCATAAATTTGACCTGTTAACTTGTGTCATGTTGAGGCACATATAACCTTGGTTAACCATAACCCGCTTAGTTGATTCAGAAAAATATACTCATTTTACTGATGTGAGGCAAATTGATAAGTTGGATCTATACAGTTGACGTGGTAGGCCCCAATTAATTGAGAATTTCTCTCATTTTTGGAGTATGTATAGCATTCTAACCATTTTGTCATGTTATATTTTTAAAAAAACCAGAACAATCTGAAGTTGCAGCCAATAAAAAACCCTGGGGAGCTATTTGAATGGGAAGACATACAAAAGATGAAGTTTTCTTGGAATGTAATGTATGAAGTGATGAGACTCACACTGCTGCTTCAGGGAACTTTCAGAGAGGCTTTAACTGATTTTACATATGCTGGTTATAACATTCCAAAAGGCTGGAAGGTATGTGATATTACCATTTCTAATATTTTTTATCTGAGTCCGAGTCATTTTCAGTGTCCATGGGATCAATGTCCTGGTCAATGGATGTCTTATGAGCAAGATCTATGACATGACATCCAACGATAAGGGCATTGGTCTTCCAATCATAGAAGAGGATTGTATCTTATTTTTGCTATTTTTAAAATCTTGCAGATTTATTGGACACTTAGTACAACGAACAAGAACCCAGAATACTTTTCAAACCCAGAAAAATTTGTTCCATCAAGATATGAGGAAGGAAACACTTTCCCTCCTTTCACATTTGTACCTTTTGGAGGAGGACCAAGAATGTGCCCAGGAAAAGAGTATGCTCGGTTAGCAATACTCACTTTTGTGCACAATGTGGTGAACAAGTTTAAGTGGGAGTTGTTGAATCATAAGGAAAAGATTATTGGTGATATGATGCCAACTCCAGAGAAAAGATTAGTATTAAACAATTTTTATTAGCTTCTGAAAGTCCATACTTTGAACAACATGTAAAAGAAAATAAAGTGACCATTGAACACATTAGTACTGAATTGATGATCGCTGATCCTTTGACTAAAGACATGCCACCTCTGAAATTCAAGAATCATGTAGAGACAATGGGACTTGGTTCCACTTTGTAAGTGTATACATACAGTTTATTAATGAAACTCTTACATATTTAGATGTTTTCTCATATTCATGTGCACCTTAATTTCTTTAAGAAAATTCATCTGTAAATGACCAAGAATAAACATAGGGTTTATTCATTAAGAAATGTTACCACATGAAGAATAATACTTGAGGAACTAAATGCATCGTAATACATGGAAGGTAATACTCACTCTTAGAGGACTTATCGCCATGATTCATGTATTTACTTATTAAAAATACATCAATGGGTTTAAGTTAGGTTAAACATATGGACCAAGTGGGAGATTGTAATAAATTCATGATTACCATTAAGTGGAGGCCATTTCAATATGGTGGAGTCAATTGTGGCCATTAAGTGAAGGCCATTAAGCTCCACAAAGAATTAATTATGGCCAAATAAATTCAAGCATTAATTGTGGCAATTAAGTGGAGGTAGATGTAATAAATTCAAGCATTAATTGTGGCAATTAAGTGGAGGCAATTATGCTCCACTAAGAATTAATTGTGGCCAAATTAATTCAATTATTCTTAGTGCATTTCTCCTATAAATAGGATAACCATAGAGCATATGAAGAGTTAGAGTGTTAGAGAGAAAACACAAGGTGTATGCTTAAGGTATGTTGGTTCATATTCTCAATGGTTGTATTGAGAGTATAAGGTATATGTAACCAACCTATATATGGTCCATGTTTAAGCCTTTAGCCATCCATTGATTGTGGTAACAAGCGTATGGAATACGGACAGACGTTCTTGATGGAAGAACATGTATAAATACAGGTTTGGTCCCTAGACTCGGGATTACTCATTTTTCTTTCACACATCATCAATTAAAGAGAGTTCTGAGAGTCTAAAAGAACCAATATCGAGAGAATAGCGGATTGTGTAAGTGAAAAGCTTCAATGGCTGGAGGTATGTTTACGGTCTTTATAATTTTGCATTTAATCTATATGCTATTTAAGTTGTTTAGCATGTTTAGATTATATTTAAATTCTTACATTTGGTATCAGAGCATTGTTCCCCTCTGCCTTGAAGTATTAAGCAATATGTAATACTTTCGATTTATACCCGAAAAATAATTTGATTTCAAAGTTTTTTTTTTCGAGTATTTTTATAGAAAATAATGTTAGAAATCATTAGGAAATTTGATTTCTAGTATTTCTGAGTTTTAAAAATCTTGCATTGGTATCCTGGAAGCCAAGATTTAGTTGAGTTTTGAAAACGGGTCAAAAACGACCCAACTGAAGGTTGAAGACAATTGGTTTAAGAAAATATCTTGCAATTTCCAAATTCGTTAATTTTTCAGAAATACTATGTATATTTGGAAGTTCAAGATTTTTTGCCTAATTTTATGAATTTTCACTGTTGCATATGATTTGTAATTATTTGCAAAAATAAAGTTATGGACCCTTATAAGTATTTATTTTATTTATGTGCTTAAAATTATGTGTTATGTATGTATAACTTTTTTTTTTAGTTACGCATGCAATTTAAATTTAAATAGTTTTAGGGCATAAATAATTTAATGTGGGCATGTATTTTTAATTTTGGTGATTATTTTGCTCAAATTAAGATTATGCATATATACTATTTATGTTAGTTCTATATATACAATTTGATTAAATGCTCATTTTTTGCATGTTTTTTGTTTTTCAATTCATGCTTTTAGAATGAGTTTATTTTATGCAATGAATTAAATTAAGTGCATAATATTATGTTTAATTATGCAATTTATGTTTTATTTATGAGAGTTTTATTTACATATGATAACATATTATTAAGTTTAGATATTGTTAGATTATGTAAACTTAGGTTATTCTCATAAAACTTAATTTGTGCATAACACATTAAGGTTCATAATATATTAATACGAACAATTAAGTTAAAAATTATGAATAATTCATAACAATTTGATGAGAATCAACAAGCACTACCTTTCTTTAATCTCAATAAATGCACATTCTTGTTGACTACCCCATTTAAAACCCACGGATTTTTTAACAATTTCAGTGAGTGGTGCGGGTAGTGTACTGAAATCTTTGACAAATCGTCGATAAAAACTAGCTAAACCATGAAAACTTCTTACCTCCGTGATTGACTTAGGTGTGGGCCATCTTCGAAAACCTATCAACAACCACAAAAATCGAATCCCTACCTTTCCTTGACCTAGGCAAGCCTAAAACAAAGTCCATAGAAATATCTACCCAAGGCGCACTAGGTACGGGTAGAGGAGTGTATAATCAATGTGGTAGGACTCTAGATTTAGCCTGCCTACATGTAACGCATCTAGCACAAACTCTCTCCACATCACGTTTCATCTTTGGCCAAAAAAAATGTTCATGCAACACATCTAAAGTCTTCCTTACACCAAAATGACCCATCAAACCACCGAACTATTAGGCACACAAAGTCTATTCTCTCTAAACAAGTATTGGGTAAGTATTCCAATATTGTTTGTCGGGTCTCAAAGCATGTCGATGAGGTTCGCATCACAATTTGTAGTTGGCATAAGACAGCATGATCTGAGACAATGCTCTGTCTAAGGATTCTGGTTTTTAATGAGGCTTTGTCCCGACCAATTATCCTGGGAGCACTCTTAGTGATTGCTTATTGTGTTACTGCGTAATTGTTCTTAGGCATTAAGTATAGCCTAAAATATAGTAAATATAAATGTTTAGTAAACCATATAATTTTAAATATTTAAGGAGTAGCCACAGCATCTTTAATCATATAAAATTATATATTAAGTGGATTAGGATCACTTAATGGACATTAATTGTAATTATTTATATAAATATAATGATTTTACCCCACAGGGATTTTATTATGTTAATATAATTAATTAGGATAATATATTAAAATTAGTTTTTCTTAATTTACCCACAGGAGTTAAGAATAATTAATTTAGTAGTTTTATCATAAAGTTTAAAGATAGAAAAACATCAAACTGTAATCATAATATACATTATGAATTTAGTAAAAATAGTTTGATAAAATCTATCATAAAGTATAAAGAATCTTATTGAATTAAAAATTTAGCCCATAGGTAATTTTTAATGGAATTAGATTCAATTTTAGCGTGTTTTTACATTGGTAAAATATGCAATTTAGAAAATAAGACATCAAATCTTGACATAAGCTTTTGAACTTTATGCAGTTTCTCAACCCACTAGTTTCTCTGATATCCGTTGTGACATACCCGAACTTAGGGGAGATAACTATAAGGTATGGAATGAGAGGATTCTCCTCCATCTAGGGTAGATGGACATAGATTATACTATTAGGAAGGACGAACCACCGGCAATTGCCGATAATAGCACTCCAGCAGCCGTCACGCTATATGAGCGATGGGAGCGATCCAATCAACTCAGCGTTATGTTTATTAAGAATAAGATAACTGTTGGTATACGTGGTTCTGTCGATCAGCATGAGAAAGTCCGTGATTTGATGAAACCCATTGACAATCAATTCATCACTTCAGAAAAGGCATTAGCAAGCACTCTGATAATGAGATTATCATCCCTCAGACTCACCAGCATAAAAGGTGTGTGCGAGCACATAATGCAAATGTGTGACATTGCAGCTCAACTTAAGAAACTTAAGGTTGATATTTCAGAGTCCTTCCTGGTGCACTACATTCTGAACACCCTTCCAACTAAGTATGGGTCTTTCAAAATCTCGTACAACACATAAAGACAAATGGTTAATCAATGAATTAATGACCATGTGTGTTCAAGAAGAAGAGAGGCTTGTGATGGAACTGTGTGAGAGTGCAATGCTGGCTACTACCCGTGGGAAAGACATATTAGAACCAACTTCGTTTGTTTGTTATGAATCTAATATGGTTAATGTTAATATTAACACCTGATGGATTGATTCTGGATCTACAATCCATATTGCAAACTCCTTGCAAGGTATGCAAAACCTAAGGAAGCCAGTGGGAAATGAGCAAAGCATCTTATCAAGCAACAAGATGGGCTCACATGTGGAGGCGATTGGAACTTGCATTTTAACTTTAAGTAGTGGCTTTATTTTAAAATTGGAAATGACCTTTTATGTACCAAGTTTCTCACGAAACTTTATTTCTATTTCCAGACTTATACCATTAGGATATTCCTTTAATTTTCAAGACATATCTTTCAGTTTATTTTATAAAACTGATTGTGTTGGGAATGGTATTTTGGCTGATGGTCTTTATCGTCTTTATTTACAAAATGATGTCATTTATAGTTCAATGCATGTTCACACTGGCGTTAAAAGGTGTAATATTAACGAGGACTCCTCTATGTTATGGCATCGGAGATTAGGACATATCTCCATAGAAGGGATACTTAGTTCTCTAGATCATACTGATTTTGAGACTTGTGTGGACTGCATTAAGGGAAAGCATACCAACAAGTCCAAGAAAGGTGCTAATAGGAGTTCAAACATATTAGAAATCATTCATACTGATATATGTTATCCAGACATTGACGCACATGGTCAGAAATATTCCGTCACTTTTATCGATGATTACTCACGATATATGTATATCTATTTGCTACATAAGAAAAATGAAGCATTGGATGCCTTCAAAGTCTTTAAGGCTGAAGTAGAGAACCAATACAGAAAGCAAATACAAATTGTGAGATCCGATAGAGGTGGAGAATATTATGGTAGATACACAGAAAGTGGACAAGCACCTGGCTTTTTTGCCAAGTTTCTTTAAAAACATGGGATTGTTACCCAATACACTATGCCTGGTTCCCCGGACCAGAATGGTGTTGCAAAAAGAAGAAACCAAACATTGATGGACATGGTGCGGAGTATGCTTAGCAACTCTAACTTTTCTACATCCTTGTGGACTGAAGCACTAAAGACGGCTGCATATATATTAAACCGAGTTCCAACCAAGGCTTTTCCCCAAACGCCATTTAAATTATGGAAAGGTGGGAAACTGAGTTTGCGACATATGCGCGTTTGGGGATGTCTGTCTGAGGTGAGGATTTATAACCCACAAGAGAAGAAACTAGATTTGAGGACCATTAGTGGGTATTTTGTTGGATATGCCGAAAGGTCCAAGAGTTACAGGTTTTATTGTCCAACTCATACTACTAGGATTGTGGAATAAAAAAATGCTAAATTTATGGAGAATGACATGATCAGTTGGAGGTATCGGTTCAGGAAATTAGTTCCTGCACATGATCATACAGAACCTGCACATGATCATACAGAATCTCAACCTTCATCAAATGATAGATTGGTTATAATTCATAGCACGCCTCAAGTACAAGCTCGTGTTGACCAATCGATCATTGAGGTTCCACAAGCTGCTGACAACATTCTAATAGATCAAGTAGTTCAGGAAATACCATAAGTTCCTGAACAACCAGTTGAACCACAAGCTCCATTGGGAGACATTGGTATAACATTAAGAAAATCTACTAGAGTCAGGAGATCAGCAATTCCTAGTGATTGCATTGTGTATCTACAAGAATTTGACTATAATTTTGGAGCAGAAAATGATCCTGAAACTTTTTCACAGGCCATGAGTTGCAAAGGGTCAACCTTGTGGCACGATGCCATGAAGGAAGAGATGAATTCCATGAAAAGCAACAGAGTCTGGAATCTTGTAGAGTTGCCTAATGGGGAAAAAACCATTGATTGCAAATGGGTCTTTAAGACTAAGAAAGTTACATTAGGCAACATTAAGAGATACAAAGTGAGACTCGTTGCTAAGGGATTTACTCAAAAATAAGGAATCGATTACATGGAGACTTTCTCTCCAGTATCTAAGAAAGATTCTCTTCGTATTATTTTGGCATTAGTTGCCCATTTTGACACTGAGCTGCAATAAATGAATGTGAAAACCGCATTTCTTAATGGAGATTTGGAGGAGGAGGTTTATATAAAACAACTTGAAGGTTTCTCCTCTAATGATGGTGAGCATTTGGTTTGCAAGCTTAAAAAATTCATATACGGTTTAAAACAAGCCTCCCGTCAATGGAATTTTAAATTCAATAAAGTAATTTCTTCATTTGGTTTTGTTGAAAACCCCATGGATCAATGTATATACTAGAAGGTCAGTTGGAGTAAAATTTGTTTTCTTGTTTTATATGTGGATGATATTTTACTTGCAACCAATGATAAGGGCTTGCTGCATGAGGTGAAACAATTTCTCTCTAAAAATTTTGATATTAAAGATATGGGTGAGGCATCTTATGTCATTGGCATTGAGATCCATAGAGATAGACCTCAAGGTGTTTTAGGTCTGTTACAAGAAACCTATATCAACAAAGTTTTAGAGAGATTTCGGATGATAGATTGTTCACCAAGTATAGCTCCCATTGTGAAGGGTGATAGGTTCAATTTGAACCAATGCTCGAAGAACGATTTTGAGAGGGAATCCATGAAGAACATTCCATATGCTTCTGCAGTTGGAAGCCTTATGTATGCTCAGGTCTGTACTAGACCTGACATCGCATTTGTTGTAGGGATGCTAGGGTGATATCAGAGTAACCCAGGTATAGACCACTGGAGAGCTGCAAAGAAAGTAATGAGGTATCTTCAAGGAACTAAATACTACAAGCTTATATATAGATAGACGGAAAATCTGGATGTGATTGGCTATTCTGATTCAGACTTTGCTGGCTGTGTTGATTCACGTAAATCAACATTAGGGTACATTTTTCTGATGGCCAGTGGAGCTGTTTCTTGGAGGAGTGTCAAGCAGACATTGACTGCTACTTCTACTATGGAAACCGAGTTCGTCTCCTGTTTTGAGGCCACTTCACATGGTGTATGGCTTAGGAGTTTCATTTCTGGGCTTAGAATCATGGATTCTATATCTAGACGATTGAGAATTTTCTGCGATAATTTAGTTGCCGTCTTTATGGCTAAGAACAATAAAAGTGGAAGTCAAAGTAAACACATCGACATTAAGTATTTAGCCATAAGAGAACGTGTAAAAGAAAAGAAAGTGGTCATTGAACACATTAGCACTGAATTAATGATCGCTGATCCTTTGACTAAAGGCATGCCACCTCTGAAATTCAAGAATCATGTAGAGAAAATGGGACTTGGTTCCACTTTGTAAGTGTATACATACAGTTTATTAATGAAACTCTTACATATTTAGATGTTTTCTCATATTCATGTGCACCTTAATTTCTTTGAGAAAATTCATCTGTAAAGGACCAAGAATAAACATAGGGTTTATTTATTAAGAAATGTTACCACATGAAGAATAATACTTGAGGAACTAAATGCATCATAATACATAGAAGGTAATACTCACTCTTAGAGGACTTATCGCCATGATTCATGTATTTACTTCTTAAAAATACATCAATGGGTTTAAGTTAGGTTAAATATATGGACCAAGTGGAAGAATGTAATAAATTCATGATGGTCATTAAGTGGAGGTCATTTCAATATGGTGGAGTCAGCTGTGGTCATTAAGTGAAGGCCATTAAGCTCCACAAAGAATTAATTGTGTCCAAATAAATTCAAGCATTAATTGTGGCAATTAAGTGGAGGTAGATATAATAAATTCATGAATTAATTGTGGCAATTAAATGGAGGTAGATGTAATAAATTCAAGCATTAATTGTGGCAATTAAGTGGAGGCAACTATGCTCCACTAAGAATTAATTGTGGCCAAATTAATTCAATTATTCTTAGTGCATTTCTCTTATAAATAGGATAACCGTAGAGCATATGAAGAGTTAGAGTGTTAGAGAGAAAACACAAGGTGTATGCTTAAGGTATGTTGGTTCATATTCTCAATGGTTGTATTGAGAGTATAAGGTATATGTAACCAACCTATATATGGTCCATGTTTAACCCTTTGGCCATCCTTTGTTTGTGGTAACAAGTGTTTGGAATACGGACATATGTTTTTTATGGAAGAACATGTATAAATATAGGTTTGGTCCCTAGACTCGGGATTACTCATTTTTCTTTCATACACCATCAATTGAAGAGAGTTCTGGGAGTCTAGAAGAACCAATATCGAGAGAATAGCAGATTGTGTAAGTGAAAAACTTCAATGGCTGGAGGTATGTTTACAGTCTTTATAATTCCGCATTTAATCTATATACCATTTAAGTTGTTTAACATGTTTAGATTATATTTAAATTCTTATATCTAGATCATCAAAAATCACCAATAAATGATAAACACAATAATATGAAATATTCGAGGTGTTGGTAATCCTAATAAACTTGGATTATTAAGAAAAATGATTAAGGAACACAGTCCATCTCTTGTGGTATTGCTAGAAACTAAACACCAAGGGGAAGCTCTACAATGATTTGCTAGAAAAATAAAATTCCCAAATTTTACTCATGGTAATCCAATCAACTCACACATATGGATACTTTGGAAAGACGATTTAAAATTGGATGTCATAGATATTATGAACAAATCTATTTCGGTTAAATTGTCTTGTGTGCTCCATGATTCTATACTTGCTATGCATCTTTTGCGTATGCTAAGGATAAATTACAAGTGCGTAGGTCCTTGGTTAATTGGAGGTGATTTTAATGTTGTCTCTAATTAGAGATAAATCGCGGGTATCATGGCTCCAAAAAGGTTATAAGAACAATAAGTTCTTTCATGCGTCTCTCAAAGAGAAACAAATTAGAAAAAAATTTTAAATTAAAAGGGATGATGGATCTTATATTTCGGATGATAAATGAGATTGGGAATGTAGCTTGTGACTACTATCAAAATCAATTTACGGCAGTATGCATGAGCTCTAATAATCATGACCTTCTTTATTGCATTCCTAAATTCATTTTAGACGAGCAAAATATTGAATTATGCAAATTACCACAAGAAGATGAAATCAAAAAAGTGGTTTATGATCTAAATCTGGACAGTTCCCTTGACGTGGATGGATTTAATGGACATTTCTTTTGCGGCTGTTGGGATATTATTCATGATGATGTAGTAAGGGTTGTTCAGGATTTATTCATAGGTGGATATTTTCCTAGATCATATACGGCTACTAACCTAATTTTAATTCTTAAGGTTGAAAATCTTACTTCCTTATCGAACTTGCGCCCTATAAGTCTATGTACATTTATGTACAAGATTTTATCTAAAATACTTACCCCTAGACTTGCACTACTACTACACCTATTCATCTCAAATGAACAAACAGATGAAAGGAAGAAGTATACACAAAAATATTTGCTTGGCACACTAAATGGTTCAAGACATTAATAATAACATACGGGGTTCTAATATCATCTTCAAAGTTGATATGTCAAAAGCATATAACCGTGTAGATTGGGCTTTCTTGTTGAGTGTGCTTCATAAATTAGGATTTTGGGATAAATGGTGTGAGTACATATTAAAGTACCTTGGTGGTTCGTTTGGCTTTTTCCAATCCTCCCATGGTCTCCATCAAAGAGATCCTTTGTCTCCTTTATTATTTAACATTGTGGAGGAAGTTTTCTTTAGTAATTTTAGTGAATGGGTGGAAAAAGGTCTAATAGGAAGGTATAAGGTTTCAGGTCGAGTCCTAGGTATCACACACCTTTTGTACACAGATGACATGCTATTGTTTTTAAATGGTAGAAAAAATTCTGTCAATGCTTGTTGTATGCTCCTTAAAACTTATAAGGACATTTCGGGTCAAAAAATAAACTGGTCTAAAAGCTCGTTTATTGCTAGTACCAATTGTAGTTCTTCGCGAATTGCTAGATTAAAAAATTGGTCGGGTCTTAAGCGTAACCTACTACCAATTGCCTACTTGGGTCTACCTTTATTTTAAAGACATGAGTTTTAAAAGATACTTTGTTGCTTTACAAGAAAAAATCCAAAAACGATTAGATTCATGGAAGACAAAATTCCTTTTGATAGCTGGAAAGTTAACACTAATTAAAAGTGTTCTTAGTTCCATCCCTATACATACACTAGTTGTTATTGCTCCTCCAAAAGGGGCCCTTCAAAAGTTGGAACTCTTTATGGAGCTATTTCATGAGAAAAAAATATGGTGAACAAATTGAGGGCATGCACTGTCCTTGGTTTAATTCCAAAATTTGGAAATATATTTCTCCAATTGTCATTCATGTGAAAACCAATTTAACTTGGGTGCTTGGCAATGGTAATATCAATTTTTGGAATGAAATCAAACCTAGTGGCATTCTTCCTTTTGAGTCATGTTCTTTTAAAGAAGTCGTTAAAGATAATTCTAAAATGGATCAATTAAAATTTGAGTTTCCTTCCTTTTATGAAGCGGCAAAAAAAGTTCATCTTAATGAAAACCAAGACAAATTAGTTTGGAATCATTCTTCTTCAGGTTTGTTTTCTACAAAGGAGTATGGCTCTTTTATAAGATCAAAAATCTTAAGTTTAGATGAGCCAAAAAAAAAAGGATCAAATGGATACCTTTAAAGGTATCATGTTTTATCAAAAAATCTGGTTCCTTTCTGATGCAGGAGGATCCGAGTCAGATGATGCTGAGTTGTCAGATGGCAAATGGGCAACCTAGGTCGGTTTACATCGTTTAGCAGGCCATGGGCTTGGATTGGGCCCTGAAGACCCTAGTCTGATTGGAAACGGGCTTCCAGGCAAAACTTAGTGTGTTGCACTAATCATTATCGTTTTTAAGCTAAAAAACGACGTTTAGACCTTCAAATTAGCAATTTTTAAGAAACTTTTTATTTTGTTTAATTTAAATTCGGCCTTAATTTAATTTTCCTATTTTAGCTTCGACCTTATAAATAAGGTCTTAGGGTTTCGTAATTATTATTATTGAATTTACATAATTTTAAATAAAATATCAGAGCTGTTTCTCGGTATTGTTTTAGGATTTTTCTTATGTTACTCCTTGTGAACTATCTGTTTGACTAGCCTGCAGAATAATCGCTATTCTGCCCAGCGTCAGTTGGTATCAGAGCTTCAGCATCTTCCTGGGGTGAGATTTCATCAGTTTTCTTGGCTGGTGATCGTGGTCGTGGTCGTCACAGGCAGGTTCCGAACGAGGAAGCTCCACGCCGTGATCGTAACGTTCAAGATGTGATGATTGAGGATTTACAGAGGCAAGTTGCAAAGTTAACCCAGCGTCTAACGGTGCAGAATTTCGGTGATCGTGAGATGAAAGATCACGATTCCGATTTCAGTTTCGAAAACCCGTATTACACTCCTGCTTGATTTGGGGAACGCCATGGTCGGGAGGATCATTATGGAGATCTCGGTTTCAGAGTGGATTTGCCGCTGTTAGCAGAGTTTTCTGACTTGATACCAGAGGATCTTCCTCCTGGGTTGCCGCCTGATATCTTTAATGTGAAACACTTGAGTCCTTGTTTTGGGGATTCTGATATGGCTATTGTGAACTCGAGGACGAGTTCCTTCCAACACGGGGCGACTGATGCAAGAGGATCCGAGTCAGATGATGCTGAGTTGTCAGATGGCAAATGGGCTACCTAGGTCGGTTTACATCGTTTAGCAGGCCATGGGCTCGGATTGGGCCCTGAAGACCCTAGTCTGATTGGAAACGGGCTTCCAGGCAAAACTTAGTGTGTTGCACTAATTATTATTGTTTTTAAGCTAAAAAAATGATGTTTAGACCTTCAAATTAGCAGTTTTTATGAAACTTTTTATTTTATTTAATTTAAATTCAACCTTAATTTAATTTTCTTATTTTAGCTTCGACCTTATAAATAAGGTCTTAGGGTTTCGTAATTATTATTATTGAATTTGTATAATTTTAAATAAAACATCAGAGTTGTTTCTCGGTATTGTTTTAGAATTTTTCTTGTGCTACATTCTGTGAACTATCTATTCGACTAGCCTGCAGAATAATCGCTATTCTGCCCAGTATCACATTCAATCATTGATCATTAATTGGTTGAGTAATGCACGATTGTCCTCTTGATTGGATATTGTTAAAATTTACACTTTTCTATGGGGTTGTTGGCACATTTGGCATATGAGAAATGAATATAGGCAGGATGGCAAAGCAATATGCCCAACTATCCTAATTAGTAGAATAAGAGATGGTCTTTTAGATAGCAATGCTATCATCCATCCGAAATCAAATATTTCCTTTTGGTTTTAAAGTAATTCCTCTCAGATTTAAAAAAGAAATTTGGGTCAGATGGAATCATTTACTTAAAGGAAAAATCAAACTTAATTTGGATGGTTCTTGTTCCTCAAAAGGGAACGCTGGTGGTGGTGTTTTTAGCGCTGCTAATGCTTTTTTGTTGACATATTCCTACTCATTTGATAATTGCTTGAGCAGTCATTCTGAGGCGAAAGCCTTTCTTATTGGTTTACAAATCATGTGTGAGTTGAACATAAAAGTTGATGTTGTTGAATGTGACTCTAAACTCTTAGTTCAATTTATCTTAAGAAAAATAGTTTGTCTATGGGATTTGAAATATATCATCCGTGATATAGAGCATCTTATACCTCGAGGCACCATCATACAACATTTGTACAGGAAAGCTAGTAGTGTTGCTGACTCTCTTGCAAAATGGTGTCCTTCTCATGGAGATCAAAAGATATATGGTCCAATGAAGATCTACCGAAAGCAAGTATAGATGCTTTAAATTTTGATAACTCAAAATTGTATACATGTATGAAAATGTAATTGGTTTATGTACTTGTTTTTCATAGGGTAAGGTATAGGATCCTCCGAGTCTGTTTGGGTATAGACCCTATTATCCCGGTTTGTATGTATAATTTTTTCATATTAATAAAATTTTGTTTTTTTTTTAAAAAAAAGACTCATCATGGGAGAGAATTGTATCTTATTTTTGCTATTTTTAAAATATTGCAGATTTATTGGACACTTAGAACCACGAACAAGAACCCAGAATACTTTTCAAACCCAGAAAAATTTGTTCCATCAAGATATGAGGAAGGAAACAGTTTCCCTCCTTTCACATTTGTACCTTTTGGAGGAGGACCAAGAATGTGCCCAGGAAAAGAGTATGCTCGGTTAGCAATACTCACTTTTGTGCACAATGTGGTGAACAAGTTTAAGTGGGAGTTGTTGAATCATAAGGAAAAGATTATTGGTGATATGATGCCAACTCCAGAGAAAAGATTAGTATTAAACAATTTTTATTAGCTGCTGAAAGTCTATACTTTGAACAACTAGTCAAACCTTTTTCATTATTTTGTGTATTGTTGGAACAAGAAAATTGGTAGGAAAAACATTTACTCTTTTTCACTTTTCATTTTATATATTGGTGGGGAGGGAATTTAATCCAGGTCTTGTAAATAAAATGTCCAAAAGTGACTGCTAAGTCAAAAGGTTCCCGTCTTTCACCTTGTTCTTCTGTTTTCATTTAATAATGAAAAATTAGTTTTAGTTAATGATGCACTTTTATGTAACTCTATTCTTCATATATTTTACTTTTATCCCTTTTTTTATATTGGTGAGGAGGAAGATTAAATCCAGGTATATAAAGTGTTCAAAAGTAACTGTTGCTCCTATCATCTTCCCTTTTCTTTTTCAACCCATTCTTCTTCGACCTTAAGTTTAACTTCCATTTTCTTTTCTGCTTTCAAATACTTAAGAAATTAAAAATTGCTAGTTTTGGGTGGCTAAAAAACCCTCAATTATACAATGATGAAATAACCTTTTATGTATTAATGTTATGGTCAAATAACCTTTCATATAAAATTGTTTTTTAAATTTATTTATATAAATATAATTACCTTTTATTTTACAAGAAAATAATATGAGATGTGTTTGATCACGTTAGTTTTGTATGGTTCGACTTGATCAACTTATTGGGAGCAATGTAAATAAGACTGCGTTTGAGAAACAAAAGTTACATAAACGAAGTGATGCTATAAAAATCATCATCAACTGAGGAATTACCACAGCAGTAGAAATCACAATTTGGAGAGAACTCACTGCAACCCACCCATAATCAATTCACAAATATCTCTCACATATTTGTCTCAATTTTTATTTTATTTTCCTATAAGCTTCATTGGTATCAGAGCTTGTTTTTGGAACTGAAGATACCAAATGTATTAACCATTAACATCCCAAAACAAAAAGCCCTTCAAGGGGGAATTTCAACAGACAGCTTATCAAGCCTAGCCATTTTTGCAATCCAGTCTGCAACTTAGTTTGCAGATCTCTTAACAGCAGAAACACAAAAAGAAGAGTGTGTGTGCTAAGAATGATTCGTATCCTTGCATCAATTTTATTCCAGCCTAATTTCTTTACAACAATAATTTATTCTGCCAACCAAGTGTAGAATGCAAACTGACTATAGAGTTTATAATTTTCATCGCATCTAACTTCTCAGCAGGGCTGTCAATCCCTTTTTAATTCGAACATTATCAATATTGTAAGTCTCAAGTTGATTATCGAGTCCCATAACTTAGATTGGTAGAATTGATTACAGTTTACAAAAAAAGTAACATCAGTTTTGTGCTTGGCACTTTAATGGAATGACTCATGTAATCAATATGACAGGAAAAGGAAAATGGATTGACTAATCTCAAAGGAAGAGGGGCAAGAATTGGTGATTAAAATTATTTCATTGCGTGTAACTGAAACTCAAAAAGAGTAGAAATATACAACAGTCAAACTTTCAAAAGGGCTTTTAGAAGTGCTGGAGCAGAAGTTGCAGTTCATTATCTTCAATTTGCCACCAAAGAAAGCAATAGATTCAGCATTTTTCCTGAAGCATATAAGTCCATGACAAAAATCAGCTTCTTTCTTTTCTTGAAGGAAATTAAGGTTCACCAATACTAGTACGCACACTAAGCAAAAAGGCTGCTACAGAGGGAAACAAATACAAACTAAGAAAACAACAAAACTACAACTGTAAAATATCCCCCATGACTATTACGTTCATGTTCTTGGACAAAACTACAACTGTAAAGTTGGAATGTTTAATTTTAGTTACAAGCTCTTGCTTGTGTGCACCGAAGTCGTAATGGCACTAGATTTATATTTTATACTCTAAATGAACAAGGAGATAGTAGACTGCAAAAGTGATTAGCCCTCACAACTACGTACTCAGGACCAATCCAAATCTCTATTGCAACCCCCTAGAGACTTAACATGAACAGTGAAATCGATTGGTAGTGTCAAGTTTCACTGAAGTAATTCACAGACAAATATAATTCTAAAACTATCTTTTTGTTACAAGGAACTCATGGGTAAGATCTGTCATGACCAAAGGGGAACACAGCCTCCCACACCCCAACCCAAATACAGAAAGCATATGCTTCAGCATTATTTTCAATGGTTCACTGACAGAGACATGGTTTTCTCTCGGCTGCAAAAAAAAAAAAAAAAAAAATCACCAGAAAAAGGGGAGAGACGAGAAAGCCTTGAATCAATGGTTCACTGACAGAGACAATTGGTCTCTAATTAATGAAACCATTTATTTTTAGGAAAACAATCGATGAGTATGTTCTTTAAAACTTGGGCTATTAGCTGATGAATGCCACACATTTTGGGGTTGGGGTCTGATTCAAAGAGATTGATTTCTTGGTGTGGTTCTTCTTCCTCCTCAACAAAACTGAAAGTCATACAGGGTTCAGCTTCAATTTCAAGGTGTTGTTCTTCTTCTTCCTCAGCTTCAATATGAGCATCTTCTTCTAACATTTGTTCCCAAACATTTTCATTGATGACACCACACTTTGAGGACAGCTCCATTGGATCATAAGAAGAGCTGCCTGGTAGCATCATGGTGGATTTGTACTCATTCTTTCCATCTTCAGCATACACTAGGCGGACCCCACAGCTTTTCACCTTACACTCAACAGTGTAGTGTATTGGATAAAATTCAAATGAGACCTCGTCAGAGGTCACAATGTTATCATCATCTGCAAAATATTCGAGGAGATCTGTGAATTCTTTGTAGAAGATGAGCATGTGGTCTGACCCAAAAACTAGAGTTTCAAATCTCCAAAATTCCCATCTGAAATCACTCTCATGTTCACCATAACGGTATTTGCATCGAATGTCCCCGAATGTGTGCTCGACTGCAACCACAACGCAGAAAGCAAAACCCAGGAATCTGCCAAAAGACCAACGCGGAGGCAGCTGGATAGTTATGGAAGACCCTCTACTTCTATAACTGAACCACAATGGAACTTCATCTCCCGGTAAACAAATTCTAACATAAAATTGCATTTTGCACAAATCCTGTACAAGAAAAAACATGATATTTAAAAAGAGAATTATGAGAAAAAGAAACACAGACAAAGAGAGAGGTGACCTCATCAATATCGTATTGTTTTGCCATATGTTGAATTCTCTGTAATGAATTTTCCATGATGTTATTGCATGCATCTCTATCAAGTTTGAAGCAATTACTAAATGCATGGTTCTCTGCCATACTAAAATTCTTGTCAGGAAGTTGTTTGAAGCATTGTGGTATTGTCTGCAGTGACGTGCAATCATGTGAATGCAAATATTGTAGTCTCCCCGGAAGCTCCGGTAATGATTGAAGTCTCTTGCAATAGCTTAGGTCAAGTGAAAATAGGAAGGAAAGTTGTTTGATACTTGGAGTTATGACCTCTAGACCTTCCAATTCTGAAAGATGAAGGATTTTAAGATTGGTCAAATGCATAATGGAGGATGGCAACTGTTGTATCTCCAAGAATTCTGGGAAACTCTCCAGTTTTGAGCAGCCTGAAAGATGAAACTTTCTGAGGGACTTCAAGTTAATTGATGGGAGACTCTTGAGCCTTTTGCAGTTCCTCATATAGAAAATATTCACTGCAGAGAGACAGCCCAGTGATGAAGGAACTTCTTCTATTGCTGTCCCACTTAAATATAACACTTTCATGTTCCCTGAAACCTCTGGGAACTTGGTGAAATTTGTGCAGCCATCAAGATTAAGATGCTCAAGGGAAGTCAAATTCCCAATAGTGCTTGGAAGATTCTTAAGCCTTGTGCAGTTCCTCATATGGAACCATTTCAATGCAGAGAGACAGCCCACTGATGAGGGAACTTCTTCTATTGCTGTCTGACTTAAACATAACTCTTTCAAATTCCCTGAAACCTCTGGGAACTTGGTGATATTTGTGCAGCCATCTAGAATAAGATACTCAAGGGAAGTCAAATTCCCAATCGTGCTTGGAAGATTCATAAGCCTTGTGCAGTTCCTCATATTGAACCATTTCATTGCAGAGAGACAGCCCACTGATGAGGGAACTTCTTCTATTGCTGTCTCACTTAAACATAGCTCTTTCATATTCCCTGAAACCTCTGGGAACTTGGTGATATTTGTGCAGCCATCGAGATTAAGATACTCAAGGGAAGTCAAATTCCCAATAGTGCTTGGAAGATTCTTAAGCCTTGAGCAGTTTGACATACGCAATTGAACAAGCTTAGAGAGATATTTAATAGATGATGGCACTTCTTCTATTGCTGTCCAATGTAGATATAATGCCTCGATATTACATGAAATCTCAGGAAACTTGTTTAGACTTGAGCATCCGTCAAGATTAAGAGTTGTAAGAGCTCTCAAGTTTATATTGCTCGGAAGACTCCTTAGCTTTTTGCAATCGTTTAAACTCAAATAATTAAGTTTGTGGAGATATCCAATAGATGAAGGAACCTCAACTAAGCTTTCACATTTTTCAAGAATCAAACTCTCAAAGTTCGTGGCGTTTGAAACGTCTGGGATTTCGATCAAATTCACACACTCAGAAAGATCCATTCTTTTTAAATTTATAAGAGGCTGCAATGTAATAGAATGGTTAGAATGATATACTCGACCAAGCTTTCACACTTGTACTGTATTTTTCTTCTTAAGAATTTGTTCACTGTTATATGTTAATATATTATTCCCACATAAAATGGGTCAAAAAAATATTTTAAGATAAAAAAGTTCTCATCTCATTCCATATTTTTCTTCTTAATATATAATCTATTCACTGTTATAGTATATGCTAATATATTATTGAACCGATGGAGTGCAATTGAGCGGTACCTAGTGCAACCATCCCCAAAATTCAGGGTGTCGAATGCAATTAAGCATATTAATTTAAATAATGGTACTTATATTTCAGTAATATATATTGCTCCATAATATTATTTAATGTTTTATTATTCGGGTCAATGCATTCCTTTTCTTCGTAGCTCTTTTTATTTAATTTTATAAAATCGATAAGAATCCGCCAAATCCTAATCCATCACAAGGTTTTACCAAAAAAAAATTAATATAAGCATATAGACCATAATCATATTCACAATTTAAGAGGTGTACGCGCCAAAAAAATGGTACAAATTTAGTTCCATAATTTACAAGAGAAATTATTAACATATATATATATATAGCATGTCAAGTTCCTCCCCAAAGGAGTTCAAGATGGCTATGACGCATGTCAAGTTCTATAAGCATATACTTTAAGATACGTAAATACGAAATCATACCTGGATTCCATCCCAAAGTCGTTCAACATGGCTATGAGGCATCATAAGTTCCACAAGATATTCAGGACGAAATCTAAGAGGTAAAGATTTCAAAGGGTACATATCCCAGTGGAGGTATCTTAACTCACTAGAAAGATCTTCTAGGCCTTCAGGTAAGTGAATGTGTATATCCCTACAATTCTTGTTATAAAACTTGAGGAACTTCAAATTCCTCATCTTTGTAAAGGCTTCAGCACTTATGTTCATCGATTTTACTTCACACATGTTTAGGGATATGCCTTCAACAATTTCAGTCCCCTGATGACCAAAGTCAAATGATCAGTTAGCATAAAATAAATATACAAAAGCTTACTAAAATTTTGCTTAAAGATAGAACTTTTGAATGCAAACTGATCGACTATACAGTTTATAATTTTCAAAACTCTTGAGAAAAATAAAACTTAAGAGTATAAGTTCAGACTCACTGTGTTTTTGGTCAATACGTAAGAAATATCCTCGGGATTCCACAACATCTTACGTCCTCCAGGCTCATTGGGCGATTCTTCATGAACAATATTTCTACCCATTTCTTGTAGCATATCATGCATCTGTATGCATTTGAATTCCGAAATTGTTATGAGACACTTATCAATCAGGCCTCTTATCCCAACTTTGGTATAAAAACCACATCCGTCTAGTAATCTTATTAGATGATCTTCATCCTCTCCATTAAATAAACATGCAACATAAAGAAAAATAGCCTTTTCTTCCTCATCCAATCCATCGTAACTTATTCTCAGTACTCTCATAACATCCATGGGAGGAATTCTTCTCACTTTACTTAACGTCCTTTCCCATTCTGCTGGTTCCTTTAATGGACGTAAATACGAACCGAGAACTTTAAGGGCTAAGGGAAGACCACCAACATACTTTACAACACTAGTTGAGAGCTTCAATAAATCTTTTTCCGGATGCTTTTGTGTGAAGGCAAACTTTTCGAAAAGCTGAAGAGAATGATCATCCCCTAGACACTGAACCTCGTAAATATTTTTCACTTCATGTGCTTCTAGCAAGCGTTTGTTTCGTGTGGTTATAATGACTCTGCTTCCAGAACCAAACCAATCAGGATTTTTAGCTAACATATTTAATTGCTCCCATTCGTCAACATCATCGAGGACTAACAGAACCTTTTTCTTCGAAAGCCTTTCTTTTATCATGTTAGAACCACTACCTGACCATATGTTTAGGTCTCTTGCCAGCAACATAATTTTGAGAAGTTTTTCTTGTAATTGGGATGGACCTAATTTCTTGAAATCTTCCTTAACATTTTCTAGGAAGCAACGACCTTCAAATTGACTAGAGAGTTGATCATAAACAACTCTAGCGACGGTAGTTTTTCCTATGCCACCCATGCCCCAGATTCCAACCATTCTAACATCATCAGATCCTATACATAGTAAAGGATCCAATTCTTTTAAGTGCGAATCAATTCCAACTAAGTCGCTGGCATCACTTGATGACGTAGAAGATAATCTATCTGAAACCTCTCTAACAATATCATCAATAAGCTTTGACTCATCAATACTGTATATGAAGAAGAACAAACACATATTAGATTAAACCACGCGACAAGAAGAGAATGAGAAAGTGCAATAAATTTTAATTTAAATGAAAGGAAAAAAAAGGAAAATCAATACATAAAATAACCACTGCTATAAAATGATTCATATTAGAAACTTATGACATTTAGATTAACAGCATTTATAAATTAGAAACTAAACATTATATATAGATATTAAAGCTTAATATGTTATGATTACCAATTTCTCGAATCCCATCCTGAGATCGTGGCTACTTTGGTTAGAGCTTCTCTCCACCTTTGCACCTTGTCTATATTCTTCTTGAACAGGTTTTTATTCTCAGCGAAGGCTTTGGCGAAACTCCCCGCCTGCTGTTTAACATGAGAAGGATCCACATCATAGAACACCGGTATAACTTGTTGTCCCATAGTTTCCATGCATCCGATGATCTTTACAAGCTCATCTAAGCACCAACTTGAAGAAACATAGTTCTTTGAGATCACAACGATTGAAAATCTTGATTGTTCGATAGCTTTCAAAATTTCAGGTGAAATGGATTTTCCTTTCTCAAGCTCTATATCATCTTTGAAGGTGTGAATCCCATTTCGATCCAAAGCTTTGTAAAGATGGCTAACAAAGGTTTTGCGCGTGTCTTCCCCTCTGAAACTTAGGAAGACTTTGGAGCAAAGAGAAGAAGAAGAGGAGGAAGACATGGCAATTAATTAGTAAAGCACGAGACAAGGGAATCAATTACTATTAGCCAACGTGTTTGTAGATAGTGAAGGTCCATCTACAGATATTTATATTGGAAGAAGAAAGTCCATTAATAAAGCAAATTCAAGGAAAGAGCCCAAACGAAGCTTCAGTCTGAATGCAAATGTAATTTTACCGTAAGTTTCAAACTTCAAAGTAAATGTGAACTTTCTTTTCTTTTACTATTCTATTTTCGGCTAAAAATTCTAAAGGCACAAATTTAAAATAGAAATCTTTTCTCAGTTTCCACCGACTTTCATGATAGAAGCAACCTTACTATCCAGAAATTTTTATATACATATTTAAAAACTAAAGTAATATGAATATTGATAACATTTTTTCACAAAATAAAAATATATTTTTGTATTTATAGACTCAAATACATGTTTTTTCATACAGTTCAAGATGATTAACATTTTCTTTTCATTACAAAAGCAAACAAAAAAAAAACACTTGTACTAGTATGTCCAAAACAAACAATAAAAAGATTTTTTTACTTCGATAATTTGACGTAAACCTTAACATGTTGAGTACAAAAGAAATTACTTATAAAAAAAATTTAAAGAATGCATCATTTACAACCCAATAATCCGTCTTAAAATGCAAATTTAAAAATAGGCAGTTCACCAAACTGTAAAATATTAGCAGTTCAACTCTTGGATTAGTGTTGATGTCATTCCCTCAAATGACTTACTTACCAAAGACTCATGTACGTAATTACCACAAAAAAAGAAAAATGGTATTATTTAAGATAATGCAATTGAGAGAACCTAGAACCCAAAGACAAAATCATATATAAACATCTGGCAAATGCAGAGACCAATACCTACCTAAGATTCAAAAAAGAAAAAAAAATCATACTCACAACAGAATATGACAATCAGATTTAAAGTTTAAAAATGATAAAAGCATTATATGTTCCACTTAACATATATGGAAACAAATTTTTAGTTTTCAAAATTTTTAACATCAAGAATTTTGAAATTCAAAAACCCATTAAATGGCAGGATTAAGACCCAAAGGTGTGGGGGGGAGAATTACACTCCTGTTAGGAGTCGTATATATAATTCTTACCTTCAACTTCTAATTTCTAACAAAACCCACTTGAGGGGCAACAAAACCAGAACTGCTATGCCGAGAGAGAGAAAGAGACCAACATTAAATGAAGAGACCCAAGCGACCAAAGTAGCAATTTAAAAGGATAAGAGTGGCACCATCTCTGATAGAGTGTTTGGGTGTTTGGGCTTTAGAGTTTCTAATTTATGGGTACAATTATAAATTTTAAGTGGGAACAAATTGACGTGAAACGCTAGCGGAAGAAATAACTAGGAAGAAGAACTGTGTCTTTAACCCTCAATACAGAAAACCCTCACGAAGAGAAAAGAAATCCTAATTTTATTCAATAATAATAATAATCTCCCATTTGCCGTACGTGGCCTCCTTATTTATAAGGTCAAAACAAAAAAGGAAAAAATCCCCGAAAACATAATCTTGGGGAAAAACTATGGAAAATACTAAAATTAAGTGCTAGGATTACGGCAGAATTAACGGTAGTCAATTCTGACTTGAATACAAAAGGAAATTGCAAATGGAAAGTTTCCTAAAACTGAAAACTGCAAAATTGGAGGCTTAAACGTCGTTTTTTGGCTAAAAATCCGCTACACTCATGGTATCCTAAGTTTTGATCGGGGGCCCGTTTCCAATCAGACTAGGGTCTCAGGGGCCAGATCCGAGCTCGTGGCACGCAAAACGATGTAAACCACACCCTTAGATTTGGAGCGATCTAACCGTTCTAGGTAGTCTAGGGCCATCTGTTCTGCTCTGTCCACCTGTCATACATCATTCCCCCACACTTCGAAAGGGTCATACTTCCTGTTTTTCAACTTGTTGTAAGTTCCCGCGGGAAAACGGTTCTTGCTCAGATGGACCATCACCAGGTCACCTTCCTGAAATACACATTCACGCCGATGCTTATCGACGGCAGCTTTGTACTTGTTGTTGGACAACTTTAGATTTTGGCGAACCTCTGCATTGATGGGATGCACTTGCTCAGTCATGTTATCAGCAGCCTTACTATGGCCAGGAGGTTTGGGCAAAGGAACAAGGTCAAAAGCATGCTAAGGCGTTTTGGTGTAGACGATCTCCAATGGCGTCTTCCCGGTAGAACAATTGTACATGCTTTTGAAAGTAAATTCAGCTTATGGAAGGGCCACGTCCCACTATTTAGTTCGAGAACCAGTCACGCAACGTATCAAGTTACCAAGGGTCCGGTTGACCACCTCTGTTTGGCCGTCCGTCTGCGGATGACAAGTGCTGATGTATTTAAGGGATGTGTCAAACCTGCCCCAAAGTGACTTCCAAAAGTGGCAAAGAAACTTGGTATAGCGATCAGAGGTGATGGACTTGGGAACCCTATGAAGGCGAACAATCTCGCGAAAGAAAATGTTGGCTACATGAGACGCGTCGGAAGTTTTATGGCACGGAATAAAGTGTGCCATTTTGGAGAACCGGTCGACAACCACAAAAAAATAATTCACCCCACGCTGAGTCCGCGAGAGCCCCAAAATAAAGTCCATTGTCAAATCCTCCCAAATGTTTTTCGGCACGGGCAAAGGGGTGTACAACCCGGTATTTTGTGCTTGGCCTTTTTTAGTTTGGCAAATGGGGCACCTCTGTACGAATTTGCCCACATCCCGTTTAAGCTGTGGCCAGTAATAACATTCAGCTACTTGGGCTATTGTTTTGTCATGCCCCGCATAACCCCCTAAGCCGCTGCTGTATATATCGCGGAGAATCTGTTCGCGTAAAGACATGCAAGGGATAAAAAATTGATTATCGTGAAACAGAAACCCGTCCTAGACATGAAAATCGGGGATTGCTTCTTTCTGTTGACACTTCTCCCAAATTTCCTAAAAATCAACATCTTTCTCATATAACTCTTTCAAACAGTCAAACTCCATAACTTCTGATCGGAGAGTCAAGAGTGGGGACACACGTCGACTTAATGCATCTGTCACCTTATTCAACTGCCCAGACTTGTGTTTGAGCACAAAAGTGAACTTCTAGAAGAAGGTAGTCCACTGAGCATGCATTTTGTTCAGGATGGTTTGTGTATTGATAAATTTCAGAGCTTGGTGATCACTGTAGAGAACAAACTCACGCTGGATCAAGTAATGCTCCCAATGTTTCAAAGCTCGAATAACTGCGTAAAATTCCAGCTCATATGTTGTCCACTTTTAGCGAGCATCGTTAAGCTTTTCGCTGAAAAACTCAACTGGTCGTCCCTCCTGCGGTAAAACAGCACCAATACCCACGCCCGAGGCATCACATTCAACTTCAAACAACTTGTCAAAGCTCGGCAGGGCAAGTACCCGGGGCTATAGAAAGCTTCTCTTTAATCACTGCGAATGTTGTATCTTGTGCGTCCCCCCACTAGAATCATCCCTTTTTCATGCACTCTGTGATTGGTGCTACTATACTGCTGAAGTTCTGAATAAATCTATGGTAGAAAGTGGCCAGTCCATGAAAACTGCGAACATGGTGCACTGTTGTTGGGGTTGGCCACTCCCGAATTGCGTGTACCTTCTTTTTATCAACCTGAATACCATCTGCACCCACACTAAATCCCAAAAACAGCAGCTTGGCAGTGAGGAAACTGCATTTCTTCAGGTTCATATAAAGTTTATTCATGCGCAAAACTAGCAACACTTTCCGCAAGCGACCCAAGTGCTCTACCTCATCCTGGCTATAGATCATGATATCGTCAAAATAAACAACCACGAATTTACCAATGAAGGGTTTTAAAACTTGGTTCATTATATGCATGAAGGTGCTGGGAGCGTTTGATAAACCGAATTGCATCAGCATCCACTCATAAAGCCCCAATTTGGTCTTAAAAGCGATTTTCCATTCATCCCATGGTCGGACCCGAATTTGATGGTAGCCACTACGCAAATCTAGCTTTGAGAAGATCTTGGCACCCTCTAACATGTCCAGCATATCACTTTGTCGTGGAATGGGAAAGCGGTATTTGACTGTTATCTTGTTTATGGCGCGACTATCAACACACATACGCTAGCTTCCATCCTTCTTCGGTGTCAATAAAGTAGGTACGGTATAGGGACTCAAGCTCTCTCTGATCAGTCCCTTTTTAATCAACTTTTAAACCTGATTTTGTAGAATTTCGTGTTCTTGAGGACTCATCCGGTAGTGTGGCAGATTCGACAAACTAGCCCTAGGAACTAAGTCAATATAGTGTTGAATATCTCCCATAGGAGGCAAACCCTCAGGCAATTCCTCCGGCATGACATCTTGAAATTCAGCCATCAATGGTTTTAACTCCTCGGGAATCTGTTGAGACTCAGTCAGTGGTTTCCCTTTAACTACCAAAACGAAGAACTCCCCTACTCCTTTTCAGGGACTGTAAGAAAGATCTTTCCCTCTGCTTTAGGGGTTTCAGCAGCTGGCTCATATCCACTTGCAGGAACTAGCACAATTTTCTTGTCAAAACACCAGAAAACATAGGTATTATCCCGACCCTTATGCATAGCATCTACATCAAACTGTCATGGCCTCCCCAATAACACATGACACAAATCCATATCAATAACATCACACACAATCTCATCCTTATAATACTTTCCAATAGAAAAGGGGACACGAAAGATATCAGTTACCCGAGTTTCAGCACCCTTCTTGATCCAGCCAATCTTGTATGGAGAGGGATGTTTTTCTGTTTTCAGGTTCGACGCTGTGACAAGGGCCTTCGATACGATATTCTCACTGCTGCCACTGTCAATAATCACCTTGCACACTTTCTGGTTGATAGTGCACCACGTCCTGAAAATACAGTGTCGTTGGTTGTCATCCTGCTGTCTTGGCGTAAGTAACAGGCGCTGAACCACACAGTTAACATATACACCCTTATCTGCCTCTGCTACTTCACCGCCAGTGTACTCATCGACCTCCGCAGAATAACCTTCATCTGTGCCAAAAGGACTCTTCTACTTCTCTGCTATTTCAACCATGTTAACCTGTCGACGGTTGGGACATTCGTTGGAACGATGTCCAGGTTGACCGCATCGGTAACACTTTCCTAGAATGGGATGGGCATAGGGATTGCTGGGCACTCCTCTGTTTTGGGCTGGGGCATTGGTTAGGGGGGCTACTGGCTTGGCGGGGTTGGTAGTGCCTGCACCTATGGCTCTGCTAGTTGAAGGTTGTGGTGAATTCTGTGGCATTAAAACCTGTGATGGTGGCAATCGATATGGTTGGGGACGTGACGGGTGCCTGGACTATTGTAACTCCACTTTCATAGCTAGGTTGACTGTCTCAGACAGGGACCACATAGTATGGAAGGATTCCTGTTCTTGAATGGTCAGTCGTAACCCTCCGATATACCTAACCACTTGCTGTCCCTCTGTTTTCTGTAGGTCATTACGCGAGTTCAACCTATAAAATTCCTTCGTATAATCACTGATGGTGCGCACCCCTTGCCTGCAATTTTGATATTACTGGTACAATATCTGTTCATAGTCAGGAGGAAGGAACCTCGCTCGCAGCAGTTGCTTCATCTTGGACCAGGAACGAATAGGCTGTTTACCTTGTCACCTGCGACTATTCTATGTCTGCTCCCACCACGCAGAGGCTCCACCCTTCAGTTTATTGGCTACAAGCTTCACCTACCTATCTCCTGGAATTTGCATATATTTAAAGAAAGCTTCCACTTCGAAAAGCCAGTCAATGAAGTTTTCCACGTGGAGGTGGCCATTGAAACATGGCAAATCTACCTTGACCCAAAAATCAAGATTGTTCTGTTCGTATCGGTTCTGGTTGAAACGGTTTTAACCAAAATGATTCTAATTATGACTATGCCCACCATCATCATCGTTTTCGAACTCATCATCGCTGGATAAAGCGGCATAGGCTTGGGGCCTACACTGCTGAGCAGGAACACGTCCAGCAACTGGTTAGCAGCGAACAAGGCCTCCGATATGATCTGGATTGCGTTCTTCATCCATGTTTCCATTAACTCTCATACCAGCTATAGTTTGTTATATCTCCTGCAACATGCGTTCGATACGATCAAACCACTGATTGTGATCATCAAACTGCTATTATGATTATCTATGGCTGCCCATAGGACCTGCACCCTACGATCAACATCGCCAGGGTGGTTGCTTTCGTCTGCATCTCCTGCCATCAGACCAGGGTAGAACAAGACTCTGATACAAATTGACGTGAAATGCTAGCGAATTTTCTACTTGAACTAATTGCAATTAATTCCTATTTTTGATAATCAGGTCTCTAATTTATTCATTAATCTTTCTTAAGCATTAACAAAATATCCCAACAAGCAAATTTTCTACATCTCTGTGAAAACTCTAAACCTGTCAAAATTCATTAAGAACAAGAAACCCCCATAAAGATTACACAAGTCCATAGATATCTTTATCCTACAGATTTCTTATGGTATTTCAAACATATGCCGAAACAATTATTACTTCTCAGTCTCAAATTGAATCCCAAATCATGCAAATGTTGATCAATCATTCACAAGCATTAAGTCTAGAATGAAATGCTCAACAATATGAAACAACTACTAAATTAGTTCAATTAAAAGAAGATTCACATAATCATAGTTAGGCTACATCTTAACCCTAGAAAATAGAGATAGTTCATGATAAATTTGAATAAAAACATAATCAAAGAGTTTAACAACAAGAAATTGAAAGAAATTCGGAATAAAGAAAAAAAAAACTCAAAAACCAGCCTCCTCTTTAATGATCTGCTTCCTTTGATTGCTCCAGAAAATGAATCCCCAAAAAAAAACATGAAAAACCCAGCGTCTAGTTCTCTCCTAAGTGATAGACTCCTCTCCCCCTTGTTCTGGAATCCACCTCCCAAGGCAAGAAAAATAATTGCTCTTTTCCGAATCGTAGATTTTGCAAATTTTTGGCCTCAGATTATAGGGCAGTTTCTGCTCGGAAAACGTTCGAATCATGAAACTTCTATTTTCGGAACAATTATATCCCATTGACCTATCTTTTCAAATCTTCTTGAATCAGCTCAATATGATGTTGTATGAGTAAGATATGGTGAGATTACTTGAGACTGTCCAGATACATTTCCAATTCGAGATTACATTAAACCCACTATGCTTTCCATTTGTTTGATCCCTTCCTTTCAACTTTCATTTCTTTTGATTGGGTTAGGCCAAGCCCACTTTAATTGAGCTCTATCTTTTAGAGCTTTATAATTTTTAGCTTTATCTACAATAAAATCATTAAAACATCAATTATAATTAGACTATTTATAAACTAGCACTCAAATTAGAAAATATCATTAAAAGTCCCAATTATACTTATGTATTAGCAAATAGATGTGAAAAAATAGCATTAAAAATACACTTTTATGCACTCTATCACCCAAGATGAAGCCCAAGATGAAGCACCGGATAAGGCCGAGAATGAGGCCCCAGATAAGGCCAAAGATAAAGCTGAGAATGAGGCCCAGGATGAGATCGAAGATGTGGCCTAAGATAAGACTGAGGATGAGGCCTAGGATGAGACCGAGGAAAAGGCCTAAGATGAGGTTGAGATGAGGCCGAGTTGGTGAAGTAGATTGTGAGATGCTTTGTTAACACATAAATTTCTTTGTATTTTTTTACGATTAGAAAGTTCAAATCGGGTCTGAGGGGTACTTGAAGGTACTAGGGTACCTAAAAATATGATAGATGTAGGTATTGCTCTAGTTTCAAGTCAGGTTTGAAACTAGAGATGAATAGACTGATTAGAAAGGACTCAGATAATCCCTGAACCTTGGTGGCAAGAGATTCAATTGAGTTTCGTACTCAGCAATAGATGTAGTGTGTTGAATCTTTGCCAGTGCACCATTAGGATCTTCATATATAGAAGGTCCAAATCTTTGCCTCAATGCCTCAAGAAAAGAAGGCCAAGAATTAATTAATCCTCCTTTGTGCATCCATTGATATGAAGTTAAAGCTGGTCCTTCCATGTGAAATGAAGATATGGTAATTCTTTGCTCAAAAGGAGTATGATGTTACTCAAAGAATTACACAACTTTAAACTCCCATCCTTGTACATCTCATCCATCAAATATGGGAAATTCCAATTTGAATTGGCGAAATAGAAAATAAGAATGTGTATTCTCTTGGAACTTAGTTTGTTGTTCCTTTTTTGTGCCATGTGAGTTAGTATTTGGTACTGGTTCTGGAATTGGTTGGTTTGCTGAAAGTTGTCCAGCATGTGCTCCATAGACACCATAAATGTATTTAGATTATAATTAATATCAGTTATTTGTTGTTCTGTAGTCTTTTTTAGCTCAGAAAGATCTTGATACTGAGTTGTCTGAAGTTCTTGTAAAGTCTTGAAGTTGTCCTCAAATTTTTGCTACAGATTATTGATATGTTCATCTAGTTTGTTGATGCATGTATCCTCTGCCATTATTGATGTTGAAAGGAATAAGTACTAACATGTATCAAGAAGTGGAAGAAGAAGAAGAAGAAGATATTGGGATTCAAGAATAGGAAATGCAATGAAAGAACCAATGTTAGGAAGTGTTTTATAGAAGAAAAAAAAAAGAGAATGATCACTGTTTCAAGTAAGTGATCAATTACTGGAAATTCTTGTTGGAATTTCTCTGAAAAATCTATTGTTATTTTTTTATGATCTACAAGTATTTATACCGATTTACATGGCCATAGCAGTAATTTAGTGTAACTAACAACTATCTTAACAAAAAAAAAAAAAAAAAAAACTAACTAACTAACTTTGTAACTGATTCCTAGCTGCCTTAGTTTTCTGGAACCCACTTCTGGCCTTAGTACCAATTTGGTTTCCTTGTTATTCTAGTGCTTCTCCTCAGGCCTGGATCAATGTGCACCTTGTCTTCCGTTGTTTGATCAGTGTGCACCCTTTCTTCCCTTGCTTAATCAATGCTCACCCTTTTTTTTCCTTACTTGTTTCTTTTGTGTCTCTTGTCTCCAGCCAGTGCCTTCTTCTTGTGTTGTCTCATTTTCTAGGCCTCACAGGGTACTACAAAATGTTTTTACAAATTATGCTACTATAGCTACCCTTTCACTAACTTTTTTTAAAAAAAACGTCTTTCAATGGAATGATACTGCTGTATACTCCTTCAACACCCTCAAGAATGCCATGATTCAAGTTCCTGTCCTAGTCTTACCTGATTTTACCAAAACATTTGAAGTGGAAATAGATTCTTCAAATGTTCCATCATTCACTGACCTTTTAATTCTTTTCATGGAGATATGTCTCAATCTCCTATGCCACAAAATAAAAGAGCTTTCATCAATAATACAACGCTTAGTGCCAATATTATCATGAAGGGTAAAGAGGGTTTGTTTAAAGGTGGAATTCAAATTTAATTTATACAAACCATCTACCAAGGTCCCAGAACCAACAACAGAAACAAAGTTAAAACCATAACCAAAAAGTACTAGCTTGGAAATAGAAATTAAGTTCCTAGAAAACGAAGAGATATAAATAATGCTTTCAAGATCTAAAACAAAGTCAGTCTCCAAGATTAATCTAAAGGTTCCAACAACTTCCACATGTAAATGTATCCCATTTCCTGAGTAGATGCCTTATTCAATGTCTATTGGCTTCCTGAGGTTAAGAAAACTCTGCACGGTATTGGCAAATGAATTGTAGTACCCAAATCAATCCATCAGTTATTATGACGAATAGTAGAAAAATTAGATTCATAACACACAAAAGGAAAAAAGATTACTTTTCTACTCGAGCTATTTCTTATATTTAGGGCAATCCTTCTAATGTATCGTTTTCTTATAGAAGAAGCATTTTTCTTCACCATCTTGCTTGAATGGTCTTTTTCCTTCTTTTTTCACCCTAGGAACATATTTGCCCTTCTTGTAATGTCCATTTCCATGAGTTACCAAATGAGCACTTTCTAGGTACTTATGTTTCAGTCTCTTTTACTCTTAAACACACATAATCAGAAGTTCATTAACTGACCATTTGCCCTTATGTGTTATAGGAGATTTTAAAAGGTCCATACTCCACAGGAAGAGAGTCAAGAATAAAATGAACAAAAAATGACTCTAAAATGTCAATCTCTAAGGACTTGAGTTGAGCAGCAATGTTCCTCATTTCCATAATGTGCTCACGCACTCCTTTGAAATTATCTTATCTTTTGCCTAAGAGCATTCTCATTATGGTGCTGGCCAAAGCCTTTTGACAAATTGATCTTCGATTGACTTCAAGAAGTCTTTGACTTTATCACAATTAGGAATGAAACTCCTTATGCTTTTGCTGATATGAGACTTAATGAGCATCAAACTTAAACAGTTCGATCTCTCTCATCTCTCATATGCATTTTTTTCTTCAACTGTGCTTAATTCCGTGGGAACAGATGTTTCATCCACACGAAGTGCTAAGTTTAAGTCCATACACCCTAATATTAAGAGAATTTTGTCTTTCCAATCCGAAAAATTATCACCACTCAACAAAGGAATGCGTGATGATTCACTATTCATAAAGGAAGTAGTTATAGTTACAATAATAATAAACCAAGAAACATACAGTCATTACTTTGAAGCATTATCTATAATATGAACCAACTCGTTTTGAATTCATTAGCAAAAATCAAATCCTTTCTGATTACATCATGTACTGGATTTGCTATTTAATTATAAAACTAGTGATTTATGCACTAATAATAAAATACTTCTACCTGTATGTATAAAAATCTTTTTTTCTTAATGTCAAATCAACTACCTTATTCTATTAAGTCATTCAAAATAATTAACTCTATGTGGAGTAGTTAAATATCTTAAATGATTTAATATCACTCGTGATGCTACTTTATATAGATTTTATAATATTTGATGTAATTTTAAAATCCAAAATTCACACATCAATATATTTTAAAATACTATGACTAATTTTAAAACATTCTGATGTTCAATTCTTTAAAAATATCATAACCATTTAATTAACAAATCATCATGTTAATGAAACCATAAATCACATTCAAGACAAACTTAATCACAACATTCATTTATAATGAACCTAATTATTCATGATAATTTGTAAATAAATTATAAGATCATATTTTTTTATATCACCTTAAACGGTAGGTTTTTTTTTAACACTAAGAATTTGGGTGTCAGTCCTAATTTACGGGAAAACAAAACACGGTTACAGTGGAGAGCATGAAATAATACAATGGTAGGTGAAACAGATGATGGGTTCAGTCTTTTCCTCCCTCACAAAAGAAAAACACCAAGAAAGAGAAAATCCCCAAAAGAACAGGAAGGAATAGGAAAGGATCAAGAAACTATTAAAAAAAAATTCAAAATATGAAACAACTTACATAAATTAAACTGGAGTTTAGCCTTTTAATTATGACAAACACCACCATTAAAACCACATAACAAGAATTAACAATGATTTTGAAAAGGTTGCTTTAGCTAATTAGATTATCAAAAAGCGAATTGAAGTTACAAAGTTCACTGGCCAACTGAAGGTTCCAGCTAAAGCGTTGGTTTTGAAAAGGGACCAAAAAAAAATCTCCCAATTACTTATAAACAGTTAATGATATGTTGAAGTTAATAAATCAATTCTGATTAAGCAGCTAAACATACAATAACATGTCAAACAATTCAATCATAACTAAAATGTTGAAGTTTTTTAACCTTTACATCAAATACAATAAAATTTTGACATAAAATCATAATTAATTATAACCCAAAAAATTAATCAATCTTCTACATAAATGTCTATATAAACAAAAAACGATTACAACGAAATTGAAGGCCATAAAAACTTCAACTATTTTTTTAATCAATTAAAAATATCAACGCATAATTATAAAAATAAAATAATATTTAATCTATTAATTGTATGCATAATCACTATAAATTTAAAAAAAAAATTATGGAGATAAAGAACAACAATGCTAACCAATTTGATCCAGAGACTAGCTCTAATACCAAATGTTAGCTTTATTGCGAAAGAAACAAAATAAATAAATTACTAACGTAACCATGGATGATCAATCGCGTTGTTCTATATTAAAATCCACTTGTTTTACTATCCACGGTAGCACCACAAATCCGTATCAATTAACTCACTCATATTTTTATGAAACAATTTGAGTATTTGATAAAGTAATCTATATAAATATCTCTTGAGATAAGATTCGATAGAAATCACATACATCATATATTTTTTATAAACTAAAAACTTTTATCCCTTTAAAAAAAAATTTATATCTGCCTTTCATAAATAAATAAATAAAGTTATAACTTCCACCGATATTAGATTGTTTAATTTTAACAAACACTCAAAACCCATACGTCTAGTCCAATACATCAGTCTATAGATAAGTTTTTACATGTCACCTAAATAAAACGCACGTGAACTTTAAATCATGTTCTAAGAGACTGTACGCTTACATACGATGGGTATGTGGGACAAGCTTATTACTTCGGGACCGACGAGAACTAAATTCTTCGCCCTCGACCTTCAGAAATGGATATTTTGGAAATCTTCTCATAAACCCTCTATTCAATTCAACTATTTAACTAGGGGGTCCATTTTCCCTCAGGTTTACCCATTGCTCTAAAATTCTGATTCGGTGGTCAAAACTCAAAACCCCAAGTAAATTGGGTTAAAATCAAAACAGATGGCAATATAAGAAGCCATAGACCCGCAAGCATCGGAGGCATCATGCGTCATGGTTAGGGAGAGTGGATTACCTGATTCTCAGGGAATCTGGGCTTCACCACGACGCACTCGGCAGAGCTTTGGGCTCTATTTCAGGGTCTTTCCTTGGCATGGAACAGAGGTTTCAGAAAAATTAAAATGGAGTCAGACTCCAAGCTAACACTAAACAAGATCATGGGAGTGGTGTTACAGCAGGATCCGAATTTCAATATCATCATGGCATGTAAAAGCTTGGTGGCAAGGGACTGGGACTGCGAAGTCTACCATGTTCATACGGAGACTAATAGGTGTGTAGATTGGCTTGCGCATCATGGTGAGAGCTTAACTGTACCCTTCCTTGTTTGGCAGCAGATGCCTGTTAGTCTCAATTGTTTGTTGAGATATGATTCGCTCGGGGTCTCCTGTCCCGGTGTGTTGAGGTCTAGTGATTTCGTCCATCCATACATAAAAAAATAATAATAATAAAATAATAAATAAATAAAACCCATAACTTTTACCATAGATTTAACTGCTTAGTATATACAATTTTTTTTTTTTTGAAAAGAAAGCACATATACAGGATCATGATGCTTTTGCAAATGTGTATTTTGCCTTATAATTATTTTTTTATTTTTTGAAAAATATTAAAATCAAAAGATGACTTACATTATTCCAATGCTTGATACATTAGAAATAAAATGAAATCAATAAAAGTACTTGACTTGTTTATGTTTTCTTAATTGGCTATTATTATATATTTTTTGGTTTTATGTCATACGAAATAAATTTAATTTTTTTATGAAATATCTTTCTCGATTATAAAGAGGTTTTTTTATAGTGTAAATAGGTTTTTCTTTCGTTTGTGAAACTCCTTGAAAAAATATTTCAATATCCCAAAATTTGTACCGATCTCATCGCTCAAAGGTGGAGTTTATGGTGTCTTTAGAAGAAAAAAATAACAATTTGTCATATTAAAACGTTTTATTGTAAAACACATATTTTTTGTGATAAAAATAATTAAAATAATAATAATTTTATCACTAAATATATGTTTTAACTATGAAAAGTATAAATTTTACCAATAAAAATACTTTTTACCACGTAAAGTAAATTGTATTTTCTATTAAAAGGCACCAGCCACCTATATTGTAATGCAATACCAAATGAACGAAAAGAAAAGGAAATAAGAAGAGAAATTTATAGATCATCTTTAATTTATAATCACTAAGGAAATCAATGTAATAAACCACGTTCCATTACAATAGTTTAGTAAGCACAATAGGTAGGAGTGTGTAAATGCTAAGTATAATCAGTTAAAAGCTTTAACCAACTTTTCCAATCAATTTTTTATAATCGTTTCGATCAAATTAATCTAAGTCTTTCGATATTAATATTCGGTTTGTTACGATCGGTTAACCGACATTATTTATATACTTAAGATTTTTAGTTTATTATACATTATATATTTAGTTTATACATTTAATTTATACTTAGGTGTTTTTAGTTTATTATATAATATATATTAGGTATTTATATTTAACATATTATTACTATTAATATTAATTAATTAATTTCTTAATTAGTTAAATGGTCGAAACAGTTAAAAAAAATTATTTAACCGTCAATCGAATAATTAACCGATACACATTACTCGGTTAACCAATTTAATACCGATTTAACTAATTAACTGAACGGCTTACTTAACGGTTCAAAACAATTCGATTAATCAGTTTTAATCAATTAACAAACACCCTTGATAGAAGGGACATAGACATTATGACTAAAATTATGTTATTGAATATTTTTTGGATTGAGTTTAATAGTTACATGTAATGAAATGGAGATTATATCATTGTTGCATTGTCACTTCTGTTATATTAATTTTGTTTAACTTAATAATAATAATTTAATATAATTCATTTCATTATTAACCGTGTTACATTTCACTCCGTGGTACCAAAGTACTGTTGAGTGTAGCAAACAAACAAAGAAACTTTGACACACACCAAAAACCACAGCAAACTATTTAATTACTACCACATTTTACAGAGAAAAACCAAATCTATGCTGTAAATTTTTCTAAAAAATAACAGAATATGAGAATCAAGATTTAGAGACGTGAATTAATCACGATCTTTAAAGTTTTATTCGCCCCCACTTATATAAACAGGTTTGATATAGGTTACAGACAAATAGTCCTCCAAGATACAACAAAATCTCAAACTTGAAGTCCGCAGACGGTAAAATCTGAAGAACTTCCGATTTAATTCTGCTTTGAAATACTGAAATATTATGACAGAATTTTTTAGAGAAAAAGATAGAAGAAAGAATGAAAAATGAATTGTATTTTGAAGTGGTGAGTGATGGATATTTATAGGTGTAGAAACACCTTTTAAAATAGTTCAGAAAAGTCATGTTTTTCTAGTTAGAAAGACATGATTTTTCCTTATTTAATAGGAACCTTAAGATCATGTATGTTAGTTTTTAACGAACCAGATTGTGTCTATTTAAAAAATCTAACACATTTTTGTTTAAATAACAACCTTTAGATTTAAATTACACCCTTTAAATTTAAATCACACATTTCTGTTTAAATCACAACTTTTAGATTTAAACTAATACTTTTTTGAGTTTTCAAACAACCCTTTAATATCATTTTAAATGATTTTTTCTAACAATCCCCCACTTGTTTGAAAAATCAATTTTAAAAAATACTACCACGATATCTCCGAATCTTGTATGCATAAAGTAGGTATCTTTCGATTTAAAACCTTCTATTAGTGTAAACAACTCAAAGCCATATCGAAATGAATGGTGTCATTTAGATTAAACCAACATTCCTATGTGATACGACTGGAGCCACCACAAACATACAATTCTCTTATTTTGGTGAGAATTTATTTTCACTTAGCACTATTATATTATGGTCATGTGCTACATCCTGGTTTCATGAACCTCAAGAAAGCAAACCATAACTCTCTATAAGAAACGACAACACTCCTTCGTTCATATAGGTGAAGTTTCTCTTGCATTTCTGTTACTAGAACGCATTTCATAACTTCATTAAGAGTTTAACTTATCCTCTAAAACCTAAAGGACGATGTTGTTTTTCTCAATTATGGGCCAACTTTGTGACAATATCAATAGTCAATCACAGTAACTTGTTATTACCCATTAAAACCTATAACTAGTGGTCTACTAGCATTAGGTTAGGTTGTCATCACTACTGACTTTTAAATGGTTTAAATCACATTTCTCTAGTTGTGTTACTTACTAGGTCTCTTGCGAGTGCCTTAGTAAGTGGATCAGTCAAGTTCTTACTTAACTTTATATAGACAATTGTAATGATACCATCTTGTATCAATTGTCTTACATACTCATGTCTAAGATTGATATGTCTGGACTTACTATTTAATGTATCTCTCACAAAACTTAATTATCACAAAGTACGGATTTTAAATGCATAGGAAGTTGTCACAAAATTTATTTCCAACAATAAATTTCTAATTAATCCATTCAGCATTTTTTCTCTATTGATGTCAATGCAATTAATTCAGATTTCATTGTGCGAGACATATATGTTTGTCTCTTGCTCTTTCAAGAGACATTACTTCCTTTTGGGTATTTTATATCTCTCACTATCATCATCCAATTAGCATTAGCGTATCCTCTTGATACAACTGGATTACCATGACATCAATGTATCCTTTTGATACAACTAGTTCATATCAAATCAATGATTTCACTTAGATAACCAAAGATTCTACTAATTTTGTACATTCTCATGATGCACTATTAAGGACTCAAAGCATAACCCCACTATGCTTTCTTATTTTATTTTCCTTTTAGGATTTGAACTCTATATTATTCAAAACACCCCCACACTTTGAGAGTTCCAATAAACTCATTTTTTTGCTTTTCTATAACTTATAAGTACTCAAAATATATATGTTTTTTTTACATAAATATTTGAAATTTTTAACCCCCTCAGTTTAAAATAACATTAAACTTTTAGATTAACATGATCAACAAGTAATTATATTCCATGTGATCTATAATTAAATTTTCCCACATATGTACCAACCACATTAGTTTTCACGCACAAACACAACAACTCATATCAATGTGCTTCAACACAATGTTACTCATATTCATGTTATCTTTTAAAGACAAACACTTCATACTTATATGTAACAGTAACACCTCATGCAAGATACTGTTATTTGAACACATATTTCTACAAATAAATCTAGATATGTTATATCATTCCCACAAGACAGATATATCACCATGTCTTTTCATGTCAAAATTTATTTGACAAAAACTTATGCACACAAATAAGTTATAGTAATAAATGTTCATACTGACTTTTACTATAAATTTATAATAAATCTCAATTTAATATCTCATGTAAATTTATAGTGTCAATAAATAATTTAATCAACCAAATTAAATTATAAATTTAAAAGCATACAAGTCAAATGGCCTCGCAACTTTAACAAATCAAACCAAACGAATTGACATGTTATTTCCATCCTCAAACGCATTCCACATCCACTTTCGTTTTCAAAATAATTAAATTTGCATACCACTATATACAAATGCAAATTGTCTTTCCCTTTATTCTTTCTTGTAGTCTTCTTAAATTTTTCCTCTAGATTCCACTTGTAAAGCGTGCTTTTTAGCTTTGCTTGCCTCCATATGATGCACTTTAGGACTACTTTGAACATTATTGCTTTTGTCACATAAACGTGACTCTTCTTCAATATGAAGATGGCTTTTTTTTTTAATTTGTTCTAAAGTGTAGTCTCAGATTTGTGCAATAATCTTTTTCCATAATCCTTCCAAGGAGAAAGTTTAGCTATAATAACCCCAACTTGGAATGATTCAAGCAAAACAATTTGTAAAGCTTGAAGTTTATTGACAATAACTTGTAATTCGTGCACTTGTTCTAAGATAGGTTTATTGTCAAAAATTTTGAAATCAAAGTATTTGGAAACTAAATACTTATTTGTACCTTCTTCTTTTGCTTTGTATTTTTACTCAAGAACATTCCAAATATCATGAGCCGATTTAATGTTTGTGAACAGATCGTACAAGTGATATGATAATGTGTTCAAAATATGCCCACAACACAGCAACTTGTCATTCTCTCTTTTTTTTTTCTTTCTTTCTGTAGTTGTTCGGTCATAGTTGTTTGAGGCTGCTCTCCTTCCTTAGGTACTAGATCATCAGGAATGAGTTGTAGATTAACGCAGTAAGCAAGAACATAATCTTTTCTTGCCACCAGCTGAAATTATTTCCATCGAATCTATCTAGCTTGATGAAGTCCTGATTCATCACCTTGAATGATTTTGTCTCCATTTTGTTGGACAGAAATAAAACCTTAAAATTGTTTTAAATTTTTCTAAACGAGAATAGAATATGAGAATCAATACTTAGAGGTGTGAATTAATCACTGTCTTTAAAGCTTTATTCGTCTCCACTTGTATAAACAAGTTTGCTATGGGTTACAGATGAATAGTCCTCCAAGATATAACCAAGTCTCAAACTTGAAGTCTGCAGACAGCAAAATCTGAAGAACTTTCGGTTTAATTCTGCTTTGAAATACTGAAATATTATGGCAAAATTTTTACGAGAAAAAGAGAGAAGAAAGAATAAAAAATGAATTATTTTGAAGTGGGGAGTGAGGGGTGTAGAAGCACATTTTCAAATAGTTCTGGAAAGTCATGTTTTTCCAGTTGGAAAGACATGATTTTTCTAGATTTAATGAGAACCTTACGATCATGTCTGTTAGTTTTTAACGGATCAAATCGTGTTCGTTACCTTACGATCATGTCTGTTAGTTTTTAACGGACCAAATCGTGTTCATTTAAAAAATATAACACCTTTTTTGTTTAAATTACAACATTTGATTTAAATCACACTATTTACATTTAAATCACACATTTCTGTTTAAATCACAACCTTTCGATTTAAACTAATACATTTTAGGTTTTCAAACAACTTTTTAATATCATTTTAAATGATTTTTTCTACCAATATACATAAGTGAACAAAAGCAACACAAACCTCATGCAGTAGGGATTTTGCATAAACAAACGTTTGAGTGCAAAGTGATAGATTTAGTCCAAATATTTTTGGTCAAAAGACCAGGTTCAAATGTTGGATAGGGTAGCACACAAGTGGGCGAGCCATTTCTGCTCCAAACCCTGAGCCTTGGCTTAAGTCAACCTTGTCTCCATCTTTAACTTTCCAATCAAAGCATTGGACCAAACATCCAACGGCCGCATGCATCACCAACATAGCAAGGGATGCACCTGGGCATCCTCTCCTTCCACTCCCAAACGGAAGATATCGAAAGTTTTGACCTTTGTATTCCATTTGATGCTCACCTATTTTCTCATCAGATTTGTCCAAGAACCTCTCAGGCATAAATTCATTTGGATCGGTCCATGATTCAGGGTCTCTCATGATTGCGTATACATTCACAAGTACTCGAGTTTTAGCCTTAACAACGCAACCATTCACCTTACAATCTTCATCACATTCTCTGATGATCAATGGAGCTGATGGGTGAAGTCTTAGTGTTTCCTTGATCACCGCTCGTAGGTATGGGAGTTTTGGGACGTCTGATTCTTTGACTAGTCTGCCGGGACCCACCACGGAATTGATCTCTTCTCTCTGCTTCTTGAATGCCTTTGGATGATTAATCAACTCTCCCATTGCCCATTGCATGGCTGCTGATGATGTGTCTGTCCCGGCCATGAATATGTCCTTATAATTAATTAACACAAATATATTAACTAGATTTCTTTTATTTAAACATTATTAATTAATTATACTCCATATCATATTCATATATGATGGTATATCACTGAAAAGTTCAATTTTCATGGCACAATATCACCTTAATAAGTAAATTTATATCTTAATTAATGATGGTGAGTATAATTTCATGGATGATAAATTACTAAATTTCTTTTTCTCATATTCATATTAGTTTTATATAAAAATTAATGAATAGACTCCATATAAATGCGACAGAAAATACAAACACCCTATGAGTGTTAAATAATTTCTTATCATGTTCATATTCAAATCTATATACTTCTTCTTTCACATCGTTTGTTTAAATACACAATTTATCTAATTAAATAATTAATTTCTTTGTTTATGTGATCAATAATGTTCCATTTATTTTTTCATATATTACTTTATAGAATAGACAAGGTTCTTAAAATTAATGATGAACTTACAAGCAAGAAAGACTTGATGTCGTTTTTAGATAACTTGACCTCAGCTGCCGGGTCTCTGTATATCTCCAACAAAATATCCATGAGATCCTTCCTTTGGTTTTCATTCAATCTCTCCATTGCCTTCTCTTCATGTTCCTTGATGATCCTCTCCACCAACCGATCATACTTATTCATGGCCGCTACAAGCTTCTTTCCATTTCCAGAGAAATCCAATATCTTCAAAGGACCCAACACATCCCCTACGCTTAGTTTCCCTGCAAGCTCCAAACAAGTCTTAACCAACTCCTTGATCTCTTCAGCTTCGATGTCACTAGCTGAGCACTGTGTGCTCATCGCCATCCTACAAATGGTATTATTGGTCAAAGTTGTTAGCTCACTTCTCAAATCACACGCCTTTCCTTCTCTACAAATCCTCATCACCGATTGCACGAGCTTGATCCTCTCTTGCTCGCGAATATCGGTGAACTTATCAAGCTGTGGGATGGATAACAGCCTTGTCATGCATAACTTCTTCATGAACCGCCAGTAGTCACCGTACTGTGCAAGGACGAACCTTGACCCTCTATACATGAAGTATTCTGCAGAACCGAATTCGGGTCTAGAAGAAAAATTGAGCTCTTGGGTCTTGAAAAGTTCTTTAGCAAGCATGGAATTAGATACAATCACGCAGGAGGATGCGCCAAGACGAATCCCTATGAGAGGGCCATAGCGGCGAGCTAAGGTTTCGAAGGATTTGGGTAGAACTGAGCCTATTAGATGGAGATGGCCGATGAAGGGTAGAGCAGGAGGGGTAGGAGGTAGTTTGGTGGTCTTCTTCTTCTTCATGAAGGAGTGAATTAGGAAGGCAATTATGAACCAAAGCAAGAACATAAGGTAATAGAGCTTGTCACTTCTACTTGTAGCCATGGCAAAAATATTAGGAAGGAGTTTTAGTTTTCTTTGCTTCCTTTTTGGTTTGCAAGAATGGTGAACTTGCTACATATCGTTATATAAGGTAAGTTCTTGAGGTTGTGGTACCCATTGCTTCCTCATAGTCACGTGACTGACGTGTTAAGCCACACTACCTCCGGAAGAAAAAAATTATATAACTAATGACATAAAAATTAAACAAATAATGTCGAAATATATATTTATAAAAATCAAAATAATTTTAATACAAAATACATATATGCTATTAAATAAAATAAGTAAATAAAAAAATAGAATGAATTGTTCTGTGTGTCACGAAAAATAGTGCACGCCATTAGAAATTTTTTTTTAAAAAAATTATCAATTGAACATAAGTGTATGTATGCTAGTGCTGTATAATTTGCGGTCCCTCCCTCAATTTTTTAATTGTTCATACGGTTGATGTGTCATTATTTTATAATACAATTAAAAGACTTGATCATGACGTATTACCAAACAATTTCTAACATCATTGAAGTGAAAGTGATTTTCTACATAATTCGTAATATTAATTGTAAATATTCCCTGTCTCGAGTCCTGAGACCAATAAATTTTGTCCATACAATATTAGACTAAATATGGGACAACAGACTTTTTTTTCTTTTTTAATTAAGTCATAGATATGTGATAATCTATCCGACTAATGTCCAATTTGCATTATTGCCTGATTGTTTAAGTAAATTTCACTTCTAATGTAATACGGTTGATGGAGAAAGAATTAGCTGGGTTTAGCGAATCCTGATTCCCAAATTTTGCTCCACAGATACGACAAACAAGGAATTGAGAGGGGGTGGTCCTTGCACGACTGCTAATTTTCTTAATTTTTTTCTTTTCTTTTTGTGTAGTTATATTGAATTTGATTGAGTAAAGCTAATATATAGGTTAAATTACGAATTTACTCTCGATACTTTATTGATGAAATTACTTTACTTCATATATTTTCAATTGCTTCAATTTAATATATTAACTTTCAAAATCAATCAAATCACCTCATTTTGGTGAAAATTCTGATCAAACAATTAACACAAACGCCACTTAGGACAGTAAATATACAAGTTCTTCACTCCACCCACTTTGGGGTAAGATTAAATTTTATGGTTATTATCACCAAACACAATTGTGTTTAATTTGCTTTATGTTTCAATGTCCCCATTATATTTTAAATTTGATCAATTTACGGCATGCATTTTAAGGCGATGTCCAATAGGTCTTTTTAATCAAAATCCCAACTAAATTGAATTTAATGCACACGTGCATCTTATTTGAATGTAAAATGACAATTCTGACAGTATTTTCTCAAAGTTGTTTTTACGAATTATAGATTGAGAAATTAGAAATTTTGAGCTTGAAAAAAATAAGAAAGAGAAGAAATTTGCTGGACAAAATTTTCTTTTTGCATTCAAATGAGGTCTATGTGTGAGGTGCATGTGAACACCAATTCTGATTTTGCCAGAATTTTCATTACAAGGGCCTATACTCCTCTGTAATGCAATGAGTAAATTAATCAAATTTAAAATGCAAAATGGACTAATGTAAGGTAAAATTCTCCTAACCAATAACATGATGACATACAGTGCCCTCTAAGGGCAAGAAGGTAATTTCATAAATAAGACGGAGTAACCAATCAAAAGTTACATGTGGCAAATGGAAAAACAATAATCTCACGTCAAAGCCCTAATTTTACTATGACACTCTAGTCTATAGAAACCCTAATCCTATTAGAACACTTTAGCTTATGAAAACCCTAGTCATACTATGACACTCAACATTAATCACTTTCCTAATTGGATTCTGCTCCAGGACTTTTTATAAAGGGGTCTCTCATTATCACAGGTACACATAACTTTCACAATTCATAATCCTCCAGCCTTCTTGCTCTCCATATTCTCCAGCTTGTAGATCACTGAGCCACAACCCTTCTAACCCTCCGGCAACTCCTTAAGATTTCTTCTGTCTTTGTGTGCGTAGATACTCTATTGCGTCCGTATATTTGCCTGGCAAATTTTTGGCATCCATAACCCTTCTAACCCTCTGGCAAATTTTCTTCTGTATTTGTGAAGTTAGAAATTTTAAGCTTGAAAAAAAATAAGAAAGAGAATAAATTTGCATTGAGAGGATTTAAGAGAAGTACAAGAGAAATTAGTTAGAGAGATAGTTACAAAGATGTTAGAATCTAATAGTGTCAAAACGGAATGCTAACAACCTATATAACTACCAAATTAACTAGCTAACTAGTTCATAACTAGTATCAATAGGACTTGCATTGAGAGGGCACATTCATTTAGTCAAAAATCCTGAAATTCTCTTCTTTTTTTTGGTTACAACTCTTGTACCATTCTTGGAGTTTAAGCTTATACTCGAAATCAAGCCCTTTATTGAGTTAGGGAAGGCATCATTAGTGTTTTCATTGACTCAATCATCTATTTCTCTTTTTCTTTTCAAATCATTTTCCATGGCTAAAGGAACAAGATCAAGGAATGCAGAAGTTACATGGGACAAAATTCTTCAACTAAAGAGACATACTAAGAAAGATTTCATGGCTGCGATTCAACTATTGCAACAAGATATTCAGAAACAAGTGTGGAAAATGGCCAAGATCATCTTTGATGTAGAAGAGTTAAAGATCAATGCCAATAAGCATGATTCTCACACACCTTCATCTCATGAAATCAAGAAGAAGGCTACAGTGCATTCTAAAATGCAATACCATTCAAACATGTTAGACATGATTTCTAAGATTTAGTTCTGGAGATCCATTAGATTGGTTACTCAAAGTGGAGAAATTCTTCTTATATCATCAAACTCTTGAATTTTACAAACTTACTATAATACCCATACCTATGAAATAAGGGTAAAGAACTAATTTGAATTATATATTGAGTTTAATGTGCATACATGTGAAAAGAAAGTTGAATTTGAAACAATTTTTGAAGAAAGATGTTGAATATTTTTATTTTGAAAAGAGTTAGAAATTTTACAAAGAAGAAAGTACTAAATTTTTGTTTGAAAAATTGAAAGAGTTCAAATTTTTTTGAAAGAAGGTTGTTTTTTTTTTTTTGGAAGTTTAAAGGTTGAATCAGTCAACTGTGTGGTCGACTAGTTACCCGATCGGTCGATAAACCGATCGATTGGTAAGGGTGACCGATCGACTGGTTGGGTGGATCGGTTGGTTGGCAGTCAACCAATAGTGTGAAGTGGTAATTTGGTAAATTTTGAAAGAAAGATAGTTGACTGGTTTGGGAACCGATTAGTCACTTATCAAGAACCTTGTTTTGGTTTGTTTGGTCTTAATTTAATCACTTATCAAAATCAAAATTTTGTTTGTTTTTTACAAAAACCTCCTAAACATTTTAGTAATAGGTAAAACAAATTATACAAACAAATGGTGGGACAATAAGGCCCATACCCGAACAAGCTCAAAGGGCCCTAAGCCTAACCCTATATAAAAGCACTTACAATTTTCTAAAGGAATACAAGTTTTTTCTATCTAACTTGTAGACTTCTTGACAAGACAAAGGTAAATCTAATACATTCTTGAAGATTTTGGTGCTGCCATGAATGGGACCAAACTTTGCAAGGATATCCGCAACCTTGTTTGCTTCCCTATACACATGAGTGATAGTAACTCCTATAGGAATAAGGGATAAAATCTCCCTAAGTATTCGATGTATTCGATCTCCCAAGGACATTTATAATTTACCAAGATAACATGCACCAATAATTTTAAGTCACATTCAATTGAAGATAACTTGATATTGTGCGTAAGCATAATTTGAAGTCCGGCCAAAGGGCTTTTGTTTCAGCGTGAGTGTTGGAACACTCTTCAAATGATATCGAGTAGGCTAGAAGTAACTCAGGGCCAGCTTTGAAAATTCCACCACCCGCACTACCCAAGCGAGAAATCGATCCGTCTGAATTCAAATTAACTTTATTCCCTTCTAGTTGATTCCATTTCACCCAAATTCCTCTTTTAATAGGAGAAGATTTAATACTAACGCCTAAAGTGTTCACACATAGCATATCATGAAAGGACATGGTTGATTTTGGCATAAACATTTTGTTTATATCAATCAAATCATTGTTGATTCTACTAATTATCACTGTAGCGCACACTTTCTGCCCAGCTTGTCTAGCTTCATTTCTTGCTTTCTATATGTGCTAACAACCCAAGAAAAGTGTGCAAACTTTCAATATTCCCAATCGAGAATATAGTCTAGACCTATGGAGACAATTTTCGAACAAAAATTACGATCTTACATCAAGCTGAGGGCTGAAATAATTCCAAACCGAGAGAGCAATCTTGCTTTTAACAAATAGATGCTCTATGGTTTCCATACAGCCTTGATTGAAACAATTGCAGAAGCCATATTTATACCAATGCTCATCACTCTACTATCGACCAGAATGATACCAAACAACAACTTCCACATAAAACAACTTATCTTGCTAGGAACCCATTTACTCCATACCTTTTTGGCCCATCTAAATTTTGGGTTTTAACTCGGATAAACTCCCAATACTCTTTTGAGGAGAAGGTACCCAAAGCATTATGATCTCAAATTAAAGAGTCTGGTTTCTCCTTTAATTGAATCTTCTTAGCGGCTTCATAAATGGAAGGGAATTGATGCTCCAAAATTTGTAGTTTCTCTCTATCAACTAACACATCTTTTATCAAGAAAGAGGCAAAAGGAAGAGTACCCAAAGGCTGATTTTCATGATGCCATCTTTTAGGCCAAAAAGCAATATCACCTTTACCAATTATCCAAGTTGAATGCTCCTTTAAAGATTGAATGATTAGGGCTAAGTTCTTCAAAAATTTTGAACTATACCATAGAACCCGTAAGCTATCAATATGATTACCATATTTGTTCTTCATAAATCTTCCCCATAATGAATTGGCTTGTAAGTAACTCAATGCAAATTTTCTGAAACTCTTGTGAACTTCAAGAAGACGCCTCACACCCAGTCCACCTTCCTCTAAAGGCTTACAAATTTTGTCCCAAGCAATCCATTTTTTTCTCCCAAGGTCAGCTGAGTTCCAAAAGAAGTTTGCAAGCATTCTTTCTATTGAATGGAGAAGACCTTTTAGAATAGATATAACCGCAAGAGTATGTATGGGAATTGAGCTTAAAACACTTTTAATAAGAGTGAGCTTACCTCCAAGAGATAGGAACTAAGCTTTCCAAGAAGCGATTTTATGTTGAATTTTATCTTGAAGATGGATGAAAAATCTAGTAACACGTCTGCCTCAAAAAATTGAACAAGTAGTTGATTGGAAGAAGTGAGCGTTTAAGAGAGGACCATCTTTGCAACATATCAACTCTCGATGCCATTTACTACCCACTATGAAATAACTTTTCTCCCAATTGATCTGTTGTGCCGAGTCATCTTCATATAATTTTAGAAGTTTAGTACAAGCATCAACTGAGCTCTTCTTTCCATTAAAAACATGTCATCCACATAGAGAAGATGAGAAACTCCTATTGTTGAACCTGAAACTAAGTATCTTCCAATTAATCCTTTGTTCATCCACTCATAAAATTTCAAGAGAATACCTCCTTCGCCACTATGAAGAGCAAATGAGAAAGAGGATCTCTTTGTCTCAAACCTCTTGATGATTGAAAAAACCCATGTTGTCCACCATTTAAAGAGATGGTGTACCAAACAATAGACAAACATCGAAAGATGTCATCGGACCAAGTCTTCAAGAAGCCAAACTTTTTTAACACCTGAAGAAGAAAACCCCGCTCAACCCTATCATAAGCTTTAGACATATCTATCTTGAAAATCATATTAGATCCTGTAACCTTTTTTATCGATGTCATGCAAGAGCTCATGAGCTAGACATATATTCTCATGAATGTTTCTACTCGCGAAAAATCCTAATTGTTCTTCCGAAATGAAGGAGGTTAGGAGAGGAGCAAGTCTCGAAGATAGGATTCAAGAGATGATTTTTTACATGAATGTGCAAAGACTAATGGGTTGCATATCCGATAATGATTTCGGGTTGTCAACCATTGGAAGTAAGATAATGTTTGTTGCAGTAAAATATCCTGCTAAAATTCCTCCGTTGAAAAAATCTTGGACAAAATTAACAAAATCTTTGCTAATAATCTCCCAAGAAGTGAGAAAAAAATGCCCATTAAAATCGTCTACTCCCGGGGCATTGTCAGGGTTAAGCTCTTCTATTGCCTTTTTAATTTCTACTGCTTGAGGCATGGAACATAATTCAGCATTCTGTTCATCCGTGATAACGTTGGGAAGACACTCTAACGGGTCATAGTCCTTCGAATGAGTAGTTGTTGTAAAAAGGTGATGGTAGTAGTCACACGCTGTTTGGCGTAAGATTTTTTTCATCTGCATTTCAATCACCGTATCAATTTGAAATTTAATTTTCAGATGAAGTTGTTTTCCCTTGAGTGAGGCATGAAAATATTTAGTGTTTTTATCACCTTCTTTAAGCCATTTACCTGGAGCCTTGTCCTGAAGCATTGATTCTTCTATATTCAACCACAAATCCAATTCAGCCCTAGCAACATTAAGAATATGAACCCATCAGCTATAAATTGTTGTTGAAGGGAATATTCAGCCCTTAGAACATTATCCCTAGCCTTGTTGATGTTGTCTTGGGCATTGCCAAAGGTTTTCTAATTCTATTCTCGAAGTTTAGTTCAGATTCTTTTAAGTTTTTGGTGAAGAATTATCATGGGAGGACCCAAGCAAGCTTCATTCCACCAAGAGGCTATAGAAGCTAAGAAAGAATCATGTGTTGTCCAAGCCTTAAAAAGTCGAAAAGGACGAGGGGTATTACTTTTCTGAATGGACAAAAAAATGAGAGTTGCATGATCTGAGTATAGGCGAGCTGCATGTACAACTTTATGACATGGCAAGGTTGACATAAAATCACCATTAACCAAAATACGATCAAGATGGCACCAGCATCTAGATGAGATAGGATGATCATTTGACCACGTAAACTTACTGCCTTCAAATCCAGCATCAAATGAACCATTCCCATCAATGAATGATTTAAATTCCTTAGCAGAATGTATATCTATTAGAGCTCGACCACATTTCTCATTCGGATTAGGTATAGCATTGAAATCTCGACCAACAAACCAAGGACCATTAAGAGATGAACCAAAGTGACTGCAAGGAAGTCCAAAGAGATCTTCTTTCCTGAGTATTTTGTTTAGCATAAACGAATGAAGCAAAACAGATTACATCATGCAACATAAATTTGATTTTTACCAAGATGGATTAACATGTAATTTGCACAACATCAATTTCTAAATCTTTTTCCCAAAGCAACCAAATATGCATATAAGTAGGGTTCCCATGTCTAAAATTAGGGAATTTAATACGTCTAGCAAGGCTAATAATTTCAGCTCCATCATGCTTAGGTTCCAATAAAACTACCAAAGAAATATTATTCTCCCTAATCAAATTACGAGGCATCCCAAGTTTATCTAAACCCCCCACACTTCTAATGTTCCAAATAATACAATTAATCATCAATTTGTTTTGGTAGAGGAACTAGGAACCTTGGCTCGGGTTCTTTTGGATTTCTTATTAGTAGGTTTGGCAACCGGCTGTTTGGAAATCTCTTGAGAAAGATCTTTAGAGACCTCATGATTTGGCTCTTTAGAGGGATCTTGAAGGGGCTCTTGAGATGGAATTTGAAGAAAGTGTTGTGTTTGTTAGGCTTTTTATTAGGTTGATGAGAAGCCTATTGAGGCAAAAGGCCTTTAAGTTTTAAGGTGGCAGTAAGTGTATTGGGGAATTTTTGGTGCTCTTCAATTGACTTGGGTTTGAAAGATTCCTTGTGGTTTCCTCTGGGGAATCATTAGATGAGAAATAATCTTTAGAGTTAGGATAGTGACTTGTGTCGGGGTGTTTAGAATCATCTACACAAGTAAGCATTTCAATATTGCTTTTAATAGTTTGCAAGGAAGCTAGATTATTATTTGTGATCAGCTCAGCTTGTCCAATAGTGATTTCAGGAATCAAAAGTTGCTTGAACTGATTCTAAACTTTAAGAGAATGTTAAGGAACAGGTGGAACATGATTCTCCACATTTTTATTCATGCGCTGCATCTCCCGTTTAAATGTAGATCCTGGACCCGAAAAGCATGAGAAAGGAACCGATATATCAACACCTTTTTGCTTTAGAATAGATTCATTGACGTCATGAAAACCAATCTGGTTTAAAGGGTCCTCCTCCTCTTGGAAGAATTGCACCTCTTTAGCTTTATTTTGAGACTTTTTTGAATGATCTTGAGGTAAATTTTGCTATTTAGCTACTCCCTGTACATATCGAGCACACAAAACATGTTGGACACCCTTTGACTGTTGAACATTCTTAGAAACTTGATTCTCCTTAGCATGATAACTAGTTGAACCCGAGGCATTATTTTCCTCAAATACCTTATGATCTTCATGATCGAAGTTACTTTTCACAAATGATTTTTAAAAATCAAGGTTACTATGGCCTTGTAACAAACAGATTGTGCAATAATCCAAATTCCCTTAAAAATTAGCTTTTGCCAATAGTCTTCATCGCGACTTGTTCCAATCAACACCTGTTAGATTTAGGAAGAGTTAAGTCTATTTCCACACATATTCTTGCACTACTAGGCTTTTCAAGAGCTGCTGTTTTATCATCGACTTTCAAGAAATGGGCCAAAAAAATCACTATTCCTTTGAGAATCGATATATGGAAGTAAGGTAGAGGAAGACCCGGTAATCGAACCCATATAGCCATTGTTGTTGTCTCTATTTTAGTATTGAAGTCCGGAGTCCATTTGAAGAGGCGATAAATAATGTTCTCTATCTTTCTACTGCAATGCAACCAAGCAGCGATAAGGTCCTCTTGAGTCGCTAATCTAACCAATAGATGCATCGGGTCCAATACCCTAACAACCAGGATGTTCTTGAGATTCCAAGAAAAGATGTGTTTGTGGACAAGATTCATAACAGGGATGTCGGAATAGAATTTCATGACAACAGCGAAGGTAAAAAAAGTGGTGGCTTTGTTGAATTCAAATTGTGAAATAGTAAAAGTTGGTTCGCCATCTTTCTTGAAGGCTTGGGTAATAGATTCAAATTCAGCAAGGCTTTATGAACAACAACGTGTCTTGGCGCAATATGATCACCAGTATCAAAGTTGGATTTAAAGACGATGTTGGTGTTAGTGGTAGAGACAATAAGGACAGCATGTCATGTGCATCATTAATGGTGAATTGTTAAAGGTCTCCAAGCCATGTGCATCATTAATGGTGAGCTGTTAAAGGTGGAGAAAGAAGCCATGTGCTTATTAATTGAAATCCAATTCTCATTAATATTGAGTTGCAGCCTTTAATAAGAAGTTGCAAATGCAACAACAACTCTCATTAATGCATAATTGTTTCTAAGCCTATAAATTGGCATTAGGACTTGGGTTCTAATAGAAGACAAGTGAAGTGTCTTGTGTAGAGAGAAAATATTGTGAGGTATAAGTGTCTTGTACAAAACCAAGTGTGTGGTTTATTTGTAACGGAGCACTGCTCTGGTTTTTTCTCTGGGCTTTTGCCAAATAGTAAGATACTTTGGGTGTGGGTCCAATGAGTAAACACATTGTCGAACCTCGTTAAATCTCTGTGTTCAATTCTTTGTGTGTGCGCGCATTGTTCAAATTCTTACTATTTTTCCTTAACAACTGGTATCAGAGCATTTGATGATAAATTTCTTTATGCTTTTTTGCAATGTTACTATTCACATAAATAGTGAATTTCGTGAATAATAAAATTTTGTTGGTGGTACCGATTCATTGGCAACAGTGTTCTAATACACGAAGGATCGCAGGAATTGTCAAAAAAAATCCAAAGAAAGCCATATTCGAGTGGGAGTAATGGCGGACGAAGGTAAAGCAAGGATCGAGAAGTTCAATGGAGCAAACTTCGGTTTGTGGAAGATGCAAATAGAGGATTATCTTTACCAGAAAAATTTTTATCTTCCTCTTGGCGGCAAAACAAAGAAACCACAGGAAATGACAGATGAACAGTGGGAGGTGCTGGACAGGAAGGCTCTTGGCACGATTAGACTCTCTCTCGCTACAACTGTCGCGTTCAACATCTAGAAGGAGAAAACCACTACAGATTTAATGGCGACTCTGTCCAAAATGTACGAGAAGCCATCAGCCTCAAATAAGGTATTCTTGATGAAAAGACTCTTCAATATGAAGATGGAAGACGGCGGCAGCATCGTTGAACTCTTGAACGGTTTCAACACACTGACAAATCAGTTGGAATCTGTTGGGATCAGCTTCGATGACGAAGTTAGAGCACTGCTAACTATGTCAACGTTACCAGATAGCTGGGATAGTCTGGTAAAGGCTGTTAGTAACTCTTCTGGCTCTGGAAAGCTAAAGTTCGATGACGTTGTGGGAGTTCTTCTAAGCGAAGAATTACGCAGAAGATCTTTAGGATCTGCGGAAATGTCTGGGAACACTTTGAGTGTAGAAGAAAGAGGAAGATCTTCAAATAGAGGAAACAAGAACCGAGGAAGTTCTAAATTTAGGAAGAGTAAATCAAGAGGACAAAAATCAAGAAGTGAAGGTTGCTGGAACTACGAAGAGAAATGACATCTGATGAGAGATTGTAAAGCACCAAAGCAGAATGATAATTAGGAAAGTAAAAATTCTATTAATCTTTCTGATAAAGATTATGATGTTTTGATCCTTTCTGTTGCTGTTCGTAATGATTTGTGGGTGATAGATTCTGGTGCATCTTTTCATACTACCTGTCAGAAGGAAATACTCCAAAATTATGTGTAGGGTGATTTCGGGAAAGTGTATCTCGGAGATGATGAACCATACAACATAACTGGAAGAGAAGATGTACAGATAAACCTGGTGAATGGGACTACCCTACATTTGAAAGACGTGCGACATGTTCCGAATCTCATACAGAATTTGATATCAGTAGGCCAACTGTCAGATTCATGATGCAGAACCATTTTCACAAATGATTCATGGAAGGTGTTGAAAGGTGCTATGGTGATAGCTCACGGAAAGAAAGAAGGCACTCTCTATGTGACGAGTGGAACAAATAGTGTTTTAACAACTGCATCAACAGATTCGAGCGCATACACCTGGCACCGCAGACTTGGGCACATGAGTGAGAAAGGTATGAAAGTCATGCTATCAAAAGGGAAGATTCCAAATTTGAAGCATCTGGACCTGAGCTTCTATGAAGACTATCTCTATGGAAAATAGAAAAATGTGAGTTTTTCTAAGACGGGCAGAAAACCAAAGCTTGAAAAGTTGGAATTGGTTCATACAGACGTGTGGGGACCAACCAAGGTACCATCTCTTAATGAGTCTCAATACTATGTTACTTTTATTGATGATGCCACTAGGAAGTTATTGATGTATTTTTTGAAGCATAAATCTGATGTATTTGATGTCTTCAAAAAGTGGAAAGCTATAGTTGAGACTGAAACAGGTCGGAAGCTAAAGTGTTTGAGGTCTGACAATAGTGGAGAATATTGCAGCAATAAATTAGAGGAATACTGTGCTCTCAATGGTGTCAAGAGATAGAAGACAATTCCTAAAACACCGCAGCAAAATGGAGTGGCAGAACACATGAACCGAACCATTAATGAACGTGCTAGAAGCATGAGGATTAATGTTGGATTACCCAAACAGTTTTGGGCAGAAGCGGTGAACACATCAGTCTATCTGATCAATAGAGGACCATCTGTTGCACTTGAGTTTGGACTTCCAGAAGAAGTATGGACAGGAAAAGAGGTAAACCTATCACACTTAAGAATATTTGGTTGCACATCTTATGTCCATATAAACTTATATGAAAGGTCTAAGCTAGACCCAAAATCCAAAAAGTATGTCTTTATTGGATATAGTATTAATGAGTTTGGCTATCGTTTTTGGGATCCAAAAAACCAAAAAGTCTTCAGAAGTAGAGATGTAGTGTTTAACGAGAATGTTCTATATAAGGATATGATGAAAAAGGTGGAAAGGGAAACAGAAAAGAAAAAGTTTGTAGAACTTGAGGAAATTTCTACAAAATGAGTGTTACAACCCAGAGATGAGAATATAGAATCTCACACTCTTGTTCCCCAAGTTCCTCCTCAAGAATTGAGGAGATCAGAAAGAGTTAACAAAGGTCAACTCCCGACTCGTTATTTAACATCTCTGAATTATTTGCTTTTAACTGATAATGGTGAACCAGAATGCTTTGAAGAAGCAATGCAGATTGAGGATAAGCTCAAATGGGAGGTTGGAATGAATGAAGAAACGGACTCCTTAATAACAAATCAGACATGGGATTTGGCTGAGCTTCCAGAAGGCAAAAAGGCTTTGCTTAACAAGTGGGTTTACAAGTTGAAAGAAGAACACGATGGAACTAAGTGATACAAAGCCAGGCTGGTAGTCAAAGGATTTCAACAGAAGGCAGGTATCGACTATACTGAGATTTTCTCTCCTGGTGTAAAGTTGTGTACCATCAGATCTGTATTGAGCATTATTGCAGTAGAAGACTTACATCTAGAACAGCTAGATGTGAAAACCGCCTTCCTTCATGGTGATCTGAATGAAGATATCTACATGAAGCAATCACAGGGGTATGAAGAACTAGGGAAGGAAGAGTTGGTGTGTAAGCTCAAGAAAAGCTTGTATGGGTTAAAACAAGCACCTAGACAGTGGTATATCAAGTTTGATAATTTCATGTCTAAAAACGGGTATACAAGATGTAACGCTGACCACTGTTGTTATTTCAAGAAGTTTGATGATTCCTACATCATTCTTCTATTGTATGTGGATGATATGCTTATTGCAAGATCAAGCATGATGGAAATAACAATGTTGAAGGAACAACTCTCCAATGAGTTTTCTATGAAGGATTTGGGTATGGCTAAACAAATCCTTGGTATGCGGATCAGCAGAGACAGGAAGAATCGAAGATTGTGGCTATCTCAGGAACAATACATCGAAAAGGTACTAAAAAGGTTTAACATTGATCGGGCTAAACCGGTGAGCACTCCACTAGCAAGTCACTTCGCACTTTCAAAAGGGCAAGGTGCGACGTCAGTCGAAGAACAGGAATACATGTCAAAAGTACCATATGCCTCAACAATTGGTAGCCTCATGTATGTTATGGTCTGTACTAGACTAGATATTGCACAAACAGTGGGAGTCGTGAGCAGATTCAAGAATAATCCAGGTAAGGAGCATTAGAAGGCTGTGCAGTGGATTATGAGGTACTTGAGAGGTACCACTAATCTATCCTTATGCTATGATGGATCAGAGATCAGTTTGAAGGGTTATATTGATTCTAATATGGCAAGAGACCTAGATGGTAGAAAGAGTACTACAGGGTACGTCTTTACACTGGGCAGTGCAGCAGTGAGTTGGGTCTCGAGATTACAGAAGATCGTAACTCTCTCGACTACAGAAGCAGAGTACGTGGCAGCGATAGAAGCATGTAAGGAAATGGTATGGCTACAAAGTCTACTTAGAGAATTAGGCAAAGAGCAGAAAGACTGTAAGATTTACAGTGACAGTCAGAGTACAATTCGTTTGGCAAAAAATTCTGCATTTCATGCCAGGACAAAACACATCGACATCAGGTACCATTTCATACGGGGGCTCTTAGAAGAAAAGGTTATTACGCTGGAAAAGATTCACACCAGCAAGAATCTTGTAGACATGTTAACCAATACTGTTACGATTGAGAAGCTGAAAGGATGTTCAGCTTCGATCGGTCTTCATGCTTGAAGAAGCGGGAGAAGACTCACACCTAAGTTGACTATGTTGGAATTTCGTTACAAATGGCAAATTATCTCTAAGTGGTAGAGACAATAAGGACAGCATGCCATGTGCATCATTAATGGTGAATTGTTAAAGGTCTACAAGCCATATGCATCATTAATGGTGAGCTATTAAAGGTGGACAAAGAAGCCATGTGCTTATTAATTGAAATCCAACTTTCATTAATGTTGAGCTGCAGCCTTTAATAAGAAGTTGTAAATGCAACAACACTCTCATTAATGTACAATTGTTTCTAAGCCTATAAATTGGCATTAGGACTTGGGTTCTAATAGAAGACAAGTGAAGTGTCTTGTGTAGAGAGAAAATATTGTGAGGTATAAGTGTCTTGTACAAAACCAAGTGTGTGGTTTATTTGTAACGGAGCACTGCTCTGGTTTTTTCTCTGGGCTTTTGCCAAATAGTAAAATACTTTAGGTGTGGGTCCAAAGAGTAGGCACATTGCCGAACCTCGTTAAATCTCTGTGTTCAATTCTTTGTGTGTGTGCGCATTGTTCGAATTCTTGCTATTTTTCCTTAACAGTTGGCATAAGAAAAAGTTTGAATGTGGTTTGTATTAGGATCAACATTGGTGTTTGTAGGACATGCTGGATAGGAGGTGCTTGGGGGAAGGTTATACGTTTGCGTTTGGGGCTGAACCATCCAGATTGCTTGGGCCGACCATTGACCTCAAGGAGGAGCACAGCAAGAAAACAACCAAGAATGGAGACAGCAATTATCTAGAATGTAGACAACACAAAGAGGAGCACTGACAGAATCAAGATGGAAACAGCACAAGGAGAAGCACGACAGAAACCAATAAGACAGCAAAAGTAGAATCACGACAGATGCAAGGAGGAAGACAGGAAGGATACAATGGTGGTCACGGCAAGAAACAAAAAGGATAATTACGGCAAGGTTTTAGGAAATTCTAGAGAGAAGGAGAGCATCTCTCTCTTCTTCTTTTTTATGATAAAAAATATGAAAATATTTTAAGCATCCTCAAAATCAACATTTTGTTATTTATGGAAGACCATAAATCACCTTTTAGAGACTTATTTCGTCCTATTCTCGATTACGACCTTAATCCTTTTTTTTTCAATCTTTTTTCTAGTTCGTGATCAATGCCTTATGAATTTATATTTTTCATTTTACTTCTCTTCTTCAAATTATGAATCTTTTAAGTATTGTTTTGCTATATTTTTTTCCTCTAAAATTTCATGAGAGGGAAGGATTTTCTTGGTAATTTTCTCACTAGCAAACAGAGAAAACTCCATTTTCTTGGTGATTTTCTTCCAGTTCTCTCTCTGTCCTCATCTCTCTCCACCAAGGCCTAGGCTTTCTATCTCTTCTTGGGCATTACGAGGTTTTGATAGCATGAGAAATTTGCAGAGAGGAAGCAGCGATTGTGGGTGGTGCTGAAGTAGCAGGATAGCAGCATTTGAGGTAGCAGATCGGTGCTGGCTGGTAGAGAAAGATGAAGATGTGGGTGACGGAGAAATGATTTGAAGATCCTTGTTACAAGCCCTGAAAACTTCTCGTTTATTTAGAGACTTGAATTTGCTTTGGTTCTAAGAAAGATTGGTCGCTATTTTTCTTTGCAATCGACGAAATGAATGTTTTATTCGAGCTTTGGTTTAGATGGTCATTGTGGTTGAGAGGTTCAGAGCAATTTTTTACTGTCTGCTAATATTTTATGATAATTTTCTGTCTTTTTTTATTGTGTATTTACTTGGTTTTGTATGTCAATAGAAAAGGCCTTTCAATTGGTCTTACAAATGAAACGATTGAGCTTCTTCTTTTTTCTTTTTCTTTTTTCAAAATTTGCTTTTTAAAATACAAATTGAAAGTACACAAAGTTAATTGTAAGTTTTTTTTATATTCTAATAATAACCTTAGGATTTAAAAGAATTTCCAAAACACACGACAACAAACAAATTAACATATAAAAAGAGCATATTTGTGAAAAGGGAAGGATTTTATAAATTATGGACATTGTAAATATTATTTATGATATTTATATGTTATTTTAATTTCATATTAACAATTAAAATTCTGAATTAAGACCAAACAGCTAGTAACCAAACAATCGAAAATTAATCTATTTGATTATAATAGAAAAAATAAAAAATAAATCACCAATCAAAAAACAGTTTCACACGCCTTAACCAAACAAGGTCTTTGTTGACATAACCGCCTCTTGTTTTTGCTTATTTTGGTGACTTGTCGATTTTATAGTGCCAATAAAATTCATAAGCATGTTTGGCGCTACGTAAGACTGGACTTACATGCTTGTGTAATTAAATCCCAAAACATAATATTTTTTTTGAGACCATAAGTCGCTCAACATACATACTTATAAACTCTTTCTTCCTCTTTCTTCCTCTAGTTCTGTGTCAATGAGAAAACTCTCTTCATTCTTTTCTGAAAATCTCCCTCATATATATCGATTCCGACGAACTTTCTATTTTTTTCGTTGATATTTTGAGCTCAGATTTTACTGTTTCTTCTCTTAATTAGAAAAAAAAAATTTGTATCATTTTTTCGTGGTCAGGTTATGGAGACGAGCAGAGATTGTACAAAGGTTTTTCCTTTTGTGATGTTTTTATCAGCTGGGCAAGTAAGAGACGTTACCAATTTTTGTTCTCCTTTTTCCTTTCCATTTTGACCGATGAAAAAAAATGGGGAAAAATGGGGGCGGGCCACTTCTAGAATTTTCTTCTTGGTTTTTGAGGTATTTCCATGAATTTTTATGGTTTTCGAAAGTGTTTGGCTAGGGGGAAAGTAAAGAGGAATATCTTTTCTTCCTCTAATTGTAGATTTGATGTGTTTTATAGTTCAAGTGATGTTTGATTCGAGTTTAAGATTAGACTCCAAAAAATATTGTAAGAATTACAATAGAAAGAAGGACAATTTTGAAAATACTTTTGACTTTTGATTGATTTACAAATAGTTATACAATAACCTTATATAGGCTACAAGAGATAAATACAAGAGTAACTAACTAACATTTTAATTAATTAATTAATAAATTATTAACCAATTACTAACGATTAACTAATGTTTTATTTAATTAATTGGTCCTCTAATGCTAATTATATTCAAAACATTGTTTAACCCATCAAATGAATTTTGTCACCAAAGTTCAAGTAATGTCCTCTGTCCAATAATCAATTTTTCCATTGGTCTTGTGTATATAACTGAATTGCTCGTTTTGTACTGCTTTAGCCTTAGTGTCCCCATCTTTGAACCTAATCTTCAAATTTTTTAAATGAACCAAACCATACCCAATAATGATTAATACCCAATGCATGATCAATCTCCGTATCATGAAGTGCATCATAATTATTCACCCATTATAGCAGACAAACAAAAGTGTTGGGTCTTTTATAATGTTGAAGTCAATTTTAATGGGATGTCCAAGGGTGGATTCGAGCCGAATAAAACTTGAATATTAAGGTATTCGAGCTCAACTCGAGTTTAAATTAACAGGCTCAAGTTCGAATCGAGTTTGAAAAATTTTACGAAGGCTCGAGCTCAGCTCGTTTCGAGCTCGATAACAATCGAGTCTATTCGAGCTCGAGCCTGAGTTTTGGATTGTCCATTCGAGCTCGAACTATAATTTTAATAAATAAAAATATTAAATAAATATTGATTCGAGATCGAGCTCGGCTCGAGCTCAATGATATCTTATCGAACTATTCAAAAGCTTTTTGAGCAAAACTTTAAAGTATTCGAGCTCAGCTCAATAAGCTATTTCAACCTAGGTTTCAGCTTGAGCTCGATGAATCTGAGCTTTGACCGAGCTTGAACTCAAATAGTTCGATAAAATATCGGCTCGATTCTATCCCTAGTTCCACTAACATGCCCATTTGCCATTGACATCTCAATTAAATATTATTAATAGGTAATGAATTAATTTTTGTTTTGAACAGTTTAAGAGTTGGGTATTTATAGATTTTGAAGAATCAAGAACTAGTCATTTTGAAAGATTTTTCCGATCTTAAAACCTTGTATTCCGTTCATGAGGGTCGACCATGAAGGTAGAAGAAAGTTTTTGATTAAATTGAAGAGTGAAAAGAAATTTAGTACTCGAGCTCAAATTTTGCAATCTTTAAAATAGTCTTAAATCTACTTTTCTGAGTATCTTGGTTGTCAGTCTCTTCCTCTTGCATGCAATTTTTTATCTTGAAATATTTTTGAATAAGTTACGTTGTATTACTTTTAAATTTGTTAAAATAAAATAAATATATTGAACTTTTTTAAAAACTCACGATTTATTTTAAAATATAAATTTTTTCTATAAAACAGTTTCAAAATGATTTTTTTTTAAGAATTAAAATTTTAACTGGATGTTATTTTTTATAATGATCAAATTATTTTTAGTGTTAAAATATATTCAAGTGATTATAATAAGTCTAATATTTCTATTTATCAATTATTTATCTCAGAATTGTTTATAATTCAAAATTTTAAGTTATTTGAATTCATATTTTTTTTTTAAAAAATGCATTATCATTTTAATTTTTAAAATAGAAAAGTTTGTCTTTGATTTTTAACTTATGATAGTATTTGATATTCATTTATTTGAGATGTTAGGCTATTTAATTTTATAAAAAAAACATATCAACAAACTTTTCATTTAAAATATTTAATTTTCTTTTATGATGACTTCAATTTTCATTTATTTGAGGATAAATTTTTTTTAAATATAAATATATGAAATAAAATTTGTTGTGTACCATATAATAGAATATAAATCCATTTAAAATATACTTTTAACAATTTTTGAACAAAAAAATGATGATTTTTTTTAAAAGCCCTAAAAATTTCTTGTTAAATATGTTTATCCCGAATATTTCTATTTTTTTAAAGTAACATTTATGATACCTAAATGTACTTTGGTCATCATAAAAAAGTATATTCAATTTAAAATGCTTAAAATTTAGAAGAAAAAAAAAGAAGTGCTCAAACCTATGACCTAATGAGTATCATAGATCTTAACCACTAAACTAGTGTTCTTGTAGTGACATTACTACACTTCATAAATATATAATACATGTTATCTAGTTTAATAATAATTATGAACTATTTAATTAATTACTTACAAGTTACAACAATATAGAAATATAAGTTATACTTAATATAATTTATATATTAATATATATTAATATTTATAAAATTATAATTATCACACTACAAAGAGTTAGTAAAGTATTAAACTTTGATAAAAATTAATTAATTTTAATTTTAATTTTAATTATTCTTATTAATTAATTAATTATTATTTTATTAAAATTTTGAAATGTCCCAACATATTTACAAGACTTAAGCCCCAACACCTTTGCTTCTAAAAACACTGCTTAAAACTAAGGAGTGCTCATTCAATGGTCTTTGTTTTTATAAACATAATTTTGATAAAATACTTCTAAAAAAACACAAAGTTGAAAATAGTTTTAAAAAAATTAATTTATGTTAAAGAAATTGTTTCTACTGCTATTTTATTAAACATTAAACAATTTTTAACTACAAATATTGTAATTGTTTTACTTAAAAATTATTTCAAAACCCGTTTGGTAAACATTAAACCGAAACCATTGTTAGACCAAAGCCAAAACGATAATATAGCTAAAACATTATGTTAAAATAAAATGATACTATAATTAAATTATTAAATTTTGAGACACACACATACGAATAAATATATTTAAAAAATACAAATATATAATTCGTAAATAAATATAAAGTTGAAAAAATAATATAACTAAAATATAACATAAAATTATTATAATATGAAATAAGATATACTATTAAATTTTAAAATAGTTATATATTAAATTATGGGGCAAATTACATTGCACTACCTCCAAGATTACTGAAATGACACTAATATACCAAACTTTTTAAAACTCACGATTCACTTCAAAATACCAACCATCAAGCAGCTCAAAAATGAATTTCTTTAAAGAATCAAAATTTTAATTGGATATTCATGATAACCAAAGTATCCTTAGATATCATAAAGATTACTTTTAAAAAAAAAATAGATGTATTAGGGATGGAACATATTTAACATAATTTTACTTCATATATTTAACATAATTAAACATCAAAAAATAGATGTACCCTTTTCATTGTTCTTTTTTCAAAAATTGTTAAACATATATTTTAAATGGATTTATATTCTATTATATTGTATAAAACAAATTTTACTTCATATATTTATATTTTAAAAAATATTATAATATCATTTCCTATCACATCATCAAATAAATGAAAATCAAAAACCATCATAAAAAAATTAAATATTTTAAATGGAAAGGTTGTTGATATGTTTTTTTTTTATAAAATTAAATAGTCTAACATCTCAAATAAACGAATATAAAAAACCATCATAAAATAAAAATCAAATACACTTTTTTACTTTAAAAATTAAAATGATACTGCATATTTTTATTTTTTTTTAGAAAAATATGGTTAAATAACCTAAAAATTTGTGTTATAAACAATTTTAATATAATTGATTGATAAGTCGAATTATTAAACTTATCATAATCACTTGGAGACATTTTAACACTAAGGCTGTTTTGGTCATCATAAAAAGCAATATCCAATTAAAAATTTGATTCTTCAAAAAAATTCTTTTTAGAGCTGCTTGATAGAGGAAATTGATATTTTATGGTAAATCATAGGTCTTAAAAATATTTGGTATGTTAGTTTCATTTCAACAAATTTGGAGATAGTGCAATGTAATTTACCCTAAATTATAAATACAAATATATTTTATAAGATATAAATATAAAACTAATTATAAGGAAATATCAATATAAACCTAAATATATTAATTATAAATTATAAATTTAAAACATTTGTTAAATGTAAAATATTTTATTATTATACCTATATCATATGTATTAAATTTATAATTTTGTAAATATTTATATTTTCATATACATATAATATATATTACAATATGTTTATTATATTTTATGAATAAATTTTGATAATATCTTTTCTTTTTATTTTATCATAATTGTCTACATTTGCATTTTTATATTTATAAGTTTATATATTAATACATACATATGTCCATATTTTTTGCTATAGGGGTAAACTATGTAGTTTTGTGGTTTTTTCTCCCCCTTGTGTAGTAGCAGTGGTTCGTAGTATAACTTGAAGAAGCTAACCTGATCCAATATGAGTCCAACTTGAATTTTGAGTAAATTAAGGTTGAGATTTTTTTAAATTAAATTGAGTTAGTTTTGAAAAATCACAATCCAAATTAAATTTGGGTTAGATTATAATTAAATTTCACAATCCTAGTCTAACCCTTAACTCATAAGCCAATATTTTAATATGTTTATACATAATACTTTTTTATAAAAAATATATATGAACTTTATTTTAGTGTCTTAATTATATTTACTTTTAATTTAATATTTTAAAATTTTATTTATAATATTTAATATTTAAAATAAAATAAAAATATATAATTTAAAAATCTAACCGAATCCGATCTATTCATAAATTAGATTGAGTTAGGAGAGGGAGGAGGTGAATTGATCCAAACCCAACCAAATTCGCCGTATATAAACAGAACTGAACGCGCTGGAAAGTTCAAATGCTCAGGTTAGACTTGTGGGTTTGTGCTGATCGTTCACGCTAGAGCCTCGTAATTTGGCTAAAAAATCCAGGGGCATTTTCTTATTTCGGTCTTTACTTAAACCCTAACGGCCATTATTCAAAATAAATCTCTCCCTTTATTTATTTTGTGGAAGCTCGCTCTCACTCTTCCCCCTTTACCCAACAATGGTATTTTCTCCTCTCCTCTTTTCTCTCTCTATGGCTTGCGTCTTTTCCTATCAGCTAATTATTTTATTTAAATTTCTTGCTTCATGTTTTGTTTATTTCTGTCTTTGTTTATTCTTTGTCTTGTTTCCGTTTGTTTACTGATTAGGTTTTATTTTTCTGTTTAATTTTATATCTGTGTTTCATTTATCTATTTTAATGTTGATCACATATACATTAATGGAATCTTGATAGATTTTTTTTCCTAAGTTCAGTTGGGTGGCTGATTGTGAGTTAATAATATATATTTCTTTTTGTTTATCTCTTTTAACATTCATATTTAGTTTTTAATCGTGATTTTATATTGCGGCATGTTGCTATTCCTTAATATGATTGCCCAGCATACAAGAAAATGTCAACTCTCTTGACAACTTCTGCTCTGTCAGTCACTGCTGATTTGTTGGGAGATGAAAGACTGAAAGAGATATCGAATTTCCAAACACTTATTTATAGCTTCATCCACAAATTTATGAGGCTATTATTATGTGTAATGTACAATATCAAATATGTGCCTCAAAAAGTCCTTAGCATCAATGAATGCCTTATTAGTTTCGTGTCAAAGAAAAACTTTTGAATATTAGATGCATTGTGAAATTTATTCAGATTCTTGATTGTCTTGCCTTTGGTATGGTTATGCAATGAAATGCACGAACAGGTACAAGATGAAATTATTCTTAATTATGAATTAATTACTTGTTTGAGTAGAATTATCATCTTTCATTTTGTCAATTCCTAGTACTTTTTGGTCTACATCATTGTTTTGGCTATTTCCTTCTTTTGTTTAATGCTTTTTGTTTCTCCACGTTGAAATTTTACATAATATTTCTTGAATTATGAACTGATTGTTTAATATTCTGTTCATTTGATCTTCTCTGTTGTCCATCTGGTATGACAATTAGATGCTTGTCTTTGGGACTTAGTTAACTCTAATAGATCATGCAATTGTGAATTTGACATCATTCAGAAATTAATATCTCTGTATTTTTTTTTATTTTTTTGTAATAATAGTTGGCACATTACAAAATACCAAAATGATTAGCGTTGATTATATTTATTTTCTGTTTTAGATATTATATGGGTAGCATTGGATATCATAGAATGAGATAGGGAAGCATAGGGTAATATGATTTTTTCTACATTGTCTTATTTCTATTTTCCTTTTTTCAGGTGGATAAATCAGTAAAGGCTTCTTCCCAGACTTGTACAGATGGAGTCACCAGTAGAGTCTTAGCATTTAGACAGTCCAGGAGTAACCAAAAGGCCGATAAAGGTAAAGGAAATATTCTATTTTAATGGTTTCATTCAAAGAGTGTAGGGTAGTGCTAATTGTGAAGGTTTGTTTTATGAATCTGGGATTAAATGGTTCTAGGAGCTTCTACATCTCGTCAAACTGTCAAGGAGCACTCCCCTGGCAAGTCACTTGGACACAAGTCAAGGAGAACAATGGCAGATGATACCTCTGAAGACCTTTCTGATATTGAAGATGCTGAGGTGTGTGACTAATTATTTTGTTTTAATTGATAAATGGTGGCTCAAGTTAAATCTTTTCAATGAATCAGCTAAAAGTAAATTTCTCCTAGAATTGTTTTGAATGCCTTAATAGATGTTTCTTGTCATGAAGATAACCAACAACCTATGGAGTATTTTCTTCCCTTTGTTCTCTACTGTGCTGAAGAGCTTTTTTAAGTGAAGAAATTTTCTAAGCAATATATGTGCCTCAAGGACTCTAGGCACCCTTCTGCCATCTAAAGGGCTTCTAGCTGGTTTGAATGTGGAAGCTGCTTCTGCTGGAAAAATTACTTAATGTTTGAAATGGAGACCCTACTCTGATCTAAATGGTTGAAATTTACCATTCATATAAAAATAAAGCTTTTACAAGATCCAACTCTATTATTTAAATTTTTTTAAGAAATTAAAAATTCTCTTTCCTGTATGCTAATGATGAATTTTTTTTTGGCATACAAATTCTAAATATGTAAGGTGTCACTAATTTTGAGTGTTACCCATAAAAAGATCCATCTCTCTCACTTTTTGTATTCCTCACCTGCAGAGAACTCAATTTTCTGTGACGTTGCATTTATCCTACCTATTATTTCATGCACAAATAAAAATCCTCTTATCGAATTTTAGAGTTGATCAAATTTCTCTGTACTCATATTCAAATTTTTGGTGCTAAATTTTTGACTTCGAACAATTACCTTTTGCTCCATAGGTTGTTGGCTATCTTCATAACAAGAAGGAGATGCTTTTGAAGAAGATCATTTGGGAAGTACTGAACAAGGAATATTCAAAGGTAATTTCTATCCCAAATCCTCTTTCTTTATTTTTTCAAATTTGACATTTTCACCTTTAATTTCATTATAGTGCTGTAACAAAATTATAGCATACTGATACTATTGCAGTGCTGCCAATCTCTTTACATTGTTATGTATTGTGATAATGCATCAGACTGATATTCCTCAGACACTAGGAAATTAGTCTATAGAGATGCTCAGGGTATGCTGCACTTCTGCTAATTTTTTGGTGGAATAAGATTGATTTGATGATAACTATATTATACAGAGCTTGCTGTAACCTTTCCTGAGCACATGTTTTTCTCACACTTACCCAGGACGATGTCCAACAAAGTAGTAGAAGCACTCTCTTTTCGAGTCATTTATAGAGGGTTAATCATTGTTTCAGATTTCATCTATCAAAACATTAGAGACCATTTAATTTTCTTTGAAATATATGGACAGAAATTGCCATGTAAGTTTCTGTCTTATGTCACCTTATCCACTTACTTCTCCTTAACAAAAATTTGCTATGATAGTGTTTCTTTTTACATTATGGAAACAACAGTGAAAAAATCTTGCCCATTAGTGGACTGGGGGGGGGGGGGGGGGGGGAGGGGGAAAGGGGGATCTAGGATAGGATAGAAAAGAAGAGATAAAGAAATAGAATAGAAACCAGGCTACCCTAGGGATTGGAAGTGAAACCAAGCTACCTTATAGCTTGAGAAGAAATTGATTCTCAATATCAAAGTTTTTTTTATTTCATTCAAAGCTATTTGAAAAGTAACATAGGGATCTCTTATATAGAGATCTTTAGGAATCCTAATCCTAAGCAACACTGTAAATAAAGAAATTCAAAATTGATCAAATACTATATCCTAATTCTATTCTAAGAAATTAAATCCTAATCAAATACTATGTGCTAGGATCCATACTAAAATACAATTCTTTCATTATTACAAATTTACTTACCCTATCATTCTCTACCACTTACAAAAAACCCGACCTCGAGTTTTGAAATGAGGAAGCAGCAATAACTATGATGCTTGTAGAAAGAAGTACAATCATGTAAGTCTTGAAAAATGAGGTCTTGACCAAAAGGAAAAAATTTGGCTTAGAATGTCTACTGTGGAGGGGCTTCAAACCAAACACGCAGAATAAAATCAATACTAGGAGCCTGCATGACAACCACTATCTTACTCATGTCTTCCAACTTTTCATGAACTTGGTCAACATGTGAAGGAGTTGTGGCTAGTTTTTTTATATTTTATTTTTTATCAGTTAGTTGTGGCCAGTATAACCTCCTGATCATCTATTAGGTATGGTTTGAGCTTAGTTGCACAGTTTTCAAGAACTCTCTCTACCAACCTCTGAGCTATAGGCGTAACTTCCGCATTGCCTTTCTTAACACTAGCTAATAGTGTGGAAAGCCACTTATAGGAAATTTCTTCACTTTCTTCTAATACAAGGGTCATAATAGTCTCCATAGATGAGAAGACATTCTTTGGATGATAATCTCTTATAGCTTTGAGGAAATGCCGAAACATTTCATTAATCAGAGCATCACATCCGAGATCCATCATCACTACACATATTATGACCTTGGCAATGGTCTCCATAATTGAGATCCTCTTAATATATGACCAACTAGACTGGTCAGGTAAATTTTCAAATAAGGACACAATTAACTGAAAAATCTCCTTCAATTGTTCATCATCATAAGGCGTGTATAGTGCAGTTATTCTTGTAAGCGGTGACTGCAATTTTCACATCAATATGTGAATGTCAGAAAAGCTGGTCCGCAACTAAAACGTTCATCAACAAAGCGAGTGAAGTTTGCAGCAATGTAGGAGGTGATTGTGTTCCCTTTAAAAGACATAGTGTGGTGTGGTCAAGAAGACAAATGAGCTTATCAACCAATAAATGTGGACTCGTAAGCTTATACCAAACTTCTGTGAGTTGTTGGTTAAGCTAAAAAATAGACCACTTATTTCTAATAAATTAGAAATATAAATAAAGCATGGAAATGAAACCCTTTTTTTTTGCTTCTTTTTTTTAGTAGGTATAAAGTAACTAACACACACAAAGGACTCTCTGTTACATAGAGATGAAACAAATTAGAACAAAAAAAAGGAAACAAGTAACAGAGTACGCCTTTGTTGATGGCACTTCTAGTCGGCAGCGAAACGGCAGCGGCTGGGCTCTTTGGGTTAGGGGCGACTGAAGCCGGCGAGCAAGGTGGTGGTGATGGCTTTGTGGAAAAGTGACTGGATGTGGAGATCGGAGTTGGTGACGTACGGTGGTGTTTTGTAGAGTTTGACCGGGTTCTAGCCAAGATAACGGCGCATGGGTGCTGGGGTGAGTAGATCTGAAGGTGGCGATCCAGGTGGGGTGGTTGGCCCCGACTGGAGGTGGTTTCGGCGGTGGCGCGTGGTGGATGAACCTGAAAACTTCGAGTTGTGGTCGGCTCATGCTAGTGAGACGCTAGTGATGGCGGTGTCGGTGGGTAGTGATCGGAAATTAGTCAAATCTTTTTTATGTGGACTGCTTGGCTTAGGATGTGTTTTGGTCATGGGCTGATTCTGGTTTTCTTTTTTTATTTATTTTTTGGTAGACCTTGTGTGGGTTTGGTTTTGTAGGCTAATTGTGTTGATTTTGGGAAATAATTTTAGGCTATGATACCAAACTAATGTAGAACAGAATGATGGAGAAGAAGAGATAAAGAAATAGAGAAATAAAATAGAAGCCAGGTTACCTTGGGATTGGAAGTGAAACCAGGTTACCTTGGGGGTTGAGAAGAAATTGATACTCAATATCAAAGTTTTTTTTATTTCATTCAAAGCTATTCGAAAATTAACATAAGGATCTCCTATATAGAGACCTTTAGGAATCCTAATCCTAAGCCAACACTGTAAATAAATAAATTCAAAAGTGATCAAATACTATATCCTAATCCTATTCTAAGAAATTAAATCTTAATCAAATACTATGTGCTAGGATCCATACTAAAATACAATTCTTTCATGATTACGAGTTTACAACTTTGTCCTCATACCCTTCTGTACCCCATATGGGGGAGGGGATGGTCTGGTGGTTAATCCCCATCACATAAACTCTCCAATCCCAGTGGTACGCGGGATTCGATCCCAAGTGATTGGTTCACTATACGAGGACCTTACCACTATGCTACGAACAAACTCTTAGTGTATGGATGCCTTTCTTGTGTATTAGCAAGGAAAAGGCAAAGAAAAATACTGCAAACTATAGGAGATCATGCTAACAGAAAGTCATGGACTTTAGGAGTTCAATACTGCAAACTTGAATCCATGTATGCTTAATGTGTTAACATCCTTTTATGAGAATGTTGGGTGTTGTATTTGCTTGTATTTTCTGATGCATCTAAAGTCATCTTAGAGTTATGTTAAGCCATGCAATTTGCTTTACATTGTACAAAAAGATCTAATATCTGATTAGCCTTACTGATTTTATTCATTCAATAGCTTTGGTTTGAGGAAGCTTTCCAGGGGTATGAATGTAGACCTCCCATGTCCTACAAAATTCCAACTTGGAATAAGTACAGTCTCTTGTTGTTTAGCATTCTTTTAGTTTCAGACTATTATTTTACGCCTTACCAAATTCTAGCATGGCTGACTTGTGATTGGTCTTTTCTATTACTTAGCAAGGAAGGCAACAACAACAATCCACAAGACGAAAGAAAGTTAATCCTGCTAACAAAACTGTCAAAACTGCTAGCAAGATGGAAGCCGAAAATAAAAAGGTGAGTAACATTTAAACCTTCCCAGTTATTTAGGATCTGTTAAAGAAATTATTTCTTGCTTTTCCAAATTCCTTTCTCTTCTCTTCTTTTTTCCTTTTTATGGTGTGAAGTTCCTTTTCTATCAGTCTTTTTGTAACAATATTGCCTGAAGTGCAAGATGGTTTTATGGTCTTATGAATCATTGCTCTCTGTTCTTATTCTTTTAACTTTTTATTATTTTCATGGCAGAGGCCAAGTTCAAAAATCAATTATGATGTCTTGGAGGAACTAATTGGCGAGCATGTACGTCACTCCACTCTTCTCCTCTTTTACTTGGTATACTTTTGATTTTACTTTCTTTTTTTTTAATTTTCTCCTCAGTTTATTTATTGTTCTGCTGATGCTAGAATTTAAGTATGTAAAATCATAGAATTGTAAGATGGGAGGTAATGAATCATACAATAACTCTTCCTATAATATAGTAGTGAATTGGCACATACTTGGTGCTCAGAAGGCAACTTGTTCTGCATTTTAACAAAAAATTGGATGTGACAAATACAAATGATTTGTTGATTCTTTCTGATTGGCTCAATATCTGCTCCTATTAACCTGCTATTAACCTCCATTAAAGGCTTTTGAAAATGATTTTCCTCCTAGGAGAAACAAAAATAACACAAGGAAATAAGGTAAGAACAAAATAATGGGTCATTGTTGTGCTTTTGTCATCATCATCACAAGTCTTGTCCTAGTTTTTCAAAAATCTACATACCCTGTGTTACAATTCCAGCACTGTGAACCTGAATGTATTGTATATTTGCATATAATAATACCTTCTATGATAGTCAATGAAACTTTTTGTTAACTGTTTTCTGATAGTAATATTTTGTTATATATCTTCTGCTAGAAACTGAAGTAGGAAAAAACTTGCAAGAGATTGTTTGGAAAGATATGTCATATTCTGTCAATATGATGTTCAGGACATCTATTGAAGTTGAACAGAAGTTAATTGGACTTTCAGTTGTAATGTGATTATATTAATGACATTAAAACCTTGATATTCAGAACTCAGTGCTATGCACCATAATAATTTGACACATCAAGCTATACATTGACACTATTCCTTTGCCTCATGGAGTACTAGGTCCACCAATAACGGCACTAGGACAAATTTCTTGCATATTTGGTACAAGAACTTTCTATAAATCCTCTTTTACTGTTCAAGCATTTCAATACTTGAGTCACTATTATAATGTGAGAGTAACAGCATGAATGAGGAGGGATTGAATTGATTTCTTATATAAAGACCACCTGCGAGAGGTTTGGTTCCATCATCTAAAAACAATGGGATGGTTGAAAATATGCTAAGACAGAGAATCAAACTTTGCCTATTAGATTTTTGGTAAAAGTAGAAGTTTCACCTAAATCTGAATGAACTCATAACAAATGTCAGGCCAATCCATATCCAAAAGGAATTCAGGTAGACTGACCATGATCTGCTAGTCTAATTGCATATAGACTATTGTTATTTAACTAGCACATATCATTTATATAAATGTCATTGTGTGTTGATGAGGAGCCCGGAGCATAAATTCTATTGACACAAAAGCAGTTTTATTATAAAGAAAAAGAATAAAGTTTCCATGTCATTCCATGTATGAGTACATACATGCTATATCTCTAGGTTATCCCAATCCTCATTCTATTTTAAGACCGAAAGAAGAGTTAGTATGTGATTTTCAACAGGTTCATTTGCTTTAAACTATTTTTTCATTTTCTTTTTTCTGTTAATTGTGTAATGTGAATTCTATTGATGTCTATGCAGGAGGAAACTCCAAAAAGAGCCAAGCAAGAAGGTATAGACTCAGATTGTGGTGATCATGATGATGTGCGACCCTCCAATGAGGGATCAAACCTTCAAGCAGACAGCTTTGAGGAAGGCAACCGAAATGGTGAATTTGAGAATGAGAATGAATACAGTGAAGAGATCGACGGCAATGGAGAATGCTATAGTAGTATGTATCCTGAAAATGAATATGAAGATGAAGAGGATGGTTATGATTGGTGTCAATAGTGATTTTGAGGAATATAGAAACAAAAATCTCAGTGATTCATATTCTTTCTTTTATAGTGATTTTATTATGGCCTTGTTTGTGAAGTTGCTTAAATACAACTTAAAGTTTTTGTAGTTAAGTTTAAGTGATTTAAATTGTATTTAAGCAACTCCCAAATGTGTATATATCACATGTGATTTCTTTTTCATAGTCGAAAACTTGCTAATATCATGTCAGGAAATTTTGAACTGCCTAATGGTTAAAGGTCCATTTGGAGCCAAATGAAGGAAATAGAAAATCTATTAGTTTGTAAATAAATTCTTTCTTGTGCTAATTATTCTTTTATTGGCTGACATATGACTTTTATCTATTGTAGTTTTTTTTTTTTTATTAATATATATGGACTCTTAGGATACATTTCCATTTTCCCTTGAAAATCCATTGATTTGTTTCTTTTGTTGTGAGACTTTATGGTTTTTATTAGAGGTAGCAATTGAGTCCTTCGGGTTGGTTATGAGTACGGCAATTTCAAATTGGGGTTGTTTTGTGTTTTAGTCGTTAAGTTTGGGATCAAGTAGGGCTTCTAGCCATGTTAGATTTGGATTGTTTCGGATTCAAATCATTTTAAGTTGTCGAATGTCGGTCATTTTTTATGTTTCCAGTTGGCTCAGTGTTTTCAAATTTTTTTATTTTTTATTTTTGTGTTCAATTTCCATTTAAGTCATATATTAAATAAATATGGGTGAAAATATGCCATGTCTAGTTTTGGTGCAAACACTTTTCTTTTTAATTTTACAGCCTTCTCTTTGACTTTCTCTTTTTTTTTTTAAAAAAAAAAAAAAGAAGAAAAAAAAACCCAAAGGTACGTAGATGTAAAAAAAAAAGAAGAAAAAAAAACCCAAAGGTACGTAGATGTTGGCAAGCACATACTCATCTCACGTTGTCCCTCTTTCCGGCTTGACCTGAAGGGAAACGCGCAAAGAACATAAAAATAAGAAAAATATGGAAAGAAAAAGGTATAATATTGCACATGCCGCCAGACAAACGGCTACTAATAATTTGAGAAACAATATTTAGAAAATCTACCTACTTGCCCATAGTTAAAGACAGTTGACTAATTAGTCAAATCTGAAAATGCAAAGGTTGTTTTGGAGGAGCACCATGAATTTTTTTTTTTGTTTGAAAGGGATCCACCCGTGAATTCTAATGATTGCAGGCCTAGCTACCAAATTCAACATAAATGTGGTTGTTTACACTATTAATTTTTCCCTCTGTTAAATTTTGATGGTTAATTACATTTTTGGTATATGAAATATTACATTATTTACTCTGGCTCAAGTATTAATTTTTTTATTGATATTTTAAAATAAATTGTCACCTGTGCTTCATATTACATTATTTACTCTAGCTTAAGTGTTAATTTTGTTTGTCGATACTCTAAAATAAATTGTGACGTGTGCTTCATGTTAAAGTCACATGACTTTATTGTTAATCCATTTAATGATATCAACCAAAATTTTACATTGTATTTTTTAAATAGTTAAAAGTTAAAATTAATATAGTTAATAAATTAAAAAATTAAAATAAAACTCGAAACACAATTTAGGGACCAAAAGTATAATAGACTCAACTTTGATTTCGCTCTTGCTTGCCGCTACCCAAAATTAATTGTTTGCTTTTTGGAAAATGTCTTTTGGATTGTGAGGACAACTAGAGTTTGACAATTTGACTTTTTTTGTTTTTTTTAAATTGTAACTATATATTGATAAATCAATGAGACATGTTCATAACCAGAGGCATAAAGGTTATTGAATTATATTAAATTATTTATTTTTATTTTTTATTAATTTTTCAATTAATAGCTTGTGTTTTTTAGTACCTTTGCTTAAAATGGTATAAATGAATTTAAGAGATAAATCTCAAGAATTATTTTAATAAAAATTTAGTTAAAATACATGCATAATTATGTAGTTTGTTTATTTTTATGATAAACCCTGCGGTTTTTTTTTTTCGGTGGATAAGAGATCTTGTGATTTGCACTATTAGCATAAGGTGTGAACTTCTGTTAACTTTATCATTTATCTATACTCATTTTGACGCAAGATTGACTTATTTTAACGTCCCATAAATTCTATAAATCATTTGAAGTTCAGCTAACAATTTTAAGAATTTTTCACTCGCGCACTGTTTTTTAATAATTTTTCTCATAATAGATCACATTTATCTTTGCATGTATAAAAGAATCATGATCAAATTTTTTTTCATAATAGCCACCATGTTATCGTTGACAATTGTGGCTTGGCTTATATATATATATATATATATATATATATATATATATATATATATATAGGTCACTTGCAAGTAAGGCTTCATTTCTTTACATCTTGAAATAGAAGAGAGGAAAAAAATGGGATATGTGGTGATAGTTTCACTTCCTCTGGTAGTTTTCTTCGTCATTTTGTGCTTTGGCTGCTATTTCATGGGAAGGCACAAAGGTCAACAAGAAGGCCGTGCAATGGCAGCTCAAGAACTTGGCATCACTAACATGGTCGAGCCACAGCCAGTGATTCAACCAGCTGCAGCTCATGTTACGGCCGCCGGTTATACGCCTCCTCCGGCACCTCATCAATACCCTTCAATGTTTCCTTCCCCTTCTCCTCTTAACCCCAATCCTATCTACATGAAACAACAAAATGGCATTGTTGTTTAAAATGTTTTCTCATGAGAAAGTATGGTGTGTTTGATTTTGTAAGACGTTTTTTGTTTTCGCTTTCTATTTAAAAGAATGGAACTTGTTTGTATATATTTTTGTTTTAATTTTAACCATTTAATTTCATGAAAAAATTATTTTTTTTATAATTGTAAACATTTTTTTTTAAACTGTCAAACCCATTTTCTCTTATTTCTTTTAATATTTTAAGTGAAAATAAAAAAAATTCAAAAACCAAATACACCATAAAAAGATTTAAGTATATTAGATTTAAATTTGATTAAATTTTAGTCCTAACATCATCATATAATTTAGGGTAAATTACATAGACCTTCTTTAAAGTAACATATAATTGTAAGCATTTCCCTTGTATTTTTTAAACCTTTACTTATACCTCCTGATATGAAACTTTAATCACATGGAATCACATTAAATCAAAATTAATCTTTCCTACAAGGGAGTGTAAGCACTTACACCCACTGGGAGAAGAGTTTGATGACGACAAAACCAATAAGTGAAAACAGTTTAAAAAACTAAGTGTTGGGTTTTTCAGAAAAAAACAGACAGAGTTTCCTCTGTTTTTCAAAGAAAACTATCCTGTAGACAAGCAAACACAGTTTATATATTCAACCCTACCAATCAATATGCAACTCAACCAATCAAAAAATTATACTCCATATTCTTTGGAGCAGTGCTCCCCCTAAATCTATGCATTGGTTTCTGTTTACCTTGTTTATCTCGGTTTTCTCATTATTTCTCTTCCATTTTGACAACAGCAACTAAAGGGGCTAAAAACTAAAAAATAAGCTATTTAGCTGCCATAGTCATCTAGAGTATGCTTAAACAAACTTGTATGAAAAATTTGGCTCTATTCGGAGTTCAGAAGCCTTCCCGAGAAGAACCGGAAGTTTCCATACAAGCACAACCAGTTTCAGAGCATAAATTTGAATAAAAGCAGTTAGAAACTATGCAAGCACATTGAAAATAAGTAAAATAGGTGCATGAAATAGGCTGAACATAAAGCATCATCATATACATAAGAAGTCTATACATGATTAGGCTTCGTAGAGCCGAAACATAATTAAAGATGCACAAAAGAGATGTTTGTGCTACGAACTAGGAACTGAAAAAAGAATGTACATCAAAAGTAAAACACAAAAAGAGACTCAAGGTGTGGGAGAGTCCGAGCCATCATGAATAAGATCCCGTATCTCAGCTAGGGAACTCTCAGTACTCTCTTGGTGTAGCTTGAAATCATCCCGGAAGTGCTCGATGGAGGAGCTCAATGTCTGGAACCCGGACTGCATGGTTAGTTGAAGGCTCGTGATAGCCTGAAGTAGATCGCCATATCCAGTCTGACCAGTACTCGAGTCACCAATGGGAGGTGCTCGAGTATTTGTGTCCATGTTAGCAGTAGCAGTAGCCTCCTCATCATCACTACTCTCACCCTCCCGAATCAGTATGTGCTTCCCGGCCTTTGAATAGATGAAGCCATCACGGACCATGCATCCCATCTTCTTCAGTGATGAGACGTTGATGATGTCCTTCGGCCCGATATCCTGACCCTCGGAGGCAGGTAGAGGCACCCGAAAGTGCTGGAGTATGAGCGTAATGAGCATCCCGTAGGGTAGACACTCGGAGTCGCTCGCTTTGCCATTAATCATGTTGGTGAGCAGCAGGGGGTATATATTGAAGTGGTGCCCTATTTTAAAGCACCAAATCAATATTGTATCTATCTTAGATAGATACCCCCAACTCCCTAGTCTCGGGTGGATGGTCCAACTCACTATTAGGTTGAACAATTTTGAGTCCAGGGGCATATTACTATATGTGTGAAATGTAGTGGGTCTGTACACATAGTAAGGGTCGCCCTTGACTATTTGACAGGCCTCCTCGACATCAAAATTGTCTGGCCATTCATCCAGACTCCATTGGATCCCTCCTACAAGGATCCTCAATATGCTCATAAGGAGGTCAATGTTGACCTCAAACTCCACACCCATGACACTAGTTCTGAATCTCTGAGCCAGTGGACTGGGTTTCATCAAGTTCGCATAGAACTAGTGAATCAGTCTCGGGTAGTGTTTTTCATGCACTCTGATCAGTGGGGTCAGGTGTATCGCCTCAAAGGCTGGTAAAATATCAAAATTTTCATGACGAATAGAGTTGAAGTCGACAACTCTAACTGTCATGATCTTCTTGTGACGGATGATTGGGTCATACCTCGCTTTAGCTGTAGGACTGGAAAACAGAGCCTCATCAAGCTCTGTTCTGGGCTTTTTGCTTGAAGAGCCCACTATTCCCTTCCCCCGTGATTCTGGATCTGTATGTTTGGTGGACCTTGGCCTTGTTGGCGCATTTGGTCCCCCGGTTGTGTATTTTATGCGGATTCGATCAGACATTTTTGGGAAAAAATGGGTTTTTGGGAACAAGAGTTTTTGGTGGAAATAGGAGATTTCAACCGTAGAAATTTGAAAATCACACTTTGAATGACTAGATCGATGTGCTTAGGTGTTGTTTGGATGGATTTTGGATCAAAATGATGAAATTTTCTAGAGAGAGAAAGCTAGTTTTTTCAAAAATGGCGTAAAAATTCTGAAAAAAAAAATGAACAGTCTATATATAGAATCGCGATACCAATCGACTGGTTAAGGATACCAGTCGACTGGGTAAATAGACAGTAAGATACCAGTCGACTGGGTATTTTTTACCAGTCAACTGGATGATAACTGAATTTAAAAAAAAAAAATTGGCTCTAGACAAGGTTTAGATGTACCAGTCAACTTGGTTAACACTTACCAGTCGATTGGAAGATTTGGCAGAGACTTACTAGTCGACTGGAAGAATAGGCAGTGACTTACCAGTCAACTGGGACAGAATTACCAGTCGACTGGACCCTTAATAAAATTTCCAGTCTTGAATCGTAGCACGAAATTTGTTTATTTATGACATCTTTGAGTGAGGGAGTTATTTAAACAAGAATTAATACTCTTTCACTAGATGTCAATCTTGCAAATGATGAATAATGAAGCAATTAGACATTCAGTTTATCATAATCCAGCAATCCCATTAACATTCTAATCTTACAAAAACTATATTCACTTAGAGGTTTTGTAAGAATGTCAGCTATTTAATCTTCTGAAGGTATGAATTCTAGTCTTATATCACCTTTCTGAGCATGGTCTCTTAAGAAATGATGTCTTATTTCTATGTGTTTGGTTCTAGAATGCTGAATAGGGTTCTTGGTTAGGTTGATAGCACTAGTATTATCACAAAATATCAGGATGTCTTTGAGATTCATACCATAGTCTTCTAGTTGTTTTTTCATCCATAGCACTTGGGCACAACAACTTTCAGCTGCAACATATTCCACCTCGGTGGTTGATAATGCAATGGAATTTTGTTTCTTGAAAAACCAAGAAGTTAACATTACACCTAAGAATTGGCATGTTCCACTTGTACTTTTTCTATCTAACCTATAGCCAGCAAAATCAACATCTGAATATTCTACATGCTCAAAAGATGAATCTCTAGAGTACCATAATCCTATGGTTTGGGTTCCTTATAGATATCTAAGAATTCTTTTTACTGCAACTACACGATTCCTTAGGATTAGACTGAAATCTAGCACACATGCATACACTGAACATAATATCAGGTCTACTTGCAGTTAAATAAAACCTATCATGCTTCTGTAATATTTAGTATCTACACATTTACCTCCTTCATCAAGATCAAGTTTTGTAGAAGTGCTCATAGATGTTCCAAGTGGCTTTGAGCTTTCCATTCCGAACCTCTTTAATAGGTCCTTAGTGTACTTTGATTGATTGATGAAGATGCCTCTTTTTAGTTGTTTGATTTGAAGTCCAAGGAAGTAGGTAAGCTCTCCCATCATGCTCATTTCAAATTCACCTTGCATGCACTTTGCAAACTCTTGACACATAGATTCATTAGTAGCACCAAATATAATATTATCAACATATATTTGAACTATTAAAGTGTCATTTTTGTGAGTTTTTGTGAAGAGAGTTGTGTCTATTCTACCTCTTACAAAATCATTGTCAATAAAAAATTTACTTAGTCTTTCATACCATGCTCTTGGAGCTTGCTTCAACCCATATAGAGCTTTAGAAAACTTGTAGACATAATTTGGAAGACTAGGATTTTCACATCCAAGAGGTTGCTCAATATAAACCTCTTCTTCTATAAAGCTATTTAAAAATGCACTTTTTACATCCATTTGAAATAACTTGAACTTATTAAAGCATGCAAAGGCTAATAACATTCGAATAGCTTCTAATCTAGCTATGGGAGCATAGGTCTCATCAAAGTCTATTCCTTCTTCTTGATTATATCCCTTAGCAACTAGTCTAGCCTTGTTTCTAGTTACCATTCCATTTTTGTCCATCTTATTTCTATACACCCATTTAGTTCCAATTATTGAATGATTCTTAGGTCTTGGAACTAGATTCCAAACATCGTTTCTCTCAAATTAATTTATTCCTTCTTGCATTGCAATAATCCAATCATTATCCTTTTCAGCTTCTATAAATGTCTTAGGTTCTATTTGAGACAGATAAGCTATATAATTGCAGATATTTCTAGTAGAAGAGCGAGTTCTTACCCTTTGTGAAGGATCACCAATTACTTAATCAATCGGGTGATTATTTACATACCTCCAATCTTTGGGAAGAATATCTTCTTGTTGGCTTGTAGATGGTTGGTCCAAATTGTGAGTTTCCATCTCTTCATTTGCTTGAGGTGGACTCTCCTATGGGTCAACAATGGGAGTAGGAGTTTCTGTTCTTGGAATAAAATCTGCATCATCATTAAAGGAAACTTCTCTACTACTAATTGGGTTAGACTCATCAAGAGTTACATGTACGGATTCTTCTTCTACTAGAGTTCTCTTGTTGAAAACTCTATAAGCCTTACTAGATGCTGAATATCCTAAAAATATCTCTTCATCAGTCTTAGAGTCAAATTTACCCAAGTTAGTTTTATTGTTATTTAGGATGAAGCATTTGCAGCCAAATGTACGAAAATAAGAGATATTAGGCTTTCTAACTTTCCATAGTTCATATGGAGTTTTATCAAGCATAGGCCTAATTAAAATTCTATTTAAGATATAGCAAGAAGTGTTCATGGCTTCAGCCCAAAAGTATTTTGGTAAACTATTTTCACAAAGCATTGTTCTTGAAAATTCTTCTAGAACTCTGTTTTTCCTCTCAACAACTCCATTTTGTTGAGGAGTTCTAGGAGCCAAAATGTTGTGATCAATTCCATTTTCATCACAAAATCTCGAAAAGCTTTGGTTTTCAAATTCTTTTCCATGATCACTTCTTATGATTGAAATATAAATTTCTTTTTCATTTTGAACCTTTTTGCAAAAGTTTTCAAATCCTTTGAAAGCTTTATCCTTGTAAGCAATAAAAATAAAAAAGGTATATCGTGAATAGTCATCAATAATAACAAGAGCATATTGATGGCCACCTAGACTAATGGTACTAATTGGACCAAATAAGTCCATATGCAAAAGTTCCAAAGGTCTAGTAGTTGATACTACATTCTTTGATTTAAAAGAAATCCTATTTTGTTTTCCCATTTGACAAGCATCACATACTTTGTCTTTTTCAAAATTGATTTCGGGAAGTCCAATGACTAAATCTTTTCTTGAAATGATTTTCAGCATGTTCATGTTCACATGACCAAGCCTTCTATGCCATATCCATGAATTTTCACTAATGACAGGAAAATATTTTTCATTTTCGAAATACAAGGATTTCAAATCAACTATATAGACATTTTCATGTCTATGGCCAACAAATTTGATCTTATTACTCTTGATATCTATAACTAGACATTGAGAGGTCTCAAATGTGACTTTGTTGCCTTTGTCAAAAAGTTGACTAATACTTAGTAAATTTGGCTTAAGGCCTTATGCTAGCAATACATTATCTATGGTTGAGAAATCATTACCAACTTTTCCATGCCCGATGATCTTTATTTTTGTGTTGTCTCTAATGGTAACAAATCCACCATCTCTTAGAGTTAGCTCATTGAATACACTTTTATCACCGGTCATGTGCTTCGAGCATCCACTATCAAGGTACCAACAGTTACCTTTCTCTTTGGTATGGAGACATATGTACATCACACAAGGATATACAATTGCACTTTTAGGTACCCAGAATTTCTTGGGTCCTTTGGGGTTAGTCCTTGAAAATACGGTTCCTTTTTGGACCCATACTTTCTTAACAATATGGTGTTCTATAGACATGTTGATGATGCACAATCCTAGGATAATAGTTATTGAAATTTCTAGGATTTCTCAGTTGTGCATGTCTATAATGCTTAGGATATAAGTTCCTAGGATACATGTTTCTATTGTGAGGAATATGAATATGCATGCCATTTCCAGAAAATGTATGATGATAATTTTTAGGATACAAGCTTGTATGCACACTATTTCTAGGATGATGGTAACTCTTAGTTTGTGCATTGTGCATATACATTTTGTTCTTAGAATGCACATGATGATTATTCCTAGAATGTGTATGAGCATACATATAAGCATGAGTATTTCTAGGATTCTTTACTTTTATATATGCATTAAAGTTTCTAGACTTGCTAGCATTTATAGAGGGAGTGCTTTTAACCTTGCTAGAGGTCTTTGAAGTAGAGGCTTCATTCACACATGAGGCTTTAATGAATAAGGTCTCTTTTGATTTTTGCTTGCCCAATGGAGAGTATCCTAACTCGGATTTTCCTCCACTTAATCTTTGGCAAGATAGCACTTCATCAAGTTTTTCTTTTCCAAGTATAAGCCTAGATATAGTGCCATTCAATTATAATATCTTAATATTTAAATTCTCATTTTCATCTTTGAGGAAATCTTGAGAAGCATCATAAAGCAATAAAGATAGTTTATCCTTTTCTTCTCTAAGACTTATCATCTCTTTAGAAAGAGATGATACCTCTTTCTTAAAAGTTGAGTTCCTAGAATCGAATTTCTTCAATTCATCATGCATTTCATTTATGACTTCTAACAATTCTTCACTACTAGTAACAATGTTATTTTTAGAAGAAGGAGAAGATGATACCTCAGTTTCATCATCGATTGCCATAAGACATAGGTTAGCAATTTCCTTGTATCCGACCTCGTTGTCCGAGGACTCTTCTTCTTCGTCATCACTCTAAATGGTTGCTATCATGGCTTTCTTCTTGAAGCTCTTGTACGGTTTGTTTGAAACCATATAGTCAGCCCTGATGTGACCGGGCTTTTTGCAGCCATAGCACATAAGTAGTTCTCTTTTCGAGGTGGGATCCTTTGTGTAAGGTTTCTTGCTTTTCTTCAAGAACCTATGAAACCGTTAGGTGATTAGGGCTATTTCACCATCTTCTTCACTGCTCTCTGCTTCTTCTTCCGATTCCATTTCTTTGTTGCTCATAGAAGCTTTGAGAGCAATTACCTTTTTCTTCTTCTCATCATCATTGACAATGGGAGTCATTTTTTCCATCTTATATGTCAACAGTGATCCAAAAAGTGTCTCAAAATTAAGTTTGTCGAGATCTTTGGCCTCTGTAATGGCTGTCTTCTTTGCTTTCCAAGTGGTTGGCAAAGATCTCAAGATTTTTCTTGTTAGTTCAAATTCCTCAATGTTCCTACCAAGAAGCTTCAAACCATTTACAATAGTTGTGAATCATGAGTGCATTTGAGAAATTGTTTCGTTAGGAGACATTCTAAAAGATTCATATTCAAAAACTAGCATATAGATTTTTGATTTTTTAACTTCACTAGTTCCTTCATATGTAACCTGCAATTTATCCTATATCTTCTTAGCCGAAACACATGCAGAGATTTTATTGTATTCAGATATATCTAAAGCACAATGTAAAATACTTGTGGCTCTACTATTGAGAGACATCATTCTACAATCTTCATCATTATACTCAGTTTTGAGTTTAGGCATTGTATGATTGATTTCTCCAGTAGTTATTTCCTTTGATGGAATTCTAGATCCTTCTTTAATGACTCTCCACAGATTATAATTTTGTTATTCGACAAAGATTTTCATTATGTTTTTCAAATAGTTATAATTGGAGCCATTGAACAAAGGAAGCCTAGTATATGAGTGTCCCTCAGAATAGCTATTTGCTGCCACCGGATCAGCTCAAGGATATTAAGCCTAAAATTGAGAACAAGGCTCTGATATCAATTGTAGACTGAGGTTTCAACCCAAGAGGGGGGTGAATTGGGTTTTTAAAAACTTTTGCAGAATAAATACAAGTTTATAAAAACGTATAATCAATAGGCAATTAAATAAGTAATATGATGTAAATAAAGAGTTTAAAGAGTAGAGAATGCAAACTCAGTTTATAGTAGTTCGACAATATCGGATTCGTTCCGACCCTACGTCCACTCTCTTCAAGGAACCTCCTTGAAGTAATCCACTAAGAAACTTAGTCGTGAAACTTCACGGGTGTTGCATAAACCGAACACAAGCAACTTACGGGTGTTGCTCAAACCGTACAATCTCCTTCCTCTCGGAAGTAATCCCCTTCCTCTCGGAAGTAATTCCTTTACAATAAAAGATATAAAGTAAATGGTAAAGAGACAGCAAATGAAAGCTTATACAACTGAATAATGTCTCTCTTTCAAAGTAAAGCTTGAAGAATGGCTCAACATGAATATTTCAAAGCTTTTTTGAGTTTTAAAGAATGAATGACTTGATTGTGTGTGTTTTACTCTTTTTGAATATCTCCAGTCCTCTGTTGAATGCTCAATAGAGTGGGTTTATATAGCCATGAATTAATATGGCCGTTAGACTTTAATTTGAGTTGAAAAAGCTTAGATTTCGAGTCCCAACGGTTATATTTTTTGAACTACCAGTCGACTGGATCCTCTTAAAAAATCTTGTTTTTAAAGTTTCTGGGGGTACCAGTCGACTGGGTTAATCTTACCAGTCGACTGGGGACTGTTTGTCCATTTTACCAGTCGACTAGTATGCTTCACCCAGTCGACTGAGGACTCACTGTCCCATATACCAGTCGACTGGTATATGTACCTAGTCGACTGGGTACATATACCAGTCGACTGGGTCGTCTTCCAACCCAGTTTTTTTGTGTTAAAAAAGTGTTTAACTTAAAACTGTTTGATTAAAAAGTTTTGTTTAAAAAATCTTTTGTGTGTGAGCCATCGGACAAGCTTTACAATGTACAAGTGAGACTCACACTTTGTTTTAGTATCTTTGACCTATACTAGTTCTTCCGTCTTCACTTGAAAGTTGATTCGTTTTGTGTTCTTGCACCTTGATTTTTAGTTGAATGCTTTTGTTGTTTACTACACTTAGATTTCACTGTTAGTATAATAACAGTTGTGTTTTGTCATCATTAAAATGCATGTGAGGGTCAACAATTATTTTCAACAATAAATTTCTAATTAATCCATTCAGTATTTTCCTCAATTGTTGTCAAGGCAATTAATTCAGATTTCATTGTGTAAAAATACAGGTTTGTTTCTTGCTCTTTCAAGAGACATCACCTCCTATTGAGTATTATATATCTCCTACTCTCGTCATGTGACTAGCATCAGTGTATCCTCATTATACAATCGGATTATCATAACATCAGTATATCATTTTGATACAACTAGATTATCATAGTAGAACATTTCCAAATCAATGGTCTTCTCAATATAACCAAAAATTCTACCAAATGTACTTCAATTTCCCACAAACAGATTACTAGTCTATCTATTCAATTTACTCATTCTTTAAAGACTAAATGCTGAAGTTTATTCAACATTCTCTCAAAACATAATCCACACTATATGCTTTCTAATTTTAATTCCAAAATAATATCTACTTCACCTAGATTTTCATTTCAAATCGAGAAGATAGATATGTCTTGATGTTATTTACATCAGTAAAAATTTAGTTTCAAATTCACTAGGTTATCAATACATAAGCATACTGATAAGCACCAAAACACATTTATGATAGTCAATAATATATCAAATACTTCCACACTTTAAGATATAATAAAGATGTTGGAATTTTGGGTTCAGATATGTTATAACATTGTACATGTAGACTGTTATCTAATAAAGGACCCAATTAAGTGATATAATTTTTATGGGTCTCCAAGTATCAAGGTTCTTTAGTATGGGCCACCTTATATGTAGAAGCCCGATGTGGTATGAGTCTTTGTTAATGGGCCAAAGACCCAATGCACATGTGTGAGGTAATTGTTAGGGTTGTGGTCCCTAAGGCACATGGATATAAATAGGCATAAAGGGAGAGTGTTTAATGTGTGTTAAATTTTATTGAAATAGACAGTTCTTCTCTCTCCCCACTAACATTCAGTTTATTGGTTCCCATACCAAAGTTAGTTCTCCCTGTAGTCTTAGAAGATCAACCCAAGGAGGCTTGCTTGCAATGGATTCCGGTTTGTATTTCTATATATATATAAATTCTTGACAAGTTTAATATGAAAAGATCTTAGCTGTATCATTGATGATTTGTGTATTAGTATCAAGATTGATAACAATTGGTATCAGAGCCTTTCATGTTATATTGTTGAGATTCATATGAAAATTGAGTTTCTTGAATTTTCTCTCATAAAGTATGTTTAGGGCAGAAATTTGTTTTGAAAAAAATTGCTATAAATCCATGTTTGTTGATGTGATTATGATATCTGTATGATATGTGAATGAGATTGTATGATTACTCTGTGAATTGCATATCCAAATATGATTTTTTGGTATGAAAATATTAAATTTTGGTGATTTTTAGTGATTGTTTTTGTAACTGCAAATTGCAATTTATCAAACCAACGCTGCGGTGCTAGCTTTGATATTTCTTTTTAGGCTAATTTCGTAAATTGTGCATTAAGCCCTTTGGCACTGGTTCATATGATAAAGATAGCTGTTTTTAATTTTTCTATAACCGGTGGAAGTCATTTTATATTGTATGCAATTGTGGAAATAATTTTTTATTGTCCTGACAACTTGCCATGATATTCTGGATATGCTGAGAATATATAGTAAAGTGGAAATTGTGGAATTTTTTTTTATTGTCATGACAGCTTGCCAATTGCAAGCATATTATTTTGATATTCATTGTAGAGGAACACTACAGTCAGTCCCAAAATCCAGAGAACTGGCGCTGCAGCACCAGCGATCTGTTCCTTGGGTAGATTGCTGGCGCCAAGGGCTGGCACCGTGGCACTGGTCAAGGTAAAAAAAAAAATTTAAAGATTTTGTTCCGAATTTTATGTTTAATGTTTTTGATGAATGAATTGAAGTATTATGTTGCCAAAGCAATCTATAATATGTAAATTTATTTATTTTAAGACATATAAACATGCTATTAATAAGTGAAAATAACCGGCCCAAAGGAAGGTTAATTTTGTGTTGTTAATAGATCAAAATAGTTGTGAATATGTGACAAATAAAGGTTGCCATGCGAATAACGTGTCGGTCCAAAGAAAGGCACATTATTTGGCAGGTTGGGTTGTCAATATTCATGAACTATATTTGAGATACCACTTGCAAGTTGATACTTTTGTCCAAAGACTAAGTATTACTGTTGTGCTAGGTATCTTGTTATGTGATGAGTGCCAAATATTTCATATTTTGGCCCTTTAATTTACATTTATTAGCTTAGAAATTTGTTACTTTGAGTTGTTTTCGTTGTTTTACAGGTTTACAAGCTTGGAAAGAAGTTTCACTAAATTGCCAGAATTGCTCGTACAGATCAGCCATTTTTGAGGATTAAACTGTATTGATTTAGGAAGAACTAGAAGATGAGCCATATATGCTTGGAAAGATCCGGATGTCTATTTTCTGGAGAATTTTATGGATCAATAAAATGACTTTTCTAGAGAAAGTTATGGCAGTTTTAGTAGAAAAAGGTCAGGCTGTGTATGATTTCAGCGTGACAAATCAGCCATTTTTGAGGATTTAACTGTATTGATTCAGGAAGAACCATGAGGTGAGCCATATATTCTTGGAAAGATCTCGATGTCTATTTTCTGAAGAATTTTACGGATCAATAAAATGATTTTTCTAGAGAACGTTATGGCAGTTTTAGTAGACAAAGGTCAAAGAGCAAAAACTGGAATCTGCAGTATCCCACATCGGATTGGAAGCATATTGCACTTGTGATATTTCCCTATATAAGCCTTTCTTCACTTCATCTTTAATGTACAATTCCTGAGCCACTTTGGTGTTTACCGGTGGACGTTTGCTAGCATTCTGGTGGATCTCGAAGGCTTTGTCACCACGAGGGGAAGCACCGCCCGTCAGCGAGTGAAATTTCTCCCATGTAAAGTTATTTATTTATTTCTTTACATTTAGTTGTTTTAGTTTAAATGTTTAGCACTTTTATTATAAATTGTAGTTTCATAGTTATGAGTGGCTAGACTCTTCAGCTAAGGTTGAAGATGAAGCCCCGCCGTTGTTTGGCGTAGTAGTTCAGATTTGCTTGTACAAATCTGAAAATTTTTAGTATAAATGTTCTGTCAATTATTTGAGTTAATCTTATAATTGATTGAGTTTAAATTGTCTGTTAGATATTCCTTGTGTTTCATCTGATGGATACATTGAATGCTTTTCGATTAAATTGGAAGCATATTGCACTTGTGATATTTCCCTATATAAGCCCTTCTTCACTTCATCTTTAATGTACAATTCCTAAGCCACTTTGGTGTTTACCGGTGGACGTCCGCTAGTATTCTGGTGGATCTCGAAGGCTTTGTCACCACGAGGGGAAGTGCCGCCCGTTAGCGAGTGAAATTTCTCCCATGTAAAGTTATTTATTTATTTCTTTACATTTAGTTGTTTTAGTTTAAATGTTTGGCACTTTTATTATGAATTGTAGTTTCATAGTTATGAGCGGCTAGACTCTTCAGCTAAGGTTGAAGATGAAGCCCCGCCGTTGTTTGGCGTAGTAGTTCAGATTTGCTTGTACAAATCTGACAATTTTTAGTATAAATGTTCTGCCAATTATTTGAGTTAATCTTATAATTGATTGAGTTTAAATTTTCTGTTGGATATTCCTTGTGTTTCATCTGATGGATACATTGAATGCTTTTCGATTAAATTGGATTTCCTTTGTGATTTGTTGAGAGCGGATACATTGGATGCTTTTGGTTTAGTTGGGATATTCTTTGTTTTTTGTCTTATAGTTGGATTCATGGAACGTTTTGATAGGCCATATTTTTAGAACATATATGCTTAACTTCGGTGTGGTGGATTTGGAAACCTTAGTGTTTTAATTATTAGTTTTTAAAAATCAATTTAGTTTAATTTTAATTTCTTTTGCAAATTATCATCTGAAATTCGGAACTAGGTTAAGATAGAGTTAGTTTAGATTGAAAATATACTTTTACAACGCAATTCCCTGTGGATTCGACCTCGCACTTGCACAACGCTATATTGCAAACGACTCGTGCGCTTGCGAGTAATTTAAAACTCACAACAAGTTTTTGGCGCCGTTGCCGGGGAATTGTTTGGTTTGTGAAAATTTTTGGTCTGAATTGATTTTGTTTTTCTACTAGTTAGTTAGCAATTTTTTATTAAAAAAAAATTGTGAGCTGTGTGTTGGCTTTATTCTGTTGTTTCTACTGATTAGTATCTCATTGTTTTCTGTTGGTGTATGCTTGGTCGGAGATCCTTGAACTTAGAGTTGACACATTTAGATCCCGACTTAGAAAAAACTCTTAGGAGATAGAAAAGAGCACTAGTTGAGAGAGAAACTGTTGAGATGGGAGAGAATTTTAATCATCCTGAACATGTAGAGTAACCTAGAGCTTGGAACGTGGACTCCACTACATCCCTTAGGGATTTGTTCGCACCCATTGCGACTAACTCATCCTCTTGCATAGTGTTGCCACCAACCAATGCCACACACTTTGACCTGAAGCCACATGTTATCCAACTCTTACCCTCATTCCATGGCTTAGATCTTGAAAATCATTATAGCTATGTGAAGAAGTTCAAAGACATTTGTGCCACATTTAAATTCCAGAACTTCTCTGAGGAGTCAGTCCATCTTCGGCTCTTCCCTTTTTCTCTTCATGATAGAGCTAGGGCGTGGTTGGATTCCAACACGTTCGGGTCTATTAAATCTTGGGAAAACCTATTGAGCAAATTTTATCATAAGTTTTTCCCAATGTCTAGAGTGAATGAGTGCCGAAAGGAGATTAGCTCTTTCACTCAGGATGAGGATGAGAAGTTCTCTGAGAGCTAGGAGTGCTTTAAAGAGTTACTGATCAGATGCCCCCCACATGGATATGAGAAGTGGAGACTCGTTCAATTCTTCCATCAAAGGTTGACTCAACCCAACCGTAGCATGATCGAGTCTATGAATGGGGGGCATTCTTGAGTCTGACAGGAGACGAAGCATACATGGCATTGGACAAGCTGTCCGACAACTCGCAGCAGTGGGATTTTTCAAGCTGTCGAGATAAGTCCATTCGTGCTCCTAAGAGGGGAGGCATCTATGAGGTCAGGGAGGACGCTGATTTGAGGATAAAGTTAGATGCCCTCACCAAGAAGATTGACGCTCTCACTGTGAGCCAATCCATCAATACTGCCAACACATTCAATGTTAAAAGCTGTTCCATCTGTGCTAGTCCCATGCATCTAGCATATAATTGCCCATCAATGCCGGCTTGTGCCGAGTATCCTATGGAACAAGTAACTGCTTTCAATGACTTTCAAAGGCTGTCAAATGGATCGTACTCTGAGACGTACAATCCAGGGTGGCGGAACCACCCAATTTTTTCATGGAGGCAGAACTAACCAATGAATCAGGGAGGAGCCCCTCATCATGCTCAAAATCAATATCCTCTCGGATTTGCCCCACAAATTCCAAATCATGGTTGTTCTGCCCATCCAGCACCTTCACCTAAGCACCCACTCAAACACCAGCGCCAGTTTCACAGTCGCTAGAGGACACCCTTAAGGAGTTCATGAAGGCGACTAGCCAAAATATGAGTGATGTGAGGAGTGCAACAGTGGTAAACACCCAAGAAATTTCTAAGCTAGAGAATGAAATAGGGCAAATTGCAAGTCACTTGGGTGAGAGAGAGAAAGGAAAGTTCCCCAGTCAACCTGTGCCCAACCGTAAAGGACAATTTATGGTTGAGATTTCATCAACTCCTACGCACGGGGAGGAACAAGTACAGTCGATTGTCACACTAAGGTATGGGAGACAAGTGGACAATCGAGTGGAAGAGAGCCCTGCTATGCAGCAAGGGCAAGGGAGTGGCAACACAGAGAAGAGAGATGCTGAGCCATCTACAGCCACACCTACTGAGAAAGACCCTCTTAGGTCTTTTGTACCTAGAGTGTCTTACCCTGAGAGACTACAGGCGCCGAAGAAAGGAGGGAAGTATGAGGAAATCCTGGAGGTATTCAAGCAAGTCCAAATCAATATCCCATTTTTGGATGCCATCCATCAAGTGCCATCATATGCCAAGTTTTTAAAGGACTTAGTCACTATCAAGAGGAGAATGAATGTCCCAAAGAAGGCATTTTTGACCGAGTAGGTCAGCTCAATCCTGCAGTGCAAGCTACTCATCAAGTATAAGGACCCGGGGTGTCCTGCAATTTCTTGCACGATAGGAGTCAGCCATATTGAGAGGGCCCTTTTGGATCTAGGGGCGAGTGTGAATCTTCTACCCTACTCAGTCTATGTGCAGTTGGGGTTAGGAGAATTGAAACCCACATCCGCGACGCTTCAATTGGCTGACAGGTCAGTGAAAAGACCACGGGGGATAGTTAAGGACGTTTTGATAAAAGTGGATAAGTTCTATTTCCCCGTGGATTTTATTATGCTTGACACAAAGCCGGTTCAAAATGTAGGGATTCAAATACCGGTGATTCTAGGGTGACCATTCTTAGCCACGGCTAACGCCCTAATCAACTGTAGGACAGGGGTGATGAAGATCTCCTTCGAAAATATGACAGTGGAGTTGAACATTTTTTATATCACTAGGCAACCACTGGAATATGATGAAGTGAGAGATGTATGCTTGATAGAGGAGATTCTTGAGGATACTGTGAATGAATCAAGCATTGAGGATCCCATGGAGGCATAATTTGCTCACTTTGGAGAGGACTTGGGCTTAGATAAGTTACTCGAGGAAGTAAATGCCATTTTGGAGTCTGATCCTCAAGAAAGTAATGAGGAGGAGGAGACGGTAGCACCAGAACCTCAAAAGAAGGAACTTAAGCCTTTACCGGATAATCTTAAGTATAAATTCCTGGGTCTAGCAGATTGTTTGCATGTGATAATAGCTTCAGATTTGGGTGAGGCTCAAGAGGAGAACTTATTAGATGTTTTAAGAGAGCACAAGGAAGCTATCGGCTGGACCATTGAGGATATTAAGGGAATCAGCCCCTCGGTGGTGATGCACATGATACATTTGAAGGAAGATGCTAAGCCATCGAGGGAGCCACAAAGAAGGCTCAACCCTGCTATGCAAGAGGTTGTGAGGGCAGAGGTTATTAAGCTGTTAGATGCATGGATCATTTATCCCATCTCTGATAGCAAGTAGGTGAGCCCCATTCATGTCGTGCCTAAGTGAGCTGGATTAACAGTAGTAAAGAATAAGGACGACTAGTTGGTGCCAACTCGTGTACAGTCTAGGTGGAGAGTGTGTATAGACTACCGTAAGCTGAACGTTGCCACAAGGAAGGATCACTTTCCACTTCTATTTATTAATCAGATGGTGGAGCGTTTGGCTGGGCATGCGTATTATTGCTTTTTGGATGGATATTCTGGATATAACCAGGTCTCCGTGGACCCCGAAGATCAGGAGAATATGACATTTACCTGTCCTTTTGGGACTTTCGCCTACCATCGCATGCCCTTTGGGTTATGCAATGAACCCGCCACTTTTCAACGGTGCATGGTCAGTATATTCTCTGACATGGTAAAGCAGTTCTTGGAGATTTTCATGAATGACTTCTCCGTCTTCGGTTCAACATTTGAGGAGTGCATGCACCGTCTCTCTTTGGTTTTAGTACGGTGCAAGGAGAAGAACCTGGTGCTTAATTGGGAGAAGTGTCATTTTATGGTCAAGCAAGGAATTGTACTGGGGCATGTCGTATCTCATCGAGGGATTGAGGTCAACAAAGCAAAGGTGGATTCGATTTCCAACCTTCCACCCCCACGTACGGTGAAAGAGGTTCGATCATTTCTGGGCCATGCAGATTTCTATAGGCGATTTATCCAGAATTTCAGCAAGATCGCCAGGCCCTTGTGCAAATTATTGCTGAAAGATGCCCCATTTCTATTTGATGAGGATTATAAGAAAGAATTTGGGGATCTGAAGAAGATTATGACGTCCACACCCATTATTCAGCCACCCAACTGGGGTGTGTCTTTTGAGATTATGTGTGACGTATCAGACTATGATGTTGGAGTTGTTTTGGGGCAACATGTTGATAAACTTTCCCATGCTATCTATTATGCAAGTAAAACTCTAAACGACGCACAACTCAATTACTCTACCACTGAGAAGTAGTTGCTTGCAGTCGTTTTTAAATTAGACAAGTTCAGATCCTACTTGTTAGGATCTAAAGTCATTATCTACTCGGACCATGCTGCATTAAAGTATCTTTTCTCTAAAAAAAGATGATAAATCTCGTCTTATCCGATGGATCTTGCTACTTCAAGAGTTCGACATTGAGATTCGGGATAAGAAAGGTTCGAAAAATGTGGTGGCGGACCATTTGTCTAGATTGATTGTGGAATTCACTGAGTCCGCTACTCCCATTTCTGAGACCTTTCCTGATGAGTAATTGATGCACATTGCTCACAGTCCCGCACCATGGTTTGCTGATATAGTGAACTATCTTGTCATCGGACACATGCCCTTGCATTGGGGGAGGCAAGATAAATCAAAATTTTTGGCCATGGTAAAACACTTTTTCTGGGACGATCCTTACCTGTTCAAGTATTGTCCTGATCAGATCATTAGACGGTGTATTCCTGAGCATGACCAATCTAATGTCATCTTCTTTTGTCATGATCATGCATATGGAGGCCATTTTAGTGCTAAAAAGACCGCTGCGAAGATTTTGTAGTGTGGATTTTATTGGCCTACCCTGTTCCAGGACTCTCACACCTACTGTGTATCTTGTGAGCATTGCCAAAAGCTAGGGAGTCTTTCTAGGAGAAATATGATGCCCCTCAACCCTATTCTGATTGTTGAGATTTTTGATGTATGGGGCATTGATTTCATGGGACCGTTCCCAAACTCCTTTGGCTACTTATACATTCTAGTTGCTATGGACTATCTGTCCAAGTGGGTGGAGGCCGTTGCGTGCAAGACCAATGACCACAGAGTTGTGGTCCAGTTCTTGAAAGACACTATTTTTGCTCGTTTTGGTACACCTCGAGCAATCATAAGTGATGGAGGTAAGCACTTTTGCAACAAGATCTTTGAGCAGTTGATGAAGAAGTATTTCATCACGCACAAAGTTGCCACCCCGTATCACCCACAGACGAGTAGTCAAGTGAAAATTTCAAATCGCGAGATCAAACAAATTTTGGAAAAGACTGTGAACCCTAATAGAAAGGATTGGTCTCTGCGATTGACTGATGCACTGTGGGCATATCGGACAGCCTTCAAGATGCCAATTGGCATGTCTCCTTATTGCATTATGTATGGAAAGGCATGTCACATTCCGGTTGAATTAGAGCATCGTGCGTATTGGGCTATAAAGCAACTGAATTTCAATCTTTCTAAGGCTGGCTCACAACGGAAGCTCCAACTCAATAAATTGGAGGAGCTGCAGAATGATACATATGAGTGTGCCTGATCATACAAAGCACAAATGAAAAAGACTCATGACCAAAACATTTTGAGATGAGCTTTTGTGCCGGGTCAGAAAGTTCTTCTTTACAATTCGCGCCTGCATCTTTTTCCAGGCAAGCTCAAATCCCGATGGTCAGGCCCATTCATTATTCGATCAGTTTTTCCTCATGGGGCCATCGAGATTGAGGATCCTAAGAATGGTAATACTTTCAAGGTAAATGGAAAGAGGCTAAAACCGTTCTTAGAGTTGAGGAGTCCGGACATTGAGACGATACTGTTGAAGGATCCTAGTTACTCAGATTGAGTGTAGTATTCTAGGGAGAGTCTGGCTGAAGACTTTAAACTTAGCGCTCATGGGAGGCACCCCATAGCTTATCTTTTCTGTTTATTTAGTATTTTGCATTTTTATGATTAATGTTTGTTTCCAGTATTTTTTGTTTTCCAGTTTTTTTTTATTTTTCAGGGACAATGTGTACTTCAGTTCAAGTTTGGGGGTATACTATGAGCCATACTAGTCCAGATAGTTTTCCATATCTCAGGTTAGCTCTTTCTATATTAGTCACACATTGGGGTCAATGTGTAATTTAAGTTTGGGGGTATGGGAGACACATCACACACTTTGTCCTAATTTGTTATCTTTTTGTCGTAAAGATAAATGCATGTTCATGTTCGTCTAAAAATTTTGATTGTTATGAAAAATTGTGATGTGATTTCATTGGTGAGTTTAAAACTTTGAACACATGATCTGATGATAGAGTTTAAACTTTAGTTACTTACTTTAGGCATTTTCGAGAATTCACATGTTTGATCTAATCTAACACGAGCACATCAGCATATATTTGTGTGAGGTATAACAAGTGAGTTGAATGTATACGTTTCCTTGTCTTAACTGAAACCGGATGACTTATTGGATAAACACTTGGGCATGTATATAAAAAAAAACAACTAATACTACTAATATTTATAATGATCATCATCAATAAACTTTCCACTGAGTAACTGGACCTCTTGCCTCAGTAAGCAGTGAGTGTTCACGTCAAAAGGTGGAATTTTGCTTGGTAGTATTAAGGCCGGTTTAATTTCGTAGCCTTTTTGACTTGAGTTAGTAAGTTCTTAGGGGTGTCTTTACACCTAATGCCCTAAAACCATATGGTTTGGGAGTCATTGACTCAATACTCGCTACATGGGTCGATTAGAAAGCTTAAGGGAACTAAACATAACAGAGCCTTATATATATATATATATAAACTATGTCATCGTTGTTCTTTCTGATGAGAAATTCTGTGGATCTTGAGACTTGATTACCTTGTACATTGAAGTTATTTGGAAACCTCATCTGTATATGCTAAATCACTTTACACTGATTCAAGCTTGTGATGTCTTACCATGCCTCTTGTAAGTAATTAGGTTTTAAATTCTTATTCATTGTGAAGATGGGTTGGACTTATTTAAGCTTGCTTATGAATAAATCTCATGATTTTGAATGCTCCTTAAATTTTTGGATACCATGAATACTGAACTTATCTTTATGTTCTTTGTTTTTCATTTAGTTTTTTTTATTTATTTTGTTTTGCTAAGGGACTAGCAAAATGTAAGTTTGGGGGTAGTTGATGAGAGAAAAATATTGCATATTTTGGCCACTTAATTTACATTTGTTAGCTTAGGATTTTGTTACTTTGAGTTGTTTTCATTGTTTTTCAGGTTTACAAGCACTAGGAAAGGAGTTTCACTAAAATTTCCAGAATTACTCGTATAGATCAATCATCTTTGAAAATTAAACTGTATTGATTCAAGAAGAACCAGGATATGAGCCATATATGCTTAGAAAGATCCAGAAGTCTATTTTCTGGAGAATTTTACGGCTCATAAAAATGATTTTTCTACAGAAAGTTATGGCTGTTTTAGTAGACAAAGGTCAGGCTGTGCGGGATTTCAGTGTGAACAAAAGTTTTGAAGGGCATGTGAAGACTTAAATCCCACATCCCACATCGGTTGGAAATACATTTCTATATCCCACTTCCCACATCGGATTGGAAACACATTGCACTCGTGGTATTTGCCTATATAAGACCCACTCCACTTCATCATTCAGTGTACAATTCCTGAGCCACTTTGGTGTTTACCGGTGGACGTCCGCTAGCATTCTGGTGGATCCCGAAGGCATTGCTACCACGAGGGGAAGCGTCGCCCGTCAGCAAGTGGAATTTTTCCCATGTAAAGTTGTTTATTTATTTATTTTTATTTAGTTGTTGTAGTTTAATGTTTAGCATTTTTATTATGAATTATAGTTTCATAGTTATGAGTGGCTAGACTCTTCAGCTAAGGTTGAAGATGAAGCCCCGCCGTTGTTTAGCGTAGTAGTTTAGATTTGCTTGTACAAATCTGACAATTTTTAGTATAAATGTTCTGTCAATTATTTGAGTTAATCTTATAATTGATTGAGTTTAAATTGTCTGTTGGATATTCCTTGTGTTTCATCTGATGGATACATTGAATGCTTTTCGATTAAATTGGATTTCCTTTGTGATTTGTTAAGAGCGGATACATTGGATGCTTTTGGTTTAGTTGGGATATTCTTTGTTTTTTGTCTTATAGTTGGATTCATGGAATGTTTTGATAGGCTATATTTTTAGAACATATATGCTTAACTTTGGTGGGGTGGATTCGGAAACCTTGGTGTTTTTATTATTAGTTTTAAAAATCAATTTAATTTAGTTTTAAATTGTTTTCTAAAATATCATTCAAAATTCGGAACTAGGTTAAGATAAAGTTAGTTTAGATTAAAAATATATTTTCACAATGCAATTCCCTGTGGATTCGACCTCGCACTTGCACAACACTATACTGCAAACGACTCGTGCGCTTGCGAGTAAATTAAAACTCACAACATTGTGGGCCCATATGCATGTGTATATGTATATAGTTTTGTTTTGATTCATATATACATGAGTTGTTACTAATTGTGAGCTTTTGTTCTTGTTTATAGCAACATTGATTTCTGCTAACATCAACAACATTCATGTGCTTAACGGCACGAATTTCAAGAAGTGGCAAGATCATGTTATGATCGTGCTCGGGTGCATGGAATTAGACTATGCATTGAGGGTTGATCGCCCTGCACCTTTGACCAGTGATAGTACTGCTAAGCAAAAGGTTGTATATGAAAAGTAGGAGTGAACAAACCGCATGAGCCTAATGATTATGAAGCACTCGATTCCAGATACCATCAGGGGTTTTATTCCTGATGAAATTGATGCTAAGAAATTCTTCTCCCAAATAGCAGACCGATTCGTCGCAAACGAAAAGGTCGAGAGAAGCACCATCTTGACTAAGCTTGTCTCAATGCGGTACAAAGAGAAGGGGAATATAAGAGAGTATATCATGGAGATGTCAAACTTTGTGACAAGACTAAAGGCATTCAAGCTGAAATTGCCAGAAGACATTCTGGTGCACTTAGTCTTGATCTCTCTACCTACACAATTCAGTCCTTTCAAAATCAGTTACAATACTCAAAAGGAGAAATAGACTTTGAATGAGCTGATTGCTCAATGTGTCCAAGAGGAAGAGATACTTAATTATGAAAAGTTTGAAAGTGCTCATTTAGCATCAACTTATCAGGACCCCAGTTCCAACAAGAAAAGAAAAAGAAACATTAAAGGAAAAGAAATTGCAGGGTCTGGAAATTTACACCACAAGGGATAACAGAAACAAGATAAAGGTATATCTTGTTTCTTTTGCCACAAAGCTAGTCATGTGAAGAAAGACTGCACAAAATATGCCAAGTATGTGACCTGGCGTGAGAAGAAAGGTAAACTTATAAACTTTGTTTGTTCAGAAGTGAATTTGGCCTTAGACCTAAGAACACTTGGTGGGTAGATACAAGTGCAACTACTCACATAAGTGTTTCTATGCGTGGGTGCATAAGGAGCCAAACGCCAACTGATGCTGAAAGATTCATCTATGTGGGAAATAACAAAAAATCTCATGTGGAGGCAGTTTGTTTATTTAGATTACAATTGGAATCTGGTTGTAATTTGGATTTGGATGAGACTTTTATGTACCGTCTTTTAGACGGAATTTGGTTTCTATTTCATGTTTGGAAAAATTGGATTTTTCTTGTTCATTTGGAACAGAAAGTTTAGTCTATTTCGAAATTCAAATTTGTTTGGTACCGGTTCTTTAATTGATAATTTATATAAACTGGATATGATTGCCTCCAAAGAAAATTAATCCTTGCATACCAGTAATGTTGGTATTAAGCGCAAATTAACAAATGAGAATTCGTTAATGTTATGGTACATGCGTTTAGGACATATTTCTAAACAAATGATTCAAAGACTTATGTCAAAAAGAATTTTTGGTCATTAGATTTGTCAGATTTTGAAGTCTGCATTGAGTGCATTAAGGAAAAACAAACAAATGTTAAAAATAAAGGTGCTAATAGGAGTAATAGTGTCTTAGAATTGACACATATGGATATTTGTGGTCCATTCTCTACAGCTTCTTGGAATAGACAACAATATTTTATCACTTTCATAGATGACTACTCCAGGTATGGCTATCTTTATTTAATTCATAAGAAGTCTCAATCTATAGATGTGTTCAAGAATTTCAAAGTCGAATTTGAAAATCAATTAGGCAAGAAAATTAAGGCTGTCAAATCTGATCGTGGAGGTGAATACTACGGTAGATATGATGGATCAGTTGAACAATGTCCCGGACCCTTCGCCAAATTTTTTATGGAATGTGGGATCATTTCTAAATACACCATGCTATGGACTCCTAGTCAAAATGGTGTAGCTTAGAGACGAAACCGAACCTTAAAAGATATGATAAAAAGTATGATTAGTCATTTTTCTATGCTAGAATCGCTTTGGGGTGAAGCTATCAAGACTGTAGTTTACATCCTGAACAGAGTTCCAAGTAAAGTAGTAGCTAAAACCCCATACGAGTTATGGACAGGTAAAAAGCCTAGCATTAGGCATTTTCATGTTTGGGGATGTCCAGCTGAGGCTCGGCCTTATAAGCCAATTGAGAAGAAGCTAGACTCAAGGACCGTTAGCTGCTATTTTGTTGGATACTCTGAAAGATCAAGAGGTTTCAAATTTTATGATTCCTCTAATAGATTCTTTTTCGAAACAGGCAATGCCAAGTTCATTGAGAATGTTGAGTTAAGTGGGAGAGACCAACTCAGGCAAGTCAATTTTGAAGAGGAATGTGTTTACATTCCTGTTGTTGCAACTGAAAATGTTTAGGTATCCATACCTGATGTTATTCAAAATGCAAATCCGGAGATCCAACGCATTGATGACGAACCTGAATTGCCGCCTACTCAAAATTAGGAACCATCTGAGGTTCATCAAAAGGTACCTCAACAACCTCAAGTGGAAGTGCTATTAAGGAGATCCACTAGAGAAAGGAGAAACGTGATTTCAACTGATTATGTCGTGTATCTCCAGGAACATGAGTTTGATATGGGTTTGAAAGATGATCCGGCTTTTTTAGTCAAGTCACACAATGTCCTAATTCTGAAAAATGGATTGAAGCCATAAAGGATGAGATGAAATCAATGGATGACAATGGTGTTTGGGACTTAGTAGAGTTATCCAAAGGTGCGAAACCGATTAGTTGCAAATGAATATTTAAAACCAAATGGGATTCGAAAGGCAACATTGAAACGTATAAGGCTCGCCTAATCACCAAAGGTTTCATTCAAAAGGAAGGCATTGATTATAAAGAGACTTTTTCGTCGGTTTCGATGAAAGATTCCTTTAGAATCATTATGGCACTTGTAGCTCACTATGATTTGGAGCTACATCAAATGGACGTTAAAACAGCGTTTCTCAATAGAAACATTGAAGAAACAATATAAATGGTGCAACCGGAGAACTTTGAGTCCAAAGATTCAAAGCATCTTGTATGCATGCTTAAGAAGTCCATTTATAGCTTAAAACAGGCATCCCGACAATGGTATTAGAAATTTGATCAGGTGATTACATCCTTTGGATTTAAGGAAAACACCATTGATCAGTGCATATATCTCAAGTTCAGTGAGAGCAAATTTATTATCCTAGTGCTATATGTAGACGACATTCTACTGGCAAGCAGCGATATAGGTCTATTGCATGAAACCAAGAGATTTCCATCAAGTAAATTTGAAATAAAAGATCTTGGTGATGCGTCATTTGTTTTGGGTATACAGATCCATAGAGATTATTCTAGAGGTATAATTGGACTGTCATAGAAGGTCTATATTGATAAAGTGCTAAGCAGATTTAGCATGAGTGGTTGTGCACCAGGAAACACACCCGTGGCAAAGGGTGATAAGTTCAGTTTGCTCCAATGTCCGAAAAATGAACTTGAGAAGAAGGAAATGGAGAAATATCTTTATGTTTCGGATGTTGGGAGTCTCATGTATGCACAAGTGTGTACGCGACTAGACATTGCGTACATTGTTGGAATGCTAGGCAGATATTTTAGTAACCCGCGCGTGGATCATTGGAAAACAGCTAAACAGGTTATGAGATATCTACAAAAAACGAAGGATTATATGGAGATCGGATCTTTTGGAGATTGTTGGGTATTCAAACTCCGATTTGTTGGGTGTCTTGATAGTAGGAAATCCACTTCTGGCTATGTCTTTATATTAGCTGGATGAGCTATATCATGGAAGAGTGTGAAATAGTCACTCATAACTACTTCCACCACGGATGCAGAGTTCATAGCTTGTTATGAGGCATCAAATCAGGGAATATGACTGCGAAATTTTATCACTGGGCTGCACACGGTTGATGGCATTGATAGATTATTAAAGATTTATTGTGATAATAAGGCTGCTGAGTTGTATTCCAAGAACAATCGAAGCTCATCGATGTCAAAGTACATTAACATCAAGTTTATGGTTGTCAAAGAGAGAGTCCAGAATTCTCAAGTGTCAATTGAGCACATCAGTACAAACTCTTTGATTGCGGATCCACTTACTAAGGGTTTGCCACCCATAGTGTTTCATGAGCATGTTGCTCACATGGGTGTTGTTCTTTTAGACCATATGCCCATATAGTGGGAGTTTGTATGTGGCCTTTTACTTTTGCTTAATTGACATGGTTATGTTGATTACTCTATGATGACTTTCATTGCAGTTTTACATTTAATGTTTGAAAGTATTTCGTATGATTCTTTTGAGTCATATGGAGGACCAGTTGGAAATTGACATGTTTAAGATCATGTTTCATGTAATTTCCATGCTACACATCCATACTAGATCTATGTCGTTAATTATGTTAGTGTTGTGACCACTGATGGGTCTTGTGTTACGATAAATGTGATAAAGGCCGCTTTGATCCTACATTGACATGGTTAATAGACCAGATTGTTGTTGGATATTTTGGTTTAGATAGCACAAATGAGCTCAATTAATGGTATCTTCATGTATAATATAAAGGATAACATATGTAACCCAAGTGAGAGATTGTTGGAATTTTGGGTTAAGATATGTTATAACATTATACATGTAGACCCGTTATCTAATAAAGGGCCCAATTAAGTGATATAATTTTTATGGGTCTCCAAAGTATCAAGGTACTTTAGTATGGGTCACCTTATGTGTAGAAGCCCGATTTGGTATGGGTCTTTGTTAATGGGCCAAAGACCCAATGCACATGTGTTAGGTAACTGTTAGGGTTATGGTCCCTAGGGCACAGGGATATAAATAGACATCAGGGGAGGGTGTTTAACGTGTGTTAAATTTTATTAAAACAGACAGTTCTTCTCCCTCTCTACTAACATTCAGTTTATTGGTTCCCATACCAAATGTAGTTCTCCCTATAGTCTTAGAAGATCAACCCAAGGAGGCTTGCTTGCAATGGATTCCAGTTTGTGCTTATATATATATATAATACCCGTATTTGTAAAAGTAAGGATAAATGTGTAATTTAATAAATATGACATAGAGTTAAAATCCCATAAGACTGAATGAGGTTGGAGGAGACAAAAGTTTAAAAAAAAATAAAAAAAAAAGAGAAGAGTGAGGCAAAATCGTGGCAGCAGGTGGCTGCAAAGAGAAATGATTGCCTATCATTATTTTTTTGTTTAAATGGTGGAAAGTAGAAATAAAGACATGATTATGTCTTAAATAGTGGTAAAGCATTTGCATGCCTTACACTTGGGTTCCTACGTGGCAATTGGAGATTTGGGAGGGAGCTTCTAAGTTAAGAAAAATCTTTGCGCTGCTGACAATTTTTGTGTTGCAACGAGCTTATATATACTCTATCATATAAACGTTGAGAGACACTTACCAAATTTCGTTTAAGTTTCTCTCAAGTTCTCAATTTATTTAAACAATTGAAGATATAAAGAAATATTGAAAGAGCGAAATTTTGAAGAAATTTTTCGAGAATATTTTATAGAGAATTTCGAGGAGTTATCAGAATAGCATAAGGTAATGTTTATTTTAAAATTTTAGCATCTATGAAAGTTCCAAGAAGTTAAAGTGGGAATTTTCAAAGTATGTGATTTATGATGAAATGAATAAATAATAAGAAATTGAATACTAATATTATGTCAGGTGTTGGCGGTCATCAATCGGGGGAAGTTTCAGAGAAAACCGAGAAAGGCAAGGAAAAGATCCAGGGGTAGTTTTAAGTGCTACGTGGTGAGTTGGATTTACTTTAAGTAGCCTAAATAAAAAAAATGAAAAATTTAGTGACAATATTAAAATAAATTATTAGCTTATGTTGTGATGATAGATAAAAAAATTCGGTTGATAATTATGATATGAATATTTGATATGTAGAAAATTTGTATGTGAAAGAAATATTACTGGAATAATGATTTGACTTAATAATGAATGTGATAAAGAGATTTTTGACTAGTTGGTGAATAAATTGATGTGATATATGAGGAGAAGAAAAATTGGAAATTATTAAGCAGAAAGTTGAGAAAAGACCGAAAAGTTGATTTAAATATTTTGAATTCATGTGGTGTTTATTTTACCGTTTAGATGCATAATTCATATCATTGTTCATATGCATATGCATTAAATGAGAAAGTAAAGAACTGGGAAGAGGCCGGTCTAATGAAATAACTGTGACAACCGGTATATACTGAAAATAAAAAGGGACACTGTGCCAGCCGGTATATGCTGAGAAAATTCCGTGGCAACCTGGACAAGTTGCAAAGTAAAGAACCGGGAAGGGACCGGTCTAAGATAATAACAACCTGTCGATGGGTGGAAAGACGTTCCCATCATAATCATTCATGTAATTGCATCTATTTTAATTATTGCTGCATTATTGAAATGCTAATGTGTGGTATGTTATTATAAAATTGTTTATAGATGATTTAGTCTCTCAGAGAGAGACAATTATGGTAAAAAATAAAAAGAAGCAGAGAATGATGAGAACCATCTAAATGATGGACTTTATGATGTGAACCTCATTACGAGGTAATTATGGGATAATTAATAGTCTTAAAGTAGACCAATGATTGAGAAGAAGAGATTAATAGAGAATGAATCTTACATCATGTGTATTGATAGCAGAAAGCTGTCATCAGGTTATTTGAAAAATAAATGATTAAATATTAACTGGCTATTTATGGAATTTAGAATACTTTTAATAAATTTAATTCGTAGAGCTTGTGAAGCTCACGCCTCATTGTGCAATGATTTTAGGTAGCAGACATGACAAGTAGTTAGTGGGTCAAAAGTCAGACGGATTCCATTTCTGTAAGCCACGTATGTGTCAATATCCTCAGACTAGAGAGAAAAGGAAATAAATATTTGTAGATATTCATGCACCTTACGTTGTAAATTATTTGTAAGTTAATATCAGGTTTATATACCGCACTTGTTGAGGTTTGATAAAAAAAAATTTGTTAGTATTATTTTTATGGTTGCATGTATGTGTCGTGCTGGGATTCTCAAAATGTGATGACACCGTTTCGGGGGTGGCCAACCCGGGATGAGTCGTTACAATTTTGGTATCAGAGTATTAGGTTTTAAGATTCTGTAGACTGCGTAAGATCTTAAAAAGTGGAAGATCTGAATATATTATATTCTTAAATGCAGAGTCTGATGATAACACGTGATCGTGCGAGAGCTAGAGGTAGAACTCTAAATCAGAGGGGACGTGGTAGACCCCCAATTTTTAGGAGGACTGAAGTAGAAAAGGAAGTTGAGTCTGTAATTCTCGCAAGAGAACATGCTGATGGTGCAGCTAGTACCAGTAGAGCTGGGAGAGTATCTGAGGGTAGGATTGATGAATTGAGAGAAGCTCTTAATTGTGCTATAGAAAGGATGAATGCGGCTGAAGAAAGGAGGAATGCAGCTGAAGAAAGGGCTGATAATTTACAGAGAATTTTAGAGAAAAGGGATAGAAGAGAACCGGATGTGATAAGGCAAGAGGTTCCCGAGGGAGAAGTATTTACAAATGAGATGCAAGGGAATTGTTTTGTGAGGTTTCTTAAGTTTAAACCTCAGTCTTTTAAAGGATCAGCAAATCTGGTGGAAGCTGAGCAATAGATTAGGCATGTGGAGAAATATTTTGAGGTTTTAACAGTGTTAGATAGACAAAAGGTTGCTTTTGCTTCATTTATGCTGGAGGGTGAGACTTCTCAATGATGGGAAGATATTCTGCGTAGGGTGAGTATATGGGTAGATCAACCTTTGACTTGGAATAAGTTTAAGGATGAATTCTTTGCAAAGTATTTTCCAGATACTTTTCGGGCATAACAAGAAAGAGATTTTATTCACTTAAGGCAGGAAAATTTATCAGTGGTTGAATATGATAGTAAATATATAGCCCTGTCAAGGTTTGTACTTGAGTTCGTGAATACGGAGGAAATAAAATGTAAGAGATTTTTAGACGGATTACACTACAAGATTCAGACTAAACTCTCTTATATGGGCATAGGGGATTATGCTATACTGGTGGATAAAGCATTGCAAACTGAGAAAGATCTAATGGAGTTGAGAGAGAGGAAGGATTGACTAAAGAGGTCTAGATTTGAGGGATCTAGAAGAGGTAACAATATGTGTGTACAGGGTGGAAGACCACCCCAGAGGAAGCGTTCCTTGTCACAAGGAACTGTAGTGCAAAGTCAGAGGCAAGTAGAATCTGTTGCTTCGGTAACTTAAAGTAATATTGGTGGATCCCCTAGATTTGGGAGACAGGTTATGGGAAGTGGGAGTTATAGTAGAGGACTAAGTGTGCCACCAGGGGGAAGGGATAACCGGATGTTTGATCAAGAGACAAAGTTTTGTTTCAGATGTAATCAGACGGGACATCTGGTTTGAAATTGTTCTATGCAGATATGCTTTATATGTTGTAGGGGAGGATATGTGGCTGCAGATTGTCTAGCAGGGAAGTCTGCTGACAGAGACATTGGAAGCATCGATAGAAGACGGATGGAGAGAGACGGTGGATCAGGGAGTGTGTGGGGCAAAGGTCGAGGATCTGTAGTAGAGCGAGGATGTGGCAATCATATTTAGTCCAGAGATGGTAGAGTCTATGCATTGACCCAGTAGGATGCACAAGCCACTATTGATGTTGTTATGGGTATGATTTCTATCATTGGTAGGCCTGCTATATTATTGATTGATTCGAGTGCAACCCATTCTTTTGCATCTAGTAGTTATATGAAATCTATTAATGCTAGTTCTAGTCTTTTGATGCATACTATTGTTGTTGAGGTTCCTACTAGAGAAAGAGTAATTATCAGAACAATCTATCGAGGTTGTGTGATTAATATTGCTGATAGAGAATTTGAGGTTGATTTATTGCCTTTAGATATGACAGATTTTGATTTAATTCTGGAGATGAATTGGTTATCTGCATATCATGCTTGGGTAGATTGTTTTAGAAAAAATGTGGTGTTTAAAATACCTGGGCAGGAGGAGTTTAATTTTCAGGGAGAACGGAAAATACTTGCTAATTGTCTTATTTCCGCTTTAACTACTAGTAAATGGTTGAGGAAGGGTTGTGAGGGGTATTTGGTGCATGTAGTGGATTCTAGCAAGAATGGTAGACAGTTATGAGAAATCTTGGTAGTAAAATATTTTCCGAATGTTTTCCCTGAAGAGTTGACTGGGTTGCCTCCCAATAAGGAGATTGAATTTTCTATTGAAGTGATTTCGGGATCAGCACCCATATCCATAGCACCCTATAGAATGGCCCCAGCTGAATTGAGAGAGTTGAAAGTTCAGCTTCAGGAGTTGCTAGATAAACAGTTTATCCGACCTAGTATGTCACCCTGGGGAGCCTTTGTGTTATTTGTTACGAAGAAGGATGGGACATTTAGGTTGTGTATTGATTATAGACAACCGAATAAAATCACAATCAATTATAAATATCCTTTGCCCATAATATATTACTTATTAGAGCAGTTACAGGGAGCTAGAGTGTTCTCTAAGATAGACTTGAGGTCAGGTTATTATCAATTGAGAATAAAGGAGGGAGATATACCTAAAACTGCTTTTAGGACACGTTATGGCCATCATGAGTTCTTAGTGATGCCTTTTGGTTGACCAATGCTCCTGCAGCATTCATGGACCTTATGAATCGGGTGTTTAAACCATTCTTGGAAAGATTTGTAATTATGTTTATTGATGATATTTTGGTATATTCCAAGAATGAAGAGGAGCATATGTGACATTTGGAGATAGTATTGAAAATTTTAAGGAGAGAGAAATTATATGCGAAATTCTCTAACTGTGAGTTTTGGTTGAACGAGATGTCTTTCTTGGGGCATGTTGTGTCGGGAGAGGGGATAGCAGTTGACCCACAAAAAGTAGAAGCAGTGTTGAATTGGGAAAGACCCACGAGTGTAACTGAAATTAGAAGTTTTTAGGGGTTGACTGGTTATTATAGAAGATTTATCCAAAAAATTTCTATGATTGTTGTACCTTTGACTAAATTGACCAAGAAGGATGTGAAGTTTATGTGGTCAGAGGAATGTGAGAGAAGTTTCCAGCTGTTGAAAGAAAAACTGACTACTGCCCCGGTGTTAGTGCTTCTTTTTGGTGACGAAGGATTTGTGGTCTATAGTGATGCGCCACATCAGGGGTTGGGATATGTGTTAATGCAACATGGGAGAGTTATAGCTTATGCAACTTGGCAACTAAAGAAACATGAGAGGAATTACTCGACTCATGATTTAGAATTGGCTGCCATAGTTTTTGCTTTGAAGATTTGGAGACACCATCTATATGGAGCCAAGTGTGAAATTTTTTCTGATTATAAAAGCTTGACGCATTTACCAACCCAGAAGGAGTTGAATTTGAGGTAGATGAGGTGGATGGAATTGATTTGTGATTATGGCTGTACAATTCATTATCATCCAGGAAAAGCTAATGTAGTAGCTGATGCATTGAGTAGAAAGGCCACTGGGAGATTATCTGTTATTGGGAGCCATAATACTAGCCTGATGATAGAATTAAAAAGAATGAGGATGAAATTGAGTGTCAATGATAGAGAAGTATTAATGGAAAATATGGTGATACAATCTCCTATTATTGATCGTTTATTACAGATGCGGAGTGGAAATGAGGGGATAGAGAAGATCAAGCAGGAAGTGTTGAGTGGGAAGTCAACTGAATTTAGAATTAGAGAAGATGGAATGGTAGTATTGGGGCATAGAGTTTGTGTTCCCAATGATCTGGAGATTAGAAAGGAGATATTAAAGGAGGCTCATGATTCTATATATTCCATGCACCCAGGTAATAGTAAGATGTACAGGGGGTTGAAACAAAATTATTGGTGGTCAGGGATAAAGAAGGATGTAGCAGAATACTTTGCTAGATATTTGACTTGTCAACAGGTAAAGTCCGAGAATAAACATCCAGCAGGTTTATTACAACCTCTTCCAATACCTGAGTGGTCATGGGAAAATGTAAATATGGATTTTGTCTCTGATTTTCCCCGTGCCCAGAGAGGGCATAATGCTGTGTGGATTATAGTGGATAGACTTTCTAAGTCTTCACATTTCCTTCCTATCAAAACTACTTGGAATCTAGAGAAGTTGGCTGAGTTGTATGTGGCAGAGATAGTAAAATTACATGGAGTACCCTTGAGTATCATATCAGATAGAGGTTCTAGATTTACTTCTAGATTTTGGAGGGGTTTCCAAGAAGCTATAGGTACGCAATTACAGTTTAATACAGCTTTTCATCCACAAACTGATGGGCAGACAGAGAGGATTATCATAATACTAGAAGATATGCTGAAGGCAAGTGTATTAAGTTTCTCAGTAAGCTGGGATGCTTATTTGCCTTTGATCGAGTTTGCATACAATAATCAGTATCAAACTAGTATTGGGATGGCATCTTTCGAGGCTTTGTATGGTAGAAGGTGTAGAACTCCAGTATGCTGGGAAGAAGTTGGAGAGAGAAAGATATATGACCCAGAAATGATAAACTTGACCACTGAGAGGATAAAACTGGTTAGGGAGAACCTCATAGCAGCTCAGAACAGACAGAAATGATATGTTGATAAAAGAAGACGACCTCTCGAGTTCCAAGTTGGTGATTGGGTATTTTTGAAGATATCTCTGTGGAAGGAAGTGTTGAGATTTAAGAAGAAGGGAAAGTTGAGCCCAAGATTTATGGGGCCCTATGAAGTGATTGAAAGAATCGGGCTCATAGCATTTCGTTTAGATTTATCTCCAGAATTAAAACAATTACATAATGTTTTTCATGTGTCTCTACTGAGGAAGTACTTGCATAATGAGTCCCATAATATCTCAAATCAGGCGATAGAAATTAAAAAAAATTTGACTATTATGCTGTACCAGTCAGAATACTAGACAGAAAGGATTAAGTCTTGCACAATAAAGTCATTCCTTTGATTCAAGCATTATGGAGCAATAAAGATGTCGAAGAAGTCACTTGGGAACATAAAGAAATAATGAGAAGGAATTATCCCCAACTCTTTACTTGATTTTAGTAAGGAAATTTCGGGGACGAAATTTTTGTAAGGATGGTAGAATTGTAATATTCGTATTTGTAAAAGTAAGGATAAATGTGTATTTTAATAAATATGATATAGAGTTAAAATCTCATAAGACTGAATGAGGTTGGAGGAGACAAAAGTTAAAAAAAAATTAAAAAATTAATTAAAAAAAAAGAGAAGACAAAGGCAAAATTGTGGCAGCAGGTGGCTGCCAAGAGAAATGATTGCCAATCATTACTTTTTGGTTTAAATGGTGGAAAGTAGAAATAAAGACATGATTATGTCTTAAATAGTGGTAAAGCATTTGCATGCCTTACACTTGGGTTCCTGCATGGCAATTGGAGATTTGGGAGGGAGCTGCTGAGTTAAGAAAAATCGTTGGGCTGTCGACAATTTTTGTGTTGCAACGAGCTTATATATACTTTATCATATAAACGTTGAGAGACACTTACCAAATTTCGTTTAAGTTTCTCTCAAGTTCTCAATTTCTTTAAACAATTGAACATACAAAGAAATATTAAAAGAGCAAAATTTTGAAGGGATTTTTCGAGAATATTTTATAGAAAATTTCGGGGAGTTATCAGAATAGCAGAAGGTAATGTTTATTTTAAAATTTTAGCATCTACGAAAGTTCCAATAAGTTAAAGTGAGAATTTTCAAATTTTGTGATTTATGATGAAATGAATAAATAATAAGAAATTGAATACTAATATTATGTCAGGAGTTGGCGGTCATCAATTGGGGGAAGTTTCGGAGAAAATCGAGAAAGGCAAGGAAGTGATCCATTGGTAGCTTTAAGTGCTACATGGTGAGTTGGATTTACTTTAAGTAGCCTAAATAAAAAAAATGAAAAATTTAGTGCTGATATTAAAATAAATTATTAGTTTATGTTGTGATGATAGATAAAAAATTTGGTTGATAATTATGATATGAATATTTGACATGTAGAAAATTTGTATGTGAAAAAAATATTACTGGAATAATGATTTGACTTAATAATAAAGGTGATAAAGAGATTTTTGACTAGTTGGTGAATAAATTGATGTGATATATGAGGAAAAGAAAAATTGGAAATTATTAAGCAGAAAGTTGAGAAAAGACCGAAAAGTTGATTTAAATATTTTGAATTCAAGTGGTGTTTATTTTACTATTTAGATGCACAATTCATATCATTGTTCATATGCATATGCATTAAATGAGAAAGTAAAGAACCGGGAAGGGGTCGGTCTAATGAAATAACTGTGACAGCTGGTATATGCTGGAAATAAAAAGGGACACCGTGATAGCCGGTATATGCTGAGAAAATTTCGTGGTAACCGGAACAAGTTGCAAAGTAAAGAATCAGGAAGGGGCTGGTCTAAGATAATAACACTTGTCGACAGGCGGGAAGATGTTCCCATCATAATCATTCATGCAATTGCATCTGTTTTAATTATTGCTGCATTATTGAAATGTTCATGTGTGGTATGTTATTATGAAATTGTTTATAGATGATTTGGTCTATCAGAGAGAGACAATTATGGTAAAAAAAAGAAGAAGTAGAGAATGATGAGAACCATCTAAATGATGAACTTTATGATGTGAACCTCATTACGAGGTAATTATGAGATAATTGATGGTCTTAAAATGGACCAATGATTGAGAAAAATATATTAATAGAGAATGAATCTTATGTCATGTGTATTGATAGTAGAAAGTTGTCATCAGGTTATGTGAAAAATAAATAATTAAATATTAACTGGCTATTTATGGATTTTATAATACTTTTAGTAAATTCAATTCGTTGAGCTTGTGAAGCTTACACCTCATTGTGCAATGATTTCAGGTAGTAGACATGACAAGTAGTTAGTGGGTCAAAAGTCAGACAGATTCAATTTTTGTAAGTCATGTATGTGTCAATATCCTCATACTATAGAGAAAAGGAAATAAATATTTGTAGATATTCATGTATCTTACGTTGTAAATTATCTGTAAGTTAATATCAGGTTTATATACCTCACTTGTTGAGGTTTGATAAAAAAAAATTTGTTAGTATTATTTTTATGGTTGCATATATGTGTCGTGCTAGGATTCTCAAAATGTTATGACACTGTTTCGGGAGTGGCCAACCCAGGATGGGTCGTTACAATATATATATATATATATATATATATATATATATATATATATATATATATATATATATATATATATATATATGGTTGTATCGTTGATGATTTGTATATTAGTATCAAGATTGATAACAAAAGAAACATCTTTTCAAATTTATTCGTGATTGGTACATTGTATTTTCAGTGAAAAAAAGTACACTCCCATATTAAAACAACCAAAGAGCAAATAGAAATAATTAATACTAAAATACTAAACCGCAAATATATTTGTGCCACAAAATTTGCGTCCCATAAATTTATAGATCATGCAATCAAATCAATAAAAAAAATTTAACTCACATATACCTTGCATATATGCCGCTGCATATTAACTAATAATTTTTTTTTTGTCTCTTGATTCCATATTTACTGCATTTTTCATCATCACTTTTAAATTTCTACAGCTCTCAAGATCCATCAGTTTGATTGATTCCGACTCCATTCGTAAAGAACAGATAAAGCCTTAAGATTGTTAGTACATTTTCTAGAGTAAGAATCAAAAACATGAAATAAATTAAATTTAAGGAAAACTAAATTGAGACTTTTTCGGACATTAGGAATCGTTTTCCTTGAGAATTTATTTATCCCCACTTCGTAAGGAGTCTACTAATGGGTTACAAACAAATATCCTCCAAGATACACAAAGTCTTTAGGATTTACAGATAGCAAATCTATAGAATCCACTCTTATTGAAACAGTGATAACAATGGTTGAAAAAATCTTAGGAGGGGGAGATTGAAAAATAGTTATTATAACGTCTCTTAACTTCTATTATTTTATAGAAGTGGAGAAGAAGAAGAAGATTGAAAAACAGTTATTATAACGTCTCTTAAGTTCCATTATTTTATAGAAGTGAAGAGATATAAGTTATGAGACACAACTCTCTGAAAAATGATTGTTGCAAAACCTAAATTTTAAAATAACGAACATTCAGTCAACTGAATCAACATTTCAAAAGGAAAAATATAGGGTGTTGGGTATTCAATCAACTGAATGATTATTCAATCAATTGGAAAAACAAACCGTGACTCTCTGTCCTACATTCAATCAATTGAATCAATCATTCAGTCGTCTAAATCTTGTTTTTTAAACAAAACTTTCAATACTTTTTTGTGTTTTCAAATTGTTCTCTCCGCAAATTCAGTAAACTGTTATGGACGAACTAAGCCCATGCACAACAGAAGAAGGCGCATGCAATAATAAAACCGGTTAAAAAAAAAAAAAACAGATGAATTTTGTTGAATTACCAAATTAGATTGATATTCTTTTTACATTAAACTCAATATAAAATGTATCTTGGTATAAATAAATTTGGAAGCAAGACTATGCAGAAAGTAGACAAGTTAACCTTTCTCGTATATAATATATATTACTATTAAATTGGACAAGAATTATAGAAATAAGGTCCTGAGATTTATTAAAGAAGAACAACGGTTAAATTTTTTGGAAAATTTAGTTGGCAGAGAAGCACACAGCTTAGAATTATCTGCAGTTTGCATAATAAAAGATTAAAAGGACAGCTTATTTTTGTAAGGACAGCTCATCGTTTCCTTTAAGTATATGTACTTTCTTTCTGTAATTGGCCCACAAAAAGCTACCGTTAGAAAATTGAACGTTAAGAACCATTTTTCCTTTTTCTTTTTTCTTTTTTAAATCACACTTTCTTCTGGATAGAATCCACATTATTTATACCCTCTCCATCCTAACTACATTCGTCTCTCTCTCTCTCTCTCTCTCTCGCTCTCTCTCTCATCAACAGAGAAGCTGTATAAAAAAAATCAACAGAGAAGTGAAGATGGGTATGGTGGTGGTGATATCTCTGCCCTTGATTCTGTTCTGCTTACTGCTTGGATTTGGGTGCTACTACTTGGGAAAGAACAGAGGCAGACGAGAAGTCCGTACAAATCCTCAGGTGTATGGGGTACCCACTCCTCCACCTGGGGCGTCTTCTTCAACTTCTTATCCTTCTTCACCTTCTCCCTATTTCAAGCCACGCAACTCCGACAATGTTTAAGCTTTTTTGAATTTCTTTTTTCATCAATTACAATGATTGGTTTCGTGGTGTATATTGATTTGTACTGTGAATCTATATGATGACTACTGGATTTTGTGGTTTTCTTTCTCTTTTTTGTGATTTATTGAAAGAGGATTCCGAATGTAGTACACTATTTACATGTAGCTTAAAAATTATCAGTAACAGTAAATTTTCATAACCCACAATTATGGTAATTTAATTAACTTTGCTTTGACAAAGTACAGGTCAGAACTTATCAGATTATCCAAATTAAGTAGTTTTTTCTATAATCTCAAAACTGCAAATACCTCTATAATCGAAAGAAACCAGTTAATTTCTTACCATTCCAAGTCAAAAGAGATTTTGCCTATTAGGGAAAAGCTGGGTTTCTAAATCAATCAATCTTCACACTTGACTGCAAACCCCAGCAAACAGGCTACACTAGTGTTTTCTCCACAAATCTTTGGTACTTGACCCCCCACTTCAGAACTATCTGTCGTTTCACACGCGATAACCCATTCCTACTTCGATCAAAGAGGTGTGAGGTACCCCAAGAGCAGTTGCAGGACTCCGATAGTTCCGTCTCAAGAACCCCATATACGATGTCAATGATAAACTTTTTCACAAATGAAGATGTTTCACTTGCCATGACACTAGTATTGCCCATCATATATGCTATGACCAGATTCCCTACCCCCATTAAAATCTCCAATTCCTTACTACATCCCACACCCCGAAATCTCACCGTTTTCCATCTAGCCTCACCCTGAGATCCATCCAAATTAACTGCATCCAACAAAGGGGCTTTTGACTGTCAAATGATTCACAGTTGTTTCCTCTCCAGAGGTTCCAGCATCAAACCTATCACTGTTGCTATGCAAAAACTTCACTAATGTTTTGATCAGGTGACTACTCTCAAAAGTATGAGTGTCCTTCCTGGCATATAACCATGTCTGACAACACAACTATACAAACGCAACTCTGCTGGGCCAATGCGGCTAACAACGAAAAGTTGATTGGCAGGAACTTTTGGAACCATGAGACATTGAAAAGTAACAAATATGAGGATTTGGTGGAAGGCAGGAAAATTAGTGACAAAGCGGGCAAACATCAGTGGGACTCCTGAGACCACATTTGAATAGATTAGGCCAATGCCAGGAACACGATTTATCCCAAGGTTTGGTCCCAGGCTTAGAAGCGTACACAAAACATATCTTGTTTTGTAACTCATAAGAATGTTTCTTTGAAGTCATGTAATGCCAAATGCTCATGACAGACAGAACAATAAAGGATAAAATTAGCGGCAGCCAGCCTCCTTTGCGAACTTTGGCTAGGCATGCAGAAAAGTACAGCAACTCCAGGGACCCAAAACAAACTACAAAAGCCACAGCGAACAGAGAATTCTTCTTCCAAACCATAACGATATTTGTGAACTTTGGCTAGGCATGCAGAAAAGTAGAGCAACTCCAGGGACCCAAAACAAACTACAAAAGCCACAGCGAACAGAGCATTCTTCTTCCAAACCATAACGATATTTGCGAACTTTGGCTAGGCATGCAGAAAAGTAGAGCAACTCCAGGGACCCAAAACAAACTACAAAAGCCACAGCAAACAGAGCATTCTTCTTCCAAACCATAACGATAACCAAAAGCATCAAGCAGGTGGTAACAAACATTACAGTGATGGCAGCAAGGCCTGCAACAAAAAGACGCAAACCAAATTATTAAATTCAGACATCAAGACACTGAGAATGAGAGAGAGAGAGAGAGCTCAAAGCTTGTACATATGCAATGCCTATCATGTGGGTATCCCTAAAGCCAGTTTAGAAAGACATAAAATCATCAAGATCCAGTTCACCTCCGGTATGTAGATCTGTCTGTGTATTTGGTTTGATGTATGTATTACCTTCACACGAGGAAAACACCTCAGCGCCCTACACTAGCTGATAATTGAGAAAGTTCCAGAAATAATTGCCTGACTTCCCACATCTGTCGCAAAGGTTGCCATGATAAACACTGGCCAAAATATAACCTCTGAATAGGAAAAGAAAATAAAGAGAAAAGGAAAAAAATATCTTAAGAGAATATACCCAAATGGACATGTTAGGACATATGATGGATGCGACAAACAGAAAACAGTATTAATTTCCCAAGACACAACATACCACTATGAAAGACCACTTAGGGATGCAAGCTTACCAGTTTGAAAAGCTTGTAATTTAAGTCAATGGAATTAAACTACAGAGGCTACAGGAAGACTTTGGCACATGCTTCACAATTATCCCTTCCTTTGTCTCATATAAAGGACATTTACGCCCAAAAATGCACCAGATCAAATCAATGAGGGTGCTGCCTGCAAAATTAATGCTACGCTACTTGAAATATACATTGTGCTACTTTCAGAACTGAACTTTCACTCAAATAGACCAAATTTCCTGCATTGCTTGAAGTGAATGTTTCAAGATGAAGCCAGGGTTGAAACTAATTTTAGAAATTTAATTTGAAACCAAATGTAGGTCTATCAAAAGCCAAATATGTCTTAAAAGACATGAATAAAAAACAAGATACGTGGAAAGCACTCATGAAAAATCCACACAATGGCTGTTTATGGTCTTACTAATATCATAAACATTCAAAGGTAGTGTCATTTGAAACATAAACCAATTATTAGAGAGTAAAACAAACCAGACATTTAAATGGTCAAAACTGTTAACAAAAATACCATTGTGATTATATTTACATGCAGCTAGGAAGTCAAAAAAGATAACAACAAAATGTGTTGTTTAACAACAACGAAAAAAATAATCATATAAAACCAATGTTTGTAGCTGAAGGTATATAGACACAACAATACCTTAGCCAACATTGAAATGGCATGCAGCAAAATCCAAATCAATACAATCGATTTTTTTTTAACCACTTCAAGATTAAGATTATGCATTTTTTTTTTTCCTTTTCAATTCTAGCTTGACAAATGAATTTATGCCTTTCAAGACGGAATTCAATCATCCATAAATAAATACACAATGTATCTTATACTTGAAATATATGTAAAAAATTATTTCTTACCAGCGATGGCCTTTTAGAAGCTTCTCTGAATGTCTTCTTTGTGCTTGGAGAGATAAGTAGCTTCACCCATATAAGCTAGAATTAAGCAAGGGTAAATTACAACAGTAAATACAATCTGTTCATCATAAACATATTGTTACAAGATATCAAGATATTTAAATATTGGAAGACATGGATTTTCTATTATGAACAAGACATTTAGACCAATAAACTGGCCAAAATATGGAAATATATGGATTGGAAAAAAATACTTTCTGTAATTTGCCATAAAAAATCTGAGCAGATCAAAGTAGAGACTGAACAATGGAGGACTATAATCAGTCAAATTTTAGAAATCAATATTATAGGTATAGCTTCAGAAATAGATCAAATTGCATTGTGTGGGAGTCCTAAATTATTGGGATTTTACTATAGGGTATTTAACTTATTTCGTTTCACATTTTTGGTTGGACTGGGTCCGATATATATATATATATATATATATATATATATATATATATATATATATATATAGAGAGAGAGAGAGAGAGAGAGAGAGAGAGAGAGAGAGAGAGAGAGAGAGAGAGAATTGAGAAGTTGGAATTGAGTTGCTTTGAAATGATTGGGAATTGTTCTTTGCTTTCTTTTACTTTTAATCTTAGTGCACCTACTCCTACATCAATTAATGATTCCCATTCATTTCAATACCATTTGATTATTGAAACATGCATAAGTAGAGACAAGAACTTACCCTGATAGAGAGTTGGGAAAAATCTCCAAGATCAGCAAACATGGCCTCTGCACCTGATGAATGAAATTTTATGCTGAGTGTTCCCCATAAAACTCACATTAAAATGAAAAAAAAAAATGTGATGATAAGGAAAACCAAAATACCAGCAATGCAAAGAACAATGCCTCCAAGAGCACTCTATCCATCTTTTCCAGCCTTATTAAATAAAATTATATATAAAGTGTGGTGACAGAGCACTGATGACACAAGGATTCCAATGTACGATATTGTAAATAACAACCCCACTAATGCATAAAAGCCAAGATAACATGATAGGGGCAAAAAGAAAGCCAACCCTAAGTGCCCCAAATGCTGAAGTGCAAACAGCCCCACCAGAATCATGAAAGCAATAACAACTGTATGATCTGCTTGAGAGCAACTATATTAAGCATTAGCAGTAGCACAAGTTGTTCACCGGTTCACTTCTCTGGAAGCTATAGTTTTATATGCTCAAAGCTTTATGGAAATTACCATCTAGAAACTAGAAATAATGCATATGAAAAGAGAATAAACCATGTTTGAAAAGAAAAATAGAAAAAAAGGCTTTTACCATCTAAACAAAGATAGGAAACTTTTACTACCTGTAGCCTTGGATCTGATGCCATTGACTGCAGAAAGTACTGTATATAGAACAGAAATATAAAAAAAATTGAAACTATATTAACTGGAGGAGAAGAAAAAATCATTCAGCGTGATGAAGTAATACAAAAATGGGCAATCATGTCTGACACATACAATAAGTAATATGAGAATTTCAATTTTTAGAACTTACTGACAGAGCCAGGTTTATTGTTCACCATTGTCGACTAATGATTTCATGATTCCTAATTTCTTAAAAACATTTGGAAAACGTTGTAATCCATAGAAGAGTTAATACCAGACATTGATGGGGTCAGGATGCCATCACTGATAACCATGCTGGTCCCAAGAAGCGCAACTAGCAGCAGTACGATTCGGGAACTATGATACTTATCAAAAAATTCCGTTAGAAGAGAATTGGCCCTTGTCTCCTTGAGAGACAGCTCGGAGTTGTAATAAGATTTGTCGTCATCTGGTGTCTGGGAAGTGCTCAAATGGCCCACCTTTGCTCGCCGGCACAGTAATGAATACAAAGCAAAGGTTCCACCTGCAGGAATGAGGCTCCTTAAGAATTCAAAACAAAGTGCAGATACATTATTTCAATACATAAGGTGGTAAATATGCAGGTCCTTGAAAGCACCTTCACCATTATCATCTGCTCCTAATACAAATATGATGTACTTGCAGAGAGGGATTAGAGTCAAAGTCCAGAAAACCAAAGAAAGTACCCCGAGGATTTCATCGTCTTCCTCATGGAGACTCAAGCTCCCTGAGAATGTGGTTTTATAAATATAGATTGGTCACCATATACAATACCAAAACTCTGGTCTACCAGGCATAGAGTGGCTTTATACGATCCCTACAAATCTTTGTAACTACAGACAATTAAAACTATTTGAAAATGATACATGTAAACAATCCATAAACAATTCAATAACATCTTCAAGCATGCTTCAAAAGAACATCCCAGCAATCTAGGGGAATCAAAATCAAAACATATCAAGAGAACGTATCGGAAAGTCATCATGATTTAGATCCAGGTAGAGTCACGAAACTCAGCATGCACACACCTGAATGAGGTCCCATGCTCAGACACACACAAATAGATAGATAGAGAAGGAGATAGAAAAGCCTAATGCCAAATTGAAATTGAGTTATGAGGTAAACCAAAGAGAAGAGAGGAGACAAAAGCGCAAACAAACACCTGCTAACCCAAGTCAATAGTCTTGATCCCAACTATATGCACAGCCACAAATAAGGTCAATACCTTGCGATCGGCACTGCTATATAAAAATATAAAGTCCACAAATTAACCAAGAAAGCAAAAACATCGGCTGGAAACCAAAAGTATTCAGTAATGCATGTAAAGATATAAAAAAAAGTGAAAAAACTCTAAATAGTTGCCAGAAAATCCTACAATAATGAACTTTTAGTGCAAGTTTGGTTTCCCAGATTAAGAAGAGGATGAGATTAAGAGGAGGATCAAATGTGATAGGTTTGATCCAATCTTGCATTTGATAAATAAAAATATCCTATATCCCATATTTATAAAAATTATTTCATCCTATCTTCTTCTTAATCCGGTACCAAACAAGCGCTTAAGGGAAGAGAAGAAAAAATACATTTAAAATATTTAAGAAAACTTACTTTTAGAAAAACTGCTCCAGGGAGGTGTTACAAACCAAGAAATAAATAAATTTTGATTTGTAAGATTATAACACTAAAAAATTATTTGGAGGGAAAAGACTACACTCTTCAGCCTCAATTTGCTTGACAAGGTTCATTTACTATTTACTGAAAGCAGATGATACATACGAACAGAGTAACACATGATAAGTCAAATATAGGCTGAATATTCCAGCCTCATTTTCAACTAATACAAGACGAACAGAGCCCAACTCAATCATTCATTCAATAAAAAAATCTATAAATTTTAACATCTTATCAAGAACTCTTTCACAAAGTTTCAAGAGCATAGAACGAGAAAAACTGAAAAATAATTCCCAACCAAACTATAATTAAACAAATCATGAAATTAAAAATGTATAAATTAGAGAAAAAAAATACCAACAAATAGCCCCTTGTTAGAAAATAGTGATTTCAAGTCATGGTTGTCAACATACAAATTCTTTAGCTAGTCATGCCACATAGAGTAAGGGCTAAAAGTTTTTATTTTAATAACAAAAAAAGGAAATACATGTAAAGAGGTTATAAGGCATATGCTTTCTATAATATATATATATATATATATAAAGGAGCAGCCCTGATTCAGCAAATATCATGTTCGGCACATTTTTGAGGAAAAAAATTATCTAGCCGCTTGCAAGATGAAAGCAGATAGAAGTACCATTCAAATTTAAAATTTCTATACTTCCACAATGATAGGGTGATGCAGGAGGATCCGAGTCAGATGATGCTGAGCTATCAGATAGCAAGTGGGTTACTTAAGTCGGTTTACATCGTTTAGCGGGCCACAGGTTCGGATTGGGCCCCGAAGACCCTAGTCTGATTGGAAACGAGCTTTCGGGAAAAACGAAATTTAGACCTTCAAATTGGCAGTTTTTAGGAAACCTTTTATTTTATTTAATTTAAATTCGGCCTTAACTTAATTTTCGTATTTTAGCTTCGACCTTATAAATAAGGTCTTAGGGTTTCGTAATATTATTATTGTATTTTTGGAATAAATTAAAATAAAGTATCAGAGTAGTTTCTCTGTATTGTTTTAGGATTTTTCTTGTGTTACTCCCTGTGAACTATCTGTTCGACTAGCCTGCAGAATAATCGCTATTCTGCCCGGTGTCAGTTGGTATCAGAGCTTCAGCATCTTCCTGGGGTGAGATTTCATCAGTTTTCATGGCTGGTGATCGTGGTCGTGGTCGTCGCGGGAAGGTTCCGAACAAGGAAGCCCCACACCGTGATCGTAACATTCAGGATGTGATGATTGAGGATTTACAGCGGCAGGTTGTAAAGTTAACCCAGTGTCTAACAGCGCAGAATTTCGGTGATCGTGAGATGAAAGATCACGATTCCGATTCCAGTTTCGAAAACCCGTATTGCAATCCTGCTCGATTCGGGGAACACCATGGTCGGGAGGATCTTCATAGAGATCCCGGTTTCAGAGTGGATTTGCCGCTGTTAGCAGAGTTTTTTGACCTGATACCAGAGGATCTTCCTCTTGGGTTGCCGTCTGAGGTCTTTAATGTGAAACACTTAAGTCATTGTTTTGGGGATTCCGATGTGGCTATTGTGAACTCGAGGACGAGTTCTTTCCAACCTGGGGCGACTGATGCAGGAGGATCCGAGTCAGATGATGCTGAGCTGTCAGATGGCAAGTGGGCTACCTAAGCCGGTTTACATCGTTTACCGGGCCACAGGTTCGGATTGGCGCCCGAAGACCCTAGTCTAATTGGAAACGAGCTTTCGGAAAAAACTTAGTATATCATACTAAGCCTTATCATTTTTAAGCCAAAACACGAAGTTTAGACCTTCAAATTGGCAGTTTTTAGTTTTAAGGAAATCTTTTATTTTATTTAATTTAAATTCGGCCTTAACTTAATTTTCCTATTTTAGCTTCGACCTTATAAATAAGGTCTTAGGGTTTCGTAATATTATTATTGTATTTTTGGAATAAATTAAAATAAAGCATTAGAGTAGTTTCTCTGTATTGTTTTAGGGTTTTTCTTGTGTTACTCCCTGTGAACTATCTGTTCGACTAGCCTGCAGAATAATCTCTATTCTGCCCGGCGTCATGGGGCCCACCAAACCCTCATCCAGTAAGACATCCACACGTGGATCTTAGCATCGCCAATAGGACAATGACGTGTGTCCAGCCTCCACAGCTTGGCAAAACGCACGCAGCTGCCACGCCAAAACGTGATTATCGGACCTAACCCTCTCTGAAACATATGACCTCTTGACACACTCAACATTTTGAACACGTGACTGAGATTTACCTCTGAAGCCCGGGATCATAGGAGCAGGCCCATACCTCCCCCCACGTGGGCGACCTCCACTCGGGAGCTATAAATATCCTGAGGTAAGTAAGTCCAAGACAAGAACACTTTTTACATTATACCGTCTGCACTAACACGCTTTAAAATGAATCCTCGGCCTCGGCCTAACTAGAGCGTCGGAGTGCCCTCGGAGGTCTCCCCCTCCCCTTTTTTCGAGGGTTTTTTAGTTTACCCCTGTCACTTGTGTAGGCTTCGTCAGCGCCAGAGCCACGTCAGCACTAGGGCCACGTCAACACTAACAAATTTGGCATCAACAGATTGGCGCTGTCTGTAAGAAACCACAATATTTTGCTGAACAGTAGAAGCGAAGAAATCTAGAGAACTCATCTGCTACAATGCCACCAAGAAACACCACTAAAAGAGTTAGCAAGGGAGCCTCGACGGCGTGCTCTGCTCCCATCCAGGGCAGCTCCCAGAGCCAGCAATTTAGGCCCAGATCCCCAAAATCCCAAAACGTGAAACTCCCGGGTCAAGCAGACGACCCCCTCGTCAAGGAGCAGCACCCTCTCCCTTTAGAGATCCACTCTATTGACTACGAAAGAGCGGCCGTACATCCTCAGACTGCCCCTGTGACTCAGGCTCAGTTTCAAGAGCTCTCCCAAATGATAGCTGACTTGGCAGCCCAAGTCCGAGGCGGAGGCCAGCAACCTTCATTTTCTCCCCACCAAGCTCCTGAGCAAGCAAAATCTTCCAATAACGAAGGCCCAGCCTACAACCAGTCCACCGCTGAGCCCTTGCCGCGCTTCGACCGATCCAAGGAAAGCTCCTCCTCCAAAAGCAACTTCAACCTCGACAGGCGGTTCGAGGAGATGGAAGAAAAAATAGACAGGGCCCTCAAGCGTAAAAGCCAAAGTGCCCTGGATGAGTTTAGTATCCAAGCATAGAGGATGTCCTCGAGACCCCACTCCCGCCTAACTTCAGAATGCCACAGGTCAGGATGTACGATGGGTCGACATATCCTCTGGACCATCTGCAACACTACAAGATGACTATGATGCTACATCGGCATTCTAACCTCATCATGTGTCGTGCTTTTCCCCTAACCCTAAAGAAGGCTGCGGGTACCTGGTTTTCACATCTGAAGCCGGGAAGCATTGGCGACTTTAGAGAGCTGAGTTACACCTTCGCCTCACATTTCCTCAACAATAAGGGGCCAAAGAAGACTTCAGAGAGCCTATTCAATATTGTCCAACATTGGGGAGAGAAGCTCCGGGCCTACATATCCCGATTTAATACAGCTGTATTGGAAATCCCAGACCTCAACCCGAATGTCCAAATATTGGCATTACTTGATATGGTACTGTAACGACCCATCCCGGGTTGGCCACCCCGAAACAATGTCATCACATTTTGAGAATCCCAGCACAACATATATATGCAACAATAAAAATAAATATTACCAATAGAACTTTACATCAAACCGTAAAATGCATGAGGATTTACAAATAAATTTTTCATTTTTATTTTCTCATTAGTCTGAGGATGATGACACGTACGCGGCTTACAGAAAATGATTTCTTCTGAACCTCAACTCATCAAACTATTTGCCAAGCCTGCTACCTGAAAATCATTGTACAGTGAGGAGTGAGCTTCACAAGCTCAATGAATTAAATTTACTGAAAGTATTCCAAACTCCATCAATAATCCTTTAATATTAAAATTTATTATTCGCATAACCTGATGACAACTTTCTATTATCAATCTCTTCTTTTCAATCATTGGTTCACCTTAAGACTATCAACTCTCTCTCTCCTAATTACTTCGTAATGAGATTCATATCAAAAAAAAAATCCATCATTTAGATAAGTCTTATCACCCTACTGTCTCTTTCTATGAAACTCAACCTTCTATAATTAAATTCACAAAAAAATATCACTTCTCAGCATCTCAAAAATCTCATCATTATAGCTGTCTCTTTTTATGAGATCCAGCCATCTATAATTTAATTCACAATTAATATACAACATCTCATCATCTCAAAAATCTCATCATTATAGCTGTCTCTTTTTATGAGACTCAGCCATCTATAATTTAATTCACAATTAATATACCACATCTCAAAAAAATGCAACAATAATTAAAACAGATGCAGATGCATGAATGATTATGATGGGAACGTCTTCCCACCTGTCGACAGGTTGTTATTATCTTAGACCGGCTGCCCTCCCGGTTCTTTTATTCTCATTAGATCGGCTGCCTTCCCGGTTAATTCCAGCATATACCGGCTGTCACGGTTTTCACTTTTCATCCCAGCATATACCGGCTATCACGGTTTTTACTTTTCATCCCAGCATATACCGGCTGTCACGGTTTTCACTTTTCATCCCAGCATATACCGGCTGTCACGGTTATTTCATTAGACCGGCTGCCTTCCCGGTTCTTTCGATTATATTATTAAATGCATATGCGCATGAAAAATGATATGAAACAGTAATATAAACAGTAATATAAAAACAATATAAAGATTCAAACTACTTAATTTGGCTATCCTGATTTTTATCAGATTATATAAAAATTCTACTAAATTCTTCTCTTCCCAAATCACATCAAATAATCAATTAAAGTCTGTCAAGATCCACTAAATTTCATCTCAAATCATCCACCAAAATTTGTCAAGATCTACTAAAATTCACCTCAAATCATCCACCAAAATTTGTCAAGATCTACTAAAATTCATCTCGTCATAACTCGTATTAAAACATCAATATATCTCATCAATAATTTATTTATTGCTTTTATTCTCAAATAAACTTATGATTTCTAAAAATATCATCTCTCACCGAAAAATATTTCTACATGTCTAAATTTTCTATCATACCCATAAATCAATTTTTCATCTATCACCCAAGCATACTTAAATAATTAAAATTAATATTATCACCAAATAATTGATTTTTCATTTAGACTACTTAAAGTAAATCCAACTCACCCTGTAGCATTTAAAGCTACTCGTGGGTCACCTTCTTGCTTTTCCCGGTTCTTCTCAGAAATTTCTCCCGTTGTAGGATAGTCAACACCTGACATAATATTTGTATTAAATTTCTAATTATTTCTTAAATTCATTGAAAACCACTCCCTATGAAAATTCTCACTTTGAGCTCCGAGAATTTCGTGTATGCTAAAAATTCAAAAATAAATATTAAACTATTACCTCATAATACTGATAGCCTCTCATGATCTTCTATAAAATTCTGCAGAAAACTCTTTCAAAATTTTGCTCTTTTGACTTTTTTTTTTGGGTCTCCAAATATTATGAGAAATACAAGAATTTGAAAGAAAGAAACTGAACGATTGAAATCGTTCAGTATACAACTTATATATATAGGCGAAGTGCTTCAGCCTCCCCTTCCACCAAAATTGCAAGCCTTTTTAAAAAAAATTCTCCACGTTTTTGAACTCTTTCCCACCTAACAAATACTTGGCAGCAAGGCTGCCAATTTTGACTTTGAATTTTTTTTTTTAACTTTTCTTTTAAAATAATATTTTAATATATATATTATTTTTTTTTCTTTTTATTAGTCTTTAGCAGCCGCCCCCCTCCCACCTAACTCTCTCATCATTTTGTTTTGTCTCTTTTTATTTATTTATTTATTTTTTTAAAAAAACCTCCACTAAGTAATGATGGAAGCACCATTTTTTTTTATATATTTTCTTTCCTTCTTTTCTTTTACTTTTTCCTTTTTCCTTTTTCTTTTTCTTTTATTTTATTTATTCTTGTCTTTGGTCTGGGACTTTCACGTCCCATATTTTTTTACTATTCACAATTTACTGTTCACATTTTTTTTTATTTATTTGATTCAATATTAATCCTTCACATAAATATATTAATTAAAATTCATGGCATATTTATCAAATTACTTCTTTACCCTTAATTCATGAATACGGATATTACAATTCTACCCACCTTACAAAAATTTCTACCAGGCTGGTGCGGCACTGGAGAGTATTGTTGACAGTTTTTGCATTTCTTGATCAAGCCAGGTGCATCATCTTTCATTTTGGGCCAATAATACTCTTGTCAAAGAACCTTGAAGGCTAAGACTCGGGCCTCCAAGTGATCCCCACATATCTCTTCGTGGACCTCCCGGAGAGCGTAGTCGGCTTCAGGTGGATTGAGGCACCTTAAGTAAAGCATAGTAAAAGCCCTCTTATATAATTGCCCATCTATGACCGTGTACTGGGAGGCTCAGGAGATTAGCTTTTTGGCATTGTTCTTCTGTTCGGGGACTTTCCTATCTCTCAGGTAGTGGAGGATCGAGTCCATCCACATTGCCCATTTTTCTACTGGCAGGACAGGGGCTTCGTTTATGCTAGGAGCGGAGAGGGTTTCCAGGTAGATAGCTTGGGTTGGTTCTAGGTGCCGGGATAAGGCCAGACTGGCTAAAACATCTGCCTTGGAGTTTCCGGCTCGCGGGCTCTGAGTTATTCGTAACATCTTGAACTTTGCAATGAGCTCTTTTGCCTTTTCGAGGTACCAGGTGAGTTTCTCTCCCCGGGTCTTGAATTTCCCCGTTACCTGACTTACTGAGAAATAATAAGACTCGAGTTTGGAAAAAGTTCAAAATTTCATTAACTTAAAAATTGAAGTACGAGGGTAGGCTCTATCGCCCTTGAGTACCAAAAAAAAGGAAAACAAAACTATTCTAAGGGGCCTTGCCCTCTGGGGCCTCCTGAGGATAGGCTCTGGCCGTATCCTTTGCGTCCCCTCCAGCAGTAGCAGCGTCTGCCTCCTCTGAGGAAAACTCCAACTCTAGACCAGAAAAGTCGACCTCCGGAAAAGGGCCTCGGCTTTCCTCTTGGCTTCATTGAAGCCTTCGAGGAATTGGCCTTCGGCCTCTTCCAGCTACGCCTCCTTCTCCTCAGCGTGCTTGTGTCAGAGCTCCGCTGCCATGTCTCGGGCCAGGTCCCTCTCTGCCTGAAGAGTATCCCCAGCTCGGCACCGTTGATCGTTCTCCCTGATGGCGATCCTCCCTGGCGTTCTCGTCCGCCTCAAGGGAGGAGGACAAGGAATGAGCAAGGCCCTTAAACTCCTCAAGGGCCTGCTTGGCGTTCGCCAAGCGCTCGACCATATCCGCGCTGCGCTGAGCAAGAACCCCAGCCAGGACCCTGGTTTGAAACAAACAACAAGAAGCGTTACAAAAAACATTTGGAAAAATTAAGAGCTAAGAAACAGAAGGAAGAGGAACCGCACCTAAGAAGCCATGGCCTCCACGGCCGAGCAAAGCCCTTTGAAGGGCTTCCTCGTGAGCTCCACCATATCACAGGGAGGAATCCCCATGATAAGATGCTCACGAGTGACTCAGAGGTGCGCAAACACCGAGTCATCAACCTTCAGTGCCCACCTAGGCACGAAAGAAAGAGCAACTCCGGACCCTTCCCTGCTAAAGAACGGTCCCGGAGGAGGGGCACGCGCAGCAGGAACCACCTCCGCCTCTGGAGTAGGAGGCCTTGGAGGACTCCACCAAAATAGGCACCGGGGTTGATGCCCAGGCCTATTTTCTCCTCGGCTCTAAAGCAGAGCCACTAGCTTCCGTAACTCGCTTCTTCTCCCTGGCCATCTCCATCTTTGCACAAAAGACGAGCATTAGTAACTTGAAAACAAAAACAAATTACAAATAATTAAAGTGCTAAAGGCTACCGTGCTCGAGGTTTGCTAGAAGGCTGGGAGGGTAAAGGTCACACCTGTGGAGCTCTTCATTATCTCCAAGGATCTCGATATCCAAAGGCGCGGCCAGCATAGCTTTCAACATCTCCTGCTCTCGACGCAGGAGATGCGGCTTTTTTCACTTGCTGGCACGATCCAAGCTCCAATTGAGGGGGATGTCGAAGCTCTCAGCGCTCTTTATGAAGAAGAATGACCTCTTCCACTTCTTTATGGAAGACGGCTTCTTCTTCAGTACACTCTTCCGAGCCCTCGAGCTCCTGATCACCCACCCGGTTTGCCCAAGTATGGCTATCTGGAAGTGGGCTTTGAACACATTAAGGTTCATGACCCCGCCCACTTCTTGGCACATGGCTATGAAAGCCAGGATCAGCCGGACTGAATTAGGCACCAGTTGATTCAGTGCGATACTGAAGTATCTGAGCACTGATCAGAAGAACGAGTGGAGAAGGAACCTAAGTCCAGCCTTCATGTGTTGTTCGTAAACGCAAAGCTCATAAGGCACGCGACTCGAAAGGGCATCGCAAGCCCTCTCTCCACCCTCTGGTGCCCTCAAGTGGTACTCCATAGGGATTATGTACTTCATCCTCATCCCCGGGAGCTCTGACTCCCCCACCACGCTCGAGCTAGAGTTTGCCTCAAACATCCACTCCTCTCTTTCAACCTCCGTGGCATCCTCCCTGATGCTTACCAACGCCCGATCATCCTCCTCCCCAGAAGACTCTCCTTCCTCACCCTCTTCTCCATCACCTCCCTCGGGGACGTAGGGCACAAGAGCTAAAGCACCCTTCCGAGGGACAGCCTCCAGGGGGGAGACTTCATCGCTGGAGGAACCACCCATTGCTTCCTCCAACTCCCTTGATAGATCCCTACTAACCTCACTCTCGTCAGACATTGTACTCACCAAGAAAATGTTTGGATGTGGCTTCTAACTTTCACTACTCCGAGCGCTCTCAACTGTTTCTCTCAAGCTACGTATGCTCTCAAGATCTCTCAAAAAATGCAAGTGATGAGAAATAAGGGAGGATCCCCTTATATAGAGGTTGCGACAACAGGAAACGAGAAGCATTAACTCAACTTTCCAACTAAAAGGACGCGACCTTTGCTGTCACCCAGGCACTGTTCCCTCTCCCCAAGGTGCCAGCTGTCATAAAAGTGTGACCCTTACTGTACCCAATGCGCAGTCATTTAAAAAGCGGTCGCCATCACAATTTATTACGCTTGTAAAAAGGCCCATGGGCAAATGGAAAGAAGAGCCCATGGGCCAAAGGAAAGAATAGTCCATGGGCCCAAGATAAAGAAGAACTCATGGGCCTAAAGCAAAGAAGGACCCATGGGCTTAAAGCAAAGAAGCACGTGGGTCAAGAAAGGGAGGGCCCATCACCCAAGATTCTCCAAGTCCGAGCGTATGAGCTACTTGTCATACGCTCGGCCAAGATTCTCCAAGTCCGAGCCTGTGAGCTGTTTGTCATACGCTCTGCCTAAATCCTCAAAGTTCGAGCGTGTGAGTTGTTTGTCATACGTTCGGCCTAGATTCTCCAAGTCCGAGCATATAAGCTGTTTTGCATACGCTCGGCCAAAAATCTCCAAGTCCGAGCGTGTGAGCTATTTGTCATACGCTCGGCCTAGATTCTCTAAATCCGAGCGTATGAGCTGTTTTGCATACGCTCAGCCAAAAATTTTCAAGTCCGAGCGTGTGAGCTGCTTGTCATACGCTTACCCTAGATTCTCCAAGTCCGAGCGTATGAGCTGCTTTGCATATGCTTGGCCAAAAATCTCCAAGTCCGAGCGTATGAGCTGCTTGTCATACGCTCGGCCTAGATTCTCCAAGTCCGAGCATATGAGCTGCTTTGCATACGCTAGGCCAAAAAACTCCAAGTCCGAGTGTGTGAGCTGCTTGTCATACGCTCGGCCTAGATTCTCCAAGTCTGAGCGTATGCTCAGCCTAGATTCTCGAAGTCCGAGTGTGTGCCTAGATTCTCCAAGTCCGAGTGTATGAGCTGCTTTGCATACACTCGGCCAAAAATCTCCAAGCCCGAGTGTATGAGCTGCTTTGCATACGCTCGGCCAAAAATCTCCAAGCCCGAGGTCTCCAACAAGCCCACTTTTGTTCGATCTTCATCACCTTTGTCAAAAAAATTTGTTCGTGTTTTGGCTATCTAGTTTAGAATATTTTGTCATTCCTTGCTTGAGAGATGATCCATTTGTTTGTTTGGCTTTCATTCGATATTGTGTTATAGCTTCTTGGCTTCTTGCTTTTGGCCATAGGACCTTACTTATTGTTGCTTGTTCTGATATTATCGGTTCTTGATCTTTAATATAAAAGATTTATGAAATTTTAGTTAAACTTTATTTGTTTGGTTGATTTTTTTTATAAACGAATGAAAATATAATTTTTTTTTATAAACGAATGAAAATATAAAAAAAAATTAAGTGAGAAAGAAAATTGGAAAGTGGGTTTAAAATAAGATATAATTGCATCAGAGGTATTTGAACAATAATCTTCTAACATTTCAAACATCGAATTATCAATTTGATAGTAATAATTTTTAAACTATAATAAATTTATAATCGATTTTATTCAATTTTGTGGTAACGATTAAGAAAAAAGCTATCAAAAACATCACATGAGGGAGAAATCTTCCCGCATAACATTTGGTATTAAAGAGTGACGCATTACATGTAGAAAACAACTCTCCAAATCAATTCTTTTTATTTTAGGATAAAAATGAAATTTAGAGGTTATGGTTTATCAAAATTTTTTTTTTTAAATCATGCATGAGTGAGATGGGTCGATAAATTTATCGTCATTTCCTCAATAAAACATATAGCATGATATTATATATCTTAATTTTAATCACAACGATATCAGACAACAAATTTAATTATAAATTTTATATAGTTTTAAAAAATGATATACAAATTTAATAATTCTAAATTCTAAATTATAGACAGCAACAGTCTTAGGCATCTCTTGCAATTACTTCTTAAAAAAATCAATTTCATTTGTATGTGAAATGACATACGACGGAAAGCTTTAAGTTATTTCCTTGAAAAGTGGTAGTTTTAGTTTTAATTTTTTTTTTTGTGTAAAAATAATTTCAATGTCGAATGATTCCTTCGAGGGTGGTAGTTTTTGCCTTTTTGGTGTAAAATTAATTTTTAATGTCAAATGACTCCTTCAAAAGTTGTAGTTTTTGATGTTAAAAACTTTCAATTTAATGTCAAATGAAAAATACCATTTACATATAAATTATTTTCCGTCGTAACGTAAAACCCCCCAAAAAAGGAAAAATTAAGTGATACAAGATACAGAGGAACTATAAAACCGGATATTTATCAATCACTCCCAAAAGTAACTCCCCACATTCCTCCGTCTCTCCATGTTCGTTCTTGTTGATATTCTCCATGAACGCTTGATGCCACATGCCTAATATCAAACCCTAACCCTAAATCCCCAATCCCTTTGTATCTCAAAATATCAGCCTCTAATGGCTGCTGCGTTGAAAAAGCTGAAGAAATCCCTTTCTATGAAACTTTCTTTCAATTCCTCCGCTGACAGTGCCCATTCCTCTTCGGCCCCTCGCAATTCTTCTTCTTCTTCTTCTTCTTCTTCTTCACCATCTTCAGCTTCTGGGTCGCGTTTCTCTCGTACATTTAGCTTTAAATCATCAAAGGTCAGTTTTTATTCTTCATCTCTTCATTTTTTTTGCCTGTTTGGTTCCGGAGAATTGAATTTTTTTCTTCTAGTTTTTATATGGTTTGGTTTTCTTTGCACTTTTGTTTTTATATGTTTAATAATGTTGTGGATTTTATGGGCATTTTGGATGATTAAATTTTTCAATTTAACCGGAGATACTTAACCTGCGGCAACCAGTATCAGTCTAGGAGGAAGTTATGCGGAAAAAAACATTAATTTCTCCCACTAGTTTCCAGATTTTACAACCAAAAGGCATCCATGAATCCATGATTTCTTCAGTTTCCCAATTTATTTGTGTTTGTCTATTGAGCAAATTATCTCTGCCGGATTTCTTTACTTCTCCTGTTGTCCATGATCCATGATCTCTTCACTTTCCCAATTGAATTGTGTTTGTTATGGACAAAATTTTCCCTGCCGGATTTCATTACTTCTCCGGTTGTCTATGATATGGTATGTTAGTAAATTGGTTTTTCTTATTAGACCACGTTGGGCGGGGTATTGTTAATTATAGATTAATTAAATGTTTTTTTTAATAAAATAATTGATCTATTGTTTTCTCAATACTCGAAAGAGATAGTGGAAGAGGAGAGGGTTTAAAATTTATGATGTTGAAGAGGTCAAGTTTGGTTGGGGCGGTTGTTTGGTTTGGACGTTTGGGTAAACTTGCTATGTGTGTTTATGTTTTTGAAAGCAACCATTGCCCCTTTTGTGGGAATTCCCTTATTTTTTTTCAAAATTCTTATTAAGAATAATGTTGGTGCCAGTTGTTTATACCATGAAACTAGACATCTTCTTTTATTTCTTTCACTTCCTTTTTCCTTCTTTTGCCCCCTTTCCCCTCTATGTGATTGCTTATCATCTTTTCTGATGGCAACTAGCATTAGTGCTACCCAACTCAATGCTAATGGGAGATAAGTTGTATGTATCTTCCAAATAGTTCAACAATTTGTTTCTTTTCTGCATTTTTTAGGTAATAAATTTTCCTTGGTTGTCTTTGATTTTGAAGTAGACAATGTTTATGTACTTTGGAAACTTGTTCAATTGTATTGTCCATTTTCCATGTTTGGATGTCCCGCATATATTATCACTTTCTTAAAATACATACTTTGAAATTTCAAACTAAAATAATCTTTATTTTTCGAGGTCATCCTTCAACTTTTGTTTTTAATCAACTAAAGAACTTTGGACAATACCATTTAATTTGGAAAAATTTATTTAACATAAGTCAATACTCCTAACATTGTTTATGTACTTTGGAAACTTGTTCAATTGTATTGTCCATTTTCCATGTTTGGATGTCCCGCATATATTATCATTTTCTTAAAATACATACTTTGAAATTTCAAACTAAAATAATCTTTATTTTTCGAGGTCATCCTTCAACTTTTGTTTTTAATCAACTAAAGAACTTTGGACAATGCCATTTAATTTGGAAAAATTTATTTAACATAAGTCAATACTCCTAACATTGTTTCTTTTTTTAATATGCATCAAAACTTTTTTTAACAAGTAATATGCGTGAAAATCAATGGTGGACAATACCATTGGGATGGAGGAGTCTCAATGTTGTTTGGGACTCAAGAATAGAAGTAGTTAGGGATTTAAATGTTTTATTAACTTATTTGTGATCAAGCACTATGGTGTTATCCGATTTGCTGCTCACACTAATTAGTAATTGCGATTTGTGTGCCCGTCAAGATGAAGAAGAAAAGGAAAAACTGAAGTCAATGATATTATCATGACTTGCACATGTATTATGATAATTTTCTCTTCAATCTTGGGTGTAGTTTTTTCTTTCTTTTTGTGTCAACTTTTTCAATATCAGGTTTAGAGGATATGTTTCTAGCGTATCTTTCAGTCTAATTGACCAAATTCTATAGACCTCCAACTCTCTGTAGCATTAGATGCATTGACTTTGGAGTGTCAAATTTTCTTTTAGACAGCTTTCTAAAAGTATCGTACAGTAGAAAAAGCTTGATTTCTCTCTTTACTTATTTCAGTAATGTTTGGTTAAGAGGAAGCCATTAATATGCACCCTCTTAAATCTTAACAATGCCAGCTAAATGATATAACTGTATAATTTAATTTTATCTTTTTGGTTTCTTATGTTTGCAGAAAACCTGTGCAATATGCTTGGGTAGCTTGAAAACAGGACAAGGCCAAGCTATCTTCACTGCTGAATGTTCCCACCCTTTCCACTTCAATTGTATTGCAACAAATGTTAAGCATGGAAATCGTATCTGCCCCATTTGTCGCTCTGAGTGGAAAGACATCCCCTTTGAAGCGCCCATCAATGTTGTTAATGTTGCCAATGTTGTTGATTCTCGACGTAGCAACATGGGGCGGGCCCAAGTTTCTCCCTATAATGTACTACCTCAAGTTTCTTCAGTGGAGCCTGCCATTATTTTTTCTGATGATGAACCACTCCTTGCTATTTCAGCAGGCTCTACCTCAACCACTCACCTGCAGGCTGTGACTATCAGGGCTTTTCCAGAGTTTCCTGCTATTTCTGCCTCAGACTCCTTTACAGAATTTGCTGTTCTTGTTCGACTCTGTGCAGCACCCCTTCGTGATGGTGAGCATTCTCTTGACCGTGCACCCATTGATCTTGTCGCAGTGCTTGATGTAAGTGCTAGCATGGACAGCAAGCTTGCCCTTCTCAAGCGTGCAGTTGGCTTTATCATACAAAACTTGGGCCCTTCAGATCGGTTATCCATAGTTGCTTTCTCGTCATCAGCCCGGCGAATCTTACCGCTTCAGAGAATGTCTGAGAGTGGCCGTGAAGATGCCATCTGTGCTGTTAATTCTCTTTTCTCTCGTGGTGGGACAAACATAGTGGAAGGGCTCAAGAAAGGAGTTCGAGTTCTTGAAGAACGACGCCAACATAACCCAGTTGCCAGTATCATCCTCCTATCTGATGGCGAAGACACACACAACGTTGATAACCACAACCCACACCACATTGTGCAGAATCAGGCTTGTAGAAATCAAAGAAATAAACCAGATTATCTGAAACATTTTCCGGCTTCAATATGTTCCCTGAATAACCAATCTGCAGCAGATGAGTCCCAACCGCCAACCATCCCTGTCCACACATTTGGGTTTGGCTTGGAACATGATTCCACTGCAATGCATGCCATATCTGATGCATCAGGTGGCACATTTTCCTTCATCGAGTCAGATGGCGTTTTACAAGATGCCTTTGCCAGGTGCATTGGTGGTCTACTAAGTGTTGTGGTTCAAGACGTTCAGCTCACAATCAGGTCGATGTCACCCGGGGTGCGAATTGGATCAATCCCCTCAGGGAGATATAAGAGCGAAACTTTTGAACAAGGGCAGCAAGCTGCCATTGACGTGGGAAATTTATATGCAGATGAGGAAAAAGAGTTCTTGGTGTACCTGTCAATTCCAATGTTTTCTGCCGCTGAAGGTGATAAACGATTGGAGAACATGTCATTGTTAGATGTCAAGTGCTTGTACAAAGATTCTGTGACAATGGAAATGGTTCAGGTAGAGGGTGAGAGAATTGAGATACAGCGGCCTGAGTTTTTATCTGCTGTAGACAAGAAAGTCTGCTTGGAAGTTGATCGACAGAGGAATCGTCTGTTGGTTGCAGATGCCATTTCAGATGCGCAAAGGATGGCTGAAAGGGGAGATCTAGAGGGTGCTCAAGCTTTGTTGGAAGAGCGAAGATCAGCTCTCTTATCTTCAGCATCAGCCCAGGCAGGGGATGCTTTATGCAACTCTCTTGAGGTTGATTTGAGAGAAATTACAGGAAGAATGGAAAATATGGAGTTATATGAACAGACTGGACGGGCGTATGTTCTCTCTGGATTGAGTTCTCACTCATGGCAGAGGGCCACAACTAGGGGTAACTCAACATTGGTTATGACGAGGGAAGGTGAGATGTCAAGCACAAATGGAACAGTTAGCTTTGAAACACCTTCTATGGTTAGCATGGTATCAAGGTCACAGATTCTCAACTTTGCTTCTCATCCTCAACAGCAACGACTTAACAAGTCATGCAGTCTGATTCAACGCCGTAAATGAGATTTATAATTCATAATGCCAGACAAGTTTTTGTGCTTCCATAACCATAAGTTGAGAGCCCAGTATTATGGGAAATCAACTAAATGTTGAGTGTCCAAACTATAGTTTTACTTTTTGTTCTTTATTATAGTTTGTTAGCTGGTTTTAGAGTAGGCTCATTCCAGCATGGATTAAAGAACGCAGTAACTGATCTTCTTTGTTTCCTTTCCTAAATAATTTTAAATGTAGGAAAATGAAGGATATCACAGTGCTTCTATAATTTGTTCATCAATCTGTGTTCTGTTTTCATAATGCCTGGTTTTATCATAGTTCAAAGCAAGTTTTATCCCTAGACCTAACCCAAGTTATTGCTTTTGTATGGTAAAATTACAGCAGAAAAACAGATTTCAGGCCCTTCAGGGGATACTTTTGCAAGCCCAAAGATACTGTTTGGTTAGTGTTTGCAAATTTCCTTTTTTTTGTTGCTTAATTTTTGAAAACAATGTTACATTATAATTATTTTCAAATACAAAGGTTCAGTTTGGGAAGCATTTATCATTTTTTATTGAGAAAATTGTTGAGGTTGATTTTCACAATGCTAGGCAGACAGTATGTCATGTTAAACAACATTAAGGTGCTTGCGGCTTAGCAAAGAAAAAGTAGTTTTTTCTTTGGTGCTTTGAAGAGTGAAAGTTAATGTAATTTGAGAAAGTATAAGGAGCAAAACTCTTCAAGAAAAATGAGTTTATTTCTTTTGGAACTATGGCAAGCTAAAGTATACTAGACTATCTGGGGTAAAGGACTGCATTTACTCCAAATAACTGCCTGCTGGATTAGTGCTTCAACATATTTTGCCGAATTAGGTTGGTTTTGGCCTGTTTTGGGCTGAAAGAATATCCTGTGGGTAATGTTCCTAGTTTAGCATATCATGGATTGATGGCTATCATATTCTCTAGTAACAAGAAGAAAAATAATATTCAGGTTATTGCATCCAGGCGCCAGTGGACCTTAGTGCTACCTAACAGTTACTTTTACATGATTGGTGCTCAAAGAAAGCTTTCTTATACACAGTTTTCTTGTTGAATTATAACTCCCTTAGTTTGACGGTGATGAGAGACCTTTAGAAGTGATCAGAGATTGATGGTTTAACTCCTTAATTTAAATAATGGCATTTTTTTAGTAATAGGATGACCTCATAGATGTTGTGGATTTACTAGTTTGTAGATAGCTTTTGTGCATGTATTGCACCCCTCTGCTGCCTTTTTTATACAGTTTATACTTGTAAAAAAATAATGTATGCATCACATATAAACATTATATCAAGAAAAGATTAGGGGTAATAAATGCTAAGCATCCTATAAATTCAGTTTTCTTTTCTTCTTTAGAAGAACCATTGTGTTAATCTATGCATTTTATGCTCTCTATCAGTTGCCTAAAGTAAGAACAGAATTTTTCTTGCTGAGATCTCTTTACCAATCTCGATTTTGTAGTAAAATTGACTACTTATAGTTTGACAAAATAAATATGGAAATCGTGTATGTTAATTATTCACGACTTTAATGACATTTTAACATTTAACAGAATCCTCTAAGCCTCTGGTTTTTTCTTTCTTCCTTTTTTTGGGTTAAGGTATTACTAATAGTGAGTAACATATCTAATAAGATTTTCAAAGAAGTAATATCTAATGGAACTGATGGTTTTGATACCTTAAGTTTGGTCTTGAATGTTTGGTAGTGCTGGTTTCATAAGAAAATGTCGGCAAGACAGTGGTTGTGCTTGTTCAATCTATCACAACCATGGTCACCTATGCTTACGGAAGAGCCACTATCCCAAGCACACCACTCTCCCTCATTTTCTTGTGCAGTGGACAGTCCCTTTCTTTTTCTTTGTACAATTCTGTCGCACTATAGATAGAATTCTCTCGCATAGTCACGAAATAAGAGAAGGTAATTTGCAGTTTGTTTCCTCCATTTGAATTTTTTTCTTTAAAACTCCAATTATCTGATTAAATTTTTATGGTTTAGAATGGATGGAGAAGTTGCTCTATGTTGAAGAGAGATGAATTTGCATTGCATGTTCTACCTTCCAAAAAGAAAGAAAAAATTGCAGCACATACTGTTTTGAGAAATATGTCTTCATATATTAGTACTTGATAAGATAAAAAATTTCCATTCAATGTCTTAGTTATAAATCAAATCTTTGGGGGTAAAAACAAAACAAAAAACAGTTTAATATTGAATATCATTATATACTTATTTTCATTTTTTAATGAGTGTGGTTTTATCAGCACTTTGTACGTAACAATAAGAAGAAAAAGTGATTAGCTTGTAGTTTTCTTTTTGTGCCTCCATGTTTTTATCATATTATTGTTTGTTTCTGTCGTTTTTTTTTTTAATGTTTTAATTGATATAGCAATTGATTTTGTTAAAAGCTTTATGCCTCCAATTCCTACTCTGCCTCTAAAATCAAATGCACAAGAAATTTTATATTTTTTGTGTGATAAGTTACTTAGTTATAACCATTTCTGTACTTCACATCAATGGAATTATATTATAATTTCTTCAGTGCAATGCCTCTTAAGTTAGTATTTGATTACTCTTTCCGAGAATTAAAGCTAGGATAGTAAAATTGCAGTTATAGTTGTTTTTAAGAGCTACTGTCGCACTCCAAAAGAATTTGTATTTTCGATTTTGTTTTAAATCTTCAAAATAGTTGTTTAACAAAAAAATCATAAAATCTTAAATTTATATTTTTTGCAAAAGAAATATTTTTCTATGTTTTTGATATATAGAAACACCTGGTTTGGCATCTGTTTAAAAGAATGATTCCAACCCTCAGCCCTCTATTTTCTGGAATGCTGCAACTCTTGTATGACTGGATACGAAATTTGAATTCTTAAAACTCAGTTGGTTGCTATTAGTATAAGCAATAAGTTTTCAGCAAGATTGCTTGTGTTTATGCATTCATGCGTATAGATATCAGACTAAGTATGTACACAATGATTTGAGAGACCTAAACATTGGTAGAGCCCCGACATTAGAGGGGAAGCTACTGTCTCACTAAAATTTTAAAGAACTTGACTCCAACTAACCTCTAATTTCTCTATATGTATTATGATGATGGTTGATTTGAGGTTTATAGGGTTGTTTGAGAGTTGCTTAAATGTAATTTAGATCAACAAAACTTAAAACTAAATTTAAACAAAAACCTTAACCTACCCCATCCTTTTTTTAAGATTAGGTAATTTAAGTTTCGTTTAAATTTCAAAAATATCCTTGTCATTTTTTAAGTTTTGGTAATTTAAGTTACACTTAAGCAACTCCCAAACACGTCTATAAATTTGTGCAATTCATAAGTAATTGTTTCCCGGATGAATACAAAAATTAACCCTTCTAAGGCTATGTTAATTTTGTGGAATTGTTATTTGTTGTGTTTTCCTTGTTTTTTTATTAGAATGATGATTTAACCCTTGTTTCGGTATTTTTCCCCCACTCGTTCTTTTTACTTAGTAGTGTTTTGAATTAATTGTTTCTTGTCAGTTTCTAATAATTTTTGTATCAAAGTTGTAATGATTTGTTCCATTTGATTGTGGTTCGGAATTCTCTATTCTGCTCAATGTGGTGATCTTTGGTGGATTGAGAATTAAGATCATGGAAATTCTGTTACGGTTTCTGATTTATTTTAGACCAGATATCATCATTTTATACTTATAAAAATATATCATCATTTATAGTAGTTATGGCGGTTGATATACACCAATTAGGGATATTCTCTTTGATTATTCTTGACTGATCGCAAGACCATTTGGGTTATTTTATAAGTCAAATTCTTTGCTCTCTCAATATTCAGTAGAATCTATAATAAAAAAATTGATTTCTCAAATCATGTACGTAGTAATTTCTTTTTATTTTGAAAGACAAATAGAGATGCTAATATTAAACACACCCTCCCCGACAAACCCTCCAATTTGATGTGTTAAAAAACTGTAGATTGAGAGTTTTGAGAGATTATAGAAAAACTCTCAAAACCTTTCCTTTTCTTATTTAAAAAAATCTCTCGTCAGTTTTTAAGTAACCTCTTCTTTATTTTTTCTTAACCGTTAAAATCTCCAACATAATATAAGTTAATTTCTTTAACAATTCCAAACGCGTTTTTAAATTGACATTTTTCCCTTTGAGTTGAAAATATTTAAATTCAACAAAACAACAATTCAATCTTAAGCGTTCAGGTTTTTCAAAAGCTCAAATTTACTCTTCCTAGCTTTCAAAAAACTTCTTAAGTCATTTTTTAACCTTTGATTCTTGAAAGATAAATATTATTCAATTGTAAAAGCTTAAATTATAATCTCTTTTGTAAACATTCTTCTATTCTACAATCCTTGTAAAGAGTTGGTATAACTATTGGTCGTAAGAGTTGGTTTAACTCTTGAAAGTGTTTGTGTATAAAACACTTGAAGAAGAAATTCTTGTAACGGTTTAAACAACACCCGCAAGTTGTTTGTAACGGTTTGAGTAACACCTGGAAGTTACTTGTTTAGTGGAAAGCTTCAAGAGAACCCATGAAGAGAATGAATGTAGGGTTATAAAGATTTCTGGTATTGTCGAAGTACTATAAATAAAGTTTGCAATTTCTTATCCCTTAATTCTTTAATTTCTAGCAATTTACTGTTTACATTATTGTTTCTTTTAATTATTGTAAAATTTGTTTGTTGTGTGCAAAATGTTTTAAAAACCCAATTTATCTCATCTCTTGGGTTGTTTTCCGTTTACTACACGGATTTTTAAGCTTAACTTAAGTTCGACTAGACTCAATTAATCTATTAAAGTCATGAGCTGAGCTCGAGTTTCCAAGTACTTGACTCGGCGAGGCTCACGGCCAATCCTATGTGGCTGCTTCATTAGCTAAAGTAAATAATCAGTAATTTCCATTCATGACCTGAAAGAGATTTAATTAGACCAAAGATAACATATAAAACTTTAATATGACATAAATATTGGAGAAATAGATTATCAGAGAAAAGTCATCATCACCTAATTTCAGGTTAAAATAGCTCTATCAATCATTTTTTCGTTTTATTCATCTTTTGAAAAAAAAATCCATAATTTGGCTCTATCATAATATAAAAGATTAAAATTTGGACCAACATAGAGGAGGGAGTATGCATACATCAACTTTGGAATCTTAATTCTTGTTACAGCAAATAAAGATTGCCTATTACAAGTGGTAGATATAGAAATTTTTGTTAGTGGGGGTGGCATATATACAAACTTATATTATATAAGTAAACAGTAAATATACATATTTGAAAATAAAAATAATATAAATATTAATGATATTTTTCACAAACATAAACATATTTTTATATTTCTAGACTCAAATACATGCTTTTTTCATACAATCCAAAATCATTAACATTTTCTTTTCATTACAAAAGCTAACAAAAAAAAAATATTTGTATTAGTATGTCCATAATGAATAACAAGAAATTTTTTTCTTCAATAAACTGTAAAATATTAGCAATTCAACTATTGGGTTAGCGATGGCACCATTCCCACAAATGACTTGCTTATCAAAGACTCGTATACTTAATTACCACCAAAACGAAAAATGTTACTATTTAAGATAATGCAACCGAGAAAACCTAGAAGGTTAGAACTCAAAGACAAAATCATACAGGAAAGTGGAACATCGTGTAAATGTATAAACCAACACCTATATACCTAAGATTCAAAAAAGAAAAGAAAATTTTTATACTCAAAACAAAATAGGACAACCAGATTTAAAGTTTAAAAATAATATAAATATTACATGTACCATTTAATGTATGTGGAAAACAGTTCCTAATTTTCAAAAATTTTAACATCAAAGATTTTAAAATTCAAAAACCAATTAAAGACCAAAATTAAGACCCAAAAATGGAGAAAATTACACTATTGTCATTAGTCGTATATATAATTCTTACATATAACCATTGTTTTTAAAAACGAAGTCTTGGCGCGCCCCGGGCGAAACGGGGCTAAAAAGCCCCGAGGCGTAAAAGTTGGGGCGAAAATGTCGCTGGGCGTGCGTTTTTCGGGTCGGGGCGTTCGTCCAGACCCGGGGCGTACGCCTTTTACGCCCCGGGCGTCTGGGCGAACGCCCAATGCAACAAAAAATGAGACCTTATATATATATATATGTTTGTTAGTAACATATCAACAAACATGCATCAGTGATCTAATGGTAAAATTGTATGTTGCCATGTACCAGACCTGGGTCCGAGTCTTCGCTGCTGCATTCTTAAGTTTTGCATTTTTTTCCCTCCTTTTCCACCGTTGCCTTTGCGTGAAGTCTTTTTTTTTTTTTGCCTCTGTTGCCTTTTCTTTTTTTTTGCCTTCCTTGTTTCCACTGTTTTTTTTCCCTATTTTGTTTTCACCGAGCAAATTCATTAAATATGTTCTATATTATATACTCTATATTTTATTAATATAATTTTATAACATTATTAGGATTGCATTATATATGGTATCTAATTTGTTGTTTTTAATAGATTTATATATGTGAATTTATTATATCAATGTAAGTGTGTAAACACTAATCAGTAAACATTTGACACTTAACATTGTGTTATTTTTATATTTGTTGGAATTTGAAACGTGTTTGTGTCTTGTGATGAATAGATTGGTCAATTTGAAAATTAGAATTTAGTTTTTGGAGTGTGATTTATGATTTATTGATGAAAGATGAGATGTATGTGAATTTATTATATTATTGTAAGTGTGTAAATAGCAACCACTTAACATTGTGTTTCTGAAATATTTTGATAAATATTCATTCATAAGTCTGAAGTTAGTAAAGTTTATTTATAATTAATTAATTTTTTAATATTTTTATAATTTAATTAATATTATTTAATTCAAAACGCCCCAACATTTCAAAAGGCTTACGCCCCAACGCCTCGAGGCTTACGCCTCGCCCAATGCTCTCGCCTCTGAAAACGCTCCATATAACTTCTAATTTTTAACAAAACTCACTTGAGGGGCAACAAAACCAGAACTACTATGCTGAGAGAGAGAGAGAGAGAGAGAGAGAGAGAGAGAGAGAGAGAGAGAGAGAGAGAGAGAGAGAGAGAGACCAACCTTAAACGAAGAGACTCAAATGACCAAAGTAGCAATTGAAAATGAGAGGAATAAAGGACCATCGTCTCTAGTAAAGTGTTTGAACGTTTGGTTGTTAGGGTTTCAAATTTATGAGGAAAATTATAAATTTTAAGTGGGAGCAAATTTATAAACATTCATAAAATTAATTAATTATTCAAAAATCAAGTGGGGGTAGCTGCCCCCACTGCCCCCACCTTGCATCCGCCCCAGTCTATTACTATTAGAAAGGCAAAATCAACAATTTTACTAAACAATTTAAGGACAATATTGACATTTCATTTTTCCAATATATATAGTCACCATTCCTAGGTCTTCATGAAGACTAATAGTAACCTTCTGGCACGTAAATAAATTGCTTGAAACAAATTCATGGAGGAAGTGTGCATCTCTTTTGTTTCAATTATATTGTTGTTGCGACACTCTTTTAAGCTGTGATTGGGAGAGAGGAAAAGTTGGGGGAATGAATGAGTGGAAAGAAGAGGTAGAGCCGTAAAGGACAAAAAAATGAGATGGATGATGTTTTCCATCTTTTGTTTGGTTAGTATGATGGAAAAATAGAAAGAAAGAAGATGGTGTCTCTCTCATTTGTTTGGTAGAGTGAAAAAGTGGAAGGAAAGAAGGTGTAAAAAATATTATTTTACTATTATACACTATATAATGATATTCTCTTGTTTGGTTAAGTATAAAATAGTGCATAAAATGATTTTATTTTTTTAGAACGTTATAGAGTCCAAATCCTAAAAGAGAATTAAAGTTAGAAAGCATAGTGGGTTATGCTTTTAGTTCTTCATAGTACATTGAGAAAATATACAAAATTTAACAGAATGAGGTTACATAAGGGAAATCATTGATTTGATTTGAATTGGTTATATCAAGAAGATATATTGATGCTATAATAGCTCAACCATATCTAGAATCGGATAACGAGAGTAACAGATTATACCCTAATAGAAGGTGATGTTTCTTGAGTGAGCAAAAAACAAATTTGTATATCTCACACAATAAAACCGCTACAAAAAAAAATAAAGTTTTGTATGTGCTGACACTCTTAATTATGTGGGGATTTTTTTTATTGGGATAAGTGATAACTTCTAAATTTAGATTATGCTCTTTAGTAATACATGGAAGCAAAAAAAAAGGAAAAAAGAAAAGAAAAGGATGAAACTTATCCAATATTTTTGTAATTGATACTCATTTGATAGATATTATGGTTATAACGTTGTATGACCAATTGATTTAGAAGAAAAACAAACTTAAAAAGATAAACATTTTTTTTCAATTATTTACACGCATTTTGAACTATCAATATTTTCCAATTATTCTATTAAAAATGAACTTCTAGCAATTAGATAGGTTTATGAATTATGACTTTTGCTAATTTCCATGCAAAAAAAAAAGATTTTTTATTTTTATTTTGAACTTGTTTGATGCAAAAAGTTTGTCATGAGAATTTTTTTTTTTTATATTTTTTCATAAAATCATCATTTACAAATCTTAAAGTTAAACGATTACATTTTTTATGCTTAAAATGAACTTGTATAATTTTATATAGGTAGACATGAAGATACTGATTATTTAAGACTATAAGTTTGACAAATGATTAATCTTTTAATTATAAGATTCATATGTACCAAATACAATACACAAATTACAAGTGACAAATTTTTTATAAAAAATAAATCTTAAAAACAAAAAATAAATAAATGATACATGGTTGTATAATTTACAAGTCATAAAAAATCATTTTTTTAATCAATTATCCAAATGACCCCCAAATAATTTAGGAGGTCAAGTTGCAAGTTCCCTAAAAGGAATTAAGCAGCTTACCATGACTAGTAATTTTGAATTAATTTGATTTTTCATGCAAATTGTGCCCAATATATATAAATTTTTAAAAAAAAAAGCCCACTGTAGGGGCCCTTTCAATATATAGATCCGTCAAATCAACCAAATCATAAATCTATCAATTTTCGTGAGAGAGAGTACTTTAGGTAGTAATAGAAGCAGTACAAAGGCTTGTAGAATCTCTTGTAATTGTGAATGCAGGCTTTCTACAGTTTCTTGTAATTGTCATTCATTTGGGTGGTTCTCTATTTTTTAATTAATTGTTGGCGAAAATCTCTTACTCATGTATAGAATGCTAGTGTTGTTTGTTAATTGTGATCACATGCAGCTTAATTGAGAGATATAATGCTATAATGGGGAAGCAAGGGTTCCCAAGAAGTCACTTATAAAAAAAAAGACTTCCCAAGAAGTCCACATCTTGAATTCCAGAATGATGATTTATCATTTGGGATGAAAGATTATCATATTAGATGTTCAGAAACTTTACCCACCAGTGATCCTTTTATAGGGAGGAGAGTGTCAGGAGGTGAACATAGTTGGAACTCCAAAGTTTTATTGCTTCGAGGGTTTAAAAATGCTTACGGGAAGTTCAGTTCTTATAAGGGAGATTATGTTGGGAGAAGGCATACGTGGCTTCGTAAGAATGTGATATCTATTGCTTTTATGTTTGGGGTGAATTGTTTCCTTTCCTGCTTGATTCTCTTATGGTGTCTATTTTTTATTCGAATAGATCAAGTTTATATAACTCAAGTGGGGTTAAGGTACGACTTTGCACATTTTGGATTGAGAGAACTGTTTCTGTTTTGCACAATTTGCACAATTTGTTCCATTTTAGTATTGAACCATGATTCATAAACTGGAATCTAAATCAATTAAATTGCATAATCTATTGGTTTGGAAGATGATCAGAATCACACTTACAATTAACTCGTCATGGGGTTTACCTAAGTCTACCCAGAGCACTGCATTCTATTCAACTTTTGATAACCAAAATCATTTGCAAACCAGCTAATTGATTCTAATTATTGGGGGATGTTTCAGTTCAGTGCATTGTAATAGTCTTTTTTCTTCTTAACCGGCTTATCTGCATTTGGTCGTTATTCTCATCTGCTATTACATACACCATATATCTTCTTCATCATAAAGGGAAAAATTGGATGTTGATTGAATATTCAAGATCTCAGCATATGTATTTGAGCCTCCACGTGTGCCTTTCTTTAAGCTTTCATATTTGGTTTGTTCAGTATTGATCAAATGGGGAATACATTTCCTTAGTTATGTGGCTACGGATAGATTTTGCTAACGATTTACAGATTTCCATTTGTTGAATTTAAGAGAGGAAGTAAGACAATACAAAGAGAAGAATTGTATTGAATGGTGTAATTTACTTACAAATGGAGCTATCCTATTTATATAAGCTAATAGGAGAAGTAAAGCTACACACAACCAATGTGGGACTAAGCCCATATAATACATTAACATCCCCCCTCAAACTCAAGGCGGTAAGTGGGAGGTGAACTTGAGTTTGGAAACCAGAGAGTGAAAGCGTCCGGGTGGATGAACCTTAGTGAAAATGTCAGCTGTCTGATCGGCTGAACTGACGGATTGTAGACGAACCGTATTCTGGAGAATGTGATCACGGATGAAGTGGATATCATTCTCGATGTGTTTTGTACGCTCGTGGAAGACATCATTGTGAGCGATCTGAATAGCACTCCTGTTGTCACAGTGTAGGATAGTGGCAGCAGGAGAAGAGATACCCATGTCAGCGAGTAGCCATCGAAGCCAGAGAAGTTCTTGAGTTGCATCAGCCATGGCACGATATTCAGCTTCGGTACTGGAGCGAGCAACCACAGTTTGTTTCTTACTACGCCAGGAAATGAGAGAATTGCCCAAAAAGAAACAGTAACCAGTGGTTGAACGTCTGTCGGTGGGGTCTCCGGCCCAATCGGCATCAGAATAGGCTTGTAAAACGGGGGCAGACTGTGCTGAGAAATGAAGCCCATGAAATAAAGTACCCTTGACGTACCTAAGAATGCGAAGAACAGTCGAGTAATGGGTGGTCCGAGGAGTGGACAAGAACCGACTGACCTGATGAACGGCATAGGCAATGTCAGGGCGAGTGACAGTAAGATATACAAGACTTCCAACCAGTTGACGATATAGAGTGGCATCCTGAAGAGGTGAACCATCGAGTGGGGTAAGTCTGACATTCGGCTCGAGAGGAGTAGTGGCAGTGGTTGAGTCAGTGATCCCAGCCTTGGAAAGGAGGTCCGAGGCATATTTGGCCTGAGAGAGAAAAAATCCATCAGAATTAGATGAGACTTCGAGGCCAAGAAAATAGGTGAGCACGCCAAGATCTTTCATCTCGAATTGGCCACTGAGAAACTTTTTGAGTTCAGAAATACCATGTGGATCATCTGCAATAATAACCATATCATCCACGTACAGTAAAAGAAGGATAATACCGTTGGCAGTATGGCGGATAAACAGAGCCGAATCATGAGCACTCGGTGTGAACCCAAACTGATGAATGGTAGTGCTGAATTTGGCAAACCAGGCACGTGGAGCTTGTTTAAAACCATATAAGGCACGACGAAGGCGACAAACTTTGTTTCGAGTGGCATCCAAGCCGGGAGGTGTATGCATATAGACTTCCTCAAGAAGTTCCCCATTCAGAAATGCATTTTTGACATCCATTTGAAATAGAGTCCATCTTCGAATGGCGGCGACAGCAATGAGTGTACGGACAGATGTGAGCCTCGCCACTGGAGCAAATGTCTCTTCATAGTCAATGCCATATTCCTGAGCAAATCCCTTGGCAACAAGTCGGGCTTTATATCGTTCAATAGAGCCATCAGAAAGTGTCTTGATCTTAAACACCCATTTGCACCCAATAGGAGTTTTTCCAGCGGGTAGATCAACAATATCCCATGTATGAGTTTTAGCTAGGGCCTGAAGTTCTTCATCCATTGCTTTCTGCCAAAGAGGATTAGTACTAGCCTCCTTATAGGATTGAGGCTCATGCAGATGAAGTATAGTGGAAAAACAATGATAATCACAATGGTAATCAGCAAGATGAGAAGGGGGGTGAGTTACCCTGGTAGATCTGCGGGGGTGATCTGGAGGATGGCTCTCAGAGGGAGTCGGTGTAGACTCATCAGACATAGGAATATCCTCGGGCACGACCGATTGAGTCAGAGAGGTGAGGTCAGCTGATGGTTCTGGAGCTGGAACTGGGTCTGGGTCTGGAGAGGTAGGATCAACTGGTGGTTTTGGAACGGAAGGGGTGATATCAGCTGGTGATTCAGAGGTGGACTCAACAGTACCTGAAACTGGATTCTCAGGAAATAACTTAATAGATGGATCAGTAAAGAATCTGGAGTTAGTGATGGTTGATATGTCAAATGACTGTAAGGAAGAGAACATTTGATGTTCCCAAAAAATGACATGACGAGAGATACGAAGAGTTTTAGAAATAGGATCCCAGCATCGATACCCCTTATGTTCAATACCATATCCAATGAAACAACACAGATGAGCCCTTGGTTGTAATTTGTTGTGTTCATGTGGTTTGAGAAGAACAAAACAAGCGCAACCAAAGACTCTGAGGTTAGAGTAATCAGAAGGTTTACCGAAAAGGCGCTCGAATGGAGATTGATTTTGGATTGTAGTGGAAGGGACACGATTGATTGTGTATACTGCGGTGAATGCAGCATCACCCCAGAAACGTTCAGGACATGATGACGAAATGAGTAGAGCACGAACAGTGTCAAGAATATGTCGATGTTTGCGTTCAGCTCGTCCATTTTGTTGGGAGGTTCCAGGGCACGAGCAGTGGGGGAGCGTGCCATTTTTGTGAAGTAGGTTTAGAAAAGCACGGTCTTTATATTCCATTGCATTATCTGAACGAAAAATTTTGATATTCCGAGAGAATTGAGTTTGAACCATAAAAGAAAAATCAGAATATATTTGAAAGAGTTCAGATCTGCTTTTCATAAGAAACAACCAAGTATAACGAGAATAGTCATCCACAAATATAACAAAATAACGAGCACCACCCATTGATGCATGAGGAGAAGGCCCCCAAACGTCAGAATGTACTAAATCAAAAGGTGCAAGGGAAACGGACTTACTCTCATTAAAAGGTAAAGCTGATTGTTTTGCAAGTTGACAATGAATACAATGAAAAGACTCATGCTGAAGTGAACCTAACTGACCACTAGAAATAAGAGAACGTAGAGGGCTAGATGAAGTATGACCTAACCGAGAGTGCCACAATTCCACAGGTGAGAGTGCTGGGATGGATGCGGCTGATTGATTTGGTGATGGTGAGGATGGGACTTGGAGATGAGTGAGCTCAAAGAGGCGTCCAACTTTACGGCCGGTTCCAAGGAGTTTTCCTATCTGAGGGTCCTGCACACGACAACCAGTAGAAGAAAAATGCACATAAAGTCCAAGATCACATAGTTGTCCAACAGATATAAGGTTAAGCGTAAGATTAGGAACTAAATATGTGTCAGGGAGAGACAAATGAGAACTATCAACATGTCCAGTATGGCTGACCAGCATATTTGATCCATTGGTAGTGTGAATAGTATGCGCATGCTCATCACGGGTTTTAGAGGAAAAAATAGAGGCATCAGAAGTCATGTGATTGCAACAAGCAGAATCGAAATACCATCGGGATGTACCTGGTGTAGTTGACATGGCTATATTGTTACCGATTTTATTTAGAGCCTCGGTAAGAACGGTGCAGAAACCACTCCAATCAGGTGGAGAATTGGATGAAGTTGGTGTAGCATCAGTGGTTACGGCAGCAGTATTCTTTGGCTTGGAATATGACCGATTGTATGAGCCTCGAGAGTGATATTGGTTCCCATTTGACTGATTTCCAGATGAAAGTTTAGGGCAGTCTGCAAGATAGTGACCCGGTTCTCTGCAGACTTTACATAGGCGAGAAGGACATTTGAGCAATTCATGCCCTTGTGAATGACAATACTTGCAATATAAGGGCTTCTGGTGTGTGCTCTATTGGTGGGGTAAGTCCGATTCAGCCATAGGAGCAAAGAGGAAGGTGAACCTCCAAGAAACCAGTGATGTGACGGTCAACTGATGATGTGGCAGTCAACCGGTGATGTAGCTGTCAACTGATGACGTGGCAGTCAACTGATGATGTGACGGTCAACGAGTAACGTGGTGCTGACGTGTTGTTGATGTGGTGCTAATGTGGCAGCAGCGTGTCTGAAACAGGAGCTGCAGCGGAGATGATGTCAACGGGTGACGTGGCAGTGAGGTGGCGCTGATGTGGCTTTTAAAGCTGACGTGGCAGCAGCGTTTCTGAAACAGAAGCGACAGCGGAGATGATGTCGATGGAGAATGAGACTCCGACTATAGTGATGACCCGACAGGTATGAAAAGGATATACTAGAAGTTTTTCTGATGTGAAGGATCCACTAATAGTGGCAATCACAGAGCATACTCAACTCTTAATATACCGAGAATTTCTGATGTGAAGGATCCACTAATAGTGGCAATCACAGAGCATACTCAACTCTTAAAATACCGAGAACCATTAAGGCTCTGATACCATGTTGAATTTAAGAGAGGAAGTGAGACAATACAAAGAGAAGAATTGTATTGAATGGTGTAATTTACTTACAAAGGGAGCTATCCTATTTATATAAGCTAATAGGAGAAGTAAAGCTATACACAACCAATGTGGGACTAAGCCCATATAATACATTAACACCATTAATTATAGATTAAACATTTTGGGGCTAATGCTACATCAACACTTACAGATTCTTATGTATTCACTGCATGTATGCTAAAGGAGGATGGGATTTTCTACATTAATGAAGAAAAACCACCAGTGTAAATGTATGGCCGGCTTCTAAGTTCGGCTTCCAGTGCTCTGGCAGAGGTTTGCTTCAATTCAGTGCATGAATTTAGATTAAGTGTGTTAGGTTCAATGATCCTTTCTTTTCTCTGAAATGAAATGCCTTCACTATGGTTCAAAATGAGTTAAAACAAGAGAAATCAAATTTTTGGGAGGAACCATATCCAAAGGCATCTATATGGAAACCTTGTGCAGATGGAAAACCATCAACAAGTGTAGGTAATTGACACTTCTTTACTAATTTCCCATTCATAATAATAGCTTGTGGTCTTGAACACTCGAGAAACACCATTACGAGGAACACTATGTTCTTTTAAGAAGAATATTATGTGTCTTAAAAGGAGCATTATGTACATCGTGCATCCAAGATGTACCTCGTTCGTCAGCCTCCAAACTGTTACCTTAAAGTGGTTCATAGGACGTACGAGGGACATAGGTACTTCTGTCATTTGGTACCATGGAATCCCTTGAGATGCGAGTCATGACACGTGTAGCTCTTCAATTGGTTCACATGTCCTGCATTGGAGCTGTTAGGAAATATGAAACACTATAGGATATAAAATATCCTAACAAGAGCTTATCCAAATAATCATCCACAAAAGTAAATGCAATAGGCCTGATATATATACCTCCTAGTTTCTAAACATGCTACTTGGTTAAGTGATTCCAGGCTTAAGAACTAATAAGCCAAAAAAATGATTTCATTCTTGTGCTAGAAAAGTTATGTGAAAGAATCAATCTTTTATCTATGCATGGTGCATGTTGCGGCATGCCCCATCCGTGTATTTTGTGATGAACTAACAACTGATATGCCAATCTTTATACTGGCCTGTTTGTGTTGATAACATCCCCTCATTTTCGACTCCACATATTTTGTTCATTTATTCATAAAGAAAAATGTTCTATTCTGTCATAGTGTAGCCTCAATGATACATTGTCTTGGGTGGGGATGAGATTGCAGGATATTTCTGCTAAACGAATTTCAACATGTCATTTTCTTTCAGTCATTTTCTCTAATTACCATAAGAGTGAGAATTAGTGATCTCTTTGTGTCTCTTGAACATTTTCATGCATCTAATTGCAAGCTCAAGGGCCATATTCCTTGGAAGTAGGTAATTTAAGCAACCTAATAGGGTTAAGTCTTCTGACAATGATTTGATTGGACCTATTCAAAGAACAATTTGAAGATTACAAAAGATCCAAGTTTTGTCTCTATCTAACAACTTGCAAGGATTCATCCCATATGATTTTGTCACTTAGAGATGTTATATAAGGTTGTATTATATAATAATAAGCGTTATGGGCCAATACCCACATGTTTATCTAATATGAATTCTTTAAGACATCTCTTTTTTCATTCCAATAAATTAAGTTCTACTTTACCCTCAACTTTGTGGAGCCTTGCCTATATCTTGGAAGCAGACTTATCCTCAAATTCCTTAAGTGGATTCTCCCATTAGAAGTTGGAAATCTGAAATACCTGATTCAGTTTGATTTATCAAGTAATCAACTAGGTAATCTACCAAGCAACATTGGTGGTCTCAACAATCTTCAATATCTCTCATTAGCAAATAATGTTTTACAAGGCCCTATTCCTCGGTCATTTGGAGACTTGGTAAGCTTAGTAGTCTTGGATCTCTCTGACAACATCCATTGAGGAGTGATCCCAAAATCATTGGAGGTATTCATCAAACTTAAGCAGTTTAACATGTCTTCCAATAGGCTAGAAGGAGAAATTCCTACTGAAGGATCTTTTAAAAACTTCTTAGCTCAACCATTTTTGTGGAATAATGTTTTGTGTGGTTCAACTCGACTACAAGTTGCTACAACATCATCACTTGTTTCGAAATATATATTTCCGATAATTGCTTCAATAATACAGGCAATGACATTCGCTATCATCTTTATAAGACGTCGTCAACAGATGCCAAAAGAAGAAAGTTTTTTACCTCTTGCAGAATGGAGAGGAATTTTGTATCTAGAACTTCATCAAATGGATTTAGTGAGAGCAATTTACTTGGTGCTGGGGGTTTTGGCTTGGAATGCAAAGGGTCACTTTCAAATGGAATGGGTGTTGCAATAAAAGTTTTCTATTTTGAATTAGAGGGAGGATTTAGGACCTTTGATGGTGAATGTGAAGTAATGCGCAATTTTCGCCACCAAATTCTCATCAATATCATTAGCAGCTGTGGTAATGTCAAATTCAAGGCCTTGGTACTTGAGTTCATGCCTAATGGAAGCCTCTAGAAGTGGTTGTATACTCACAACTATTTTCTAAATATCTTACAGAGGCTAGATATAATGATTGATGCTGCTTTGGGACTCGAATATCTCTATCATGAGATTTTAACACCAGTGGTTCATTGTGATTTAAAGCCAAGAAATGTTTTACTAGATGAAGATATGGTTGCACATGCGGCTGATTTTGGCTAGGAAAATCTTTGAAACAAATTGTAACACTGGCTACCATTGGATATATGGCACCATGTGATGAAGATATGGCTGCACATGTGGCTGATTTTGGCATCACCAAGATCTTATGGCAAGGAAAATCTTTGAAACAAACTGTAACACTGGCTACCATTGGGTTTATGGCACCCGGTGATGTTTCTTATTTTAGTTTATGAAAATGATCAGTTTCTTTACACAATTTTGTGGCATTATCAAATATTTTAGTGATGATTTATAAATTAAATATTGTAGAGTATGGATTAGTGAGAATTGTTTCAACGAAAATCGATGTCTATAGTTTTGGAATTTTACCGATGGAGACATTTACAAGAAAGAAGCCCACATGTGAGATATGAGCTTGAGAAATTGGGTGAAAGAGTGATTATCTCATGCAATAACTGAGGTTGTGAATGCCTATTTGCTGAGGAGAGAGGAAACAAATTTCATAACCGAAATGAATTGTATATCATCTATTTGAGGTTTGGCTTTGGATTGCTATGTAGATTCACCTGAGGAAAGAGGAAAAAGGAAGGATGTTCTAGCGATGCTCAACAAGATCATTCAAGTGATTGGAGGAGTTTAATATGTGAAATCTTGTTTAGGTAAGTGAAAATATTTGAGAATCTCATGTTTGAAGTTTTTCTTTCTTGTTTGAGTTTATTAAAATATGTATTCAAAATTTCTATTTTTGCAAGACAAACATCAGTAAATGCTATACCATTGTAAATGCTATGCCTTAAAAAGAGTCGCCTTGACTTTCCTGTGAGAAAAATAAAAATAAACAAATTTCCCTTTTGAATAGCCCTGGTTTAAGACTTAGAAAATCTCTATTAGTAAATGCTATGCCGTTGTACTGGATATCAGGGCTAAGAATAAGTTCCTTGAAAAGGTTCACCCTCTCATGCGTAATTGATGGAATATGGACATGCCTGAGGTTGTAGATCCATTGATGTGTTTGGTGGGTGGCATAATCTTAAAGCATTGGTTCTTATGTGAGTATGCAAGTTTCTAAAGTTGAGTTGGTTCTCTTGGAGCTCTCTCTGGTATGGCTGAAACTGAAATAAAAAAAACAGTTGGGATCATCACTGGGACGTCTGCGGGTTAAAATACAAAAACTTTTGAGATCTTAAATTAAATGCTTATGAATATATAGTTGGCTTTCTTCAATGGGTGTTTCCTAGTTCATTTGCAGTATTGAAGCATACATTTGCCTGTATTTTTCTTTGTTTGGAATTGCAATTTAATGTAATGTTGTTTCTTTGCAGATGAGTGTTTTGGTGTGGTTTTTATGGTTTACTGCCATTAGGATTGCAGTTAGTAACAAAGCTGTTGCCGTGGCTTCTTTATTGAACGTAACTAAAGTACTACTTAAGTTTCTTTACAACAATGTAGGAAAAGATCCTAACTTATCAAAAAAAAAAAAATGTATGGAAAGATCCTAGGTCGATCATGTCTGAAACTATATTATGAAATGTTTTCTCTAGTTTCTTTTGGTTGTGATTGTATCGGTCATCTTTGATTTATCACGCTCAGAAATTGATTCTTTTAATAATTTTGTTTGTGTTTGGTATGAGGATTGCTTCATGAACCGTTGTTTCTTTCTTTGTGTTAATCAATTAATTTTAACTTAAAGAGGAGAGATATGAGAATAAAAACCAATTAATTATTCTCTATCTGACCATTATTCCTTTGGCTTGGCTTTGATTAGCATAAGTGTGATGGGTACAGACTATTAAAATCAGCAATGCCTCCTACCGGCTACTCAAATAATCTTTTTAAATTTTTATTTATTAATTTTAAAGGATTTGAGCTATATGCCTAGTTATTCTTTAATAATGCAACATCCCATATTATGTTTTATTATATTCTCACCTCTTTTGACATACATCCTTTTTTTCATGGAGACAACCTATTCAATGTTTTAACCATCAAAGCATCTTCGTAGAAAATTGGTAAAAGTCCAGCTCAATGTGCAACTGGGTTGGTGTTTCTTGCCGTCCACACCGTGGAAGAGTCAGCTTTCAATCTTTTTATTTAAAAAAATGAATTTGAAGCTAATTAGCACTTTCCTTTCGGCAAGTCTCTAGGAAATTGAGTGAGATGAATCTCATCAAGAAAATTCTCACTTGTTTATGTCGCCTCTGCATTATTTTTTAGAATTGATAATGACAATAAAAGAATTATTTGGAAATTATGTCAAAACTCATTACTGTTGATAATTTCTTTCACAATTGTTTAATAATCATTTTCATTTGTCATTCTCATTCACAAAAGGACGTTGAAACAAATTGATAAGTAGCTTTTGGTAGCGTATGTACTAAAATAGAATAGGCTTTTGGCTGATACAAATTCTAACCTTGATGGCACGTAAAAGCTTTATGCATATGATTAATCGTTTATTTTTAATTGTCAAGTGAAACATTAATTAAGGGTTCCATTATGATTTTTAATTTGTAATTAACAAGTTTGGCAAAAACTGAGCAGATTTTGTTCATAGACCGAAATTTTCTATGCTAAATAAATATAGATTTTCACCAAAGTGGGGTGAGTGATTAGTTAATTCATTATAATAAGAAATTGCTATGAAGTTGTGTTGTTAAAGGAGACATTGACTTGAAGTCGTGCCAAAATGTGGATCCTACCAAGATACTAAATAATGTACAATTCTTCTTTATTCATTCTATACATTCTCACCCTTATCTCTTTCAAGTTGTACAAAATGTGGATACTACCAAGAGACTAAATATTGAGTGGAGTTTGTTGCTAAATAAATATGGATGTTCATTGTCAATTCAGTGATTTATATGATTCTACATTTGTATTGTGAGAAATTGCTGGGAAGCTGGCTTGGTTTTACTTCTTTGTCCTAATTTCTTTATAGACATTTACAATTCGCATAAGGCTTTGTTAACTTCTTTAGGATATAGCTTGTTTGTTTTAATAGACACGTAGTGCTAGCCTTCAAGAAAAATGTCTACTAATTGTGGTTTGTGGATGATTGGAATAAATTAGATAAATATGTACAATGTTAGATACCAACAAGAGAGTTGTGTTCTTAACGAAGACTTTGACTTGAAGTTGTGCCAAAATGTGGATCCTACCAAGAGACTAAATAATGTACAATTCTTATTATAAATTCTCACCACTATCTCCTCATGGAGGCAAACCTCTCACCTTTGCATTGCTTTGCTTTGCTTTGACATACATATCCCATTTTAATGGAGAAAATATTCTTCTCTTTCCTTCCAACTGTTTTGTTGTTGCTACACTGTTTTAAGGCTGATTTAGCTGTTAGTGTAACCAGTTTCACCACTGATCAATTAGCCCTTCTTGCATTCAAAGCCCATGTCAATGATTTTGACCCTCAAAACACCTTGAAATACAATTGGTCCACATCTGCTTCAATGTACCAGTGGGTTGGTGTCTCTTGTGATACTCGTCATGGAAGAGTCACAGCTTTGGATCTACCTAATATGGATCTTAGAGGCACCATCCCTTCTCACCTTGGTAATCTCTCTTTCTTAATTTCTCTTAACTTGAGCCACAACAATTTCCATGGTTACTTGCCCAAACAATTGGGGCAATTGCATCGCTTGAAGTTTATCGATTTGAATCACAATAACTTGAGTGGTGAAATCCCATCATGGTTTGGGTATTTTCCAAAGCTTCAACACTTGCGTCTTCGTAATAATAGTTTCACGGCTATACCTTTGGTTATCTACAACATATCCTCTTTGCAACATGTTGATCTATCATATAATAGCTTATTTGGCACTCTTCCGGATGATATGTGTAATTTTCTACCAAAACTTGAATTGCTTTCTTTTAGTGCAAATGAGTTATATGGCCAACTTCCTTCAAGTTTTGGTAAATGCAGCCAGCTTCAAAGTTTAGAATTGTCAAAAAATAAATTCATGGGATGGATACCAAGAAATATTGAAAACTTGACAATGCTCAAGGAATTATCTCTTTATTCTACCAACTTAGAAGGTATGGATTTGTTTTATGGTGACATATATATTTGCATGTCTTTTCTCTTTCGTTCACATTTTCCCTGCACATCCAAACCAGAAAAGGAATTGATCATTTTCCTTTCATTTTTTCTATGATTTTTTTTATTATAGAAAATTTATAAAGAAAGTGATTTTTTCATGGAGACTACTTGCTTCTTCCTTGTTTTAGTGTTGTTTGTACATTGTTTCATGATTAACAATACACTGGTTTGCCTTGTGGAAATATTAAAAAAGTGTAATGACGAAAATTCTAACAAGTAAATGAAATTGAAATAATGCCTTGATTGGATTATCTTTCCACCGTTTTGTCTTCAGGAAATATTAAAAAATATAATTCCCTGCTGTTGGAAATTTTATGCACAAATCACAATAAAGTTTTTCTATCATTTTCATTTGTAATCATCCTTGATTAAAGGATACTGAAACTAAGTGATCACAGACCTTTGATTGATACTCAAAATATTCCATGCTAAATAAATACAGATTTTCACATATTAATTGGCTTAATTAGAATTGTGGAAAACTCAAGCATCTTCATTTAGTGATTAGTTAATTTGTTGACTATTCAATGATTTAGATTACTCTGCATTTGCAAAGTGAAAAATTGCTGAGAAACTGATCTTCACGACAACATACTGATTTATGGTTTAATAGCTTATTTGGTACTCTATTTGAGGATGATATATCTTGCTTATTAAAAATTTCTCCACATTGTTTTTGTCTTTTTCAATTTTTTTTTTTCATTTTTTCTAGTACATCCAAATAAGAAAAGAATTTCTTTTTTTCTTTCCAATGTCTAAAATTTTTTATCCAATCAATCTTCTTGACTTGAAATTAGCAATTAACATAATAATTACAATAATAATAATATTTATTATCATAATTATAATAATATTATAATCTTATTTATAATGAATTAAAAATTTATGTTTAAAGAAAAAGCTCAAATAATGAATTGTCAAGATTTGTATAATCGACGAATTGGTAATTTCGGGTTAATTGCTAATTTCGAATCTAGTCATCATGCCCAAGCAATTTACTCTACTCAATCTAACATGTCAGTATACCAAATATAAATGTATAAGTATATAAGAAATTTGAGTTTTGAGTAGTTAAAATTATTTAAGATGAAATTAAGAAACGTGTAGAAAAAACCAAAATATATGTTGTACTATTATAATTTAAAGTAGTAAAATTTAAAGAAAATTATGGTATAAGTTTTTATTCTCTTACAACGAATAATGCATTGGATTCAATTAGATCCAAGGTTTTATGCAAAATTTTCGTTAGTTTTTTGAACGTTTCAAATAAGTCCTTAGATTTTATTCTCTTAAAAATAATTGAAATTAAAAATTTATGTTTAAAGAAGAAGTTCAAATAATGAATTGTCAAGATATGCTAGTGATGTAACGAGGAGCAAAGATGAAAATTTGACAAAAGCGATAAAAAAAATAAAATCATTGAGTTGGTAATTTCCGGTTAATTGCTAATTTCAAGTCTGGTAAAAAAATTTTTTTATGCCTTTGATTACTTGTTTGACTCCATGTTCTCTATTCCCATGCTTTCACTTTTTACAATTATTTTTATCAACTCTAGTGTAAATGGTTTCATTTTCATTTATTGTCAAACAAGTATATGAATGAATACTCCTTCACTTCTGCAATAAGTATATATATTTCTCCTTCAATTGTTTTGCAAGTGAAATCCCCAGGGAGATTCGTAATCTTCTAAGTTTGGAAATATTTGTAGCAAGTGATATAGGCCTTACAGGTCCTATTCCCCTTTCCATCTCCATCATTCTTCTTTGAAAGCGATTTAACTTTACAATAATTGAGAACTTACTTAATCTTCAGACATTATATCTTGGTAAAAACAAATTATCAGGTCTGTTACTACATAAAACAATAATAGTTAGCCTTTAATATTTTTTTCAATAAAATTAAAGATTTCAAGGTAGCAACAATATTGACAACATGTCTAAGAGTATGTTTCAGGTAATTGATTTAGTTATTCTCTATATCTGAATGAATATTTAGCAATGGATGTTGAACTATGAATTTCATTTCAATTAAAGCATTTATATAATGATGCAAATAATTATTTATACAGCTCTATTGAAATATTTACTCCAATCTTGCTATATATTCTTGCAGGTGAAATACCAAGTGAGGTTGAAAACTTACTTAATATTCGTGTTTTAGATATTTCCCAAAACAATTTATCAGGTGTGTTACCATCTACGATCCTCAATATCTCAACCATGAACATACTTGGAGTATTTTTGTTTGTAATTACTACATAAAACTATAACAGCTAGCCTTTACTATTTTTTTCATTAAAATTAAAGATTTTTAGATAACAACAATGTCTGCAACATGTCTAAGAGTAAGTTTCTGGTGATTGATTTAGTTCTTCTTTATATCTGAATGAATATTTAGCAATAGATGTTGAAATATGAATTTTATTTCAATTAAAGCATTTATATAATGATGCAAATAATTAATTATACAACTCTTTTCAAATATTTACTCCTATCTTGCTATATATTCTTGCAGGTGAAATACCACGTGAGATTGGAAACTTACTTAATCTTCAAAATTTATATCTTTGTCAAAACAATTTATCAGGTATGTTACCATCTACGATCTTCAATATCACAACCATGAACATAAATGCAATTTGTTCTACTCAAACTAACATGTTAGTTTAACAAATATAAATGCATAAGTATATAAGAAATTTGAATGTTGAGTAGTTAAAATTATTAAAGATGAAATTAAGAAACATGTAGAGAAAACCAAAATATATTTTGTGCTATTATAATTTAAAGTAGTAAAATTTAAAGGAACTTACTGTGGAAGTTTTTATTCTTTTACAACTAATAATGCCTCTTATTCAATTAGATCTAAGATTTTATACGAAATTTACATAAGTTGTTTGATCGTTTCAATTAAATCTTTAGATTTTATCCTTTTAAAAATAATTGGAATTGAAATTTTATGTTTAAATAATTGTCAAGATTTTTATAAATTTTTAAATTACTAACAAACTGGATATGCTTGTATGTAAGAAGGAACAAAGACAAAAATTTAACAAAAGTGATAAAATTGTATGATCGAGGAGAGGAGCTGGTAATTTCGGACAAAGAATAAAATTTAATTATTGGTCTTAATACTTTCATTGCTCCTAGTCAATTAATTCCTACAGTACTAATCACGAAACAATACCTGTTTAATTAGTAGAAGAGAATATAAAATATTTCTTAATCAATTTCGTTGTTTAAAAGTATGGTGTTTTCTATTCCTCTGTTTCAGTTACAGTAACGAAACATGTCATCTAAAATAACAACTGTTTTCATCAACTCCAATGCAATTGGTTTCAAACACTTCATAGAGAGATTTCCTACATTTTTAATGATAACTAATGCCATATATTTATGACATTTCTTTGTATTTTTTTTTTAATGGTAATCTCTTAATTGACATGTATTTCAGTAGTTAGTTAAATGACTATCACTTACTTTAATTATTACATAAAATTATAATAGTTAGCCTTTAATATTTTTTCATTAAAATTAAAGATTTCAAGGTAACAACAATATCGTCAACGTGTCTAAGAAGAGTATGTTTCAGGTGATTGATTTAGTTCTTCTCTATATCTGAATGAATATTTAGCAATGGATGTTGAAAAATGAATTTCATTTCAATCAAAGCATTTATATAATGATGCAAATAATTAATCATACAGCTCTTTTGAAATATTTACTCCAATCTTGCTATATATTATTGCAGGTGAAATACCAAGTGAGGTTGGAAACTTACTTAATATTCATGTTTTAGATATTTCCCAAAATAATTTATCAGGTATGTTACCATCTACGATCTTCTATATCTCAACCATGAATGTACTTGTAGTATTTTTGTTTGTAATTACTACATAAAACTATAACAGTTAGCCTTTAATATTTTTTTTTCGTTAAAATTAAAGATTTCTAGATAACAACAATGTTTGCAACATGTCTAAGAGTAAGTTTCTGGTGATTGATTTAGTTCTTCTCTATATCTGAATGAATATTTAGCAATGGATGTTGAAATATGAATTTTATTTCAATTAAAGCATTTATATAATGATGCAAATAATTAATTACACAGCTCTTTTAAAATATTTACTTCTATCTTGCTTTATATTCTTACAGGTGAAATACCACGTGAGATTGGAAACTTATTTAATCTTCAGAATTTATATCTTTGTAAAAACAATTTATCAGGTATGTTACCATCTACGATATTCAATTTCACAACCATGAACATAAATGCAATTTGTTCTACTCAAACTAACGTGATAGTATAACAAATATAAATGCATAAGTATATAAGAAATTTGAGTTTTGAGTAGTTAAAATTATTAAAGATGAAATTAAGAAACATGTAGAGAAAACCAAAATATATTTTGTGCTATTATAATTTAAAGTAGTAAAATTTAAAGGAACTTACTGTGGAAGTTTTTATTCTTTTACAACTAATAATGCCTCTTATTCAATTAGATCTAAGATTTTATACAAAATTTACATCAGTTGTTTGATCGTTTCAATTAAGTCTTTAGATTTTATCCTTTTAAAAATAATTGGAATTGAAATTTTATGTTTAAATAATTGTCAAGATTTTTATAAATTTTTAAATTACTAACAAACTGGATATGCTAGTACGTAACAAGGAACAAAGACAAAAATTTGACAAAAGCTATAAAATTGTATGATCGAGGAGAGGAGCTGGTAATTTCGGACAAAGAATAAAATTTAATTATTGGTCTTAATACTTTCATTGCTCCTAGTCAATTAATTCCTACAGTACTAATCACGAAACAATACCTGTTTAATTAGTAGAAGAGAATATAAAATCTTTCTTAATCAATTTCTCTGTTTAAAAGTATGGTGTTTTCTATTCCTCTGTTTCAGTTACAGTAACGAAACATGTCATCTAAAATAACAACTGTTTTCATCAACTCTAATGCAATTGGTTTCAAACACTTAATAGAGAGATTTCCTACATTTTTAATGATAACTAATGCCATATATATATGACATTTCTTTGTATTTTTTTTTAATGGTAATCTCTTAATTGACATGTATTTCAGTAGTTAGTTAAATGACTATCACTTACTTTAATTATTACATAAAATTATAATAGTTAGCCTTTAGTATTTTTTCATTAAAATTGTTAATGTATTATATGGGCTTAGTCCCACATTGGTTGTGTATAGCTTTGCTTCTCCTATTAGCTTATATAAATAAGATAATCCCACATTGGTTGTGTATAGCTTTACTTCTCCTATTAGCTTATATAAATAGGATAGCTCCCTTTGTAAGTAAATCACACCATTCAATACAATTCTTCTCTTTGTATTGTCTCACTTCCTCTCTTAAATTCAACATGGTATCAGAGCCTTAATGGTTCTCGGTATTTTAAGAGTTGAGTATGCTCTGTGATTGCCACTATTAGTGGATCCTTCACATCAGAAATTCTCGGTATATTAAGAGTTGAGTATGCTCTGTGATTGCCACTATTAGTGGATCCTTCACATCAGAAAAACTTCTAGTATATCCTTTTCATACATGTCGGGTCATCATTATAGTCGGAGTCTCATTCTCCATCGACATCATCTCCGCTGTCGCTTCTGTTTCAGAAACGCTGCTGCCACGTCAGCCCTAAAAGCCACATCAGCGCCACCTCACTGCCACCTCAGTGCCACGTCACCCATTGACATCATCTCCGCTGCCACATTAGTGCCACGTCACCCGTTGACATCATCTCCGCTGCCGCTCCTGTTTCAGACACGCTGCTGCCCCAGTAGCACCACATCAACAACACGTCAGCACCACGTTACTCATTGACCGTCACATTATCAGTTGACTGCCACGTCATCAGTTGACCGCCACATCACCGGTTGACTGCCACATCATCAGTTGACCGTCACATCACTGGTTTCTTGGAGGTTCACCTTCCTCTTTGCTCCTATGGCTGAATCGGACTTACCCCACCGACAGAGCACACACCAGAAGCCCTTATATTGCAAGTATTGTCATTCACAAGGGCATGAATTGCTCAAATGTCCTTCTCGCCTATGTAAAGTCTGTAGAGAACCGGGTCACTATCTTGCAGACTGCCCTAAACTTCCATCTAGAAATCAGTCAAATGGGAACCAATATCACTCTCGAGGCTCATACAATCGGCCATATTCCAAGCCAAAGAATACTGCTGCCGTAACCACTGATGCTACACCAACTTCATCCAATTCTCCACTTGCTTGGAGTGGTTTCTGCACCGTTCTTACCGAGGCTCTAAATAAAATCGGTAACAATATAGCCATGTCAACTACACCAGGTACATCCCGATGGTATTTCGATTCTGCTTGTTGCAATCACATGACTTCTGATGCCTCTATTTTTTCCTCTAAAACCCGTGATGAGCATGCGCATACTATTCACACTGCCAATGGATCAAATATGCTGGTCAGCCATACTGGACATGTTGATAGTTCTCATTTGTCTCTCCCTGACACATATTTAGTTCCTAATCTTACGCTTAACCTTATATCTGTTGGACAACTATGTGATCTTGGACTTGATGTGCATTTTTCTTCTACTGGTTGTCGTGTGCAGGACCCTCAGACAGGAAAACTCCTTGGAACCGGCCGTAAAGTTGGACGCCTCTTTGAGCTCACTCTCTCCAAGTCCCATCCTCACCATCACCAAATCAATCAGCCGCATCCATCCCAGCACTCTCACCTGTGGAATTGTGGCACTCTCGGTTAGGTCATACTTCATCTAGCCCTCTACGTTCTCTTATTTCTAGTGGTCAGTTAGGTTCACTTCAGCATGAGTCTTTTCATTGTATTCATTGTCAACTTGCAAAACAATCAGCTTTACCTTTTAATGAGAGTCAGTCCATTTCCCTTGCACCTTTTGATTTAGTACATTCTGAAGTTTGGGGGCCTTCTCCTCATGCATCAATGGGTGGTGCTCGTTATTTTGTTATATTTGTGGATGACTATTCTCGTTATACTTGGTTGTTTCTTATGAAAAGCAGATCTGAACTCTTTCAAATATATTCTGATTTTTCTTCTATGGTTCAAACTCAATTCTCTCGGAATATCAAAATTTTTCGTTCAGATAATGCAATGGAATATAAAGACCGTGCTTTTCTAAACCTACTTCACAAAAATGGCACGCTCCCCCACCGCTCGTGCCTTGGAACCTCCCAACAAAATGGACGAGCTGAACGCAAACATCGACATATTCTTGACACCGTTCGTGCTATACTCATTTCGTCATCATGTCCTGAACGTTTCTGGGGTGATGCTGCATTCACCGCAGTATACACAATCAATCGTGTCCCTTCCACTACAATCCAAAATCAATCTCCATTCGAGCGCCTTTTCGGTAAACCTCCTGATTACTCTAACCTCAGAGTCTTTGGTTGCGCTTGTTTTGTTCTTCTCAAACCACATGAACACAACAAATTACAACCAAGGGCTCATCTGTGTTGTTTCATTGGATATGGTATTGAACATAAGGGGTATCGATGCTGGGATCCTATTTCTAAAACTCTTCGTATCTCTCGTCATGTCATTTTTTGGGAACATCAAATGTTCTCTTCCTTACGGTCATTTGACATATCAACCATCACTAACTCCAGATTCTTTACTGATCCATCTATTAAGTTATTTCCTGAGAATCCAGTTTCAGGTACTGTTGAGTCCACCTCCGAATCACCAGCTGATATCACCCTTTCCGTTCCAGAACCACCAGTTGATCCTACCTCTCCAGACCCAGACCCAGACCCAGTTCCAGCTCCAGAACCATCAGCTGACCTCACCTCTCTGACTCAATCGGTCGTGCCCGAGGATATTCCTATGTCTGATGAGTCTGCACCGACTCCCTCTGAGAGCCATCCTCCAGATCACCCCCGCAGATCTACCAGGGTAACTCACCCCCTTCTCATCTTGCTGATTACCATTGTGATTATCATTGTTTTTCCACTATACTTCATCTGCATGAGCCTCAATCCTATAAGGAGGCTAGTACTAATCCTCTTTGGCAGAAAGCAATGGATGAAGAACTTCAGGCCCTAGCTAAAACTCATACATGGGATATTGTTGATCTACCCGCTGGAAAAACTCCTATTGGGTGCAAATGGGTGTTTAAGATCAAGACACTTTCTGATGGCTCTATTGAACGATATAAAGCCCGACTTGTTGCCAAGGGATTTGCTCAGGAATATGGCATTGACTATGAAGAGACATTTGCTCCAGTGGCGAGGCTCACATCTGTCCGTACACTCATTGCTGTCGCCGCCATTCGAAGATGGACTCTATTTCAAATGGATGTCAAAAATGCATTTCTGAATGGGGAACTTCTTGAGGAAGTCTATATGCATACACCTCCCGGCTTGGATGCCACTCGAAACAAAGTTTGTCGCCTTCGTCGTGCCTTATATGGTTTAAAACAAGCTCCACGTGCCTGGTTTGCCAAATTCAGCACTACCATTCATCAGTTTGGGTTCACACCGAGTGCTCATGATTCGACTCTGTTTATCCGCCATACTGCCAACGGTATTATCCTTCTTTTACTGTACGTGGATGATATGGTTATTACTGGAGATGATCCACATGGTATTTCTGAACTCAAAAAATTTTCTCAGTGGCCAATTCGAGATGAAAGATCTTGGCGTGCTCACCTATTTTCTTGGCCTCGAAGTCTCATCTAATTCTGATGGATTTTTTCTCTCTCAGGCCAAATATGCCTCGGACCTCCTTTCCAAGGCTGGGATCACTGACTCAACCACTGCCACTACTCCTCTCGAGCCGAATGTCAGACTTACCCCACTCGATGGTTCACCTCTTCAGGATGCCACTCTATATCGTCAACTGGTTGGAAGTCTTGTATATCTTACTGTCACTCGCCCTGACATTGCCTATGCCGTTCATCAGGTCAGTCGGTTCTTGTCCGCTCCTCGGACCACCCATTACTCGACTGTTCTTCGCATTCTTAGGTACGTCAAGGGTACTTTATTTCATGGGCTTCATTTCTCAGCACAGTCTGCCCCCGTTTTACAAGCCTATTCTGATGCCGATTGGGCCGGAGACCCCACCGACAGACGTTCAACCACTGGTTACTGTTTCTTTTTGGGCAATTCTCTCATTTCCTGGCGTAGTAAGAAACAAACTGTGGTTGCTCGCTCCAGTACCGAAGCTGAATATCGTGCCATGGCTGATGCAACTCAAGAACTTCTCTGGCTTCGATGGCTACTCGCTGACATGGGTATCTCTTCTCCTGCTGCCACTATCCTACACTGTGACAACAGGAGTGCTATTCAGATCGCTCACAATGATGTCTTCCACGAGCGTACAAAACACATCGAGAATGATATCCACTTCATCCGTGATCATATTCTCCAGAATACGGTTCGTCTACAATCCGTCAGTTCAGCCGATCAGACAGCTGACATTTTCACTAAGGCTCATCCACCCGGACGCTTTCACTCTCTGGTTTCCAAACTCAAGTTCACCTCCCACTTACCGCCTTGAGTTTGAGGGGGGATGTTAATGTATTATATGGGCTTAGTCCCACATTGGTTGTGTATAGCTTTGCTTCTCCTATTAGCTTATATAAATAAGATAATCCCACATTGGTTGTGTATAGCTTTACTTCTCCTATTAGCTTATATAAATATGATAGCTCCCTTTGTAAGTAAATCACACCATTCAATACAATTCTTCTCTTTGTATTGTCTCACTTCCTCTCTTAAATTCAACAAAAATTAAAGATTCCAAGGTAACAACAATATCGTCAACATGTCTAAGAGTAAGTTTCTGGTGATTGATTTAGTTCTTCTCTATAACTGAATGAATATTTAGCAATGGATGTTGAAATATGAAATTCATTTCAATTAAAGCATTTATATGATTATGCAAATAATTAATTATACAACTCTTTTCAAATATTTACTCCTATCTTGCTATATATTCTGGCAGGTGAAATACCACATGAGATTGGAAACTTACTTAATCTTCAAAATTTATATCTTTGCCAAAACAATTTATCAGGTATGTTACCATCTACGATCTTCAATATCACAACCATGAAAGTACTTGTAGTATTTTTTTTTTAATTACTACATAAAACTATAACAGTTAGCCTTTACTATTTTTTCATTAAAATTAAAGATTTTCCGATAACAACAATGTTTACGACATGTCTAAGAGTATGTTTCAGGTGATTGATTTAGTTTTTCTCTATATTTGAATGAATATTTAGCAATAGATGTTGAAATATGAATTTTATTTCAATTAAGGCATTTATATAATGATGCAAATAATTAGTTATACAGCTCTTTTGAAATATTTACGCCAATCTTGCTATATATTCTTGCAGGTGAACTACCAAGTGAGGTTGGAAACTTACTTAATATTCATGGTTTAGATCTTTCGCAAAACAATTTATCAGGTATATTACCTTCTATGATCTTCAATATCTCAACCATGAACGTACTTGTAGTATTTTTGTTTGTAATTACTACATAAAACTATAACAGTTAGCCTTTAATATTTTTTCATTAAAATTAAAGATTTCTAGATAACAATAATGTCTACAACTTGTCTAAGAGTATGTTTCAGGTGATTGATTTAGTTCTTCTCTATATTTGAATGAATATTTAGCAATGGATGTTGAAATATGAATTTCATTTCAATTAAAGCATTTATATAATGATGCAAATAATTAATCATACATCTCTTTTGAAATATTTTCTCCAATCTTGCTATATATTCTTGTAGGTGAAATACCACGTGAGATTGGAAATTTACTTAATCTTTAGAATTTATTTCTTGGTCGAAACAATTTATCAGGTATGTTACCATCTACAATCTTCAATATCTCAACCATGTACATACATGCAATTTGTTCTACTCAAACTAACATGTTAGTATAACAAATATAAATGCATAAGTATATAAGAATTTTGAATTTTGAGTAGTTAAAATTATTAAAGATGAAATTAAGAAACATGTAGAGAAAACCAAAATGTATTTTGTGCTATTATAATTTAAAGTAGTAAAATTTAAAGGAACTTACGGTGGAAGTTTTTATTCTTTTACAACGAATAATGCCTCTTATTCAATTAGATCTTAGGTTTTATACAAAATTAATATCAATCGTTTGATTGTTTCAATTAATTCTTTAGATTTTATCCTCTTAAAAATAATTGGAATTGAAATTTTATGTTTAAAGAATTGTGAAGATTTGTATGAATTTTTAAATTACTAACAAACTGGATATGCTAGTACGTAACAAGGAAAAAAGACAAAAATTTGACAAAAGCGATAAAATTGTATGACCGAGGAGAGGAGCGGGTAATTTCTGGCAAAGAATAAAATTTAATTATTGGTCTTAATACTTTCATTGCTCCTAGTCAATTAATTCCTCCAGTACTAATCACGGAACAATACCTGTTTAATTAGTAGAAGAGAATATAAAATCTTTCTTAATCAATTTCACTGCTTAAAAGTATTGTGTTCTCTATTCCTCTGTTTCAGTTACAGTAACGAAACATGTCATGTAAAATAACAATTGTTTTCATAATGCAATTGGTTTCAAACACTTAATAGAGAGATTTCCTACATTTTTAATGATAACTAATGCCATATAGATGACATTTCTCTGTATTTTTTTTTATGGTAATCACTTAATTGACATGTATTTCAATAATTATTTAAATGACTATCACTTATTTGTAATTACTACATAAAACTATAATAGTTAGCCTTTAATATTTTTTTCATTAAAATTAAGGATTTCTAGATAACAACAATGTCTACAACATGTCTAATAGTATGTTTCAGGTGATTGATTTAGTTCTTCTCTATATTTAAATGAATATTTAACAATGGATGTTGAAATATGAATTTCATTTCAATTAAAGCATTTAGATAATGATGCAAATAATTAATTATACAACTATTTTCAAATATTTACTCCTATGTTGCTATATATTCTTGCAGGTGAAATACCACGTGAGATTGGAAACTTACTTAATCTTCAGATTTTAAATCTTCGTCAATACAATTTATCACGTATGTTACCATCCACGATCTTCAATATCTCAAACATGAACGTACTTGTAGTATTTTGTTTTGTTTTGTTTGTTTGTTTGTTTGTTTTTTTTTTTTTTTTTTTGTAATTACTACATAAAACTATAACAATTAGCCTTTACTATTTTCTTCATTAAAATTAAAGATTTCTAGATAACAACAATGTGTGCAACAATATGTCTAAGAGTATGTTTCACGTGATTGATTTAGTTCTTCTCTATATCTGAATGAATATTTAGCAAAGGATGTTGAAATATGAATTTCAGTTCAGTTGAAGCATTTATATAATGATGCAAATAATTAATTATACATCTCTTTTGTAATATTTACTCCAATCTTGCTATATATTCTGGCAGGTGAAATACCACATGAGATTGGAAACTTATTTAAGTTTCAGAATTTACATCTTGGTCAGAACAAATTATTAGGTATGTTACCATCTACGATCTTTAATATCTCAACCATGACATACTTGTAGTCTCTGGCAACTTCTTGTCCTGCCATCTTCCATAATGCATAGGTCTTAGGGTCCCAAACCTTTAGGATCATTACCTATGGGGAAATAATCTAGTGGAATAATCCCAAAGTCCATCCCTAATGCCTTTAAGCTTAAAATCCTAGAGTTGGACTCAAATTCATTTTCAGGCCCGATTCCCAATGCAATTGGCAATCTAAGACTCCTCCAATTACTTGACCTTGATAATAACAATTTGACCACTAAATCTTCTACTCATGAATGTAGCTTTCTTTCCTTTTTGAGAAATTGCAAACATTTGAAAGTTCTATCGATAACATATAATCCATTGAACTGCATCCTTTCAACATCCACCAGTAATCTTTCTAAGTCTTTCCAATCATTTCTTGCAAATAATTGCAAAATGAAGGGCCACATCCCCATGGAAATCAGTAACCTAAGCAACTTGATAGAGTTAGATCTTGGTGGAAATGAATTAAGTGGGTCAATTCCAGTAATAATTGGAAGGTTACAGAGTCTCCAAAGCTTGAATCTTGCAGAAAACAACTTACAAGTCCATATCCCAGTTGATTTGTGTCATTTAGTAAGGCTGTATGCACTAATACTGTATCCAAATTGCAAATTTTCCTTCACTTTCAACTAATTAATTTTCTTGAACAAATTCAACTCACTATTTCTTAATAATTAATTGACAGGAGAAATTCCTTCTTCATTTTGCAATTTTATTTCCCTTGAAGTTCTTGACTTGTCTAACAACAGCTTGGGAGGGATAATTCCAATGTGTCTCGGGAACTTGAGCATTATTCTCTCTGTCATCGATCTGCACATGAATCGATTTCGTGGTAACATTTCCTTCACATTCATGGAGGGAACTGACTTGAGAAGCCTTAAACTTAATGGAAATCTATTGGAAGGGCCATTGCCACAATCTTTGGTCAATTGTAGCAAACTAGAAGTTCTTGATGTAGGCAACAACAAAATTAATGATACATTTCCCTATTGGTTGGGAACTCTTTCTGAGCTGCAAGCTCTTGTCTTGCGATCAAACAAATTCTATGGTCCCATAAGCATTCCGAAAAATATGTGTCCCTTCTCAAAGTTGCGAATCATAGACTTGTCTCACAATGAGTTCAATGGTCATTTGCCAACAAGACAGTTTGAAAATCTGAAAGCTATGACTAGTGTGGATAAGGAAAAAGTAGGTCCGGAGTATATGGGAGGAGACGGTTATCAAGATTTTGTGGTTCTTACTTATAAAGGTTTGGAGATGGATATTTTGAGAATTCTAACCATTTTTACAATCATTGATTTCTCAAACAACCGTTTCAATGGACAGATTCCTAAAGTAGTTGGAAACCTTCACTCCCTTGAAGTGCTCAACTTCTCTAGCAATTGCCTATCAGGTCATATTCCATCATCATTAAAAGATTTGAGTGCCCTTGAATCCTTAGACCTATCTTCAAACAAGCTTGTTGGAATGATTCCTGCAGAATTAACGAGTCTGACATTCCTTGCCGTGTTAAACCTTTCATACAACCAGCTTGTGGGCTCCATACCACGTGGCAGACAATTCAATACATTTGAAAACAATTCCTACATTGGGAACTTGGGATTATGTGGAGACCCTTTGTCAAGGAAATGCAGCAATGATATGCCATTGCAACCACCACCAACATCCCAAGAAGAAGAATCTGCAGGAGGATTTTATTGGGAAACTGCAAGATGGGTTATAGTAGTGGACTTGTGATTGGATTATCTTTGGGATATATTGTATTCTCAACAGGAAAACCACAATGTTTTTAAGGATGTTTAAAGGAGAAAGACATAGAAAGGCAAGAAGACCAAATCGCAGACTTAGAGGAAGAAGAAATTAATTAAGTAGCTGCAAGCAAAGTTCTTTTATCTTTTTGACAGTTATGAGATTACGAGCTTCTAAGGGCTCCAGAGCACCAGAGTGGATCATCTGTTTGTTGTATTTTGTTTCTTAACTTCTGTCTTTTCAACTTTTTTTTGAAAGGGTAAATTCTTCTCTTAATGAAGTTTACACTATATGTTCGATGTTAGTGTATAATAGTCTAAGTTGATGCATTTTAATTAAGGCTGTTATCTATTTGTTTCCAATGAATTTGCAATTAGTTCTATTGCAGTTTGTTTTTTTCCATGTTCCGAGCACAATCTTTCATTTAATCTTTTGAAGCTTCCATATATATATCGATTATATTCTTATGTTCACGGTCTTCATTTTCCTTTCAATTCATCCTAAAAGAAAATTAGGATGGATCTCTTTGGAAAATAAAGGTGATCCTCCTCTCTACTCCATACTTTGAATTTTGCTTATGTTATTTGCCATAAACTTTTCTTTTGGTGAAAATACAGTTCTTGTCATAATCTAAATGTCACACCCCCAACCGGGCACGAGTCGAGGACACGACAATGGCCGCTCACCTATAGAGTTTCCCTTACAAGTGAGTAAAGCCTTACTAAATATAATCAAAATTGAATCTTCATGAGTTCAATTCTTAAAAGACTTAGGTTACATACTTAAAAACAAGTCCCCGAAAATACAGATGATATAAAACATGAATTTGGCAAGTCTTAACACTCACTCCTACAAACCCTACATGTGAAAATCTCAATCTCAGAATCTAAAAAAGAAAACAAAGGGACGAGCTTCACAGCCTAGTAAGTAATCAAAATCATTCTAATTCGACTATGTGTCTAAGAGTATGTTTCAGGTGATTGATTTAGTTCTCCTCTATATTTGAATGAATGTTTATCAATGGATGTTGAAATATGAATTTCATTTCAATTGAAGCATTTATGTAATGATGCAAATAATTAATTATACAGCTCTTTGAAATATTTACTCCAATCTTGCTATATATTCTTGCAGGTGAAATACCAAGTGAGGTTGGAAACTTACTTAATATTCAGATTTTATATCTTGACCAAAACAAATTATCATGTCTGTTACCATCTACGATCTTTAATATCTCAACCATGAACATACTTGTAGTATTTTTGTTTGTAATTACAACATAAAACTATAATATTTAGCCTTTACTATTTTTTTTTCATTAAAATTAAAAATTTCAAGATAACAACATTGTCTACAACATGTCTAAGAGTATGTTTCAAGTGATTGATTTAGTTCCCCTCTATATCTGAATGAATATTTAGCAATGGATGTTGAAATTTGAATTTTATTTCAATTGAAGCATTTATATAATGATGCAAATAATTAATTATACATCTCTTTAAAAATATTTACTCAAATCTTGCTATATATTCTTACAGGTGAAATACCAGGTGAGATTGAAAACTTACTTGATCTGCAAATTTTAAGTCTTGGTTACAACAAATTATCAGATCTGTTACCATCTACAATCTTTAATATCGCAACCATGAGCGTACTTTAAGTCTCTATGGTAACTTCTTGTCGAACCATCTTCCATCAAGCATAGGTCATAGAGTCCTAAACCTTGAGGAGCTTTACCTATGGGGAAATAATCTCAATGGAATAATCCCAAACTCCATCTCTAGTGCCTTTATGCTCATACGTTTATCGATGGGTTCAAATTCATTTTCAAGCCTTATTCTAAATGCACTTGGTAATCCACTACTCCTCAAATGGATCACCTTTCATGATAACTTGACCACTGAATCTTCTACTCATGAATGGAGATTTCTTTCTTCTTTGAGAAATTGCAAAAAATTGACACTTCTAGAGATAACAAATAATCTATTGAACCGCATCCTTCCAATATCCATTGGTAATCTCTTGAAATATTTGTAGCATCTTGTTACAAAATGAAAGGTCATATCCCCATGGAAATTGGTAACCTAAAAAACTTGATATGGTTAAATCTTGATGAAAGTGAGTTGAGTGGGTCAATTCCAATAACAATTGGAGAATTACAAAATCTCTAAGGCTTGTTTCTTCATAAAAGCAAATTATAAAGATTTATCCCATTTGATATGTGCCATTTAAAAATATTGGATGCACTATCATTGTATTATGATGATCTTTATGGACCCATACTCACATGCTAATCTAGTATAACTTTTCTAAGATATCTTTACTTGTCCTCCAACAAATCCAATTCCATTGTACCTTTAATGTTGTGGAGCCTTTCCTATCTCCTGGAACTAAACTTGTCCTCCAATTCTTTATGTGGTTCTCTTCCATCAGGTGTTGGAAATTTGAAAGTCATGACCCATATTGATTTATCAAGGAATCAGCTATCGGGTAATCTATCAAGAAACATTGAGCATTTGAAAGATTTAACTTATCTTTCTGTTGACCCATATTTGATTTTAATAATGACAAAACACTACTCTAATTGCACTAACAGTTTTATCTAAGTTTAAAAGTGAAAAAAACATTCAACATAGAAACAAAGAAATAAAAACTCAACTCAATTCAGACACCAAGATAAGACAGAAGATCTAGAATATGCATTAAGGTAATTGAAACAAGTGTAATTCTCTCATGTTTAATTACATAGCTTAATCTGTGGCTCAATTTAAAAAAAAAAATTGATAAAACTAACCATGCAAAAGTTTTCAAGTTAAAAACAGTTTTGAAACATGAAAAACTGGGTTGAAGGACAACCCAATCGATTGGCTCCATATACCAGTTGATTGGGATATAGGACAGAAGGTTCCAAATCGACTGATGTTAAGGATCCAGTCGACTGGTAACTGGGATAGAAAGTTCCCAGTCAATTGGTGCTTAGGACCCAATCGATTGGTACTATCCTATAGCCTAAAAAGTGAAGTTTCTTACTTGACCCAATTGACTGGTACAAGGACCCAGTCGACTGGTAATTCAAAAATATGAATGTTTGAGATACAGGACTTGAGCATTTAATGGCCCAAACATACCAAGTCAGTGTCAAATGACCATATTGATTCAAGGCTATATAAACCCACTTCAATGAGAATTTAAAAGAAGAAGAGAACATATTCAATTTATAAGATTGCTCATTAATTCTCAAATGCTTTGAAAAATTTATTGTTGAACCATTCTTCAAGCTTGTTCTTAAAAAAGAGATATTATTAATTTGTAAAAGTACTTATTGCTATCTCTCTACTACTTTCTTTACAGCAAACTTCATTTATTGTAAAAGGAAAGAGTTGTAATAACTCTTAGAGTGTTTAGGATTAAACACTTCATTTTAATTTCCGTGAGGAAGAGAGTAACTTCCGTGAGGAAGAGATTACATTCCGTGAGGAAGATATTGGTTGTAAGGTTTATGCAACACCTGCTAAGTTTCACGACTATAGTTTTAGTGGATTGCTTCAAGGAGGTTCCTTGAAGAGAGTGGACGTAGGGTCGGAGAGATACTGATATTGCCAAACTACTATAAACGGATTTTGCATATTCTCTTCCTTAAACTCCTTTACTTTCAAGCATATTATTTGATTGCATGCTTTGTGTATTTAACTATTTAAAAACTTTCAAGTAAATTAGAAAAAGTTTTTAAAACCCAATTCACCCCCCTCTTGGGTTTGAACCTCGGTTTACACTCTCCTTAGCAAATAATGATTTTCAAGGCCCCATTCCTCAATCATTTGGAGGCTTGATAAGCTTGAAAACCCTAGATCTCTATGGCAACAATCTTTCTGGAGTGATTCCCAAATCCTTGGAGTCATTCACATATTTCAAGCAGTTTAATGTCTCATTGAATAGGCTAGAAGGTGAAATTCCCACTAGAGGGCCTTTTAGAAACTTTTCAACTCAATAATTTATAGGAATTATGCTTTATATGGTTCAACTCGATTGCAAGTCCCTCCATGCAAGAGCAGCACCGTTCATCAATCTAAGATGCCTCATGCTTCACTTATATTGAAATGTAATTTTTCCAGCAATTACATCGTCAATACTAGCAACGACCCTTATTATCGTATTTATGAGATGTCGTATACAGATGATGAATATGAGAAACCAAGTTTTAATGGAACACTTTCAATTGGGGTAAATGTTGCAATAAAAGTTTTCAATTTGCATTTAAAGGAAGCTTTTACAAGTTTCAATTCTGAATGTGAAGTGTTGTGCAATATTAGACATCGAAATCTTGTCAAAATCATTAGCAGTTGTTGCGGTGATAACTTCAAAGCCTTGATCCTTGAGCACATGCCTAGTGGGAGTCTCAAGAAGCAGTTGTATTCTCACAACTATTTTTTAGATACCCTTCAAAGGCTTAACATAATGATAGATGTCGGGTCAGCGCTTGAATATCTCCACCATGATCATTCAACACAAGTTGTCCATTATGATATAAAGCCAAGAAATGTGCTAATAGATGAAAACATGGTTGAAGGGGTTTACTATGGAATTTCATAGAGAATCACGATAAGCTATCAGAAAAATAAAAGATAATAACATAATGTTTATTTTTAAATTTATGACATTTATGAAGTTTCCCTGAATTTAAAGTGGGAATTTTTAAAGTGTGTGGTTTATAATGAATTGAAGAATAAATTATAAATTTAATATAAATATGATGTCAAGTGTTGACGAGCTACAACCAAGGGAAATTTTTGAGAGAAATAGGAATGTAAGGAGGTGATCCACGGGTAGCTTTAAGAGCAACGTGGTGAGTTGGATTTACCTTAAGTAATCTAAATAAAAAATGAAAAATCTAGGGATAATATTAAAATAAATTATTAGCTTATGTTTTGGTGATAGATAAAAATCTTCTTGTTAGATATGATATGAATATTGAACATGTAGAATAGTATTATGTGAAAAGAAATATTTTTGGAATAATAAGTTGATTTAATAATAACAACGATAAGTGAAATTCTTGATGAGCTATGGTTGATGTTTTGATACGAATATTGAGGAGATAAATTTTAGTGGATCTTGACTAATTTTGATGGATGATTTGATGTGATTTTGGATGAAATTTAGTGGATCTTGGCAAGCTTTAATGGATGATTTGATGTGATTTGGGATGAGAGAAATTTAGTAGAATTTTTGTTATATAAATTAAGAATAATCAGGATAGCCAATTGAAGTGTTTTGAATTTATGTTGTTTTTATATTACTGTTAATATGCATATTTCATATTATTGTTCATATGCATATGCATTAAATAAGATAACTGAAAGAATCGGGAAGGGGCCGGTCTAATGGAATAACCATGACAGCCGGTATATGCTGGAAATAATAGGGATACTGTGACAGCCGGTATATGTTGGAAATAAATTCCATGATAGCCGTGATAAGCTGTAAAGAATCGGGAAGGGGCCGGTCTAAGATAATAACAACCTGTCGACAAGTGGGAAGACGTTCCCATCATAATCATTCATGCATGGCATCTAATTTAATTATTACTTGCATTATTGAAATGCTGATGTGTGATTGCGAATTTATTTATAGATGAATTGGTCTCACTGAGAGAGACAATTATGGTGAGAAAGAAACAGAGAATGATAAGAACCATCTAAATGGTTGAATTTATGATGTGAACCTCATTACGAGGTAATTATGAGATAATTGATGGTCTTAAGGTGAGCTAATGAATGAGAAGAAGAGATTGATAGAGAATTAATCTTATGACATGTGCAGTGATAGTAGAAAGTTATCATCAAGTTACGTGAATATACATAATTAAATATAAAAGGGTTATTATGCAAATTGAACACTTTTAATAAATTTAATTCACTGAGCTTGTGAAGCTCACTCCTCATTGTACAATGATTTCAGGTAGCAGGCTTGACAAATAGTTTGGTGAGTTGAGGTTCAGAAGAAATCATTTTTTGTAAGTCACGTACGTGTCATCATCCTCAGACTAATGAGATAATGAAATAAAAACAAATTATTTGTAAATATTCATGCATTTTACGTTGTATAGAATGTTTAAATATCAGATTGATGTAACTCCTCAGTTGAGGGTTGAAGATTGATGTAAATTCTTTTATTGGTGTTATTTATTTTTATTGTTACATATATGTGTCATGCTGGGATTTTCAAAATGTGATGATACCGTCTCGGGGGTGGCTAACCCGAGATGGGTTGTTACATTAGACCACCTTTGAGATATGGTTTTGCAGTTGCGAATGTAGCAGCTCCTTGGACAAAAGGAGGGATAAGTGAACCAGAGACTTACATTGATGCCATGGGATGTAAGAATTCATCAAGATGGAAGCTAGCCATGGAGGAAGAAATGCATTCTTTGAGGAAGAACAACTCTTGGGAATTGGTTCACATTCCAGGAAAATAGAGAGTTGTGGATTGTAAGTGGATTTACAAGATCAAAGAAGGGAACCCTCCAGGGGATGAAGTCCGTAACAAGGCTAGGCTGGTGGCGAAGGAGTTCACCTAAAGAGACGACATAGATTTCACAGAAACCTTTTCACCTGGACACAAGGTGGAGGAAGTGGTGATTATCCTCATCTATATCGATGGTATGTTGTTGGTTGGGAACAGCAGGAAGAGGATAGAAAGGTTGATATCTCAACTCAGTGAGGAGTTCAAGAGGAAGGATCTTGGCCTTGCATAAAAGATCATTGGGATGAGAAGAATTCAGAGAGAGAAACAAGTTGAAGGTTTCTCGGTCTTCCTTCATACAAAAGGTGTTGTACAAGTTTTCTATGGAAGATGGTATACCAGTGAAGATTCCCTTTGCTGGTCATTTCAAGTTGTCCAGTGAACAATGTCCTGGAACGGATGAGGAGAAGAAGGAAATGGAAAAGGTCCCTTACTCTAGTGTGGTTAGACCAGTCATGTTCATGATGGTAAGCATTAGATCCGAAATTTCTCAGGCAATTAGATTTCTCAGCAGATTTGTGAGTAAATCTCGGAAAGGAGCTTTGGCTTGGGATGAAGTGGTTGCTGAGGTACGTGAAGGCTCAGTTGCAGCTGGTGGTTGCACTCTTAACAACGGAGGCAGAGTACATAGCGGCTACGGAAGCCATAAGGAGGCTATGTGGTGCAAAGGGTTGTTGGACAAGTGAAAGCTCCTAAAAGAGCAGGTGGTGGTGTCTTCGGATAGCCAAAGTGCATGGCACTTGTGTAGGAACCCGGTGTTCTATGAGAGGACTAAGCATATGGATGTTCGGTATCATTTCATTCGGAAAAATGTTACGAAAGGATGCATTCATGTGGATAAAGTTGCAACGGAAGAAAATCCTGCAGATTTAGGCACCAAAATTCTACCTCTAAGTAAGTTCAATCATTGCCTTGGACTTTTTAGGATTGGAGTTGGATGATATGGTGACTCAAGTTGAGTTTGGATCCTGAGTTCTCTGTACAATAGGTTCAAGTTTAATTGCTTAAACAAAGGAAGAGATTGTTGGTATTTGTCCAAGGATTAAACAGGTTGAAGAATGAGGCTTCTGGAGCTTCTGGCGCCGCGACACAAGGAGTGTGCACCGTGACCTACAACAAGGGAGAAAAGGTCCTCCACCAGTGTGCGCTATGGCCTCAAGTAGATGGGTGACTTCTGGATAGTGTGTACCATGGCACCCAGCACATGGAGGAGTTATATCATGTTCCTGAGCAGCAGCCAGCCTTGTTCTGGGCTGCGGCGCTAGGCACACTGAGATAAGTTTTTCCAGCCTTTTAAAAGGTGCGTGGGACATATTTAAAATGCACATGATTACTTAGGTTCTTAGAGAGCCATGGGTCTTTAGTTCTTGAGATCTAAGAGTGGAGATTGATCTCCAAGATTAGATGAGGAAGTCATTGCTCTATATAAAGGGTCATCTAGGAGCCATTCAAGACATGATGTGAGGTGAGCATCCAGGTGATGTGAATGACATGTGATGTGTGTGAAATAGAACATATGGTGTGTAAGAGTGTAAAGACACTAAAGACAGGAGAGACTCATTCAAGAGAGAGGCTGGTTGTTTAGAGAGAGAGTAGTATAGATTGGGGATTCAAGGGCTTTGTAAATGGAATTTTCTTGGGGAAAATTCTAGAGAAACACTCAGTCCTTATCAATTTCTTCTTCTCTTCTTTTATTCTTCAAGAACGGTGTTAAGATCAAGATTAGATCCTGTTCTTGAAGAGGTGTTGCTGTAATTGTAAGAACTCATTGATTTAGTGCAGAGAGCTCGGAGGAGCTCATGGGGACGTAGACACATTGCCGAACCTCGATAACAATTGCTTGTGTTCTTTCTTTGATTGGTTTGATTCCTGTTTTGTTTCGGTTTTATTACAAGTCATTCTTGACTTGGGTGTTTGGAAGATCACCACCTGGGCATCTTGAGGTGATTTCCCAACATTATTGATAAAGTCTTACACAAGAAAGAAGCCTATAGATGAAACATTTGCTAGTGAAATGAGCTTGAAGCATTAGGTGAAAACGTCATTATCTTGTGAAGTTATTAAGGTTGTTCATAGTAATTTGTTGAAGAGAGAGAAATAACATTTCATTGCCAAACCAAATTGCATATCATCTATTTTACGATTGGTTGTAGATTGTTATGCAAACTCACCTGGGGAAAGGGGAAATATGAAGGACGTTCTTGTGACGCTAAAAAATATCAGAAAGAATTTTTTAAAGGATGTTGGATGAACTTAATTAATTAACACTAGGAGTAGAACATTTTGCTCAAGTCAAATTATTTAAGAGCCTCGTGTTTGTTTGTTCTTTTTTCTTGTTTTAGCATACGAAGATATGTGTATAAAAATGTAAATTTTATATTTCCATTTTTGGAACTGAAATTTACAATAACTAATTAGCTGTTTGAACATCTTTGTTGCATATTTGTTTTCATATTTTACAATAACTAATTAGAGCTCGACTCGACTTGAGTTTGTATAAGATCGAATCATACTTGAGTTAAGCTGAGTCGAGCTTGAGCTTACTAAAATGCTCAAGCCAAGCTCAAGCTCAATAAAATGATTGAGCTTGAGCACGTTTTGACCCTAAATTGGTTTTAATAATGACAAAACAAACTTAAATTGTTCTAACCAATTTTATCTAAGTGTTTAAGATGTTAAGGTACATTGTCCAAAGAAAATACGCGTCATTGACGAAGTGTACATACTTGAGAAGATACGTATGTACCTCAAAAAAGGTCTGAAGACCAAGATCAGAAGCTCCTAAGGTATTTGATCATAATGTAAATCTGTCTTTCAATTACCTAGCTTTATTATGGCTCTGAAACATTTTTTGAAAATATTTTTATCATTTAAGAACTTAATTTTAGAAAATGTTTTTATCATTTAAAAACTTAATTTTCTAAAATACAAAGTAAAAATTCCAAGTTTTTAAAAGGTACAATCGATTGTGTAAAATAGACAGTCGACTGCCCAAAGAAAAGCATCTAGTCCATTTAAATTCAATTGTCATGTAGTTTTAATGGCTAGTTCTTGTCTTTCTATAAACAACTAGTTTTCTCAAAAGTTAGATTTGAAATGTGGGACCAAACTTTAACGTCTAGTTTTCTCAAAAGCTAGATTTTAAATTTGAAATGTGAGACCAAGCTATAGCGACTATAAATAACTAGTTTTTAACTACTATAAATGGCTAGTTTCTTGAGCTTACAAATACCCATTCCATTTGAGAATTTAAACTCAACCAAACAACAATTAAATCTTAAGCATTCAAGTTCTTCGAAAGCTCAGTTTTACTCTTCAAAGCTTTCAAAAATCTTCATGAGCCATTGTTTAAGCTTTAATTCTTGAAAGAGATGTATAATATCTTCAATGACAATCTCTCTTTTAAACACTATTCTATTCTACAATCCTTGTAAAGAGTTGGTACAACTCTTGGTTGTAAGAGTTGGTTTAACTCTTGAAAATTTTTGTGTATAAAAAACTTGAAGAAGAATTTCTTGTAACGGTTTAAAAACACTTGTAAATTGTTTGTAATAGTTTGAGTAACACTTGAAAGCTACTTGTTTAGTGGAAAGCTTCAAGAGGATCCTTAAAGAGAGTAGACGTAGGGTTGGAAGGATTTTCGATATTGTTGAACCACTATAAATAGTGTTTACAATTTCTTCTCCCTTAACTCTTTAATTTCCAGCAGTATACATTATTGTTTATTTTAATTATTGTAAAACTTATTTGTTGTGGACAAAAAGTTTTAAAACCTCAATTCACCACCCTCTTGGGTGTTAGAGTTGCCGCATACTTCGCATGTCTAGAACTAGAGACCTCTTGACGATCACGGGGTCATGCTTGCCAATGAGCGAGCAGGGGGTAAAGGGCAGCACCCCTAGCCGTCGGGCCCTTTTGTAATACCCGTAATCCTAAAGTAAGGGTAAAGAAGTAATTTAATAAATATGACAGGAAATTAAAATAATATATTTACGCAAAGAATTTAGTATTGAATAAAATAGTTCTTTTGAAAAAAAAAATGGACGCGTGGAGACATAGCTACAAAGAAACAGAATAAGAAAAAAAATATGTTTAATAACGTCCAGGAAAGAAAAAGTAAGGAAAAAAAAAGAGAAAAAATTCGTGCAACACCTGCAAGTTCAAGTGTTGCAATATGAAATTTGGGTGGCTGCATGTTAAGTAGCTGTTCATTTCGTGAACAGTTGAAATGCGGCAATTGTCGCTTAAATGGGTTTTATACCAATTTTGTTTAGTTTTTCTTTCAATTAATCTATTTCTCAAAACATTTGGAAACCTAAAGAAAAGTTGAAAGAGCAAAATTTCGAAGGGGTTTACTATGGAATTTCATAAAAAATCATTGTTGACCCTCATCTAAATTTTAATGATGACAAAACACAGGTCTAAATATACTAACAGTGCTATCTAAGTGTTTTAAACGATAAAAGCATACAGCCAAGAATCAAGATGCAATAACTCAACCCAAATCAGACACCAAGTCAAGACAAAAGATCTAGTATAGGATTAAGGTATTGAAACAAGTTGTAAATCTCACTTGTTCAGGGAACAAGTTTGTCTTATGGCTCATTTTGAAAAAGTATTTTAACAAAACTATTCATTCAAACGTTTATAAGTCAAAAATATCTCAAAGAATGAAAAATTGGGTTGAAGGGCAACCCAGTCGACTGGTTACTTATACCTAAAGACTGGTATATGGGACAGTGTGTCCCCAATCGACTGGTATATTGGACAGAATGTCCCCAGTCGACTGGTACACTTAACCCAGTCGACTGGTACTATTCATAGCCTTAAAAGTGAGACTTTTCACTTAACTCAGTCGACTGGTACTAAGACCCAATCGACTGGTAATTCAAAAAATATGACCGTTGAAACATGAGACCTGAGCACTAAATGCACAAAAACATTCCAAGTCAGTACAAAACGGCCATATTAATTCAAGTCTATATAAACTCACTCAAATGAGCATTTAAAAAAGAAGAGATTACACATTCAATTCAGTTTTTGCTCATTAATACACAAAAGCTTTGAAATATTTATTATTGAGCCATTCTTCAAGCTTTACTTTGAAAGAGAGATATCGTTCAGTTGCAAATGCATTCATTGTTGTCTCTCTACCATTTACTTTATAGCAACTCATATTTATTGTAAAGGGATTAGCTTCCGAAAGGAAGAGATTAGCTTCCGAAAAGAAGAGATTAGCTTTCGAGAGAAAGGGATAAGCTTCCAAGAGGAATGGGCTATTTGTAAGGTTTGTGCAAGACCCGTGAAGTTGCACGACTAAGAGTTTTAGTGGATTACTTCAAGGAGGTTCCTTGAAGAGAGTGGACGTAGGGTCGGAATAAATCCGATATTGCCGAACCACTATAAACTGAGTTTGCATCTTCTATTCCTTAAACTCTTTTGCTTACAGCACATTACTTGTTTACATGCTTGTGGATTTATCTATTTTTATAAACTTGTGATTAATTAGCGAAAGTTTTTAAAAACCCAATTAACCCCCCTCTTGTGTTGAAACCTCAATTTACAATTGGTATCAGAGCCTTATTCTCAATTTTAGGCTTAAAATCCTTGAGTTGATCCGATGGCATCGAATAGCTATTCTGAGGGACATTCCTACACTAAGCCTCCCTTGTTCAATGGCTTTAACTATAACTATTGGAAAAACATGATGAAAATCTTTGTCAAAGGACAAGATTATAATCTATGGAGAGTCATTGAGGAAGGACCTAGAATTCCATCAAAGGAAATAAGTATTAGAGAAATCAATCATACAATGCATAAACTCAAAACTGAGTTCAATGATGAGGATTATAGAATGATGTCTCTCAATAGTAGAGCCACAAATATTTAATATTGTACTTTAGATATATATGAATATAATAAAATTTTCGCTTGTATTTTGGCTAAGGAGATTTGGGATAAACTGCAAGTCACATATGAAGGAACTAGTGAGGTTAAAAAATAAAAAAAATCTATATGCTAGTATCCGAATATGAATCTTTTAAAATGCCTCCTAATGAAACAATTTCTCAAATGTACTCACGTTTCACAACTATTGTTAATGGTTTGAAGCTTCTTGGTAGGAACATTGAGGAGTTTGAATTAATGAGAAAAATCTTAAGATTTCTGCATCTTCTTAGAAACCAAAGAAGACAACCATTCAGGAGGCCAAAGATCTCGACAAACTTGATGTCGAAACACTTCTTGGGTCATTATTGACATATAAGATGAAATAAATGAATCCCATTGTCAATGATGATGAGAAGAAGAAAAAAGTGATTGCTCTCAAAGCCTCTACGAGCAACAAAGAAGAGGAACCAGAAGAAGAGATGAAAAGCAGCGAAGAAGATGGTGAGATGGCTTTAATCACCAAACGGTTTCACAAATTCTAAAGAAAAGCAAGAAACCATACACAAAGGATCCCACTTCAAAAAGAGAACCACTCGTGTGTTATGGATGCAAGAGGCCCGGTCACATCAAGGCCGATTGTAAAGTCACAAGCAAACCATATAGGAGCTTCAAGAAGAAAGCTATGATTGCAACCACTTGGAGTGATGACGAAGAAGAAGAATCCTCGATAAAGAGACCGAATATGAGGAAATTGCCAACCTATGTCTTATGGCAATTGATGATGAAAATGAGGTATCGACTTCTCCCTTTTCAAAAAATAACATTGTTTGTAGTAGGGAAGAATTAATAGAAGTCATAAATGAAATGCATGAAGAATTGAAGAAATTCGATTCTAGGAACTCTACTCTTAAGAAAGAGGTGTCATCTCTTTCTAAAGAGATGATAAGTCTAAAAGAAGAAAAAAATAAACTATCTTCATTGCTTTATGATTCTTCTCAAGATTTTCTTAAAGATGAAAATGAAAACTTAAAGAAGAAGATATCAGAATTAAATGACACAATATCTAGACTCATGCTTGGAAAAGAAAAGCTTGATGAAGTATTATCTTGCCAAAGATTAAGTGGAGAAAAATCTGGGTTAGGATATTCTCCATTAGGCAAGCAAAAATCCAAAGTGAGCTTATTCATGAAAGCATCATGTGTGAATGAAGCCTCTACTTCAAAGACCACTAGCAAGGTCAAAAGCATTCCCTCAATGAATGCTAGCAGGTCTAGAAATACTAATTCTAATGCATATACGAGAATGAAACATCCTAGAAATAATCATACTTATATGTATGCTCATTCAAGAAATGCTTATACACATCCTAAGAGTAATCATCATATGCATCTTAGAAATAACATGTATACTCAAGACTTGCACACTGCATAAGCATATCCTAGGAATTGCTATCATGGTTATTCTAGAAATAATATGCATACTCATAATAATGTAAGCATGTATCCAAGAAATCATCATCATACATTTTGTAGAAATGACATGCATATTCCTCACATTAGAAACATGTATCCTAGAAACTCATATCCTAAGAATTATAGACATACATAACTAAGTCATCATAGAAACTTCAATAACTATTGTTCTAGGATTATGAATTATCAACATGTCTATGGAACACCATATGTTGTTAAGAAAGTATGGGTCCCAAAAGGAACCGTATTTTCAACATAGGATTATGAATTATCAATATGTCTATGGAACACCATATGTTGTTAAGAAAGTATGGGTCCCAAAAGGAACCATATTTTCAAGGACTAACCCCAAAGGACCCAAGAAATTTTGGGTACCTAAAAATGCAATTGTGTATCCTTGTGTGATGTAGATATGTCTCAATACCAAGGAAAAAAAGGTAATTGTTGGTACTTTGATAGTGGATGCTCAAAGCACATGACCGGTGATAAAAGTGTATTCAATGAGCTAACTCTAAGAGATGGTGGACATGTCACTATTGGAGACAACACAAAAATAAAGATCATTGGGCATGAAAAAATTGGTAATGATTTCTCAACCATAGAAAATGTATTGCAAGTACAATGCCTTAAGCCAAATCTACTAAGTATTAGTTAACTATGTGACAAAGGCAACAAAGTCATATTCGAAACCTCTCATTGTCTAGTTATAGACATTAAGAGTAACAAGATCAAGTTTGTTGGCCATAGACATGAAAATGTCTATGTAGTTGATTTAAAACCATTGCATTCTGATAATGAAAAATGTTGTCGTGCATTTAGTGAAAACTCATGGCTATGGCATAGAAGACTTGGTCATGTGAACATAAATTTGCTTAAAATCATTTCAAGAAAAGATTCAGTCATTGGACTACATAAAATCAAATTTGAAAAAGATAAAGTATGTAATGCTTATCAAATGGGAAAACAAACTAGAATTTATTTTAAATCAAAAAATGTAGTATCAACTACTAGACCATTAGAACTTTTGTATATGGACTTATTTGGTCCAATAAGTACCATTAGTCTAGGTGGCCATCAATATGCTCTTGTTATTGTTGATGACTATTCAAGATATACATTTGTTATCTTTATTACTTACAATAATGAAGCTTTCAAAGGATTTGAAAACTTTTGCAAAAAGGTTCAAAATGAGAAAGAAATTTGTATTTCAAGCATTAAAAGTGATCATGAAAAAGAATTTGAAAACCAAAGTTTTTCAAAATTATGTGATGAAAATGGAATTGATCACAAATTTTCAGCTCCTAGAACTCCTCAACAATATGGAGTTGTTGAGAGGAAAAATAGAGTTTTATAAGAATTTGCAAGAACAATGCTTTGTGAAAATAGCTTACCAAAATACTTTTGGGCGGACGCGGTAAACACTTCTTGCTATATCTTGAATAGAATTTTAATTAGGCCTATGCTTGACAAAACTCTGTATGAATTATGGAAAGGTAGAAAGCCTAATATCTCCTATTTTCATACATTTGGTTGTAAATGCTTCATCCTAAATAACAATAAAACTAACTTGGGTAAATTTGACTCTAAGACTGATGAAGGGATATTTTTAGGATATACTACCTCTAGTAAGGCTTATAGAGTCTTCAATAAGAGAACTCTAGTAGTAGAAGAATCCGTTCATGTAACCCTTGACGAGTCTAATCCAATTAGTAGTAGAGAAGTTTCTTTCAATGATGATGCAGATTTCATTCCAAGAACGGAGGTACCTACTCCTATTGTTGACCCAAAGGAGAGCTCACCTCAAACAAATCAAGAGATGAATACTCTCAAATTGAACCAACCATTTACAAGTCAACAAGAGGATAGTCTTCCCAAAGATTGGAGGTATGTAAATTATCACCCAATCGATCAAGTAATTGGTGATCCTTCACAAGGGGTAAGAACTTTTTCCTCAATTAGAAACATTTGCAAGTATGTAGCCTATTCGTCTCAAATAGAACCTAAAATATTTGTAGAAGTCGAAAAGGATAATGATTGGATAATTGCCATGCAAGAAGAAATAAATCAATTTGAAAGAAAAAATGTATGGAATCTAGTTCCTAGACCAAAGAATCATACAAGAATAGGAACTAAATGGGTATTTAGAAATAAGATGGATGAAAATAGAATGGTGACTAGAAACAAGGCTATACTAGTTGCTAAGGGATATAATCAAGAAGAATGAATAAACTTTGATGAGACCTATGCTCCCATAGCGAAATTAGGAGCTATTCGAATGTTATTGGCCTTTGCATGCTTTAATAAGTTTAAATTATTTCAAATGGATGTAAGAGTGCCTTTTTAAATGGCTTTATAGAAGAAGAGGTATATGTTGAGCAACCTCTTGGATTTGAGAATCCTAGTATTCCAAATCATGTCTACATGCTTTCTAAAGCTCTATATGGGTTGAAGCAAGCTCCAAGAGCATGGTATGAAAGACTAAGTAAATTTTTGATTGACAATAATTTTATAAGAGGAAAAGTAGACACAACTCTCTTCACAAAAACTCACATAAATGACATTCTACTAGTCCAAATATATGTTGATGATATTATATTTGGTGCTACTAATGAATCTATGTGTAAAGAGTTTGCCAAGTGCATGCAAGTTGAATTTGAAACGAGCATAATGGGAGAGCTTACCTACTTCATTGGGCTTCAAATCAAACAAATCAAACAAATCAAATGAGGCATCTTCATCAATCAATCAAAATACACTAAGGACCTACTAAAGAGGTTCGAGATGGAAAGCTCAAAGCCATTTTGTACTCCTATGAGCACATCTACAAAACTTAATCTTGATGAAGGAGGTAAGTGTGTAGATACTAAATATTATAGAAGCATGATATAAGCTTTATTTTATTAAACTGCAAGTAGACCTGATATAATGTTCAGTGTATACATGTGTGCTAGATTTCAGGTTAATCCTAAGGAATCACATGTAGTTACAGTAAAAAGAATCCTTAGATATCTACAAGGAACTCAAACCCTAGGATTATGTTACTCTAGAGATTCATCTTTTGAGCTTGTAAGATATTCAGATGCTGACTTTTCGGGGTGTAGGTTAGATAAAAAAAGCACAAGTGGAACATGCCAATTCTTAGGTGCAATGTTAACCTCTTGGTTTTCCAAGAAACAAATCTCCATTGCACTATCAACCACCAAAGCGGAATACGTAGCAGTTGGAAGTTGTTGCCCACAAGTGTTGTGGATGAAACAACAACTAGAAGACTATGGCATGAACTTTAAAAGTATCCCAATACATTGTGATAATACAAGTGCTATCAACTTAACCAAAAACCCTATTCAGCACTCTAGAACCAAACACATAGAAATTAGACATCATTTCTTAAGAGACCATGCTCAAAAAGGTGATATTAGACTAGAATTCATATCTTCATAAGATCAAATAGTTGACATTCTTACAAACCTCTAAGTGAAGTTAGTTTCTACAAAATTAGACTATTAATGGGATTGTTAGATTATGATAAACTGTATGTCTGATTGCATCATTATTCATCATTTGCATACTTGACATCTAGTGAAAGAGTATTAAACCTTATTTAATATTTCCCTCACTCAAGATGGCATAGATAAAAAAATTTCATGCTAAGACTCAAGACTAAAAGTTTTCTTAAGGGTTCAGTTGACTGGCAAGTCTATTCAAGTCGATCGGTAAGTCTCTGCCTAATTTCCCAGTCGACTGGTAAGTTTATACCAGTCGACTAGCAAACTGAGACCTTGTTTGGAGCCAATTTTTTTTAAAATTCAGTTAACTACCCAGTCAACTAGTATGAACTACCCAGTCGATTGGTATTTCTATGCCAGTTTATCTAGTCGAATAGTGTCCTGATCTAGTCGACTGGTATGTTAAAATTTTTCAAAACTACAATGGACCCAGTCGACTGGTACCCTAACCCAGTCGACTGGTATCGCGATTCTATAAATAGTCTCTTCAGATTTTTCACTTTTTCACGCCATTGTTGCAACCCTAAGCTTTCTCTCTCTAAAAAATATCATTTTTTTATCAAAAAATCCTCTAAACACTTCATACACACCTTGATCTACACATCTATACCATCTATTTCAACTTTTTACAGTTGAAATCTCAATTATCCATCAAAATCTCATTTTCCCCTAAAAACCTTTTCCTCCAAAAATGTCTGATAGAATCTGCATCAAGACCACTATTGGGGGACTTCATATGCCTACTAGGCCAAGGTCCACCAAATCTACGGCTCCGGATCCTAAAGGGAAGGGACTGACGGGCTCCTCGAGTAAGAAGGCAAGAACAAAGCTCGATGACTATCTATTCTCCAGCCCCACTACAAAAGAAAGGTATACCACTATCATTCGTCACAAAAAGATCATGACGGGTAGATTTGTCGACTTTGAATCTATTTGTCATGGTAATTTTAACATTTTATGTTCTTTTAATGCAATAAACTTGACCCTACTGGTCAAGATTCACCAAAAGTTTTACCCGAGACTGATTCACCAGTTCTATGAGAACTTGGTGAAACCTAGTCCACTGGCTCTGTGGTTCAAAACTAATGTAATGGGTGTGGAGTTCGAGATCAACACTGACCTCTGGATGAGTATCCTGAGGATCCCTGTGGGATGGATCCAATGGAGTCTGGACAGATGGCCAGACAATTTCTATTATGAGGAGGCATGTCGGATAGTTAGGGGTAACCCTAACTATATCTTTTGACCCACTACATTTCACACATGTAGTGACATACCCCTCCATTCGAAATTGTTCAACCTCATAGTGAGTTGGATCATTCACCCAAGACTCGGGAGTTGGGGCTATCTATCCAAGATAGATGTGGTATTGATTTAGTGCCTTAAAACTGGGCACCAATTCAATATCTACTCCCTGCTGCTCGCCAACATGATCAACGGCGAAGCTAGTGACTCCGGATGCCTTCCTTACGGGATGTTCATCACACTCATCCTCCAGCACTTCTGGGTTCCTCTCCCAGCCTTCGAGGCTCAGGAAATCGGCATCAAGAACATTATCAACTTCTCTTTGCTGAAAAAGATGGGATGTACAGTCTGAGACAACATGATTTATTCAAAGGTCGGGAAGAATATTCGGATAGGCGAAGACGATAGCAGTGATGATGAGGACGAGGGTCCAGATGCAGCAGCCACTGCTATAGATGTGGATGATCGAGCACCATCTATGAGAGACTCGAGTGCTGGTCCAGCTGGATATGGTGATCTTCTTTAGGCTATCATGAGCCTCCAGTTGACTATGCAGTCCAGATTCCAGAGCTTGAGCTCTTCGATCGATGCCATGCATCATTACCTCCGCTCTCTCTGGGATGACTTCAAGCTGCATTGAGAGCATACTGAGGGTTCCCTAGCTGAGCTTCAAGATCTCATTCATGACAGCTCTGACTCTCCCGCTCCATTAGTTGCTTTTTGTACTTTTTTGTATATAGATGTAGCTTTCAGTTGTTCTTGGCACAGACATCATTTCATCATATATATTGTATTTTTCCTTTTAGTTTTGGCTCTTAAGAGCCCATTATGTATGGATATTTATGTTCTACGTCTATATTTCATTTTACTTTTTGATTCATATCATTGCTTTACTTTTATGTCATATATTTGCTTAATGTAAATAGTTCTTTGATTGGATATATGTTGTAACTACTTCTACATGTCTGGAAACTTCTGGCTCTTTTCAGGAAGTCTTTCTAGCTTTGGATTATGCTAAATTTTCCTATACAAGTTTTTTTATGCCTTATCTTAATGTCTATGGTGTCTATATATCTTATTTTTTAGTTTACAACCCCTTTTTCCACTGTTGTCAAAACGGGGGAGAAATATGAGAAAAATGACTATAAACTTAAAATAGTGCATAGATTTAGGGGGAGCATTGCTCCAAAGAACTTGTTGTAAATGACTATGTGTTGAGTTGCTTAGTTGGATTGAATATAAACTGTCTTTGAACTGTTTACAAGTTGGCTTTATTCAAAAAACAAAGGAAACTCTGCCCAATTTTTCAAAAAAACTAACACTTTGTTTTTAAAACTGTTTTTCTCTTATCAGTTTCGTCATCATCAAAAAGGGGGAGATTGTCGACCCTTATCTAAATTTTAATGATGACAAAACACAAGTCTAAATATACTAACAGTGTTATCTAAGTGTTTTAAACGATAAAAGCATATAGCCAAGAATCAAGATGCAAGAACTCAACCTGAATCAGACACTAAGTCAAGACAGAAGACCTAGTATAGAATCAGGGTATTGAAATAAGTTGTAAATCACACTTGTTCAGGTAACAAGCTTGTCTTATGGCTCCTTTTGAAAAGCATTTTAACAAAACTATTCATTCAAACGTTTATAAGTCAAAAACATCTCAAAAATGAAAAACTAGGTCAACCCAATCGACTGGTTACTTATACCAGAAGACTGGTATATAGGATAGTGTGTCCCCAGTCGACTGGGTGCTTCATACCAGTTGACTGGTATATTGGATAGAATTTTCCCAGTCAACTGGTACACTTGACCCAGTCGACTGGTACTATTCATAGCCTTAAAAGTTAGACTTTTCACTTAACCCAGTCGACTGCTAATTCAAAAAATATGACCGTTGAGACGCGAGACATGAGCACTAAATGCACCAAAACATTCAAAGTTAGTAAAAAATGGCCATATTTATTCAAGGCTATATAAACCCACTCAAATGAGCATTTAAAAAAGAAGAGATTACACATTCAATTCAGTTTTTGCTCATTAATACACAAAAGCTTTGAAATATTTATTGTTGAGCCATTCTTCAAGCTTTACTTTGAAAGAGAGATATTGTTTAGTTGTAAAAGCATTCATGGTTGTCTCTCTACCATTTACTTTACAATAACTCATATTTATTGTAAAAGGATTAGCTTTTGAAACGAAGAGATTAGCTTCCAAGAGGAAGGGATTATTTGTAAGGTTTGTGCAACACCTGTGAAGTTGCACGACTAAGAGTTTTAGTGGATTACTTCAAGGAGGTTCCTTGAAGAAAGTGGACGTAGGGTCGGAATGAATCCGATATTGCCAAACCACTATAAACTGAGTTTTCATCTTCTATTCTTTAAACTCTTTTGCTTACAACATATTACTTGTTTACATGCTTGTGGATATATCTGTTTTTATACACTTGTGATTAATTAGCGAAAGTTTTTAAAAACCCAATTTACTCCCCTCTTGGGTTGAAACCTCAGTCTACAATCATGAGAAGCTATCAAAAAAGCAGAAGGTAATAACATAGTGTTTATTTTTGAATTTTTAGCATTCATGAAATTTCCCCAAATTCAAAGTGAAAATTTTCAAAGGGTGTAGTTTATAATAAATTGAAGAATAAATTAGAAATTTAATATAAATATGATGTCAGGTGTTGACGATCAACAACCGGAGGAAATTTTTGAAAGGAACAGGAAAGGCAAGGAGGTGATCCACGGGTAGCTTTAAGTGCTACGTGGTGAGTTAGATTTACTTTAAGTAATCTAAATAAAAATGAAATATCTAGTGATAATATTAAGTAAATTATCAGCTTATGCTTTGGTGGTAGGTAAAAATTTGATTGATAGGTATGAGATGAATTTTGGACATGTAGAAAATTATTAGGGAGAAATAATATTTTTGGAATAATAAGTTGATAATAAAAGCAATGAGTGAAATTCTTTATGAGCTATGGTTGACATTTTGATACGAATTATGAGGAGATGAAAACTGGTGGATCTTGACAAGCTAAGATAGATGATTTGATGTGATTTATGATGAGATGAATTTAGTGAAAGTTTTTATAATAATTTAAGGAAATACATAATGGTTAAATTTAAACATTTTGAGTTCATATTGTTTTTATATTACTATTCAGATGCATATTTCATATCATTGTTCATATGCATATGCATTAAATAAAAGCAAAGAACCGGGAAGGGGCCAGTCTAATTGAAAAACCGTGACAGCTGATATAGGCTAGAAATAAAAGGGACACCATGATAACCAGTATATGCTGGAAATAAATCCGTGACAGCCGGGATAAGCTGTAAAGAAAAGAACCGCGAGAGAGTCAGTCTAAGATAATAAAAACATGTCGGTATATGAGAAGACATTCCCATAATAATAATTCATGCATTCCTTCTGTTTTAATTATTGCTTGCATTATTGAAATGCTGATGTATGACGTGTTATTGTGAATTTATTTAGAGACGGATGAGTCTCACTAAGAAACAGTTATGGTGATAAGAACCATCTAAATGGTTGACTTTATGATGTGAACCTCATTGTGAGGTGATTATAAGATAATTGATGGTCTTGAGGTGAACCAATAATAAGAAGAAGAGATTGATAAAGAATGAATTTTTTGACATGTGTAGTGATAGTAATGCTAGTATCAAGTTGTGAGAGATATAAATGATTAAATATTGAAAGATCATTTATATAACTGAATACTTTTAGTAAATTTAATTCACTGAGCTTGTGAAGCTCACCCCTCATTGTACAATGATTTCAGGTAGCAGACAGGACAAATAGTCTGGTGGGTTAAGAGTCAGACGAAATCATTTTTGTAAGCCACGTACGTGTCAACATCTTCAAACTAATGAAAAAAGAAAATAAAAATTTATTTGTATATATTCATGCATTTTAAGTTGTATCTAATGTTTAAAGATCATATTGATGTAACTCCCCTATTGAGGGTTGAGGATTGATGTAAAATTTTCTACTGGTGTTATTATTTTTATCGTTGCATATATGTGTCGTGTTGGGATTTTCAAAATGTAATGACACCATCTCGGGGGTGGCCAACCCGAGATGGATCATTACAATTTTGGTATCAAAGCATTAGATTTTATGATTATGTAGATTGCATAAAAAGTAAAAAAAAAAAAGGAAGATTAAAATAAATTATATTTTAAATAGTCTAAGGATGACACATGGATGTGCTAGAGCTAGAGTTAGAGTTGTTGATTTGAGAGGGCGTGGTAGGCCCCCAATATTTTTGACAAGTTGAGGTTGAGTCTGAATCTGTGGTTCCTAGAAGGGAACATGTTGATAGTATGATTGATATTAGTAATATAATTGATATTAGTAAAGGTGTGAGAGAATCTGAAGTTGAAAGAGATGAGCTAAGATAAGCTCTTTCGGATGCTCTTAAGAAAATGAATGTAACAGATGATAGAGCTAATAGCTTATAGCATAGACTTAATGAACAAGCTAGAGTAGTGCCTGAGGTTGTTAATCAAATAATGATAAATGTTCAAAAATGGAAAAGTGAGTTTAGGCATGAGATGCAGGGAGATTGTTAAGTTGAATGCTTTGTTGTTTAAAAGATCTATGAATATTTTTAGGCCTGAGTTTTGGAAGAAACATGTAGAAAGATTATTTGGTATTTTACTAGTAATTGATAGGCAGAGGGTTGCCTTTGCTTCGTTTGAGTTAGACGAAGAAGCTTTAGAATGATGAGAGGATACTCTTCCTAGAGAAAGTGCATATGTTGATAGACCCTTAACCTGGAATAGGTTTAAGGAATATTTTCTGGATAAATACTATACCTCTAGAGCCCAGCAAAATAGAGATTTTATTTATTTGGGGTAAATATATTAACTATAACTCAGTATGATAAGATATTTGTGGCTTTGTCGAGATTTGTACTGGAAATGGTAGACCTAGAGGAAAAGAAGTGTAAGATGTTCAAAGATGAACTATGTTTTAAGATTTGATCAAAACTATCTTACATGAGGCATATGAATTATGTAATATTGGTGGATATAACACTTCAGATTAAGAAAGAGGAATCAGTGAAAGAGGTCTAGATTTGAGGAACCTAGAGGTGACACTAGTATAAGTGCGCAGGGTGGGAGACCACCCAAAGGAGGTGTTCCTTGTCACAAGGAACTGAAGTACAGAATCAGAGGCAAGCAGGATCTGCTACTTCTGTAGCTCAGAATACTATCGGTGGGACCCTTAGATTTGGAAGACAGGTTATGGGAACTAGGAGTTATGGCAGAGAAAGTAAGTATATCACCAAGGGAAAATGGTAATCTGATGTATGATAGAGAGACAGAAGTTTGTTATAGATATATTAAGATAAGATATTTATCCCAGAATTGTCAATATTTGAAGTGCTTTATATGAGGAGAAGGTGGACATATCAATGATGGTTGATCTTGGTGCAACCAATTCTTTTGCATCTAGTATTAATATGAAATCTTATAGTGCTAGTGTTAGTCCTTTAATGCAAAATATTTTTATTGAAGTTCCCACTAGAGATATGGTGATAATCATAAATGTTTACAAGGGTTGTGTGATTCGTATCAGTGATAGAGAATCTGAAACTAATTTAATATCTTTAAATATGATATAATTTCATTTAATTTTGAGAACGAATTTGTTGTCAACGTATTACGATTGGGTTGATTGTTTTAGAAAGAAGGTAGTGTTCAAGATATAGACATGAGGAGTGTAATTTTCAGAGGGAACATAAAATACTCTCGAACTATCTTATTTTACTCTGACTGCTAGGAGATGGTTGAAGAAGGGTTGTGAGGTGTATATGGCATAATAATGAATTCTAAGAAGGAAAATAGTAGTTAGAATAAATCTTAGTGGTGAAAGACTATTCTAATGTAATTTTTGATGAGTTGTCTAGGTTACCTCTAAGTAGGGAGATTAAATTCTCTATTAATGTGATACCAGGATCATCACATATATTTAATAGCACCCCACAGAATGATGCCAGCTGAATTGAGTGAGTTGAACATACCATTTAAAGAATTTTTGGATAAACAATTTATCGGACCTAATGTATTTGGTGAGCCCCTGTAGTGTTTGTGAAAAAGAAATATGAAACAATGAGATTGTATATAGACTACAGATAGTTGAATAAGAATAAATACATTTTTCCCAGGATAAATAAATTGTTTGAGCAGTGCAAGGAGTGAGAGTGTTTTCTAAGATAAACTTGAGATCAAGTTATCACCAATTGAGGGAGACATGCCTAAGACTGCTTTTAGGACATGTTATGGTCATAAGCTTCTTGTGTTGTCATTTGGATTGACTAATATTCCAAAAACTTTCATGACTTGATGAATAGAGTGTTTAAACTATATCTTAACAAGTTTATGGTTGTATTCGACTTTCTGATATAATCTAAGAAGGAAGAACAACATGTGAAACATTAGACAGTGTGTTGAAGATTTTGAGGAGAGAGAAACTATATACAAAGTTCTCTAAGTGTGAGTATTGGCTGAATGAAATAACTTTCTTGGAACATGTAATATCGAGAAATGACATAACAGTTGATCCATAAAAGGTAGAGGCAATGTTAAGTTGGGAGAGACCAACTAATGTGACTGAGATTAAAATCTTCTTGGGGTTAGCTGGTTATTATAGAAGATTCTTTCAGAATTTTTTTTATTATTGTAATACTATTGAATAGACTGACTAGGAAAAAGGTGAGATTTGTATGGTGAGGGAAAAGTGAGAAAAATTCTTCAATTTCTAAAGGAGAAATTGACTACAGCTCTAGTATTTGTGTTTTCCTTATGGTGATGAAGGATTTATGGTGTGTGGTGATGCGTCACCTCAATGATTGGGATATGTGTAACATAGGAAAACTACCACTCATATTTCTAGGCAATTGAAGATTCATGATAGTAATTACCCTACTCGTGACTTAGAGTTGGCTGCTATAATGTTTACTTTAAAGATTGGAGACATCCTCTATATAGAGCCACTTGTGAGATATTCATATGTTATAAGAGTTTGACATACTTACCTACCCAGAGATAGTTGAATTTGAGGCAAAGATGGTGGATGGAGTGGTTTGTGACTATGATTGTACAATTCCCTATCATCCAGAAAAAGGTGAAGGTGATGGCTGATGCATTGAATAGAAAGCCTACAAGAAGGTTAACTGCTATTGGGAGTCCGGATGTGAAATTGATGATAGATTTAGAAAGATAAAAATGAAGTGTAATATTAGTGATAGAAGATCATGGTTAATGGATATGGTTTTACGATCATCCATATTAAAATGTTTTAGAGAAGCAAGGTAGAGATGACGAGATAGAAAAGATTTAGCATTGAGTGCTTACTAAAGTATTTTGAGTTCAAAATTTGAAATGAGGGTAATTTGGTATTGGAACATAGATTTGTGTTCCCAATGATGCGGAGTGGAGAAAGAAGATATTGAGAAAGGTACATTATGATGTAGATTCGATGCACCCGAGTAACAATAAGATGTATAGAGGATTGAGACATAATTTCTGGTGGTCAGGATTGAAGAAGGATGTAGCTGATATTGTGAGGTTGTATGGAGCACCATTAAGCATAGTATCAAATAGAGATGCTAGATTTACATCTTGATGTTGGAGAGGCTTTCAAAAAGCCACGGGTACACAGTTGTAATTTAATATAATTTTTCATGCTCAGACAGAAAGAATTTTTAGAGAACTAGAAGATATGTTAAGGACAAATGTGATGAGTTTTTTTTCCTTCAGTAAGTTGGGATGCTTACATGTCATCGATTGAAATTGCTTATAATAATCAGTATCAAACTAGTATTGGGATGACATCCATTGAGGCCTTATATAGTAGGAGATACAGAACTCCAGTATGCTGGGAAAAAGTTAGAGAGAGAAATATATCCGGTCTATCAAATTATTAAGTTAACATCTGAGAGGATTAAATTGGTTAGAGAGAACCGTAAAGCAGCACAGAGTAGACCGAATAGTTATGCTGATAATAAGAGAAGATCTCTCAAGTTTCAAGTAGTTGTTTAGGTGTATTGAAAAATATCTCAATGAAAAGGTGTATTGAGACCTAAACAGGAAAGGAATGCTGAATATGAGGTAAGTGGAACTCTATGAGCTTGTTGAGAAAGTTGATCTAGTTTTGAGTAGCCTGGAGTTGCCTCTAGAATTAAAACATTTATATAACATATTTCATGCTTCACTTCTAAGAAAGTATTTACATGATGAATATTATAATATTTCGAGCTAAGCTATAGAAATTTAGAAAGATTTGGCTTATATACAAGTACCAATGAGAATTTTAGACAAAAAGAACAAATCTTGCATAATAAAATAATTGCATTAGCTTAAGTTCTGTGGCGGAATAAGGATATTGAAAAGATTACGTGAAAGTGTGAGACAATTATGAAGAAATATTGTTCACATTTGTTTCTGGAGTTAAGTAAGGAAATTTCAGGGATGAAATTTTTGTAAGGTGGGTAGATTTGTAATACTCGTAATCGTAAAGTAAAGGTAAAGAAGTAATTTAATAAATATGACAGGAAATTAAAATAATATATATACGTGAAGAATTTAATATTGAATAAAATAATTCTTTTGAAAAAAAAACTGGACGCGTAGGGACGTAGCTACAAAGAAACAGAATAAGAAAAAAAAACATCCAGTAACGTCTAGGAAAGAAAAAGTAAGGAAAAAAAGATAAAAAATTATAATAAAAAATTATTTTTTCAAAAAAAAAAAATCAGCGCAACACCTGGAAGTCCAAGTGTTGCAACATGAAATTTGGGTGGCTGCATGTTAAGCAGCTGTTCATTTTGTGAACAGTTGAAATGCAGCAATTGCCGCTTAAATGGGTTATAAATTGATTTTTATACGAATTTCGTTTAGTTTTTATTTAAATTACTATATTTCTCAAAACGCTTGGGAACCCAACGAAATGTTGAAAGAGCAAAATTTTGAAAGAGTTTACTGCAGAATTTCATAGGAAATCACGAGAAGCTATCAGAAAAGCAAAAGATAATCATATAGTATTTATTTTTGAATTTTTAGCATTCATGAAATTTCCCCGAATTCAAAGTGAAAGTTTTCAAAGGGTGTGGTTTATAACTAATTGAAGAATAAATTAGAAATTTAATATAAATATGATGTCAGGTGTTGACGATCAATAACTGAGAGAAATTTCTAAGAGGAACAGGAAAGGCAAGGAGGTGATCCACGGGTAGCTTTAAGTGCTACATGGTCAGTTAGATTTACTTTAAGTAATCTAAATAAAAATGAAATATCTAGTGATGATATTAAGTAAATTATTAGCTTATGCTTTGGTGGTAGATAAAAATTTGATTGATAGGTATGAGATGGATTTTGGACATGTAGAAAATTATTAAGGGATAAATAATATTTTTGGAATAATAAGTTGATAATAAAAGCGATAAGTAAAATTCTTGATGAGCTATGGTTGATGTTTTGATACGAATTATGAGGAGATGAAAATTGGTGGATCTTGACAAGCTAAGATGAATGATTTGATGTGATTTGTGATGAGAGAAATTTAGTGAAAATTTTTATAATAATTTGAGGAAAGATGTGATAGCTAAATTTAAACATTTTGAGTTCATGTTGTTTTTATATTAGTGTTCAAATGCATATTTCATATCATTGTTCATATGCATATGCATTAAATAAAAGAAAAGAACCTAGAAAGAACCGGTCTAATTGAAAAACCGTGATAGCCGATATAGGCTGGAAATAAAAAGGACACCGTGACAGCCAGTATATGCTGGAAATAAATCCGTGACAATCGGGATAAGCTGTAAAGAAAAGAACCGGGAGGGGGCTGGTCTAAGAAAATAAAAATATGTCGACATGTGGGAAGACGTTCCCATAATAATAATTCATGCATTGCTTCTGTTCTAATTATTGCTTTCATTATTGAAATGCTGATGTGTGGTGTGTTATTGTGAATTTATTTATAGATGGATGAGTCTCACTGAGAGACAGTTATGGTGATAAGAACCATCTAAATGGTTGATTTTATGATGTGAACCTCATTGCAAGGTAATTATGAGATAATTGATGGTCTTGAGGTGAACTAACAGATAAGAAGAAGAGATTGATAGAGAATGAATCTTTTGACATGTGTAGTGATAATAGAATGCTAGTATCAAGTTGTGAGAAATATAAATGATTAAATATTAAAAGACCATTTATACAACTGAATACTTTTAGTAAATTTAATTCACCGGGCTTGTGAAACTCACCCCTTATTGTACAATGATTTCAGGTATCAGACAAGACAAATAGTTTGGTGGGTTGAGAGTCAGATGAAATCATTTCTGTAAGCTACGTACATGTCAACATCCTTAGACTAATGAAAAAATAAAATAAAAATTTATTTGTAAATATTCGTGCATTTATGGTTTTATCTAACATTTGAAGATCAGATTGATGTAACTCCCATGTTGAGGGTTTAGGATTGTTGTAAAATTTTCTACTGGTGTTATTATTTTTATTGTTGCATATATGTGTCGTGCTGGGATTTTCAAAATGTAATGACACCGTCTTGGGGGTGGCCAACCTGGGATGGGTCGTTATACCTATACTCGTTTTGAGCCTGTGCTTTTTACGTGGTAGTTTGAGCTTGGGCTCATGAATAGTCACGGTTAGTAGTAGAACAAGGAGCCTAGTTAGGGTGTCTTAAGTTGCTTATAAATATTCTCTATATACTTATCACACAAATATACGAGAGATTTGGGAGGCTAACTATAATGAAACTTCTTGTAAGATGTGGCCCTATTTTGGGGTGCATCTGGGTATATTTTGTCTCATTTTTTTTTTCATTGTTAGAGTGATTGATATTTCTTGAATCATTCATTTGGTATTAGAGCTTTGTGTTCGAGGATTACGATCATAGATATAAATTGGATCATGATGGAAATTGAAAAGTTCGGAGGGAAGAGCTTTGATTTGTGGAAATTGAAGATGAAGGATCTACTCATGGACAAAGACATATGGATAATGTTAAACGATGAGAAGCTGAGGAGTACCACAAGCATGATGGCAACATCCACTGTACAAAGGGTTACGACGACAGTGACGGCCAAAACGACGCCCTTGACAAAGACGGTGTCGCTAGTGGTGGTTTCAGCATTATCTTTAGCGGTGATCACAGAGTGGAAGAAGCTAGATTAGAAGACACAAAGTCTAATTTGACTGTGTCTGACCAATTTCCCTGATAAACTTTTTTGGTGAGAAAAGTGGGAAAGAACTTGTAGACTGAGGTTTCAACCCAAGAGGGGGGTGAATTGGGCTTTTGAAACTTTCACGGAATAAACTCAAGTTTATAAAAACATAGTCGGACAACTTCACCGGTATTGTAATCCACTAAGAAGTGGAGAATGTAAACTCAGATTATAGTGGTTCGGCAATATTGGATTCGTTCCGACCCTATGTCCACTCTCTTCAATGAATCTCCTTGAAGTAATCCACTAAGAAACTTAATCGTACAACTTCACTGGTGTTATACAAACCTTACAATCCCTTCCTCTCGGAAGCTATCCCCTTCCTCTCGGAAGTAATCCATTTCCTTTCGAAAGTAATCCCTTTACAAAAGATGCTGTAAAGTAAATGGTAGAGAGACTGCAAATAAAAGCTTATACAACTCAACAATGTCTCTCTTTCAAAGTAAAGCTTGAAGAATGGCTTAGCAAGATATTTCAAAGCTTTTTGTGTTTCAAAGAGTAAATGACTTGATTGTGTGTTTTCTTCTCTTTTGAATATCTCCAGCACTCTATTGAATGCTCAATAGAGTGGGTTTATATAGCCATCAAATAATATGGCCGTTGGGACTTTAATTTGAAATGATTATGCCTTTAAAAGATCAGATTTCGAATTCAACGGTCATATTTTTTGAACTATTAGTCGACTGGGTCGAGATACCAGTTGACTAGGTCATCTTAAAAATTCTTGTTTTTAAAGCTTCTAGAGTACCAGTCGACTGGGGAGTGTCTGTCCAATTTACCAGTCGACTGGTATGTTCCATCCAGTCGATTGGGGACTCACTGTCCATTTTACCAGTCGACTGGTATGTCTTACCCAATTGACTAGGGACTTACTGTCCCATATACCTGTCGACTGGTATATGTACCCAGTCGACTGGGTTGTCTTCCAACCCAATTTTTTTGTGTTAAAAATAAGTTTTAACTTAAAAATGTTTGATCAAAAGGTTATGTTTAAAAATATTTTGTGTGCGAGCCATTGAACAAGCTATTACAATGTACAAATGAGACTTACATTAGTTTTAAAACCTTAGACCTATACTAGTTCTCCAGTCTTCACTTGAAAGATTGATTCGGTTTGAGTTCTTGCACCTTGATCCTTGGTTGAATGCTTTTGCTGCTTACTACACTTAGAGTGTACTATTAGTATAATAATAGTTTTATTTTGTCATCATTAAAATACAGGTAAGGGTCAATAATCTCCCCCTTTTTGATGATGACAAAACTAATAATATGAAAATAGTTTAAAAAACTAAGTGTTTGGTTTTTCAGAAAAATTGGACAGAGTTTCATCTGTTTTTCGAGTAAAACCACCTTTTAAACAAGCAAACACAGTTTATATATTCATTTCAACCAATCACAATCAACGAACCATTTTTAATATTCTTTGGAGCATTGCTCCCCCTAAATATATGCATTGGTTTCGGTTTTCTTAAATTTTCTTGTTTTCTCATATTTTTCTCCTGTTTTGACAACAGCAACCAAAGGGGTTAGAAACTAAAAAATAAGCTACTTAACTACCATAGTTATCTAGAGTATGCTAAAACAAACTTTTACGCAAAAATTTGACTTCATTCGGAGTTTGGAAGCCTTCCCGAGAAGAACCGAAAGTTTTTATACAAGCATAACCAGTTTCAGAGCATATTCTTGAATAAAAGCAGTTAGAAACTATGCAAGCATATCAAAAATAAAGTAAATAGATAAATGAAACATGTCTATTGAAAAAGCATCATCATATACAAAAAGTCAATACACGAGTGGGCTTCATAGAGATATATATATGAGACAGAAATACATAAGTATGTTCGTGCTATATGCTAAGAGAAAGAAACTACTATGTACATCTAAATATCATAAAAAAGGACTCAAGGAGCGGGAGAGTCTGAGCTGTCATGAACAAGATCCCGTATCTCAGCTAAAGAACTCTCTGTATGCTCTTTGTGAAGCTCGAAATCGTCCCGTAGAAGCTCGATGGAGGAGCTCAATGTCAGGAACTCTGACTACATGGTCTGGAACCCAGACTGCATGATCATCTGGAGGCTCGTGATAGCCTGTAGTAGATCACCATACCCAGCCTGACCAACCCTCTAGTCACCAATGGGAGGTGCTCGGGTATCCGTGTCCATGTCAGCAGTATCAGTAGCAGCCTCCTCATCATCACTGCTCTCATCCTCTCAAATTCGAATATACTTCCTGGTCTTTGAATAGATGAAGTCGTCCCGGACTGTGCATCCCATCTTCTTCATTGATAAGATTTTGATGATGTTCTTTGGTCCGATATCCTGAGCCTCGGAGGCAGGGAGAGGCATCTGAAAGTGCTGGAGTATGAGCGTAATGAGCATCCCATAGGTTAGACACCCAGAGTCGCTCGCTTCACCATTAATCATGTTGGCGAGCAGCAGGGGATATATATTGAAGTGGTGCCCTGTTTTAAGGCACCAAATCAATACTGTATCTATCTTAGATAGATACCCCCGACTCCCGAGTCTTAGGTGGATGGTCCAACTCACTATTAAGTTGAACAATTTTGAGTTCAGGGGTATATCACTACATGTGTGAAAATGTAGTGGGTCTGTACACATAGTTAGGGTCGCCCCTGACTATCTGAAAGGCCGCCTCGACATCAAAATTGTCTGGTCATCCATCCAGACTCCATTGGATCCCTCCTGTAGGGATCCTCAGTATGCTCATGAGGAGGTCAGTGTTTACCTCAAACTCCACACCCATTACACTGGTTTTGAATCTCAGAGCCAGTTGACTGGGTTTCACCAAGTTCACATAGAACTAGTGAATCAGTCTTGGGTAGTATTTTTCATGCACTCTGATCAGTGGGGTCAGGTGGATTGCCTCAAAGGCTGGCAAGATATCGAAATTTCCATGACGAATAGAGTCGAAGTCGACGACTTTACCGATCATGATCTTCTTATGGCGGATGATGGAGTCATACCTTGCTTTGGCTGCAGGGCTGGAAAACAGAGACTCATCAAGCTCTGTTATGGGCTTCTTACTTGATGAGCTCGCCACACCCTTCCCACTAGTATTTGAATCCGTAGGTTTGGTGGACCTTGGCCTTGTTGGCCCATTTGGTCCCCCGGTTGTGTATTTTATGCGGATTTGATATGTCATTTTTGGAAAAAATGGGTTTTTTGAAAAAAGAGATTTTCACGAAAATGAGAGATTTCAACCGTAGAAAGTTGAAAATAATGTTATAGATGAGTAGATAGATGTATTTAGGTGTTGTTTGGATGGTTTTTGGATCAAAATAGAGAAATTTTCTAGAGAGAGAAAGCTAGGTTTTCGAAAAATGGCGTAAAAAATTTGAAAAACTAAACAGTCTTTATATAGAATCGCGATACCAGTCGACTAGGTAAGGATACCAGTCGATTAGGTAAGGATACCAGTCGACTAAGTCCTTTTGAAAAGACGAACATTTTTCATACCAGTCGACTAGTTAATTGGTCAGTAAGATACTAGTCGACTGGGTTGTCTTTACCAGTCGACTGGATGACAACTGAATTTTAAAAAAAATGGCTCCAAACAGGGCCTTGAAGTACCAGTCGACTAGATAAGATCTACCAGTCGACTGGAGGAATTGGCAAAGACTTACCGGTCCACTGGAACAGATTTACCAGTCGACTGGACCCTTAAAAAAATTTCCAGTCTTGAATTGTAGCACGTAATTTGTTTATCTATGACATCTTGAGTAAGGGAGATATTTAAACAAGAATTAATACTCTTTCACTAGATGTCAAACATGCAAATGATGAAATGAAGGAGCAATTAGATATTCAATTTATTATAATTCAACAATCCCATCAACATTCTAATTTTAAAAAAACTAACTTCACTTAGGGGTTTTGTAAGAATGTCAGCTATTTGATCTTTCGAAGGTATGAATTCTAGTCTTATATCACCTTTTTGAGCATAGTCTCTTAAGAAATGATGTCTGACTTCTATGTGCTTTGTTTTAAAGTGCTGAATAAGATTCTTGGTCAGACTGATAGCACCAGTATTATCACAATGTATAGGGATGCCTTTTAGGTTCATGCCATAGTCTTCTAGTTATTGTTTCATCCATAACACTTGGGTACAACAACTTCCTTCATCCAGATCAAGTTTAGTAGTTGTGCTCATAGGAGTTCTAAGTGGCTTTGAGCTTTCCATCTCGAACCTCTTTAGTAGGTCCTTAATGTACTTTGATTGATTGATGAAGATGCCTTCTTTTAGTTGCTTGATTTGAAGTCCAAGGAAGTAGGTAAGCTCTTCCATCATGCTCATTTCAAATTCACCTTACATGCACTTTGCAAACTCTTGACACATAGATTCATTAGTAGCTTCAAATATAATATCATCAACATATATTTGAACTATCAAAGTGTTATTTTTGTGAGTTTTTGTGAAGAGAGTTGTGTCTATTCTACCTCTTTCAAAATCATTATCAATCAAAAATTTACTTAGCCTTTCATACCATGCCCATGGAGCTTGCTTCAACCCATATAGAGCCTTAGAAAGCTTGTATACATGATTTGGAAGGCTAGGATTTTTAAATCCAAGAGGTTGCTCAACATAAACTTCTTCTATAAAGCCATTTAAAAATGCACTTTTTACATCCATTTGAAATAACTTAAACTTATTAAAGATTAGATTTCGAATCTAACGGTCATATTTTTTGAACTACCAGTCGACTAGGTCGAGATACCAGTCGACTGGGTCCTCTTAAAAATTGTCATTTTTAAAGCTTCTAGAGTACCAGTCGATTGGGTTATTCTTACCAGTCGACTGGGGACTGTCTGTCCAATTTACCAGTCAACTGGTATGTTCCATCCAGTCGACTAGGGACTCATTATCCATTTTACCAGTCAACTGGGGACTTACTGTCCCATATACCAGTCGACTAGTATATATACCCAGTCGATTGGGTTGTCTTCCAACCCAGTTTTTCTGTGTTAAAAATAAGTTTTAACTTAAAAATATTTGATTAAAAGGTTATGTTTAAAAATATTTTGTGTGCGAGCCATTGAACAAGCTATTACAATGTACAAGTGAGACTTACTTTGGTTTTAAAACCTTAGACCTATACTAGTTGTTTAGTCTTCACTTGAAAGATTGTTTCGATTTGAGTTCTTGCACCTTGATACTTGGTTGAATGCTTTTGTTTCTTACTACACTTAGATTGTACTGTTAGTATAATAACAGTTGTGTCTTGTCATCATTAAAATACAGGTGAGGGTCAACAGAACTCTTAAGGAAGTTGGAAAGCCTTTATCAAAGTAAATCTCTGGTAAACAAACTGTTTCTACGGAAGAAGTTGTACAATCTTCGGATGGATGAGGGAGATTCTTTCTCTACTCATCTACATGAGTTCAACACTTTGATAGGTCAGTTATTGTCTATCAGTGTTGATGTGACATATGACAATAAGGCTATTACACTGCTTTGTTCACTGCTTGATTCGTGGGATAACTTGATAGTTGTGATTGGTAGTGGTACAACCGATATGTCTTTTGACAGTGTGGTGACAACTTTATTGTCTGAGGAGATGAGGCGGCAGGGTACAGAGAACTCATTGAATGAGGCTTTATCTATGAGAAGTTGAACCCATGATATAAACTACAAGAGGTCTGGTGATAAACCCAAGTTCAGGGGAAGATCGAAAAGTAGGGATAAATTTGGGTTGAAGTGTTAGAAGTGCGAAAATCTAAACATCTGAAGAGGGATTACAAAAGTAAAAGTGTGAACCCTGAAAGCGGACAGGAAAAACATCAAATTCAAGAAATAAAAATCAAGATGATGATACTGGTGACTTATATCTAGTGTTCTATTTTGCTCAATTAGATCGAAGTGTCTGGATAATTGACATAGACACATCCTTTCACATGACACCTTACAGGGACTGGTTTTGTGAGTATAAAAATTTTGATGGGGGAAACATTTTATTGGGAGATGACTCTCTAATGAAAATTGTTGGTTGTGGGAAAATGAAGTTGAAGATGAATGATGGGATGATCAGGACACTTCCAGGCATGATGGATATTTCAGGTCTCAACATAAACCTGATATCGGTTAGTATGATAACGGACACAGGAGTGAATTTCAGCTAAGAAAAAAATTCATGCAAGATGACTCATGGATCGATAGTAATCGCACGAGCTGCTTGGTATGGTACGTTGTACAAGTTGCTGAGAAATACAGTACAAAATTAGTGCAGCGAGGGCTTTATCTCTGAGGAGGTGATTAGTGATGAGGTGAAGTCTTTTATGTTGTGGCATCAAAGGCTTATGCATATCGATGACAAGGGATTATCTTCTTTATCATCGAAGTAGATGGTAGAGCGAGTCCCAGATTACTCCATGGGATTCAATTTCTGTGAGTATTGTCTACATGGCAAGCAAAACTGGGTGAGTTTTCAATCCGTTGGCATGAGGGCAATAAGTATTCTAGATTTGGTATATAATGATGTGTTTGGGCCAGCTCTGGTCCAATATCTTGGAAAATCAAGTTATATGTCTCTTTGATTGATGATTTTTCAATATATGCATGGATGTACTTCATCAAGAGTATAGTTGAAGAATTTGCTGAGAGTTTAAAGCCTTGGTTGAGAATCAAATGGAAAGAAAGCTAAAGGTGTTGAGAATAGATAATTGAGGGGAATTTTTCTCAAACAAGTTTGAGCAATTTTGTGTGGCAAGCGACATTGCATGACAAAAAAACAACTCTATATACACCTCAACAAAATGGGATGGCTGAGACACTCAATTGGTCATTCATGGAGAAGTCGAGAAGTATACTGAGTTGTGCAAGCTTAGAGAAGAAGTTCTGGGCAAAAGCGGTGACTATGGCATATTATCTAAAGAATATATCACCTACATCAGCTTTGTAGGATCATACACCGTCTGAGGTGCTATTTAGGGAGAAGCTGAGTTTGGCTTATGTTAGGGTGTTTGGGTGTGATGCTTATGTGCATGTGCCTAAATAAATGAAGAGCAAACTTGACAGCAAATCAGTGAAGTACAAGTTCACTGGTTACAAGGATGGGGTCAAATGGTACAAGTTATGTAATCCAGAAAACAGGAGTACAGTCTACAACAGAGATGTTGTGTTCAGATAAACACAAAAGGATGTGGCAACTGTCCAAGATGTGCCGAAGCAGATAAAACATGTTCAATTTGATATTATCTCAGGAGATAGAGAGTGGGAGACTGCCCTACAGATTGTACTAGATACTTCAGAATTTGAGTTAGTTGGGTTTGAGCACGATATTCATGTTTCTGACATGGAGGATGAGGATTCAGAGGCTAGTTTGGGGATGAAGACTATGCCGATCATGAAGAAATCCACATGGGTAAGGAGGGCACCCATCAGGTACTCCCCCAGTGCTTGTAGTGCATTTTATGCTTTATATATTACCAGTGATGATTGTAGCACTATGAAAGAGGCAAAGACCTCAGAGGATGCAAATTTGTGGAAGAATGCTATGAAAGAAGAGATGTAGGCATTGGAAAAGAATGAAACATGGAGTCTTGTGAAATTGCCTAGGTATAGCAAGGTAATTGGGAGCAAATGAGTTTTCAAGAAGAAAACAAATGCAGATGGAATGGTAAAGAAGTATAAGGCATGTTTGATTGCAAAGGGGTACTCGCAAATAGATGGAATTGACTATGATGAGATATTTTCCCCAGTAGAAAAGTTGACCTCTATTAGATTTGTCCTATCTATAGTAGCTGCTTATGATCTAGAAGTTAAGCAACTAGATGTGAAGACAGCTTTCCTTCATGGGGACTTGGAGGAGGAAATTTACATGAAACAGCCTGAAGGCTTTGTAAGCAAAGGCAAGGAATAGTTGGTTTATAAATTGAAGAATTTCATATTCGGAATAAAGCAATCACCACAGATATGGTACCAGAAGTTTGACACTTATGCCATTCAGCTTGCTTTCACTCCCATAAATGTTGTTCGTTGTGTCTATGTGAAAAGTTTAACCTTGTAAATTGATGACATGTTGTTGATTGGAAATAACAAGAAGGTGATTAGCACTATGAAGGCATTGTTGGCAAGGCAGTTTGATATGAAAGACCTAGGGCCAGCAAACTTTATCTTAGGCATACAAATAAAGAGGGACCATGAAAAGCGAAAACTGTGGCTAAGTCATAAGAAGTATATTGAATAAGTGTTGAAGAAATTTAACATGGCTGAGAGCAAGCCGGTGGGGATTCCCATGCCTTTGAGACTTATATGCATAACACTGTTCAAATACAGAGGAAGAAGTTGAAGAGATGGTGTATGCACCATATGCTAGTGTGGTTGGAAGCTTGATGTATGTCATGGCGTGTACAAGACCAGATATTGCCCAAGTAGTATAAGCATTGAATAGATATAATCTTAGGAAAGAGTATTGGACTACAATCAAGAGAGTTTTCAGATATCTTTATGGCATGTCAGAGTTTGCACTATGTTATGGAGGAATGAGAAGTGAGAAGAATATTGATATAGTAGGATCGGTAAATGCTGATTGAGGAGGAGATATTGACAACAGGAGATCTATAAGCGAATATGTGTTCAATATGTTTGGTGAGACAGTGAGTTGGATGGGCAAGAAGCAAAGTGTTGTTACTTATTCATCCACAGAATAAGAGTATATGGCGATAACTCGTGCTAGAAAGGAAGCAGTTTAGCTTCTAAGGTTATGTGCTGAGCTTGGGCTTAAACAAATGGGTAACGAAGGTGAAACGGGATAATCAAGGTGCTATCTTCTAAGCAAAGAATCTTGCATTTCATTTACGGACAAAGCACATTGATACCAGTATCACTTCATCAGGGAAAAGATTGAAAAAAAGGTTATAATTTTAGAGAAAGTCCATATGGTAGTGAACATCGCAGACTTCTTGACTAAGGTAGTTAGCCTAGCAAAGTTTGAGTGGTTTGCTATTTAAAAATATTTGTTGCATACTTGTTTTCAAATTTTACAATATCTAATTGGAGCTGGACTCAAATCGAGCTCGCATGAGATCGAATCACACTTGAGCCAAGATGAGTCAAGCTCGAGCTTACTAAAATGGTCAACCTGAGCTCGAGCTTAATAAAATGACTAAGCTTGAGCACATGTTGACCCTAAATTGATTTTAATAATGAAAAACAAACTTAAATTGTTCTAACCAATTTTATCTAAGTGTTTAAGCTGTTGAGGTACATTGTACAAAAATAATACACGTTATTGAAGAAGTGTACGTACTTGAGAAGATACGTATGTACCTCGGAAGAAGTTTGAAGACCAAGATCAGAAGCTCCTAAGGTATTTGATCATAATGTAAATCTGTCTTTCAATTGCCTAGCTTTATTATGGCTCTAAAACTTTTTCTGAAATTGTTTTTGTCATTTAAAATCTTAATTTTCTAAAATACAAAGTAAAAATTCTAAGTTTTTAAAGGGTCCAGTCAACTATGTAAAATGGACAGTCGATTGCCCAAATAAAAGCATCTGGTCTATTTAAATTCAACAGTCATGTCATTTTAACGGCTAGTTCCTATCGTTCTAACGATTAGTTCTTGTCGTTCTATAAACAACTAGTTTTCTCAAAAGATAGATTTCAAATTTTGAAATGTGGGACCAAGCTCTAACGACTAGTTTTTTCAAAAGCTAGATTTCAAATTTTGAAATGTGTGACCAAGCTTTAACGGTTATAAACGACTAGTTTCTAACAACTATAAACGGTTGGTTTCTTGAGTTTATAAATACCCATTCCATTTTAGCATTTAAGCTCAACAATAGAACAATTCAATGTTAAGCATTCAAGTTTTTCAAAAGCTCAATTTTACTCTTCAAAGCTTTCAAAAATCTTTCTAAGCCATTCTTTAACCTTTGATTCTTGAAAGATAAATATTATTCAGTTGTAAAAGCTTCAATTACAATCTCTCTTATAAACACTCTTCTATTCTACAATCCTTATAAAGAGTTGGTATAACTCTTCCTTGTAAGAGTTGGTTTAACTCTTGAAAGTGTTTGTGTATAAAATACTTGAAGAAGATATTCTTTTAACGGTTTAAACAACACTCGTAAGTTGTTTGTAACAGTTTGAGTAACACCCAGAAGTTACTTGTTTAGTGGAAAGCTTCAAGAGGATCCTTGAAGAGAGTGGACATAGGGTCGAAAGGATTTCTGATATTATCAAAGCACTATAAATAGCATTTGCAATTTCTTCTCCCTTAACTCTTTAATTTTCAGCAATTTACTGTTTACATTATTGTTTATTTTACTTATTGTAAAACTTGTTTGTGGTGTGCAAAAAGTTTTAAAAACCCAATTCATCCCCCCTCTTGGATTGTTTTTTTGTTTACAACACGAATTTTTAAGCTCAACTCAAGCTCGACTCGACTCGATTAATCTATTAAAGTTATGAGTTGAGCTCGAGTTTCCAAATACTTGTTTTGACTCGGCTCATGGCCAACCCTACGTGGCTGCTTCATTAGCCAAAGTAAATAATTAGTAATTTTCATTCATGACCTGAAAGAGATTTAATCAGGCCAAAGATAACATATAAAACTTTAATGACTTCAATATTGGAGAACTATATTATCAGAGAAAAGTCATCATCACCTAATTTGGTGAAATGAGTACCCTACGATACAAAGCTGATGTGCTTGAATGGCAGGGAGATGGGTAGTTGAAAGAGCGAATGTCCAAGCATTGCATGTAAACATTTGAGGTTAAAATAGCTCTATCAATCATTTTTCTGTTTAATTCATCTTTTGAAAAAAAAAAAATCATCCATAATTTGGCTCTATCATAATATAAAAGATTAAAATATGGACCAACATAGAGTAGGGAGTATGCATACATCAACTTTGGAATCTTAATTCTTGTTACAACAAATAAAGATTGCCTATTACTATTAGAAAGGCAAAATCAACTATTTTACTAAACAATTTAAGGACAGTATTGACATTTCATTTTTCCAATATATAGTCACCATTCCTAGGTCTTCATGAAGACTAATAGTAGACTTTTTGGGACATAAATAAATTGCTTGAAACAGATTCATAGAGGAAGTGTGCTTCTCTTTTGTTTCAATTATATTGTTGTTGTGACACTCTTTTAGGTTATGATTGGTAAAGAGAAAAAGTGGGAAGAAGGAAGAAGGAAGAAGGAAGAAGGAGTGGAAAGAAGAGGTAGAGCCGTAGAGGATGGAAAAATGAGATGGATGATGTTTTCCATCTTTTGTTTGGTAAGTATGATGGAAAAATATAAAGAAAGAAGATGGTGTCTCCCTCATTTGTTTGGTAAAGTGAAAAAGTAGGAGCAAAAAAAGTGTAAAAAATATTGTTTTACTATTATGCACTATATAATGATATTCTCTTGTTTGGTTAAATATAATATAGTGCATAAAATGATTTTATTCTTTTAGAATGTTATAGAGTCCAAATCCTAAAAGAGATTAAAATTAGAAAGTATGGTGGGTTATGTTTTTAGTCCTTTATAGTACATTTATAAATGTACAAAATTTAGCAAAATCATTGGTTACATAAAGGAAACCATTGATTTGATTTGGACTAGTTGTATCAAGAGAACAGATTAATGTATAATAGCTCGGTTGTATCTAGAATCGAATGATTTAACCAAACAAGAGAATATCTCGGTTGTACAAAATGATTAATGTATAATAGCTCTGTTGTACAAAATGTAGCAAAATCATTGGTTACTTAAAGGAAACCATTGATTTGATTTGGACTGATTGTATCAAGAGAATAGATTAATGTATAATAGCTCGGTTGTATCTAGAATCGAATGACGAGAGTAACAAATAATACCCTAATAGAAGATGATGTTTCTTGAGTGAGTAATAAGCAAAGTTATATATTTCACACAATGAAACCACCGTAACCAAAAGGGAAAAAGTTTTGTATATGCTGACACTTTTAATCATGTGGGGATGTTTTTTTTTATTGGGACATGTGATACCATTATTAAATTGATGACATCATAACTAACTACTAAATTTAGCTCATGCTCTTCAGTAATATGTGGAAGCAAAAAAGAAACGGATGAAACTTATCAAATATTTTAGTAATTGATACTTATTTGATAGTTATTGTGGTTATAATGTTGTAAGACCAATTGATTTAGAAGAAAAACAAACTCAAAAAGATAAACATCGTTTTTCAACTATTTACACACATTTTGAACTATCGATATTTTCAAATTATTCTATTAAAAATGAACTTCTAGCAATTAGATAGGTTTATGAATTATGACTTGCTAATTTTCATGCAAAAAAAAAAGATTTTTTATTTTTATTTTTAACTTGTTTGATGCAAAAAGTTTGTCATGAGAATTTTTTTATATTTTTCATAAAATCATCATTTGCACATCTTAAAGTTAAAAGATTACATTTTTTATGCTTAAAATGAACTTGTTAAATTTTCTAGGTAGACATGAAGATATGGATTATTTAAGACTATAACTTTGACAAATGATTAATCTTTTAATTATAACATTCATATGTACCAAATACAATACACAAATTACAAGTGACAAAATTTTTATAAAAAAATAAATCTTAAAAACAAAAAATTAATAAATGATACAGAGTACCATAATTTCCAAGTCATAAAAAAATTCATTTTTATCAATTATCGAAACGACCTCCAAATAATTTAGGAGGTCAAGTTGTAAGTTCCCTAAAAGGAATTAAGCAGCTTACCATGACTAGCAATTTTGAATTAATTTGATTTTTCATACAAATTGTGCCCAATATTTATATATATATATATATATATGTATATATATATAAAAATAAAAAAAATAAAAATAAAAAAATAAAAAAGCCCACTGTAGGAGCCCTTTCAATCTAAAGGTCCGCTAAATCAACCAAATCATAAATCTCTCAATTTGGCCAAAAATCATAAATCCTTTTTAAACGCTTGGATTCGGTAACGGGAAGAAGGAAAGCAGACAACTGAAGTTGTTTTTGTTGCGTTTGGTAGCAAGTAGCTGTTGCTGGACTCGTTCTTATTTTACATGGTTAGTTTGTGAAAGTTCTTGCTTAGTCTTCAAATCATGCTTGCATTTCACTCATTTACTTACATATGTATAAAAATCACTGTGACCTACTTCTTAGCTTCACTTTGAATTCATGTATAGCATTTGATGTTATTGTTTTGTCAAACATCTTTCTCATTCTTGCTAATATCGTGCCACAGAACCTGAACTGAGCTTATATATATGACCAAATTTGTTAGTGGGTATTTGCGTGAGAGAGAGAGAGAGAGAGTACTTTAGGTAGTAATAGAAGCAGTACAAAGGCTTGTAGAATCTCTTGTAATTGCGAATGCAGGCTTTCTACAGTTTATTGTAATTGTCATTCATTTGGGTGGTTCTCTATTTTTTAATTAATTGTTGGCGAAAATCTCTTACTCATGTAGAGATAAGGGAGAATACTGGTGTTGTTTGTTAATTGTGATCACATGCAGCTTAATTCAGAGATATAATGCTATAATGGGGAAGCAAGGGTTCCCAAGAAGTCACTTATAAAAAAAGACTTCCCAAGAAGTCCACGTCCTGAATTCCAGAATGATGATTTATCATTTGGGATGAAAGATTATCATATTAGATGTTCGGAAACTTTACCCACCAGTGATCCTTTTATAGGAAGGAGAGTGTCAGGAGGTGAACATAGTTGGAACTCCAAAGTTTTATTGCTTCGAGGGTTGAAAAATGCTTACGGGAAGTTCAGTTCTTATAAGGGAGATTATGTTGGGAAAAGGCATACGTGGCTTTGTAAGCATGTGATATCTATTGCTTTTATGTTTGGGGTGATGTGTTTCCTTTTCCTGCTTGATTCTCTTATGGTGTCCATTTTTTATTCGAATAGATCAAGTTTATATAACCCAAGTGGACTTAAGGTACGACTTTGCACATTTTGGATTGAGAGAACTGTTTCTGTTTTGCACAATTTGTACAATTTGATTTGTTCCATTATTAGTAGTGAACCATGATTCATAAACTGGAATCTAAATCAATTAAATTACATAATTTATTGGTTTGGAAGATGATCAGAATCACACTTACAATTAACTTGTCATGGGGTTTACCTAAGTCTACCCAGAGCACTGCATTCTATTCAACTTTTGCTAACCAAAATCATTTGCAAACCAGTTAATTGATTCTAATTATTTGGGGATGTTTAGTTCAGTGCATTGTAATACTCTTTTTTCTTCTTAACTGGCTTATCTGCATTTGGTCATTATTCTCTTCTGCTATTACATACACCATATATCCTATTCATCATAAAGGGAAAAATTGGATGTTATTTTAAATATTCAAGATCTCAGCATATGTATTTGAGCCTCCACATGTGTGCCTTTCTTTAAGCTTTCATATTTGGTTTGCTCGGTATTGATCAAATGGGGAATACATTTCCTTAGTTATGTGGCTACGGATAGATTTTGCTAACGATTTACAGATTTCCATTAATTATAGATTAAACATTTTGGGGCTAATGCTACATCAACACTTACTGATTCTTATGTATTCACAGCATGTATGCTAAAGGAGGATGGGATTTTCTACATTAATGAAGAAAAACCACCAGTGTAAATGTATGGCCGGCTTCTAAGTTTGGCTTCCAGTGCTCTTGCAGAGGTTTGTTTCAATTCAGTGCATAAATTTAGATTAAGTGTGTCAGGTTCGATGATCCTTTCTTTTCTCTGAAATGCAATGCCTTCACTATGGTTCAGAATGAGTTCAAACAAGAGAAATCAAATTTCTGGGAGGAACCATATCCATAGGCATCTATATGGAAACCTTGTCCAGATAGAAAACCATCAACAAGTGTAGATAATTGACCCTTCTTTACTAATTGCCCATTCATAATAATAGCTAGTGGATTATAACTGATGATCTTAATGCCTTGCTTGGTTTGCTATTTAAGCCAACTTACTTTAAGTTGGCTTAAATTTTAAACCAAACATCTCCCAAGTCTGAGAAGGTGAAGGTTACTAAGATTTAGTCTTTTGACTTTGATGATGAGACAGGGAAGCCTGACAAAAGTAATGGTTATATAATGATCAGTGCAAATGGTGGTCTCGATCAACAACGAGTAGCTGTGAGTATCTAAGCTGCATTTTGCATATCTGATAGCTTTCTAGATTAAAAAAAAAAAAAAAAAAACATGTCTACGATGATGATTCTTGCAAGAATTATTTTTTTAATTCTTTTAGTGACAGAATTCACTATGGATTATAGTAATATGCATAGCAAGATCTTTTTTCAAGCATCTTGCAGTATACTTAGAATCTCTGTTTAATTTGTTTGGAGATTATTGATAAAAAGGATAAGGAAACATGACGCTTCCCAGAGTAAGTTGGACAAACAGCTGCTTGGAGACTTCATGTCCAATAATCCCTCTAATGAGCATGATGCCACCAGAGGCCCATCCAGATATCTTACCTTACTTACACTTGAGATTTGAGGTGGACATGGTGGCCTACTCCCTATGTGATTTTGGACGTGGAGACAATGAGAGAAGAGAACTTCAAGCCTACAGAGAAGATCATTTCCTCCTCCTGTTTGAATGCTTGAACTCAAATTATGGCCTTAATTAATTGCTTGAGTGAGCATCTCCAATGTTCTCATGAACATAGTTTACTGTGTTGATCTGTCTCATTTTGCTGCAGACCTATTTCTCCAGCACAGTTGAGAAAGTTAGGAAGGTGCCCACTTACACCAGAAGCAGCAGCACTTGTTCTCACTGGTCTTGGTTTCAAGCGTGGAGCTTACATTTATTTGGCTGGGTCTCATATATATGTAGGAAAATCCAGGATGCATGCTCTCACCAGGCTTTATCCAAATCTAGTCACAAAGGAAACATTCCTCACACCCAGTGAACTCGCACATTTTAGGAATTTCTCTTCTGAAGTAAATCAATATCGGTTCATAGTTTTCTTACTGTTACAGATTGTCAAATCTTAGAATTGTATCGTATAAATGAGTTCAATAATCTGTTGTACCAACATTAGTTTGGAAATAATTGAGTAAAAATTGCTTACAAAAGCCTTTTCTAAACAGTATTTAAACTTACAATTAAAGACCATGTAAAAAAAATTTGATGCAGCTGACAGCACTGGACTTTATTTAGCCTGTGCAACTTCTGATGTCTTTGCTATGACAGACTCTTAGAGCCAACTATCATCCCTAGCGTCTGGATTTTGAACGTACTATAGAGGTGGCCATGCTCCTACGTTGCGGCATAACAAGAAGAGGCTAGCAGCAATTTTGTCAGAAAATAGCACCCTAGAATGGAATAGCTTTGAAGACGGAATTAAAAAGATGATCGAGGAAGGTCAAATCGAAGCATTTATCGACAGCCAAGGTTCGCAGAATGCATGTGTAAATCTCACTAGGATGTCCTCTCATAGAAATCCTTTCAGGTTCCTTTGCAATTGATAACATTGGGTGACAGGTGAAACATGTTATTTTTCATTTAAAGTCCGGGATTGCTATTTTATCAAAATTTGATAGTTTGATCACCTCATGGCATAGACAGTTTTTTTTCCCTTTATGAGCTGTAAATTTCTTCTCTCCTTTTATCTCTTTTGATTCTTTACATTCCCCATGTATTATATGGGTTCAACAATCTTTGATCATTGTAATTTATTTCTGATTAGTTACCAAAAGTCCTTTTTGATTCTCGTTGATTTGTGCAATTCGTTTATTTCTTGGAGCTATGTGTACATTATTTGTCACTAGTAACATTTCTGTTATTTCCAATTAACTGATTCTAGTTGTTTTAACTAACGTCTAGTTTCTCACCAAAAAAAAAAACTAACAGTCTAGTAAAAATTGTGCCAACCCATTCTAAAAAAATACCCCTAAAAAGTTTGTTGAATCTAAGGAACAAATAAATTAATATTATATTATTAAATTAAACCAAAATAACCTGAGTTAAATATACATATGACCGATGAAAAATAGGGAAGATAAAATGAAGTCACCATCTCTCTACAAGGCAAAAAATCTCTCTTTTTCACTGCAATAGTGATCATGGCACATTCCTTATCTAGAAAATGATGTTCCTCCTCCTACATCTCTCTTTCGAAAAGGGGCTACTGCATCAAGATGGGGGGAAGAAACGGTTGACGTTGAAAGGGAGCGTGTAGAACTCCTCGTTACGGCTGTCTCCTTTGAATGGCCGGAATTTAACCCACCATGGCATACCTATCTCTAGCGCTATCCTTGTAGTCAAGTGTGTTCTCCAAGAACACAGCAACAATCAACGCAACAGTTGGGGACGAAAAGAAGATGGTGTAACCAATCTATTTATGATTCATGTTCAACTTTTTGGCTACCCATAAACCTTTTGGCTGCCTCAACCTTTTGGCTACCTTAACATTTTGGCTACCTATTGAATGTGGTAACAAATGTATAGAATACGAATGGACGTTCTTGATGGGAGAACAAGCATAAATACAGGTTTGGTCCCTAGACTCGGGACTACTCATTTTTTCTTTCATACACCTTCAAATTGAAGAGTTCTGAGAGTCTTAAAGAACCAATACCGAGAGGATACCAGATTGTGTTAGTAAAAAACTTCAATGGCCGGAGGTATGTTTACGATTCTTATAATTCCGCATTTGATCTATATGCTATTTAAATTGTTTAGCATGTTTATATTATATTTAAGTTTTACATTTGGTATCAGAGCATTGTTTGCTTCTGCCTTAAAGTATTAAGCAATCTGTAAAACTTTCAATTTATACCCGAAAAATAATTTGATTTCAAAGTTTGTTTTTTGAGAATTTTTTGATGAAAAATAATGTTAGAAATCATTAGAAAAATTGATTTCTAGTATTTCTGAGTTTTAAAATCTTGTCTTGGTATCCTGAAAGCCAAGATTTAGTTGTGATTTGAAAACGGGTCTAAAACGACCCGGCTGAAGGTTGAAGACAACTGGTTTAGGAAAATATCTTACAGTTTCCAAATTCAGTAACTTTCCAGAAATACTATATATATATATATATATATATATTTGGAAGTTTATATTTTGGCCTAATTTTATGGATTTTCACAATTTTGCATATGATTTGTAATTATTTGCAAAAATAATATTTTTGAACCTCCCGGGGTAGCCTAGTGGTAAGGACGAATTTGGGACTGTGTGGTAAGCGCATAGCCTTGGGTTCGATTCCCCCTGGGATCAAACTTGTGATTATTTTGCTCAAATTAAGATTATGCATATATACTATTTATGTTAGTTCTATATATGCAATTTGATTAAATGCTCATATTTAGCATGATTTTTTGTTTTTCAATTCATACTTTTAGAATGAGTTTATTTTGTGCATAGAATTAAATTAAGTGCATAATATTATTTTAATTGTGCAATTTATGTTTTATTTATGAGAATTTTATTTACATATGATAACATATTATTAAGTTTAGATATTGTTAGATTATGCAAACTTAGGTTATTCTCATAAAACTTAATTTGTGCATAACATATTAAGGTTCATAATATACATTATGAATTTAGTACAAATAGTTTGATAAAATCTATCATAAAGTATAAAGAATCTTATTGAATTAAAAATTTAGCCCACAGGTAATTTTTAATGAAAATTAGATTCAATTTCAATATGTTTTTACATTGGTAAAACATGCAATTTAGAGTATTAGACCTCAAATCTTGACATAAGCTTTTGGACTTTATGCAGTTTCTCAACCCACTAGTTTTTCTAATATCCGTTGTGACATACCCAAACTTAGGGGAGATAACTATAAGATATGGAAGGAGAGGATTCTCTTCCATCTAGGGTGGGTGGACATAGATTATGCTATTAGGAAGGACGAACCACCTGTAATCGCCGATACCAGCACTCCAGCTGCGATCGCTCTATATGAGCGATGGGAGCGATCCAACTGGCTTAGCGTGATGTTTATCAAGACTAAGATAACTGCTGGTATACATGGTTCTGTCGACCAGCATGAGAAAGTCCGTGATTTGCTGAAAGCCATTGACGATCAATTCATCACTTCAGAAAAGGCATTGGCAAGCACCCTGATAATGAAATTATCATCCCTCAAACTCACCAGCATAAAAGGTGTGCGCGAGTACATAATGCAAATGTGTGACATTGCGGCTCAACTTAAGAAACTCGAGGTTGATATGTCGGAGTCTTTCTTGGTGCACTACATTTTGAACACCCTTCCAACTCAGTACGGGACTTTCAAAATCTTGTACAACACACATAAAGACAAATGGTCTATCAATAAATTAATAACCATGTGTGTTCAATAAGAAGAGAAACTTGTGATGGAACTGGGTGAGAGTGTAATGTTGGCTACTACCTGTGGGAAGGACAAAGCTAAACCTATCAAATCTCAAGCCAATCACAAAGCTAATTAGAAGAGGAAAGGTAAAATACCACCTCAAACTGATATCAAGAAAGAAGAAAAGTGTTTCTTTTGTAAAAAGAAGGGACATATGAAGAAGGAATGCATCAAATTCCAAAAATGACTTGAGAAGAAAGGTAATCCAACCTCATTTGTTTGTTATGAATCTAATATGGTTAATGTTAATATTAACACCTGATGGATTGATTTTGGATCTACAATCCATATTGCAAACTCCTTGCAGGGTATACAAAACCTAAGAAAGCCATTGGGAAGTGAACAAAGCATCTTATCAGGTAACAAGATGGGCTCACGTGTGGAGGTGATTGGAACTTGCATTTTAACTTTAAGTAGTAGCTTTATTTTAAAATTAGAAAAGATCTTTTATGTACAAAATTTCTCACGAAACTTGATTTTTGTTTCCGAACTTGTACCATTTGGATATTCCTTTAATTTTCAAGACACATCTTTCAGTTTATTTTATAAAACTGATTGTGTTGGGAATGGTATTTTATCTGATGGTCTTTATCGTCTTTATTTGCAAAATAGTTCAATGTATGTTCAAACTGGCATTAAAAGGTGTAATATTAACGAAGACTCCTTTATGTTATGGCACTGGAGATTAGGACATATCTCCATAGAAAGAATTAAGAGATTAGTGAATGAAAGGGTACTTAATACTCTATATTATACTGATTTTGAGACTTGTGTGGACTGCATTAAGGGAAAGCAGACCAACAAGTCCAAGAATGGTGCTAATAGGAGTTCGGACATATTAGAAATCATTCATACTGATTTATGTTGTCCAGACATGGACGCACATGGTTAGAAATATTTCGTCACTTTTATCGATGATTACTCAGGATATATGTATATCTATTTGCTTAATAAGAAAAATGAAGCATTGGATGCCTTCAAAGTCTTTAAGGCTGAAGTTGAGAACCAATGCGGAAAGCAAATACAAATTGTGAGATCTTATAGAGGTGGAGAATATTATGGTAGATACACAGAAAGTGGACAAGCACCTAGTCTTTTTGCCAAGTTTCTTCAAGAACATGGGATTTTTGCCCAATACACTATGTCTGGTTCCCCAGACCAGAATGGTGTTGTAGAAAGAAGAAACCGAACATTGATGGACTGAAGCACTAAAGACAACTGTGTATATATTAAACCGAGTTCCAACTAAGGCTGTTCCTAAGACACCATTTGAATTATGGAAAGGTTGGAAACCGAGTTTACGACATATGCACGTTTGGGGATGTCCATATGAGGTGAGGATTTATAACCCATAAGAGAAGAAACTGGATCCGAGGACCATTAGTGGGTATTTCGTTGGATATGCTGAAAGGTCCAAGGGTTACAGGTTTTATTGTCTAACTCTTACTACTAGGATTGTGGAATCAAGAAACGCTAAGCTTCTAGAGAATAACATGATCAGTGGGAGGGATCGATTCAGGAGCTTAGTTCCTGCACATGATCATACAAAACCTGTGCATGATCATACAGAATCTCAACCTTCATCAAACGATAGATTGGTTATAATTCATAACACACCTCAAGTACAAGCTCGTGTTGACCAATCGATCATTAAGGTTCCACAAGCTGCTGATAACATTCTAATAGATCAAACAGTTCGGGAAATACCACAAGCTCTTGAATAACCTGTTGAACCACAAACTCCCTTAGGAGACATTGCAACAACATTAAGAAAATCTACTAGAGACAGGATCAGCAATTCCTAGTGATTACATTGTGTATCTACAAGAATCTGACTATAATTTTGGAGCCGAAAATGATCCTGGAACCTTTTCACAGGCCATGAGTTGCAAAGGTTCAATCTTGTGGCACGATACCATGAAGGAAAAGATGAATTCCATGAAAAGCAACGGAGTCTGGGATTTTGTAGAGTTGCCTAATAGGGCAAAGGCCATTGGTTGCAAATGGGTCTTTAAGACCAAGAAAGATTCATTAGGCAACATTGAGAGATACAAAGTGAGACTCATTCCTAAGGGATTTACTCAAAAAGAAGGAATCGATTACACGAAGATTTTCTCTCCTGTATCTAAGAAAGATTCTCTTCGTATTATTTTGGCATTAGTTGCTTATTTTGACCTTGAGCTGTAACAAATGGATGTGAAAATCGCATTTCTTAATGGAGATCTGGAGAATGTGGTTTATATGAAACAACCTGAAGGTTTCACCTCTAATGGTGGTGAGTATTTGGTTTGCAAGCTTAAGAAATCCATATACAGTTTAAAACAAGCCTCCTGTCAATGGTATTTTAAATTCCATGAAGTAATTTCTTCATTCGATTTTGTTGAAAACCCCATGGATCAATGTATATTCCAAAAGGTCAGTGGGAGTAAAATTTGTTTTCTTGTTTTATATGTGGATAATATTTTACTTGCAACCAATGATAAGGGCTTGTTGCATGAGGTGAAACAATTTCTCTCTAAAAATTTTGATATAAAAGATATGGGTGAGACATCTTACGTAATTGGCATTAAAATCCATAGAGATAGACCTCAAGGTGTTTTAAGTCTATCACAATAAACTTATATCAATAAAGTTTTAAAGAGATTTCAGATGATAGATTGTTCACCAAGTGTAGCTCCCATTGTGAAGGGTGATAGGTTCAATTTGAACCAATGCCCGAAGAATGATTTTGAGACGGAATCCATGAAGAACATTCCATATGTTTCTGCAGTCGGAAGCCTTATATATGCTCAGGTCTGTACTTGACCTGAAATTGCATTTGCTGTAAGGATACTAGGGCAAATATCAAAGTAACCCAGGTATAGACCATTGGAGAGCTACAAAGAAAGTAATGAGGTATCTTCAAAGAACTAAATGCTACAAGCTTATATATAGACAGACGGACAATCTAGATGTGATTGGCTACTCTGATTCAGACTTTGCTGGCTGTGTTGATTCACGTAAATCAACATCAGGGTACATTTTTCTGATGGCTGGTGGAGCTGTTTCTTGGAGAAGAGTCAAGAAAACATTGACTGCTACTTCTACTATAGAAGCCGAGTTCGTCTCCTGTTTTGAGGCCACTTCACATAGTGTATGGCTTAAGAGTTTCATTTCTGGGCTTAGAGTCATGGATTCTATATCTAGACCATTGAAAATTTTCTACGATAATTCAGCTGCTGTCTTTATGGCTAAGACAATAAAAGTGGAAGTCAAAGTAAACACTTCGACATTAAGTATTTAGCCATAAGAGAACGTGTAAAAAAAAATGGTCATTGAACACATTAGCACTGAATTAATGATCGCTGATCCTTTGACTAAGGGTATGCCACCTCTGAAATTCAAGGATCATGTAGAGAAAATAGGACTTTGTTCCACTTTGTAAGTGTATATATACAATTTATTAATGAAACTCTTACATATTTTGATGTTTTCTCATATTCATGTGCACCTTAATTTCTTAGAAAAAGTTCATCTGTATAGGACCAAGAATAAACATAGGGTTTATTCATTAAGAAATATTGCCACATGAAGAATAATACCTACATGGAAGGTAATACTCACTCTTAGAGGACTTATCACCATGATTAATGTATTTACTTCTTAAAATATAATCAATGGGATTAAGTTAAGTTAAACGTATGGACCAAGTGGGAGAATGTAACTAATCCATTTATGGTCCATGTTCAACCTTTTGGCTGCCTCAACCTTTTGGCTACCTCTTGATTGTGGTAACAAATGTATGGAATACGAATGGACTTTCTTGATGGGAGAACAAGTATAAATACAGGTTTGGTCCTTAGACTCGGGACTACTCATTTTTTCTTTCATACACCATCAAATTGGAGAGTTCTGAGAGTCTAGAAAAACCAATACCGAGAGGATACCAGATTGTGTAAGTAAAAAACTTCAATGGCCGGAGGTATGTTTACGGTCTTTATAATTCCGCATTTGATCTATATGCTATTTAAATTGTTTAGCATGTGTAGATTATATTTAAGTTTTACATATGGTATTAAGGAAATCATTGAACTACACACACCCAAAAGAAACAGGAAATAGGATTGTGTTTATTAGTGGCTTAGCCAAATCTAAAGTAATGCAAATGCATTGATCTCCTGAACAGACATTTAAGATGTTGAAATTATGAAATCTATCAAAAAACCATTTGTATTAGTGAGAACTGTAAATCTGTAAAGGCTTATGGAAGAAAATAATTGAGCTTTGCAAGAAATTTAATTCTATAGCAATTTATTGTAAAACGTTTAACGTAGAAAATTTGCATAGACAAGTTTAAATTATTACTTTAAAGAGTTGGAAAGTTCAATAAAGTTTCACAACTCGAAAGAGGTGAAAGTACAAACTCACCCATCCAGCCCTGGTATGAGCATGACCATGAAGAGCCTTGGAAGTGTATTCCCAAAAGTACTCGAGAACAGACAAACCTAAGAAGATGGAGACACCTATAATGAAGAGATTCCTCATCGAGTTCATGTTTGTGAATTGCATAAATGACAGCCCGACAAAAGCTGGAACCAAAGATAGAGAATAATAGTTGGAAGTGGAGCAAATAAGAGAACAAACCACAGTAGGAAAAAAAATGAAAATGAAATTGTACTCACCTACAAGACTAAACATAACACAATAGACAGCAGCAAAAATGGTGAAGGGTATTGACGCAAAAATTGCTCCAAATTTTCCTAGAGGATCACGAGATGAAGTAAAAAAAATGGTAAAACCGAATGAATAAAAGAGATAAATAAGTAAGTGTATGTGATAATTAGTTACTCACCTAGCATTGAGAAGAATTGATGCAGGAGGATCCGAGTCAGATGATGCTGAGTTGCCAGATAGCACGTTGTTGGCACTAAGATACCTTGAGTTGGCAGATCAACGCAAAGATAGCAAGTGGGCTACCTAGACTGGTTTACATCGTTTAGCAGGCCACGGCTCAAATCGGCTCCCAGAGACCCTAGTCTAATTGAAAACGAGCTTCCAGGAAAAACTTAGGTTCAATCCTGAGCATCGTCGTTTTTAAGCCAAAAAACAACGTTTAGGCCCTCAATTTGGCAGTTTTCAGTTTTTAGGAAACTTTTTATTTTATTTGCAATTACTTTAAATTCGGCCTTAATTTAATTTTCCTATTTTAGCTTGACCTTATAAATAAGGTTTTAGGGTTTAGTAAACATATGATTGATTTGCATAATTTTGAATAAAATCAGAGTTGTTCCTCTGTTTTTTAGGGTTTTTTCTCTTGTGTTATTTTCTTCCTTGTGAATTATCTGTTGAAAACTAGCCTGCAGAATAATCGCTATTCTGCCCGATGTCAGTTCGTATCAGAGCTTCGGCATCTTCCTAGGGTGAGATTTCATCAGTTTCTTTCTTGGTGGCCGTGGTCGTCGCGGGCAGGTTCCGAACGAGGAAGCCCCACACTATGATCGTAACGTTCAGGATGCGATGATTAAGGATTTACAGAGGCAAGTCACAGAGTTAACCCAGCGTCTAGTGGCATGAAATTTCGGTGATTGTGAGACCGAAGATCACGATTCTGATTCCAGTTTCGAAAACCAGTATCACAGTCCTGGTCAATTTAGGGAGCACCGTGGTCAGGAGGATCGTTATGGAGACCTCGGATTCAGAGTGGATCTGCTTGAGTTTTCTGGTACGTTACAGGCTGAAGGATTCATTGATTGGTTGAATGAAGTAGAGTGTATTTTCGAGTATAAGGAAGTCCCAGATCATGTCAAAGTAAAACTGGTTGTCATCAAACTCAAGGGCAGAGCATCTACATGGCGGGAGCAGTTGAGGCGCTCACGCGATCGGCAGGGCATGGCCAAGATCATAGATTGGAAGAGGATGAAGAAGAAAATGAAGGGTTACTTCCTTCCTTTTAGCTACACTCAAACCTTGTTTCAGCGACTTCATTCGTTGAGGCAAGGCACGAGATCGGTGGATGATTACACAGAGGAGTTCTATCAATTGATAGCCCATAATGATTTATCCGAGACAAAAGAGCATATGGTGGCACGGTATTTGGGGGGATTACGACAGCCCCTGCAGGATATCCTCAGCCTTCACTCACTGTGGACCATTTCTGAAGCATACCAGCGTGCACTTGCGGTGAAAAAACAGCAGATCAAGAGGCCAGTGATTAGAAGCGATCAAGGCAGTCGGTTAGTTCGCCCTCAAAAATTTCGTCCTGCCCAGCAGCCACCCCAAGGTAACCCTAGCTCAAATATTAGAGGTTTTAGATGTGATGAACAGGGACATAAAGCGACTGAGTGCAGAAAGCCTGCTAGTCAGAAGGGCAAAAATCTCCTAATTGAGGATGACGTGGTAGACGAAACTGAGGAGATTGGAGAGCCTGTGTATGACGATGATGAAGATGGAGATGTTGGGTATGTGAAACAGAAGATTGCAAAGAGGAGAAAGAATTTGTTGATCTTGATGAGCAGGAAGTTGTTTATGATGGGGAGCAATTGGAGGATCAGAGGCTTATTGATGACATCAATAAGCACAATAATGCAGTGTTACATTTGTTGGTCCAAAAATCTGCAAAAGTTCAGGCTAGGCCAGTTGAGAAGAATTTTGAATTGTCTATTTGTGTCCCCAAAGTTGAACGATAGAAAAAATTACGATGCTCCTGGGGAGAACAATAGGAGACACTATGATGCCCGTGAAGAAAACAATAGGAGAGTTTATGAAGTTAATCGAGAAATTGCACCAAGGAAGCCTCCTAATAGGCATTTCTCTTTGGAGCCAATCATCATTAGTCCCAAGATTGAATTACCATCAGTGATTTTAGATATGCTTAATTCCACTTTTGATGGATTAGATAGTGGGAATTATCCAGTCAGGTCCAGGGAGGGTACAGAAGGAGTTTATTTCATGCTAGATTCATCAGGCCAGAAATTTGTTACTGTTTTTAAGCCAATTGATGAGGAACCATTGGCAGTGAACAACCCTCAGAGGTTTCCATTGTCACCAAATGGTGAAGGGTTAACAAAGGGAACGAGAGTTGGAGAATGAGCACTTAGGGAAGTTGCTACTTACATATTGGATCATCCGAAGAGTGGGCACCGCTCGTTATTTGGTTATGAGAAGGGCTTTTCTGGGGTACCCCCCACAGTTATGATTAAGTACTTGCATCAGGGATTCAACCATCATAGGGAAATAAAATCCAAGATTGGGTCATTACAGATGTTTATGGAGAATGATGATGGTTGTGAGGATATGGGTCCTGTAGCATTCCCAGTTGAGGAAATCATTGACTACATAAAATCACTTGATGCTGAAGAAGATATCACTCTTTTGGAATTCCATGGATGGGACATACCACTTGAATATGCCCGTACACTCCACATCTCCACCATGCTATTGAAGAAAGGAGTTGAAAAAAGGCTGACTCCCTTTGACATTGGAAGCATAATGTGCAGAGAAACCTTGACAAAGGAATCTATCCATGAGCAAGTGAAGCTGGCCATTCACGAGAGTAATGCCAAGTACAAGGTTCAGAGCGACAGACACCGTCGTCAGGTACTTTTTGATGTTGGTGATTTTGTTTGGGCGGTATTAACTCGTGATTGTTTTCCTGTGGGAGAATATAATAAACTTAAGGAGCGAAAGATTGGACCCTGTGAGATCCTGCAGAAGATCAATGATAACGCCTACAGACTGCGTCTACCCAGTTATTTGAGAACTTATGATGTTTTTAATGTGAAACACCTGAGTCCTTGTTTTGGGGATTCCAATGAGGCTATTGTGAACTCGAGGACGAGTTCTTTCCAACTCGGGGCGACTGATACAGGAGGATCCGAGTCAGATGATGCTGAGTTATCAGATAGCACGTTGTTGGCACTAAGATACCTTGAGTTGGTAGATCAACGCAAAGATAGCAAGTGGGCTACCTAGACTGGTTTACATCGTTTAGCGGGCCACAGGCTCGGATCGGGTCCCAAAACCCTAGTCTGATTGGAAACGGGCTTCTGGGCAAAACTCAGGTTTAATCCTAAGCATCGTCATTTTTAAGCCAAAAAATGACATTTAGTCCATCAATTTGGCAGTTTTCAGTTTTTAGGAAACTTTATATTTTATTTGCAATTACTTTAAATTCGGCCTTAATTTAATTTTTCGATTTTAGCTTGACCTTATAAATAAGGTTTTAGGGTTTAGTAAACATATGATTGATTTGCATTATTTTAAATAAAATCAGAGTTGTTCCTCTGTTTTTTAGAGTTTTTCTCTTGTGTTATTTTCTTCCATGTGAATTATCTGTTGTAAACTAACCTGCAGAATAATCGTTATTCTGTTCGGCGTCAAGAATATCATAAAGCCAGCTGAGATTTGAATGACCCTACGGAGAAAACCTATATTTTCTCGGTTATTTTTCTCTCATTAATCCAGTTCCATAAAAATGAGGATTTTGAGACAAAGAAGCAACAGTACTTACACAGAGACTGTTGAGCCACTCAATGTTCCAAATAGTCCGTCCAGTAAGATCCCAATGCCTTGCCAGCCAATTCCACGGCTAAGAACATGAGCCGGAGGAGGTGTAGCGCTTGCAAGGCGTGATGCAGCCTTGTGAGCTCCAATTGATTGTCAAAACAAACAATGGTTTTATTTTCACTGACCAATAACATCTCTCCAATTGACTCTCTAGTTTTATGAGTAATACCTCAATCAATGATACTAGGACAGCAATCATTATTCCTAAAGCATGACCGGCGTCAAAAGTATGATCACCCCACTGACGAGGATATGGGATCTTTATCCTGACTGACAAATTTGATTGGATTTCACATACTTTCCAGTGACCAACAATAATATAACAATTTCCATACCTTTTTCCAAAAATTGAACTAAAATATCTAAATAATAAATTTAAAAAATAATTTCAAAATATATTCCAGAAACCCATGCAATGCTGGGCATTACACTAGTTGGTATTAAAATAGAATAGCAAGTAAAAATAGAAAATTTCCCTTATGCGCTAAATGAAAATTTTCATTTATTTTTTTTAAATTTAAATAATAATACACCTTAATAATAACACTAATATATAATAATAAGAGAAAACAATATATATATATAGTAAACTGCGTATCCTTACAAATTGAGGCCAAGGAATTTTTAACTTTTAGTTATACAAATGATCAAAATATTGTTGCATGAATATGACATAAGGAAAAAAAAAAGTAATAGCAGAAGATGAGGCTGATTTCAATCACAAAATCCAACATATATTATCAAAGATATCTTCATAATATAAAAATTCATGGCAAAAAAAAAGTTATTGCTTTTGCCATCTAAAAAGATGGACAGCAATAGTTTTTATTATAGTAAACTGTTACAAAAAATTTAAGTTTAGGCAAAATTTTCAATGAATAAGGTTTTCTAATTATACCTATGGAGATTTTGCGGCTCAAATTAAATTTGTTTTCAGATAATTAATTACTCGTTGCATCCATTTGAAGTTATTCCGGGTAAAATGTAGAGTGCTAGCTAGGATATACCAATCAAAGGCGAACCACTAGATGAACAATGATCGAACAGGAAGAGGAGCCTCCTTGATATACTTGAACCCAATGATAGATGTCCTAGAGATATTTATACCAACCTTGTTTTATGCCACCATCCCAGAGAGTAGTACATAACTATTTTCTCTCTCTCTAGAATAATGAATAATCCAAAATGTGTCATAAATAGGGTATTTATAGTACACAATACCCTTGGAAATGTGTTAGCAATAAAGAGGCTACAATAAAGGAAATGTGGCAACAAATATGAAAGGGACGCACAGGAAATAAGCATATACCTCCTAGGGGTCTTGAACACTCGAGGGACACCATTACGAGGAACACTATGTTCTTTTAAGAAGAATACTATGTGCCTTAAAAGGAGCATTATGTACATCGCACATCCAAGACATACCTCATTCGTTAGCCTCCAACCCGTTACCTTTGAGTGGTTCCCAAGACATACGAGGGACATAGGTACTTCTGTCATTAGGTGCCATGGAATCCCTTTAGACACGGGTCATGACACGTGTAGCTCTTCCATTGGTCGACATCTCCCTCATTGGAGCTTATCCAAATAATCATCAACAAAAGTAAATGCAATTGGCCTGATATATATACTTCCTAGCTTCTAGACATACTACTTGGTTTTGTGATTCTAGGCTTAAGAACTAATAAGCCAAAAAAATGATTTCATTCTTGCACTAGAAAAGTTGTGTGGAAGAATCAATCTTCTATCGACGCAGGGTGCATGCTATGGCATGCCCCATCTGTGTGTTTTGTGATGAATTAACGATTGATATGCCAATCCTTACATGGGCCTATTTGTGTTCATAAGATCCCTTCGTTTTCGACTCCACATATTTTTTTTTCCATTTATTCATAAAGAAAAATGTTCTATTCTGTCACAGTGTAGCCTCAATGATACATTATCTTGGGTGGGGACGAGATTCCAGGATATTTCTGCTAAACGAATTTTAATGTGTCATTTTCTTTCAGTCATTTTCTCTGATCTGTGAGAGTGAGAATTAGTGATCTCTCTGTATCTCTTGAACATTTTTATGCATCTAATTGAAAGCTCAAGGGCCATATTCCCTTGGAAGTAGGTAATTTAAGCAACCTGATAGGGTTAAGTCTTTTGACAATAATTTGATTAGACCTATTCAAAGAACAATTAGAAGATTACAAAAGCTCCAAGTTTTATCTTTATCTAACAACTTACTAGGATTCATCCTATATGATTTTTGTCACTTAGAAATGTTAGATAAGATGGTATTATATAATAATAAGCTTTATGGGCCAATACCCACATGTTTATCTAATGATTTCTTTAAGATATCTCTTTTTTTTTTTTTTATTCCAACAAATTAAGTTCTACTTTACTCTCAACTTTGTGGAGCCTTGCCTATATCTTGGAAGTAAACTTGTCCTCAAATTCCTTAAGTGGCTTCTCCCATTAGAAGTTGGAAATTTGAAACACCTGATCCACTTTGATTTATCAAGTAATCAACTATAAGGTAATCTACAAAGCAACATTGGTGGTGATCTCAACAATCTTCAATATCTCTTATTAGCAAATAATGTTTTACAAGGCCCTAATCCTCAGTCATTTTGAGACTTGGTAAGCTTAGTAGTCTTGGATCTCTCTAACAACATCCATTAAGGAGTGATCCCAAAATCATTGGAGGTGCTCATCAGCCTTTTGTTTCCATTCTCATGGAAGGAACACTCACAATAAAGAAATTCAATACCTCCTTCATTAGACACCATAACAACACGTGGAGATTCAAAAACAGTGCTAGCCATAGAGAATCGGATGAGGTTTACTATAATCACTTCAATAGATGTATCATGGTAGATCAAAGGGATGTTGGTATACCAAGGAGATCGAAGGGGATTTTCTGACCGCTGGCCTAGTTGAAATGGAGGGGGGTAATGCCTCTGCAATAAGTTTTGGATGGAGGGGTTGAATAGGAGGGGATTGGGGAGGGAAAATGGAGGATCAGGTATTACGGTATAACTTGGGTAATGGGTTCAATGAGGTAAATCCCCATAATAAAGATTTTTTTGTTGTTTTACTTATTTTTTTAGAAAATTAGTTGGTATTAAAATAAGGATAACAAGTAATAAAGAGAAAATTATCCTTATGCTCTTAATAAAATTTTCATTTATTTATTTTTTAAATTTAAATAATAATACACCTTAATAATAACACTATAATATATATAATAATAAAAGAAAACAATATATAATAATAATAATAATAATAATAATAATAATAATAATAATAATAATAATAATAATAAAACTACACATCCTTACAAATTAACACCAAGGAATTTTTAACTTTTAATTATACAAATGATCATGTCACATATATGCATGAATATGACAATAGGTCATTACAAAAATGTCTACTAGTCCTTGCTAACTTTTATCATGGGTGAGACACATCAATCTATGTAAATGACTCATCTTTTTTTTTTTTTTTATCTCTAACCTTTATGTGATTTTCACCGTCTCTTCTTCGTCTTGATTTTTTTTTTTTTACTACTACTACTAAAAAGTAATTCCATTTAAAAAAGAGGGAAGAGAACTGGCATTGTGGCAAACTAAAAGAATTTTGTTGTTTGCATTTTAGTCTCAATCTTTGAAATGTTTTCAATTGCTTCTCATTATAAAAATACTATTGATTATATGTTTTGACATTTTAGATAGATCTTTAGTTTATGAAAATTATAGAAATGATTCGGAATATAAAATAACTGTGTCAAGCTTTATTTCTTATAAATTCAAGTCCTTAATAAATTATTTGAGATATTTCTTTCTCTAATTTAAATAAAGTTTCTAATTACCTATTTATTATTTTTAATTACAAATTTTTGAAATAAAATTGTGCTAAAGACATGAATAAGTTTATTTTGCGAAATTTATTGAATGTCATAATTATGTACTTATATAATTTAAAAAATTGTGACAACTCCAATTTTAGTTTCAATTGAATCAAATTTTTACATCAACTTTTAGTAATATATTTTGGACAATATATAATAGATTAATTCGATGATACCAAAAAAAAAAAGATTGGAAGCAAGTAAATTATAGCAATATGACTATTGATTATAACCACTATATCTTCCCCTACTTTGAATTTTATTATATCAACCTCTCTAGAATTATATATATATTACGTTGTTTGCCTTAGTGACGGGGGTTTCGGGGAAGACCTATGTGTGGCACCTTCTGGTTGTGGGATACTCGTTTAACCTCTATATTCATCTAGTTTCTTATTTACTTGGGTGCAATGCGTTTTCAAAGCTTCCTATCGAACTGGCTTTTATTTCAATTCGTGCTGGACCGATCGATATACCAATAATCAAGTTCGGTTGGTTCCAACTATCCTCATAAAGCCAAGGGCCATTCTTGGCTTTCCGAGCTCGCTCAATATCACTCGCTGACCTTGGGGTGAAATCCGGAAATAAATTAATGCTAACTTCACTTATCCAAAATATATATATGCTAATTTCGAAGTTGAAGGATAAAATTTAGTAAACTGTTACAAAAAATTAAGTTTTGGCAAAATTTTCAATGAATAAGGTTTCCTAATTGTACTTATGGAGATTTTGCTATTCAAATTAATTTTCTTTTCAGATAATTAATTACACATTGCATCCATTTGAAGTTGTTTTGGGTAAAATGTAGAGTACTAGCTAGGATACACCAATTAAAGGCAAACCACTAGATAGACAATGATCGAAGGGGAAGAGGAGCCTACCTGATATACTTGAACCCAATGATAGATATCCTGGAGATATTTACACCCACCTTGTTCTATGCCACCATCCTAGAGAGTCAGAACTATTTTCTCTCTCTAGAATAATGAATTATCCAAAATGTGTCATAAAGAGGGTATTTATAGTGCACAATACCCTTGGAAATGTGTCGACTATAAAGAGCCTACAATAAAAGAAACGTGGCGACTAATACGTAAGGGACGCACAGGACATAAGCATATACCTCCTGGGGGTCTTGAACACTCAAGGGACACCATTACGATGAACACTATGTTCTTTTAAGAAGAATAATATGTGCCTTAAAAGGAGCATTATGTACATAGAGCATCCAAGACGTACCTCATTCATCAACCTCCAAATCGTTACCTTCGAATGGTTCCCAAGACGTACGAGGGACATAGGTACTTCTGTCATTAGGTATCATGGAATCCCTTGAGAAGCAAGTCATGATGTGTGTAGCTCTTCCATTGGTCCACGTGTCTTACATTGGAGCTTATCCAAATAATCATTAACAAAAGTAAATGCAATTGGCCTGATATATATACTTCCTAGTTTCTAGACAAACTACTTGGTTAAGTGATTCTAGGTTTAAGAACTAATAAGCCAAAAAATGAATTCATTCTTATACTAGAAAAGTTGTGTGAAAGAATCAATCTTCTATCGATGAATGGTGCATGTTGTGGCATGCCCCATCTGCGTGTTTTGTGATGAACTAATGACTAATATGCTAATCCTTACACTGGCCTATTTGTTTGTGTTGATAAGATTCCCTTAGTTTCGGCTCAACATATTTTGTTCAGTTATCCATAAAGAAAATGTTCTATTCCGTCGTAGTGTAGTCTCAATGATACATTGTCTTGGGTGGGGATGAGATTGCAGGATATTTCTGCTAAACGAATTTCGACATGTCATTTTCTTTCAATCATTTTCTCTTATGACTGTGAGAGTGAGAATTCATGATCTCTCTGTATCTCTTGAACATTTTTATGCATCTAATTGCAAGTACAAGGGTCGTATTCCCATGGAAGTAGGCAATTTAATTAACATGATAGGGTTAAGTCTTCTAACAATGATTTGATTGGACATATTGAAAGGACAATTAGAATATTACAAAAGCTCCAAGTTTTGTCTCTATCTAATAACAACTTAAAATGATTCATCTTATATGATCTTTGTCACTTAGAGATGATCTAAGTTGGTATTATATAATAATAAGCTTTATGGGCCAATATCCACATGCCTATCTAATATGATTTCTTTAAGATATCTCTCCTTTGATTCCAATAAATTAAGTTCTACTTTACCCTCAACTTTGTGGAGCCTTGCCTCTAACTTAAAAGTAGACTTATCCTTCAATTCCTCTAGTGACTTCTCCCATTAGAAGTTGGAACTCTGAAACACTTGATTCGTTTTGATTTATCAAGTAATCAACTATCGAGTTATCTACCAAGCAACATTGGTGGTCTCAACAATATTCAATATCTTTCATTAGCAAATAATGTTTTACAAGGCCCTATTCCTCAATCAGTTGGAGACTTGGTAAGCTTAATAGTATTGGATCTCTCTGACGACATCCTTTAAGGAGTGATCCCAAAATCATTGGAGGCATTCACCAGCCTTAAGCAGTTTAAAGTGTCTTCCAATAGGCTAGAAGGAGAAATTCCTAGTGAAGGGCCGTTTAAAAACTTCTCAGCTTAATCATTTTTGTGGAATAATGCTTTGTGTGGTTCACCTTGACTACAAGTTTCACCATGCAAAATCAAATGTGTCTTCCAATAGGCTAGAAGGAGAAATTCCTAGTGAAAGATCTTTTAAAAACATCTCAGCTCAATCATTTTTGTGGAATAATGCTTTGTGTGGTTCTCCTCGACTAAAAGTTACACCATGCAAAAGCAATACCTTCCAACGATCCAAGATTGCTACAACATCATCACTTGTTTCGAAATATATCTTTCCGATAATTGTTTCAATAATACAGGCAATGGCATTCGCTATCATCTTTATAAGACGTTGTCAGCAGATGCCAAACGAACAAAGTTTTTTACCTCTCGTAGAATGGAGATGAATTTCGTATCTAGAACTTCATTAGGCAACAGATGGATTTAGTGGGAGCAATTACTTGATGCTAAGGTTTTGGCTTGGTATACAAAGGGTCATTTTCAGATGGAATGTGTGCTGCAATAAAAGTTATCAATTTGGAATTAGAGGGGGGATTTAGGACCTTTGTTGGCGAATGTGAAGTAATGTGCAATTTTCGCCACCGAAATCTCATCAAAATCATTAGCAGCTATTGTAATGTCAACTTCAAGGCCTTGGTACTTGAGTTCATGTCTAATGGGAGCCTTGGGAAGTGGTTGTATACTTACAACTATTTTCTAAGTATCTTTCAGAGTCAGGATATAATGATTGATGTTGCTTTGGGACTGGAATATCTCCATAATAGGAATTTAACACCTGGTACTTGTGATTTAAAGCCAAGCAATCTTTTACTAGATGAAGATATGGTTGCAAATGTGGCTGATTTTGGCATTGCCAAACTCTTATGGCAAAGAAAATATTTCAAACAAACTGTAACACTGGCTACCATTGGGTATATGGCACCAGGTGATGAAGATATAGCTACACATGTGGCTGATTTTGGCATTGCCAAGCTCTCATGTCAAGGAAAATCTTTGAAACAAACTGTAACACTGGCTACCATTGGGTATCTGGCACCAGGTGATGTTTCTTATTTTTAGTTTACAAAAATGATCAATTTCTTTACACAATTTTGTGGCATTATCAAACATTTCAGTGATGATTTATAAATTAAATATTGTAGAGTATGGGTCAGTGAGAATTGTTTCAACTAAAATCGATATCTATAGTTTTGGAATTTTACTAATGGAGACCTTGACAATTAAGAAGCCCACATATGAGATCTTTGTTGGAGATCTGAGCTTGAGGAATTGGGTGAAAGAGTCATTATCTCATGCAATAACTGAGGTTGTGAATGCCTATTTACTAAGGAGAGAGGAAACGAATTTCACAACCCAAATGAATTGTATATCTTCTATTTAGGATTAGCTTTGGATTGCTCTATAGTTTCACCTAAGGAAGGAGGAAAAATGAAGGATGTTCTAGCCATGCTCAACAAGATAATTCAAATTACTGGAGGAGTTTAATATATGAAATCTTGTTTAGTTAAGTGAAAATATTTGAGAATATCATGTTTGAAGTTGTTCTTTCTTGTTTGAGTTCATTAAAATATGTATTCAAAATTTCTATTTAAGCAAGACAAACATTGTAAATGCTATGCCTTAAGAAGAGTCGCCTTGACTTTCTGGCAAGAAAAATAAAAATAAACAAATTTCCTATTTGAATAGCTCTAGTTTAAGACTTAGAAAATCTATATTAGTAAATGCTATGCCATTGTACTAGATATCATGGTTTAGAATAAGTTCCTTGAAAAAGTTAACCTTCTCATGTAATCCGAAGCGTAATTGATGGAATATGCACATGCCTAAGGCTGTTGATTCATTGATGTGTTTGGTGGGTGGCGTAATCTTGATGCATTGGTTCTTATGTGAGTATGCAAGTTTCTAAGTTGAGTTGGTTCTCTAGGAGCTCTCTCAGGTATGGCTGATACTAAAATAAAAAGCTATTGGGATCATCACTGGGACATCCACAGGTTAAAATAAGAAAACTTTTGAGATCTTAAATTAATTGCGTATGAATATATAGTTGGCTTCTCTTCAATAGTTGTTTTATGCCTTTTGACTTGGGTATCCACATAATATATACCATTTTCCTAGTTCATTTCCAGTATTGAAGCATTCATTAGCCTGTATGATTCTTTGTTTTGAATTCCAATGTAATGTAGTGTTGTAACATATACCATTTTCCTAGTTCATTTGCAGTATTGAAGCATACATTAGCCCGTATGATTCTTTATTTCGAATTGCAATTTAATGTAGTGTTGTAACATATACCATTTTCCTAGTTCATTTATAGTATTGAAGCATACATTAGCTTGTAGTTTTGGTCCTTGAACTAACATTGCTTGATTGTGAAAACATTGTCTCTTTAATGATTGCCATGTAAGCTAACAAAATGGAAAGAAAAAAAAACATTTGTCTGTATATTATACAGTGTTTTTAAAAACGGGCCTGGGGCACGCCCACGGGCGAAATCGGACCAAAAAGCTTAGGGGCGTATTTGTTGGGGCGGACGCAAAATGATGTCGCGTTTTGCGTTAAATGAAATCAACACATAACACCAAAACAACGTTGTTTTAACAATAAACCTTTTAAATTTCCTTCCCAGCGACTCGAACCCATGACCTAAAACATCGCAAATCTTAACCAATGAGCTAACATGGTTGTAATGTCATTTTTACACTTCATAAATATATAATACATATTATCTATCTTAATAATAATTACAAACAATTTAATTAATCATTTACAAATTACAACAATATAAAAATATAAGTTATACTTCATATAATTTATATATAAATATATATTAATATTTATAAAATTATAATTATCACACTATAAAGAGTTAGTAAAATATTAAACTCTGATAAAATGAATTAAAATTAAAATAATTTTATTATTCTAATTAATTAATTAATATTATTTTATTAAAATTTTGAAATGCCTCAAAAGATTCAAAAGACTTACCCAGATTAATTATAATTAATATTATAATTATCACACTATATGCTCACATTTAACACTCTTGCTCATCAAATTGTTTGATATTTGTGTAAAAATATTTTGGTAAATATTTATTCATAGGTCTTAAGTTAGTAAAGTTTATTGATAATTTATTTATTTATATTATTTCAATTTTTTAGTATTTTTATAATTTAATTAATATTATTTTATCCAAAACACCCCAACGTTTCAAAAGGCTTACGCCCCAACGCCTCGGGGCTTACACCTCGCCTCATTGAGGCAAAATGCCTCGCCCAACGCCCTCGCCTCTGAAAACACTGATATTATCTACACATTGGAATGTAATGTAGCTTACAATAGATAGGCTTAGAAACGTAATAATGACTGCTTGTGTTGTCTAAACAACATGAACGAAAGAATGATCAATCTTAGGTCTTCATAAATGATACCTCTCATGTTTAGAAATTTCTGGTTGTAGGATTACTGTGTTTTAATTTAACAAAATTCCTGTTTCAGATTTGTCAAATATGGATGCTTTCATTTGTCTTTTGTTGTTACACCCCCCCCCCCCCCCCCCCCTCCCTCTTTATGATGCACATGCTGATTCAATTAATGATTCATCCACCAAATGCAACCTTACGTAATTTTTATTTTCAGTGAAAATGCAGCCAGTTTGGTGATTTCTACCAAGAGGAGTATTTTGTGAATTACTTGAATTGATGAAGCAAATATCACAAAGAAGCTCCCGCCTCGTTTGAAATCCTAAGCAAACTATGTGATATTCATAGTTTCTACCATGATGCGAATGAACTGCAATCATTTCTTTGAGTGATGCCTTACAACTCTTACCTTGATTTTCTATTACAGATTACTGATGCAGACCTGTTGTGAAAGATTGAGATTGCTCATCTCTTACTAGCATTATTGGATTTTCCTATACCTCTTCCAGTTAAAGCAGTATGGTAGAAACTTTCAACTTTAACTCTTCTTTCATTTAGTTTTGCTTTCACGAATGATTGATCAATCATTTGAAAGATTTAGAGTTTTTTTTTTCCCTTTTCTTTCAAGCAGAGACTCCACTTTAATGAAACGAAAGAGCTACTCAAATAATCCTTTTAAATTTTTATTTATTAATTTTAAAGGATTTGAGCTATTCTTTGATAATGTAACATCCCATTATATGTTTTATTATATTCTCACCTCTGCTTGGCATACATCCCATTTTTTCATGGAGACAGCCCATTCAATGTTTTAACCATCAAAGCATCTTGGCAGAAAATTGGTCAAAGTCCAGCTCAATGTGCAACTGGGTTGATGTTTCTTGCCGTGCACACCGTGGAAGAATCAGCTTTCAATCTTCCAATTTAAAAAAAAAAAAAATGAATTTGAAGCTAGTTAGCTCTTCCCTTTCGGTCTCTAGGAAATTGAGTGAGATAAGTAGAGATGAAAAAAAAAAAAAAAACTTGTAAAAGAAAGGTAGAGATGAAGAAAATTCTAGCTTGTTTACAACGCCTCTGCATTATTTTTTTAGAATTGATAAAAATGTAAATGACAATAATAGGACTAGTTTGAAATAATGTCAAAACTCATTATTGTTGGAAACTTCATCCACAATTATGTTTAAGAGTCATTTTCATTTGTCATTCTCCTTCACCAAAGAACATTGAAAAAAAGTGATCAGTGGCTTGTGGTAACGTATGTACTCAAATCGATTAGGCCTTTTGGCTAATATAAATTCTAAACTTGATGGCACGTAAAACATTAATTAAGGTTCTAATATGATCTTTAATTTGTAATTAATGGGTTTGGAAATATTAAGCAGAGTTTGTTCATAGACCAAAATTTTCTATGCTAAATAAATTAAAATTTTCACCAAAGTGGAGTGGGTGATTAGTTAATTCATTGTCTCTTTAGTGATTTAGATTAATCTGCATTTGTATAATGAAAAATTGCTAGGAAGTTGTGTTGTTAGTGAAGACCTTGACCTGAAGTTGTGTTGATAGCAGAGAAACTCAAGTTGTTGCAGACACGAAAAAAGCTCTTATAAATGCTGGAGTTAATGTTACATCTTTGGAGGAATTTGTTGCCGGAAAATTTGATGGTGTGAAACGAAGCAACCACGTTCTGCTAGTGAAGAACTTGCCTTATGGTTCTTCTGAAAATGAACTCGCTAAGATGTTTGGGAAATTTGGGAGTTTGGACAAAATTATTCTCCCTCCGACAAGGACATTTGCCTTGGTATGGATGCATGTGTTGTTTATTCTTATTTCATGTTTTATTGCACTGTTTTTTGGTTGGTTGGATTAAGTTGCTCAAACTGTGCATATGCATAACTTGGTCTCATAAATTCTATAGTATATATAGTATTCTTAATTCTTAATTTGATGAAGTCAATTAGCTAAAACTGTCTTTATTTTTCCAAAGCCCCCTCCCTCACAGAAGAAAAAATGTATCGATTGCTCGGGATTCACATGAAGTGACTGATTGAGCTGGGAAAAAGAAGAAAATGGCCATATTTTGAAACTAGGAGACCTCCCCACATGTTGATTCATATCTTTATTTCCATTAACTTCTTTCGAGGCAAATCACCACTTTATCCTTTACTCTCCTAATCCTCAATCTCTTTCTCTCTGCAAAACCCTTTTTTTCCTTTTTTTTTCTCTAAAACCCTTTCTTATCTCCTACTATCCATGGCAGAAAATACCAATAACAAGGTGCCATCAAGACTGCGAAGGGGATTCTAACAGCAATTGTATTGGCAGGGACTTTGTGTTCAAGAAACTCTGCCAAGAAAAGAAAATAATCTGAAACCGTACAATACCCATTACAAATTCAAACTCAAACTCGTATGCTACATGTATTAAATACAACAACACTGGGAAAAAAAGAACTAAACTGCGGAAACAAAAATCTACAAGAACACCCCAGATCGATTTATTTTTCTGGTTTTTATTGGAACCAGCAAGAGAGACCGAAAAATTGAAGAGGGACCGAGAGTAATTTGCTATAGCATAAATGCTTCAGATCTTTGAGGGTGACCATTGCTATAAAAACCAGTCAAATCAAGTGCTTCACTTGCTACAGCCCCCAAAACATTCAAAACATTGGCAGACTTGCTTTGAATCTGCCGAAAAACTAAATAGTCAGCTCAAATTAATCTTTAAAAGTTGAAAGATGGAAAAGGGTCCATGGCAGAGAAAGAAAGGCAAGCTTAGTTCTTCACCTCTTTGCTAGGGTCCCATGGGAGGTTATGGAGGCTGAGAGAGTTCTAGGATGTTGAATGAGGAGAGGGAAATGATAGAAAAATGGGTTTTGTAGTGTTTACGGCGCTCAAATTTGGGTTGAGAAGGAGAGAAATTCTTCTTAGGGTTCTGTTAGGTTTTCTTTTTGTGAGCTGTAAAGAGGGACAGAAAAATGGGGGCTGTGGCTGTAGGAAGATGATCTCAATCTGCAAGGGAGAGAGAGAAACACACATGAACTTTTAACGGATGTTACCTCCTAGACTAACCGATATAACCACAACGTCTGTTTTAAAAGGAAAAATTCCTCGAGGGATAAAGTGAAAATGAGTAAAATGCATGCTTTTATTTTTTAAAATTTATACATAAGCCTTGATATTAAACTTATTATCCACGCTATGGGGATGTAATTTGTTAGCTCAATGCAAATTCTTGATAACTTTCATCCTCTTTCTTTCAGGGAACCATTTTGGATGGGCATGCTCTGATCTTGCAACTCTGCCATGCCAAAAAGGATGAACAAGTGGTGAAAAATTTCAGGAAGGAATGAAGTTCAACAAAATTACTTGTGAGAAATGTTGCTTTTGAGGCAACAGAGAAAGATCTGAGACAGCTCTTTAGCCCGTTTGGACAGATGAATATTTATTTTGATTAGTAGTAATGCATTTTATTGAATAAATAACCAATGATGTATTATAGTCGCTGCATGTGCTTCGTGACCTTTTTCTGCTAGTTAATCTAAGTAATACAGAGTGTCAGTTATTAAAAAAAACAATATGGAGTGTAATTTTTTTTATTTGTAAAACACACACTACTCAAATCTATGACCTTTAGGACTTAGAGCCTCAGCCTTAACCATTGAGCTAAGGGAGTTACATTTTTTATAATTGAAATTTGTGAGCATAAGCATCTACTATGGACAATGAAATGAGATTGCAACTTGCATTCTTCCTTTTTCTGGCGGTTGTTTTATGTTGAATTATTCATGTTTGTTGATATAGAGGGCAACTGTTTCGGCTGTTTCACTGAATGACTTTTATATTTTCTCTCGTCATGCCCACATGGTAAGGACACTTCGGTGTCCACTTAGTGTGGACAACGCTTCGAGTTGTATGTCTGGGTTTTAACAATGAAATAAAAAAATCTTTCTTTTCTGCAGATCAAGAGCTTGAGGCTGCCTATGAAATTTGGAAATCATAGAGGCTTTGCATTTGTGGAGTATGTTACAAAGCAAGAGGCACGTAATGCACTTCAGGCACTTTCAAGTACCCATCTTTATGGTCGGCATCTGGTAAGTGAGTTACAGGTGTTTAAAAGCATGTTTATGCATTTTTCTGTTTGCAAAGCATATATTTATTATGCTTTTTAGCGCATTAGGATGACAATTACAACTTACTGCCGTAATTTTTAAGGTACTTGAGAAAGCGAAGGAAGGTGAGAGTTTGGAAGAATTACGGCTCGAACGGCTGTTCAGTTCACTGATGAGCAAAATGGGTTTCAAAATCCAACTAGGTTATCCAAGAAGACGAAGCACACGGCCGTTTCGGATGAAGGAAGAATGAAATTTGAAAGGATTGTAGATTAGGGCTTCATATGAATCATTCTCTTCTATTGTGGGATAGAAGTCAGTTCACCTTTTTTTTCTTTTTGTCCTTTCCCCCCTTCTTTTACCCTTTATGAATTATAATACAAAGTTATGGTGGCCCCAATTTTGCTTTTTCGGAGCTGGTATCTGATGGAAATGGAATCTGTTTTATTTTCAGTAGAAAAGAAAGTGTAATGGTCTCTGCATTTTGTTAAAATTAAACATATCTAATTTTAATTTTATTGATTTTATTCTATTGGCTTTACAGAGGCAAAAAACATCTTTTTCTTACTACTACTCATTCTTATATTTTTCAGCTTGGTAAGCAAGGAGAAAGAAGTGTAAATGAAGCATAGAGAAGAATTAAAATGTTGAAAAAAACTGTCTTAAAGAAATTCATTGTAATCTTTGTATATCCCAATAGAGGTGGTTGTATGAGGTATGATGAGTATACGTTGTGCCTTACTAATTATAAATAACATACGTGTATAACATGTAAAATTCCCGTACTCCCCATGAAATGAAATTATGCCAAGCCCAAATATTGAGGCCCAGTAATGCCACAAGCTCACAGGGCAAAGGATAGATTACAAGCCCAAATATGCGTAACAAAATGTCCAATGCAGGACACGACAGCTAAAGGTGAAGAAAACCCTAAGAATCAATCATTGACTAAATAGAACAAAGTTAAAACCAAGTTAAAATGAGTTTGTCCAAACTTAGATAACTATAGTCCCACACGAATGTTGCAATCAAAGGTCCAAGCTTGAAAATCAAAAGCCCAAACCAACACTAAGTTCATCTATGATTAATGTTCCCAAGGTTAGTTTCAATTTGATCCTCAAACATTAAACACTCCTGTTACAAGATTCAACATTTCATTCTATTGACCATCTTTATCAACTTAGTTTACTTTAAAATAATCATGTTAAGCTACCTCATTTTATTTTAACTTTTCATTTATTTTAAAATAACCATGTTAGAGAAACAAAGAAAAAAAAGTAAAAATAAAATTTTAAAGAAATATAGACTTAAATATAGTTGAGATGGCTTCCACGTGGTTATTAAGTGGATTTTCGTCAATTTTTTTTTAATGGAGTTTGCAAAAATGCCTTACAGATATAATAAAACGTTTAAATTTAAAATTATAGTTTTTTATTGAATGGGTTGGAGTCAAATTGAAACCAACCATAATCCGTGAGGCCCAACTTAATAATTGAGTCTATAATTAATACAATCAAACTCAATACTATAATTAATACAATTAAACCGGATGTAAAACTAAATGAGCCAAATGTATGTTAAATCGGAGTAGTGTACATGTAAAAATTAAATAATAATTCTCATTTAAAGTGATATATTTATAAAAAAAAATGTTTTGTCATTTAAATTCACATAATCAACCACAAATCACCATTCACCATTATTTTTCAATAATCACAAAATCGTTGATTTTAATCTATGTATTTACGATAATCATATCACAATTTACAAATATTTTTCCGACGAAATTTTTTTATAAATGATTTGCTTTTGAACCATATAAAAGTGAATTTAACACATCGCACTATGTGTTATACTATTTTACCATTATAAAAAAAGAACATGATCTTTGAACCTCAATAATTTTTTGGGACATAAAATTTACATGAGGGAAACAAAAAATCCGAGAAGATTTAAAAAAAAAAGGAAAAAGAAAAAGAGCTAAATCTCTTCTTGATCATGGTAATTACATTTTATGAAGACTACATCCCTAATTACATACCAACAAGGGACAAGCGATACAGATATATGTCAATGAGGGGAAGCAGAGTGAGAGAGGATGGAAAGCTGATCCACAAGGGAAAGAATGCGAGCGTGAAATTCACGCGCATGATCGAGGGACTCGGCTTCTAGCTCGGCTAGCTGGAAGCAAAGGCTCTCCTCGGCATCCTCTGCGATTCGCAGCCTCTCCCAAGCTCTGTGGAGCTCCGTCTTTATCTGTTCCTCCCTCTCCTTGCTCTTCCTCAGTTCCCCTTCGAGCTCCTCGTTCCTCTTTTGCAGGATTAATCTAGAATCTTCTTCTTCCGTCCTCTTCCTCCCGTTCCTCGAGTTCCCTACCACATTTGTTGGAGCCATTAGCTGCGTCGAATTCGCTGCTCTCTTTTGAATGATTAGATCTGATTTCTAATTTCTTGCCTCTATTGATCAAAACACTTCCTCTTTGGTTCTCTTTATGGGCTTGATAAGCCTTTGGCATACCGTGTCCAGGTTCAATGAATCTATTGCCCACACATTCGACCTACTGTTTGGTTTGTAACAATTATTATTTTCTTTTTATTTTATTTTCCCCACCTCACATCATAGTTTTTTTTACCTATTTACAAAGAAAAAGTGTCCATATTTTTATAGAAGTGTGTATATATATAAAAATATTTTTCCCCACCTCACATTATTTTACTTATGTAGAAGGGAAGTGTCAATATTTTAGTGGGGAAATTTCAATAATAAGTAATAACATTGTTTGGATAATAATTTAACAAAAATGGACACTAGTCTGCAATGGAAGGATGGCAAATTCTGGATACACTACCTTCCCCAAATGTCAAATCAAATATTGGGCAAATAGACTTTTAGTCATACTGCAGGGGGTGACAATACGTTGTGAAATATCGGTTTAAAATGTTTTTTTTTTTGTTTTTTTTTTATGGTGTCGTACCATGTTAATATTTTAATAAAATAGGTTTGGTACGGTTCAAGAGGTATATGGTTAATAGATTTATATATATCTTTGTTTTATTAAAACATGTAAAATAATTATAAATATTGAATTGAATATTTGTATAAAAAAATAATTATTTTATTAATAGAGTTAAATATTATAAATAATTTAAAAATTAGATAAAAATAATAATATAAACAAATAATTTAAAAATTACAAATTTTAAATATTTTTAAATAAATAGCTTAAGAAAATAACAATATATAAAATAAACAAATAAGTTAAAAGAAACAAAAAAATGAAATGACTTACGAATGAGTGAAGTATAAAAAACTTAAAAGTTTTAAATGTTAGAAAGACAAAAAAATATTATTATTATTTTTTAACTTTTCACAATTTTTACTCTTTTCTACTATTGCGGGAAAAGAGTTACAAATTTTTCTTTATTTTTTATTTTTTCAATCATCACTCGATCTGATATATTGATCTTTTTTTTAATATATTGTTTGTACGACCTTTTACATTTAATCTTTTACGCATGTTAGCATTTGTAACGTTTTCGGTAATAGTTCCGATCGCAATTCATTTAAAATTATAGAGCGTGCATTAAAAGCTTGTTCCGATCTATGGTAGACACTAGAACAGATCACATATCATTATGCCAAGAATAAGGTAATAATATTCATTTTTCTTCCACTATCTTAAAACATCAAATTTATCACCATTTAATTATTATTAACTCATTATTCTAGTAAGATCAAATTGAATATAATTTTAAATTTTATTAAATATTATGAATCATACCTCGTGTCATATTGTGAGTTTCAAAAGTTAAGTCCGACGAGATCCTATCCACTTGGACCTTAACAAGCCTGGTACACTACGCGGCAATGTGAGCCGATTGCCACCTCTACTGCAGAACTGGAAATCAAAGTGGATGAAATTTGGTCATAATAGTTTGTATATTACAGATATTTTCGCTGTGTATAGCAAACTGGTACAAAAGCATAAATCCAAATCGTGTTCTATAAAGCATGCCCCAAATGGCCAACGTGGAATCAGTATGAACTGAGGTATCCATGACTTATCAAGCATTCTGGGTCCGTGTCATATGAAAGTGAACTACTGATTATAGCAAGCATGAAAAATCAACAGTACGAACATAATAATCCATAGATGGTTTTGTTATATGGGTAAGACAATTCATCTATAGATAGCAATGGCAAGATAATTGGAGTTTGTAAAAGGGAGTTGGGTGAATCAATTAGCATAAAACTTGAACGATTCGAGACTTGATAATCACACGAATAATAAATAAAAAGAAAATAATAAAACACAATATATTCATGTTCACTCCAGAGTAAGACTATATCCTGTCAGAAATTTCACTATAATCAATCACTCAAATCTCTCGTTACAATGTGTGCTCAGTACATAGCTATTATTTATAGGCAACTTAACATGCTTTAGTTAGGTTTCCGTCTTATTGTAAAACAACAGCTATTCATGTGCTCAAACCCAAACCGTCAAACAAAAAATTCAGATCCAAAAAGTAAATAAGGCTTGAAATTTTCAGAAGCACTATCCCTTATCCTGCCCGCTCACTGGGGAGTGAGACCCCGTGGTCATCGAGAGGTCCCACAAACCTCAATTCGTGAAGTATGCACTAACTCTAACAAAACTTAAGTTAATAGGAGAAAGAGTCTTGCATTGTTATTTGTATTTTTCAGTTTTTTTATTATTTATTACGGTGATCACAACTAAAGATCAAAATCGGGATATTACTCAGTTTTTGTGAGGTATTTTAGTCTTGGATGAGTATATTATTATTCTTGTATTCTAATAGAATCTGCAACTTAAATCCTTTTTCCTGTCCGAATGTGAGCTGTAAGTATCAAACAGTTTACCACACTCGTTTGTTGGATCCAGAGACAAACTGTATTGGATGAATTGAACCATAAGACTTTGCTTACTTAAACATATGGTCACCGTCTGGATGGAACATTTTTTTTTTGTAATAACAATTCGGATATATATCTCAAAGGCATATTATAATATAATAGACTATATAGAATACAAGAATGCGTGGCTCATAGCTAATGTAATTAAAATATTTATTAATGCTGGAAATACGGCTAATGGAAGGCCTTCTAACTCGATCCAAGAAAATCCAAAGTTAGAACATTGGAATTCTCTCAAATTAAGTCAAATGTCCAAATGATAGAACAACCACCTAAAAATTGACATATTAAACCGGCTTCACTGAAACTTTAATTAAAGGGTTTCAATACATCATTCAGAAAATAATAAGAATAAGAAATTTTCATTTAAAAAAATCTACATGGTAACAGAGCCACCTCTGAACCTTTAGAAAACTCTCTTTTCGATGACCAAATACGGCATGGCCATGGAAAAACAAGACTCACCTTCTTCCGAAGTGACTTTTGGCTCCGAAGCTTCTGTTCCCAGCAACCATTGCGGATCAGACAGCATCTCTCTTCCCATTACAGGTCATAAGCTGAACGGGAACAACTACCTCCAGTGGTCGCAGTCCGTCAAGATGTACATCTGTGGAAAGGGAAAAGATGAGTATCTTATCAGCGAAGTCGTTCCTCCACGGGCAAGAGATCTGAAATTCAAAAAAAGGAAGACCGAAAATAATATGGTCATGTCTTGGTTAGTAAATTCAATGACTAACAAAATTGGCGAGAATTTCTTGCTTTATAACACGGCTCATTAAATCTAGGATGCTGCAAAAGAGTTCTACTCGAGCAAAGAAAATACTTTTGAGATTTTTGAAATTGAAACCACTCTTCATGATCTCCGTCACCCAATACTACAACCTCCTCTCCCGCTACTGGCAACAATTGGACGTGTTCGAAGAAAATCAATGGGGCTGCACCGACGATGCAAAGAAATCATCGAAAAGAAATAATATTTAAATTCTTGATGGGACTCAATAAGAATTTAGATGAGGTTCAAGGATGGGTACTAGGAACTAAACCTTTGCCAAGCATTCAAGAAGTTTTTTTTCGAGGTCCGCCGAGAAGAGAGCAGAAAGAAAGTAATGATGGGGGAATCACCTACTGTTCCGGTCGCCGAAAACTCCGCTCTAGCTGCTCAAGGAATCCAACACCCCAACAATGACAATCGGCAAAGAAAAGGGAGACCATGGTGCGATAATTGCCGAAAACCAGGTCATACCTATGAGACTTGCTGGAAAATACACGGCAAACCTGCAGATTGGAAGCCCTCGAGATCAGTCCATGACAAAGAAAGCCGAGGAAACCACACTACTGTTGATGAAGGACCTGCACCCACCGAATCCAATCCATTTAGCAAGGAACAACTTGAGATCTTACAAAAGATGTTCTCACAACAAAATCCTGCCACAGTACCATCGGAACAAGTTCTTTAGCACACAAAGGTAATTACTTATGTTGGAAATCGCCTAATTAAGATGCCCAGGTGGTGATCTTCCAAACACCCAAGTCTTGAGTGGCTTGTAGAAAGAATTTCAGGAATCGAACACAAGAACAGAAAATCAAATAAAGAAAAGAAGACAAACAATTGTTGTCGAGGTTCGGCAATGTGCCTACGTCCTCGTGAGTTCCTCCGAACTCTCTGCACTAATCAATAGTTCTTACAAAGTTACAGCAATCCCCTTCAAGAACCCACAATGGTCTTGAAGAAACAAGAAGAGAAGAAAGGAGATTACAACTCACTCTCTATACTACTATCTCTTCTTTACCACCAGCCTAACAAAGAGTCCCTCTTGTGTTTGTCACTCTTACACAATTCTCTCTAAGTGTTTACAATTGATCTCATAATGTCATAAACTTGTGTGTATTATTGTCTTATGTGTTGTATAAAAATAAGGCTTGAGAACCCCTTTTATAGCCTTTCACTTCTTGGACAATCTTGTGAATTATTCTCACCCCTTTGATCTTTATCTCCTTTAACTCCTAGCCCTTCATTCATCTCCAAGTGATGCTGTGTGTTTTGGCCTTGTACACACACACTTTGGAGAGCCTTGAAGGCTGTTGTGTGCGTGCAAAGGAGTGTGCCTAGCGGTGCGCCGCTCAGCAGGGTGTGGTGCGCCGTTAGGGCAGAGTGCGCTGGAGGAGTTTCTGGACGGTGTGCCGCTGCTTGCTATGCGGCGTACCCCTAACCCCATCCTGGAGCATGCTTCTCTGGAAGGCGCACCACCTGGTGTGAGCGGCGCACCGCACACTGGTGTTGTGCCTTCCTGCTGCTGCTGCTGTGCACACTAGTTTCTGCTTAGGTGCAGAAGTGCGCACACTAGTGCGCATGGTCTTCTCATGCTCCAAATTGATGCACACACATGTGTGCAACCTTCTAACTTGCTGAAATTTGATATCCCATAATTGGTTTGGACTTTAACCAATTTTAAACCATAGTTGAACCTACTTGAACCTTAGACAAATAACAACAATCTCTACCTTTGTCTAAGTGTTCAAAAAACCTGAACCATTGTGCAGAAAGCTTCGGGATCCAAACTCATCTAGAGTCACCAATTAACCAACTCCAATCCTAAGTAATTCAAGGAAATCATTGAACTTACTTAGAGGTAGAACTTTAGTACCCAAGTCAGCAGGATTTTCTTCCGGAGCAACCTTGTCCACATGGATGCATCCTTTCGTAACATTTCCCCGAATGAAATGATACCGAACATCCATATGCTTCATCCTCTCATGGAACACAGGATTTTTACACAAGTGTAAGGCACTTTGACTATCTGAAAATACCACAACCTGCTCATCCAGTACCTTCAACTCTTCAAGCAACCCTTTGCACCACATAGCTTCCTTAATGGCCTCCGTAGCTGCTATGTATTTTGCCTCGGTTGTTGAGAGTGCTACCACTGGCTGCAACTGAGCCTTCCAACTTATGCAACACCCATTTAAGTTGAAGAAATATGAGGTAATTGATCTCCTTGTATCCCGGTCTGCTCCATAATCCGAATCAGCAAACCCCTCAAGGCAGATTGCATTACCCTTCTTCTCATATACCAGCCCTACTTCTGGGTTTCCCTTCAAATACCTAAGCAACCACTTCATTCTAAGCCAATGCTCTTTTTCAGGATTACTCATAAACCTGCTGAGAACACTCATTGCACGAGCAATGTCCGGTCTAGTGCTCACCATGGTGTACATAATTGAACCAACCGCACTAGAATAGGGGACTTTCTCCATTTTTTTCTTCTCCGCCTCTGATCTTGGATATTGATCGCTGGAGAACTTGAAATGACCAGCAAGGGGAACCTTCACTGGTTTGCTATCTTCCATAGAGAATTTAGATATCATTTTCTCTATGTAAGAAGTTTGGGAGATCTTCAATCTGTTTTTCTCCCTTTCCCGGATGATACACATCCCAAGGATCTTCTTTGGATGACCAAGATCCTTCATCTCAAACTCCTCACTGAGTTGAGCCTTTAATGTCTTTATCCTCTCCATGCTGCTCCCAACCAGCAACATGTTATCAACATAAATGAGGATGATCACCATCTCCTCAACTTTCTGCCCCTTATAGTATAAGCAAGAATCATAGTAGCTCCTTATGAAACCCAAGCTGATTACAAAGGAATCAAACCTCTTGTTCCATTGCCGAGGTGATTGCTTCAGGCCAGAGAGAGACTTCTTCAATTTGCACACTAGCTCTCCCTGCCTTTCTTCCTCATAGCCTTCGGGTTGCCTCATGAAAATGGTCTCATCGAGCTCTCCATGCAAGATGCAGTCTTCACATCCATTTGCTCAATTTCCCAATCAAATTGGACCACCAATGCTAAAACTATCCGGATCGTCTTGTACTTCACAACTGGTGAGAAGATTTCGGTGAAATCTATGCCTTCTTTTTTTGTGAACCCTTTTGCCACCAGCCTAGCTTTATACCAGACTTCATCCCTTGGAGTATTCCTTTCTTTGATCTTGTAGAGCCATCTACAATCCACCACTCTCTGTTTTTCTGGTTTAGGCACCAGCTCCTAAGAGTTGTTCTTCATAAAAGAATCCATTTCTTCCTCCATAGCTAGCTGCTATTTTGACGAATCCTTACACTCCATAGCATCCGTGTAAGTTTTTGGTTCAACCTCTCCTTCTCTCCAAGGAGCTGCTACATTGGCATTTGCAAACCCATATCTCAAGGGTGGTCTAACCACTCTCCTTCCCCAGTCTCTTGTGAGCTGGTAGTTATTTACTGCATCAACCTCTTCTTGTTCAGTCTCTCCTTCTTGAGTTTCTTGAGCTTGGCCTTCATCCAAGGGCTCTACTTGGTCCGAACCCTCTTGGCTCCTTTGCTCTACCTAAACCGAGTGCTCCTTGATGCGATGCTCAACAATTTCAGGACTGGTTTGCTCACTAGCCCCTGCAGGGTTAGTTTCCTCCAAGTAGGGAAATAATAATTCATTAAAGATAACATCTCTACTTATAATCAGTTTCATGCCCTTCTTTTCTAAGGACCACAACCTATATCCCTTAACCCCATCACCATATTATAGAAATACACATTTTCTAGATCTAGGGCCAAGTTTATCCTTCTTTTGATGTGCATACGCAGCACAACCAAAAGTCCTAAGGTTGTTTAATTCAGGGGGTTTTCCACTCCACATCTCCATGGGAGTCTTGAGCTCTAAAGCTCTAGAGGGTGATCTATTTATCAAGTATGCAGCTGTCGCCACAGCTTCTCCCCAAAAATATTTTGGTAACCCAGATCCTATTAACATGCACCTAACCTTCTCCATAAGAGTTCTATTCATTCTTTTAGCAACTCTATTTTGCTGGGGTGTTTTTACAACCGTCATATGCCTTAGAATGTCATTTAATTCACATAATTTATCAAAATCATTATTGCAAAATTCTAAGCCATTATTGGTTCGTAAAGCCTTAACTACCCTACCCGTTTGAGTTTCTAGCAACTTCTTCCACACAACAAATTTATTCAAGGCATCAAATTTATTCCTAAGCAAATAAACCCACACTCTTCTTGAATAATCATCAATTAAAGATAGAAAGTAAAAGTTACCTCCCTGTGTTGGTGTTCTTGCTGATCCCCAAAGGTCCGAATGAATATAATCAAGAATCTCTTTGGACTTGTGCACTCTGGTGTTGAAGCTGACCCGGTGTTGCTTCCCAAGAATGCAACTCTCACAGAAATCCAGTTTTTTTACTTTGTCACCACCAAGTAGACCTTCCTTGCTAAGCACTTGCAGGCCCTTTTCATTCATGTGTCCCAAGTGAGTGTGCTAAAGGGCTGCCTTGTCCATCTCAGCCATCAAGCTTGCTGCTTGATCATTGGTTTATGTTTCTCCGATCATCTCATAGAGTCCATCGTTTCTTGCTGCCTTGATCACTACCAAAGATCCCTTGGCTACTTTGATCTTTCCTCCCTCTACTTTACATGTATACCCCATGGAATCCAGCTGCCCAATGAGATCAAGTTCCTCTTCAAATCTGGAAGATATCTTACATTTCGCAGCAGCCTTGTGACTCCATCAAACATTTTCAATTGAATGTCTCCAATCCCTCTCACTTGGCAAGAATTGTCATTCCCCAAGAAGACCCTTCCATCATTGACCTCCTTGAAATTCTTGAACCATTCTTTGTGAGGGCACATATGATAAGTGCACCCGGAGTCAAGTATCCACTTTTCGCTGCCTTGCCTCCTGCTCACATTCAAGCACACAACAAGAACATCATCTTGCTATTCTCCCTTGGCAACCGAAGCCTCTCCATTGTTGGTATGACTTTTCCTCTCATCCCATATCTTCTTCTTGCAATCTTTCTTGAAATGGCCCTCCTTGTTGCAGTAGAAGCATCTCCTTCCTCCTCCAAGTCTTGTCTTAGAATGAGATCTCCTATGGTTCTGCCCTCTACCTCTTGATTTCTCTCGGTAGTTGCCATGGTTGCTATTGCCATTCCGAGTTGCTGGCCTTCCTCTTATGAACAGCCCATCACCACTTGATGTCTCCTTCATCTTGGCCTTGAAATCATGTGCCCTTTATGGCATTGATCACAATCTCCTTTGTCAAAGTATCCCTTCCATACTCAATGCCAATAATCAAGTTATCAAAGCAATCAGGAAGAGAATTTAACAAAATGATAGCCAATTGTTCATTCAGAAAAATAATGCTACATCTATTCAAATCTTGAACTAGCTTATTAAAGACATCAAGATTATCTTGCAACTTTTTACTAGGATTAATTTTAAAAGCAAAGATTCTTTTAAGAAGATAAATCTTGTTAAGGAGAGTTTTGGTAAGAAACAACTCATTTAGTTTCTTCCATATGATAGCAGGATCCTCCGAGAATCCGCACTCCCTTGTGACACTATCCGACATGTGCAAGAAAATGATGTTGTAAGCCATCTTCTTCATCTCGGTCCGCTGGTCCTCTGTGACACTTGCTGGAAAAGCATCATCTTCTCCAATGGTCAAGTCCACTTTCTGTTGCATTAGAACTGCCTTGATCTTCCGCTTCCAAAGGGCAAAGTCTCCCTTTCCATAAAACTTCTCTACATAGAAATTTGAAGCCATTTTTTGCGGACAAGATGCCAGATTTATGCACTACCCACAAATGCTTTCTTTAACCTCAAGAACACAGATCGAAGATGGATCTTGACATCGTTCTTGAATCACCTTTCAAGAAAATGACCGGATCTTGATCTTTACACCGTTCTTGAATCACCCAAGAAGTTAATCTTTGATTCTTGGAGTCTTGGCTCCGTACCTTCTACTTCTTGCTTCGATAACCAGCTGTGCCGCTCTAATTTTACTGACCAAAGCTCTGATATCACTATTGAAAATCACCTAATTAAGATGCCCAGGTGGTGATCTTCCAAACACCCAAGTCTTGAGTGACTTGTAGAAAGAATTTCAGGAATCAAACACAAGAACAGAAAATCAAAGAAAGGAAATAAGACAAGCAATTATTGTCGAGGTTCAACAATGTGCCTATGTCCCCGTGAGTTCCTCTGAACTCTCTGCACTAATCAATGGATCTTACAAAGTTACAACAATCCTCTTCAAGAACCCACAATGGTCTTGAAGAAACAAGAAGATAAGAAATGAGATTTCAACTCACTCTCTATACTACTAACTCTTCTTTACCACTAGCCTAACAAAAAGTCCCTCTTGTGTTTATCACTCTTACAAAATTCTCTCTAAGTGTTTACAATTGATCTCACAATGTCACAAAATTGTGTGTATTATTGTCTCATGTGTTGTATAAAAATAAGGCTTGAGAACCCCTTTTATAGCCTTTCACTTCTTGGACAATCTTGTGAATTATTCTCACCCCTTTGATCTTCATCTCATTTAAATCCTAGCCCTTCATTCATTTCCAAGTGATGTTGTGTGTTTTGGCCTTGTGCACACACACTTTGGAGAGCCTTGAAGCCTGTTATGTGCGTACAAAGGAGTGCGCCGCTCAGCAGGGTGCGGTGCGCCGCTCAGTAGGGTGCGGTGCGCCGCTAGGGCAGAGTGCATTGGAGGAGTTTTTGGTATAGTGCACCCCTTACCTAGTCCTAGAGTATGCTTCTCTGGAAGGCGCACCGCCTGGTGTGCGCGGCGTACCTCATACTGGTGCTGTGCCTTCTTGCTGCTGCTGCTGTGCACACTAGTTTTTGCCTAGGTGCAGAATTGCGCACACTAGTGCGCATGGTCTTCTCATGCTCCAAATTGATGCACACACATGTGTGCAACCTTCTAACTTGCTGAAATTTGATATCCTATAATTGGTTTGGACTTTAACTAATTTTAAACCATGGTTAAACCTACTTGAACCTTAGATAAATAACAACAACTTAAGTGCGCTTACTGTAAATTAAGAAAAAACAAGTCCATGGATTGTTGATTCGAGTGCGTCCGATCACATGACGGGAGATGCAATTCTCTTCCACAATTACAGCCTAAGTCGAAACAATGTTACAGTAAAAATTGCAGATGGTTCTCTCTCTAAAGTAGCCGGCATAGGTTCTATTATCATTTCAGATGACCTAACACTAAAATCAGTTTTTCATGTTCCTAATTTGGACTGTAATCTTTTTTTCAGTAAGCAAACTCACTAAAAACATAACTATGTTACTAAATTTTTCTTAGATTCGTGTGAATTTCAGAATTTGGATTTGGAGAGGATGATTGGCAATGCTAAGGTGTGCTCGGGACTTTATCTTCTCAAAGTTGGTGAATCTCTTAGAAGACAAACTCATAATGCAGTATGTGTTGAGTCCAATAGTCAGTCCAATAAAAGTTATGTTTCTTTTGAGAATTCGAATAAGGATAGTGCAATTATGTTATGGCACTATAGTTTAGGCCATCCTAATTTTATATACCTCCAAAAATTGTTTCCATCTTTATTCGTGAATAAAAATTTGAAATCTTTTCAATGTGAAGTGTGTTAAATTTCAAAGTTTGTTCATAAGTCTTATCACATTCAACCTTATAAGGCATCTCATCAATTTTCAATGATTCGTAGTGATGTGTGGGGGCCATCTAGAATAAAAAAAAATGTCACTGGCACTAGGTGGTTCATTTCATTTGTAGACGATCACACTAGGATCACATGGCTATTTCTAATGAAAGAAAAATCGAAAGTTGGTCACATTTTCAGGAAATTCAACACTATGGTCTTGACACAATTCAAAACAAAAATACAAGTGTTGAAAACTGATAATGCAAAGGAATATTTTGAGACCTTTCTGGGTGATTATGTTATAAGTCAGGGCATTGTCCATCAGAGTTCGTGTGTCAACACACCCAAACAAAATAGGGTTGCAGAAAAGAAAAATAGACACCTCCTTGAAGTTGCCCGGTCACTTATGTTCACCACACATGTTCCTAAATTTTTTTGAGGTGAGGCAGTCTTAACAGCTGCTTATCTAATAAACATGATGCCTTCTCAAGTCTTGAATTTTCAAACTCCTTACCAAGTCCTCCTTCACTCATTCCCTAACACTCATGTCATGTCAACTCTTCCTATGAGAGTCTTTGGTTGTTCTCTGTTTGTCCACATACATGCTCAACATCGGAGTAAACTTGACCCTAAAGCACTCAAATGTATTTTTGTTGAATACTTCCCAAATCAAAAAGGGTATAAATGTTACTCTCCGGTCACACAAAGATTCTATAACTCCATGGATATCAGGGGGAGAATTTCACTCACGAATATCAACTTTGGGATATTGGTGCCTTAAATTCATCTTGTGTTCATAATCTATCTCTGATCGAGTCATCACATCCACCTTAAATAAATCAGAGTCAGAGTCCAATTCATATCATCCAATCCGAACTCGAGTCTTAGACAGAACTACAAACACCCCAGTGTCCCATTCACACACAACCTGTGGCAACGAGTGAGTTACGTGTCTACTCTAAGAGAAACAAGACTCAAGAAGGGAAAGAACCACAGCCACCTGATTAAGGCCATGAATCCAACCCGATTCTGGAACCCTAAAATTCACCAGGTAACACCAGTCCTAGTCTTGCTCCTAGTGATCTTCCTGATAACGGCATTGATAGACCCATCGTATTGAGAAAAGGCATAAGGTCTTGTACTAATCATCCCATTTATAATTTTGTCTCTTATGGAGGACTGTCACCCAGTCATCATGCATTTGTTAGCAACATTGACAAGATACAAGTTCCAAGATCAATACACAAAGCTCTCAATGTACCAGAATGGAAGGCAGCCATTTGGGAAGAAATTTTTGGTCTTGGAAAGAATGGAACATGGGTAATATCTAAGTTTCCACTAGAGAAACGTCCTGTTAGTTGCAAGTGGATCTTCACTATAAAACATAATGCAAATGGTAGTAACAGATTCAAAGCATGTCTTGTAGTTAAGGGATTCACTCAATCTTACGGGATCGATTACGAGGAGATCTTTGCCCTTGTAGCCAAGCTCAATACAATTCGAATGTTGCTCTCACTAGCTTTTAATCTAGATTGGTCACTCTAATGATTGGATGTGAAAAATGCTTTCCTCAACGGAGATCTAGAAGAATAAGTCTACATGGAGATAGCTCCTGGATTTGACACTCCAACCACCACTAACAAGGTCTACAAACTCAAGAAATCTCTGTATGGACTCAAACAGTCACCAAGAGCATGGTTTGACAAATTTACTAAGGCTGTTAAGAAGTTCGGGTATGATCAATGTCAGACCGACCACACTATGTCTGTCAAATATTCATCTTAAGGAAAAAAAGGCAATATTCATCATGTATGTTGATGACATCGTTCTGACTAGAGATCATAATGAAAAGATACTCAAGCTCAAGAGTGTCTTAGCCAAAGAATTCGAGATCAAAGATTTGGGCAATCTTAAATATTTTTTTGGCATAGAAGTAGCACGGTTGAGAAGAGGTGTTTCAGTTTCTCAACGAAAATGTGTTAAACCTCTTGAAAGAGATAGGGATGCTCAGATGCAAGCCAGCTGACATTCCTATGGACTCCACAATAAAGCTGGGAAGAAAAGATGATAGTGCACCCATTGACAAAGGGAAGTATCAAAGATTGGTTGGGAAATTCATTTATCTCGCACAGATTAGACCCGATATTAGCTTTGCTGTAAGTGTAGTGAGTCAATTCATGAACAGACCGACAGAAAAACACATTGAGGCTGTATATAGGATTCTGACATATTTAAAGATGACACCGGGTCAAGGATTATTCTTCAAAAAGACTGTGAACAAGAAGATCAAAATTTTCACTAATGCAGATTGGGCTAGATCTGTAACTGATAGACGATCTGCTTTAGGATATTGCACTTATGTCTGGGGAAGTTGGTTACTTGGAAAAGCAAGAAGTAATTAGTGGTGTCTTGAAGCAGTGCAAAAGTAGAATTCAGAGCTCTTGCATATAGTATATGTGAGAGAATATGGTTAAAAAGGGTATTTTGTGAACTAAGAATCCTAGTCACGAAACCTATGTAAACGTTCTATGATAATCAGTCTGCCATCAGCATAGCAAAGAACCTAGTGCATCATGATAAGAGAAAGCACGTGGAGTTCGATAGACACTTTTTCAAAGAGAAGTTAGAGACCGACATGATATCACTTTTGTATATCCCAACTACTCAGCATATTGCAGACATCCTAACTAAGGTTGTACCAAGGAAGACATTCGAGGATCTTAATTCCAAGCTAGGCTTACTTTATATCTATAACCTAGCTTGAGGGGGAGGGTGGAAATACATGATTTGTGTTCTAATTTCTAGGAATTTATTGCTGTAAATTAGTTTGATTTGTTCCTAGAATAAAAGGATATGGGTATTATTCTACCCAATTCCCTAATTAGTGATTTTTTTTTTGTTTTTTAGCTAGCATGATTACAAAAAGTAATTCTCTCATTCCTTGCTATTTATCTTTGTATGTTTCATTCAGAAAATAATGAGAATAAGAACTTTTCATTCTAAAAAATCTACAATTTCATAAAAATAAGTCCCTACTTATGAGTTTTTTTACCTCGTAAGATTCTTACATATATGACTTTGTTTACTAGATTATTTCTTCGTGCAACAACTACCGATGAATTTAATTTTTTATTTATAAAAGAGCAAACAAAGCAGGAGTTCTGCTATAAATCAGTAAATTTTTATTTAGAGCTTAATTCAGTTCAGATTGCCAATCTCCCACAATTTCATCTTTCATTCCAACCTTTTGGAAAACTTGAATGCAAATTTGCTTTGTGACAGTGCAAGTAAAGAACAGATGATCGTTAGAGTCATCTGCATTATGATGTTCGTATGAATCCTATTCAGATGAGTAGGAGGATTCATAACCGTAAGAATTGGACCTTCCTTCACTGCTTTCATCGGAGCTCATGCTGATTTTCATCAGTGGAGCTCGAGTTTGAAAGTGTTGATTGAGGAAACTTGTAATTGGGTTATCACAAGTAAGTATCTTTTTTAGAGAGCCTACCATTTCCTATTGGGTTCCCTTCTACTTCTCATCTGAGGATATTTGATTTGTTGTCCTGGTTTGGGGGGGGGGGGGGGGTTGAGCAGTTCTTCTCATAGGGGTGAATGAATCATTTGCACTGAAATATGTGAAATTGTGCAAAAACTAGATCGCAGCCGATGTGGTTATGAAGGAGTAGGTTGTTTGAGCAAAAGATTCGTAGGCAGGATATGATTGATGCTGTTGTTGAGATCTAACCATAAAATCCAACTGGGCTCTCAAATGTTTTAACTCAGCTTCTTTTCTAGCAAATTCTGGAAAGATTGTGCTAGCATGTCGTGCCATTTGGAGAAGCTCTCAATGTAGAGTTCCAATCTTCTTTTGCCATAGAGTAATGAGATTGTGGATACCATTGAAAGCTTTATCAACTTTTTCAGCAAGAATCTATTGATTGCTATTTGTTGCAGCATCTTATTCTTGGTGATGGCATTTTCAGATTGCTGATTATGAGCAGCCTCAATAGGTGAATCGATTCTTCTTGTTCCATGGGTGTTGACTGCCAATGATTCTCTAATCTTCTAGATTTGTTTTATACTGTTGTTTAATTGCCATATTCAAAAGGTGGAAACTCCATCTCATAATTGGATGAATCTTGGATTCATCATAATCTTTTATCCCATCCAATTCAAGTGCCAAAATTGTGTCAAGAGATCTTTCATCTGCAAGGGAAAAAATCAACTTGATATCTGCCTCATCATTATCCCAATAGGCCACTCGTTGTAGTGCTTCGATAAATTTGACCTTTTGGGCTTCCAGGAACATTTGTATACAATATGACTCTTTTTTCCATAGACAAAACACCTAACATGTTTGCCCTCCCTTTTAAATTTCTTTCTTTTGAAAAACTTGTATCTCCCACCTTTGCCTCTATAGGATCTAGACTTAGGCTTTTCAAAGAACTTATGGAAATGTGACTTTTTTGTGTTTGAACATGATCCGCATTCCTATCCATATTTTCATTTTACCAGAAGATTTAGCCTTTTGCATGATGAACTGACCTTCTTCCCTGTGGTATGAACCTTCTAGAAAAATTCATACTTTCAACATAGATAGTCTAATGCTTTAAGGGAAAACTAGTACAACTTTTGAAGAAAATGAAGACGGAAAGATTAGAGGAACAAAGACTTAAATTGTTCTATAATTCTTCCTTTTTTTTTATTAAGAAAGAAACAGAAAATATATAAAGTACATAGGTAAGACAATTTCAGAAGGAATTTCTCATAAACGGAAAGGAAATCACATAATTACAAGAATAGGGAAACTACCAACTAATTACAATCAACCTAATTACCCAATAAATGACGGAATAATAAATACAAATTATTCTACAATAAATACTGATTATGAAAATCTATAAAAGGAGAAAAACTCAATGACCAGAACTGCGGCCTTGGGAATGGGCGTTGCAGCACTGAGAATCGGATGAGAAATTCATTCATGGCATAAGCATCAGCACTGCGGTGCAGGAGCGAAGAGAGAGATAGATATTGAGGTGGCTTGAATTTTAACACTCCCTCTCAAGCCACATTGTGAATGTTGATCATGCCCAGCTTTCTTGACAAATCATCGAAGTTTAATCTGGTAAGAGCTTTCGTGAGTATATCAACAGTTTGAAAATTTGTCGGGATGTAACTAACAATGAAAGTTCCTTCATAAATTTTCTCTTTAATGAAATGATGATCGATCTCAACATGTTTTATCCTGTCGTGATGAACTGGATTATTGGAAATATTGATTGCTGCTTGATTGTCACAAAATAATTCCATAGGTTGATCTAAAGTCACCTTTAATTCTGACAGTAGTCTCTGTAAACAAATGCGTTCACAAATACCCTGTGCCATATCTCAGAATTCAGCTTCTGCGCTACTACGAGCTACAACAAACTGTTTCTTGTTCCTCCAAGTTACCAAATTACCCCACACATAGGAGCAACAGCCTAATGTTGATCTATGATCCGTTACTAAACATGCCCAGTCTGCATTTGAGAAAACTTTAACATTTCTTTTAGAGGTTCTTAAGAAAAATAGGCCCTTACTCGGTGTCATCTTGAGATATCTCAGACCTCTGTAAACTACAGTCATATGTCACTCTGTTAGGCAATTTATGAACTGGCTAATAACACTGACATAAAAACCAATGCCAGGCCTTGCATGGGATAAATAAATGAGTTTTCCCACAAGATGTTGGTATTGTCCTTTGTCAACAGGAACACTTTCATCATTTGCTTCTAGATTAACTGTTAAGTCCATGGGAGTCTCGGCAGGCTTGCAACTAAGCATTCCTGTTTCACTTAACAAGTCTAGGACATACTTATGTTGGGAGACGGAGATACTTTTTCTTGACCGACCAATTGCTATCCCGATGAAGTACTTCAGATTCCTTAGGTCCTTGATCTCAAACTCTTTGGCCAAGAACTGTTTAAGCAGCCCAATTTCTTCCTCATGATCTCCTGTCAAAATAATATCGTCCATGTATACAATAATAATAGTCTTCTTCCCGTTTGGGAAATGCTTCACAAAAATTGTGTGATCTGACTAACATTGAGAATATCCATACCTTTTTATGGCCTTTGTGAATCGCTGGAACCAAGCATAGGGAGATTACTTGAGGTCATACAAGGAAAATAGAAGTCTACAAACCTTGTTGATATTTGATGCTGTCTCAAGACTGATAGGGATGTCCATGTAAACTTCCTCTTCTAAGTCACCATATACATTTTTTACATCGAGCTGATGGAGGGACCAATCAAGGTCGGCAGCAATCGATAAGAGAACGTGAACAGTATTGAGCTTGGCAACAGGTACGAATGTCTCCTAATAATCAATGCCATAGGATTGGGTGAATCCTTTGGCAACCAAATGAGCCTTGTACCTGTCCACACTACCATCCGCCTTATATTTAATTAAAAAAATCCATTTACACCCCACAAATTTCTTATCCTTTGGTAGTTCAGTAATCTCCCTCATACCATTCTTTTTCAGTGCCTGAATTTCCTCATTGACAGTAGTTTTCCACTTAGGACATTTGAAAGCTTCCTGAATATTCAGAGGAACCTGTATCTCTGTAATACTAGTAGTGAAGGCACAAAAAGAAGGTGATAGCTTATCATAGGACACAAAATTTCCAATAGGATGTTGGGTACATGACCGAACTCCTTTCTTCCAAGCAATAGGAATATTAAGAATCTCGTTTTCTAACTCAGAATCAACAATACCATCAGAGTCAAAAATGTTGTTACCGGGAATTTCACTTGGATTTGGACTTGGTTCGGTCTCATGGTTCTGTTGAGTATGTACTTTTTCCTCTGTCACTTCTTGGACATGTTCTTTATCTCCCAAGTCAACAGTGAACTTGGTGTCTTTAGCAGGTAGTGGTGGACTAGGTGACTCTGTAAGATTGTGATTTTCTGACCTTGGGAAAATGTTCTGTGGTGATGGGTGACTCAATGAATGACTTAAAGTCCCAAGACTGATATTCTTGAGTTGAATTCTCCTTCTGAATATCAGTCTTCGGGTAGTATGGGTGACTTTAAAAAAAGGTAACATCCATCGAATTTTAGAATTTTTTTGTGATTGAAGAATAATATTTGTATCATTTTTTACTCGAAGAATACCCAAGAAAGATGCACTTGAGTGACCGAGGATCGAGTTTACTCCTTTGTTGTTGATGAATGTGAACAAAGACAAAACACCCAAATACTTAGGGTGGGACAGACGAAATGAGATAAGTTATTGAAAACAATTTTAGAAGAGTTTGACATGGTGTTTGGAATTTTAGGACTCTAAAAGGCATTCTATTGATTAGATAAGCCGCCGTAAGGACAATCTCTCCCCAAAAAATTTTTGGAACGTTTGTAGAGAACATAAGGGACCTAGCAACCTCTAGAAAATGTCTATTTTTCCTTTCAGCGATTCCATTTTCTTGTAGGGTGTCTACACATGAACTCCAATGAACTATCCCTTCTTTTACTAGAAATTCTCCTAGAATAGAGTTGAAGTAATCCTTAGTATTATCTGACTTTAGAACTTTTATTTTTGTCTGAAATTAGGTCTGAATCATATTTTTGAAAATTTTGAATATTTGACCCATTTATGATTTTTCTTTTATAAGGAATATCCACGTCAGTCTAGTGTGGTCATCTATGAATGAGACAAACAACCTAGTGCCAGTTACGTTTTTTATTTTTGAGGAACCTCAAATGTCGTTGTGAATCATGGAAAATGGTTTAGACGTTTTGTAAGGTTGGAGTGGGAATGAACTACGTACATGTTTTGAGTATTGAAAAATTTCACAATTGAGAGAATTCAAATTTTTATTGAATAAACTTGGAAATAAATGCTTGAGATACAAAAAATTAGGATGTCCTAAGTGATAGTGCCACAACATAATTGCACTATCATTATTTGAACAAGAAGCAGAAAAAGAACTACACTAATAGCTGGTTGAGGTTGTTCTTGTGGATAGTGGCACTCTTTGAAGATATAGAGTCAGGAGCGCTCCTCAGCCTTGCCAATCATCCTCCCTGAATCAAAATCTTGAAATTCATAATGACTAGGGTAAAAATCAGTAACACACCTCATTTTCTTAGTGAGTTTACTAACTGATAACAAATTGCAGTCAAGGTTTGGAACTAAGAGAACAGAGTTGAGGATCGGGTTTTTTTTACAATACTAATGAACCTGTACTGGCAACTTTTGACAGTGAGCCATCTGCTATTCAGACCGTGAAATTATCTGGACATGAGCTATATGTATCAAAAATAGTAGCATCTCCTGTCATATGATCAGAGGTTCCTGAGTCTACGATCCAAGATTTTTTACATGTTTTACCCACATTAAGAGTGCTCAAAGGATTACCTTTGTGGGCCAAGGTGCTTAACCCAATGACATGACTAGAAGATGAGCTTGTTTGAGACTACAAAGACAGGAAAAGTTTCTGAAGCATCTCCATTTGTTCCTTGTTAAAGGGACTTGCTTCAGGTTGATTTGACAGTTCCTCGGCAGCAACATGATTTCCACATCCTTCCTTCTCAAGCTATTGACGAGGCTTCCAATCTACTGGCTTTCCATGAATCTTCCAGCATGTTTCTCTCAAGTGTCCAGGCTTTCTGCAATGATCGCACCACAACCTACCTCCCTTTTTCTGATGGTTGTCAGTAGAAGCCAATTAGGTTTTGAGGGCCGAGCTTTCTGCCATGTTGAGTTGTCGATGAGATCCCATCATGAGTTTCTTCCGGCTTTCTTCTCGGCGGGCTTCAGAGAATGTCTCTCTGAGGCTAGGTAGAGGTTTAACCCCCATAAGTCATCCTCTGATTTCATCTAAATTTTTGTTCAATCCTAACAAAAATTTATAAACCTGTTTCCCTTCGACAATCTTTTTTGTACAATAAACCATCAGCAGCACAAAACCAGTTATGAACTTCAAAAGTATCAAGCTAGCGCTATAGACGAGTAATGGTATTTAAATATTCAGTTACTGTTTGTTCACCTTGACGCAGGTCGTGAAACATTCCTTCAATTTGTATAATTTCTGACGTGTTTTCCTTGTTAGAAAACATTTCTTTCACCATATCCCATATTTCCTTGGTTGAATCGAATGATGAAAAATTTTCACCAATGTCAGAAGTAATCGAGTTGACAAGCCATGACATGACCATACTGTTCTCTGCCATCCATTTTTTGTAGGTTGGCACAATGATCTCTGGTGTTGTTGTAGCCCCTGCGTTGTAGTCGCCTTTCTCCTTCTCTCGAATGAACATCTGTATAGACTGGGACCATTGCAAATAATTTTGTCCATTCAATTTTTGAGCAGTAATTAAAAAGTGAGAAGATTCTATCTGATGAGAGGTAGAAGAAGAAGGGATGATTATGTCAGAAGAGGATGATGAGTTGGTATTCAATCTGAAATAGGATCCATATTTTGTCATGATTCTGAAAGAGAAAAGATGAAGATGTAGAAGAAATAAGAGACTCGAGTAGGAAAGACTCGATGACAACGATGAGACAGGATTAAACCTGCTCTGATACTATTAAGAAAATGATACAGAAAGATTAGAGGAACACAGTCTCAAATCATTCTATAATTCTTCTTTTTTTTATTAAGAAAGAAACTGAAAATAGATAGAGTATGTAGGCGAGACAATTTCGGAAGGAATTTCTCATAAACGGAAAGAAAATCACATAATTACAAGAATAAAAGCTACCATCTAATTACAATCAACCTAATTACCCATTAAACGACGGAATAATAAATACAAATTACTCTACAATAAATACTGAAAAATCTATAAAAGGAGAAAAACTCAAGGTGCCGCGCGGCACTGAGAATCGGATGAGAAATTCGTCCATGGCAGAAGCACCAACGCCGCGGTGCAAGAGCGAAGAGAGAGATAGATAATGAGGTGGCTTGAATTTCAACAACTTTCCTAGCGATGTATTTTGGAGTATAAGCTTATGGTTCGAAAGAATGGTGGACACTTCATCTCCCAATGGTTCTGTTAGACTATTTAGGTATGCTTGCTTGAGGTTGACATCATCAAGCCCTCCGATGATATAGAACCTTTATGAGGCCAGGTTATAGTGCTTTTCGAGATCCTTTCTTTTGTTTGAACAACATATGATCTTTAGGAATTCCTCCCTAGATTGGGTGACATAGTTTGTCCATGACCCTACGAAATCAACATGTAGAATATTGATGAAGGCATCAGAAGTAGGGACTTGCTTTATCTGGAGCTATCTGTGTTCTCTAAGGGCAATCCACCATAGGTGTAACCTTCCGTTTGTGGTATTTGTCAAGCAAAGGGCCAGCTAGGTGCCAGAAGAAACCAGATGAAAGTATCTTTTCCACCCTTTGATGATTATTGACGTGGAACTGGTTTCATTTCCATCAATTGCAAATTTTCCATGTCAATTTATATACCCTTTCATTTGATTTACTTTATGAATAGGGGCATTCTTGGGACATAAGATTTGTTTGATTCTATTTTTATCTGTTCTGATGGGCTTGAAGTATTTCAATTTTTTACTGCTTCTATCTCCCAATTTTCTGTTTTCCGCAGGAACATGATAAACATGAGAACAATATTGATTAGGCCAGTAATGTACTTTTTATAGGCTTTATGCGATGTTCTTTATCTAGTTAACTCTTGCAGTTAGTGTTGATTGATACCTTTTGAAAGTAGTAACTGGACATAGATATGTAAGCTTTAGAGTTAAAAACAGTGATTTCTGATGCAAATGAACTCCAAAACGAGCACTGGTACATGGAATGTCATGGATATGTACTTTTTGTTATGCCCTGACACTGCATAGGTTCTTAGATAAGAGTTGCACTTCATAAAGCTTTTAAGCTAGCACTTGTTTCACTTAAATCTTTTTTTCCCCTTGTCCCTTACTATATAGGTGAAGAAAAGTTCAGGCAAAATTTTCCAGTGTAAAGGGTTTACTTGATTTTTTTTTAATGTAGCATATGTGCTGTTCATTTAGAATGTTACATGACAAATGAACATATTCTGCAGTGTAATTTATATGGATGATACTGCTTTAGTTCTTTTAAATTATTTTCTTGAAACATTGCTTACAGGATTTGAATGTAAACTCGTTGGTTGGTGTTCAATTCTTTTTATTGAGACTATGCCTTCAATTCCTTTTTGCGTTTCCCTAGTCGCAGTAAGGCGGGCCCCTCCAATAATTGTACGAAGAGCCTAAGGCACAGTGCCCTATAAAGACTCGTAGGAAATGGCATTTTTGTGGATAAAATGTGGAAGGAACTTTCGGTAGGGGAGGTTGTTAGAGTTAAAAAGAATGAATATTTTCCAATTGATCTCCTCTTACTATCTTCGAGCTTCGAGGATGGTGTTTGTTATGTAGAGACAATGAACCTTGATGGAGAAACTAATTTGAAAATCAAAAGATGCTTAGAAGCCACACTTGGTTTGAATGAAGATGAAGAATTCAGAAAATTCAAAACCACCATAAGTTGTGAAGACCCGAATCCAAATCTTTACAATTTTGTCGGAAATCTAGAGTTTGAAAATGAATTACATCCGTTGTGTCCAACTCAACTGCTTTTAAGGGACTTGAAACTTTGAAACACTGATTACATTCATGGAGTAGTAATTTTTACTGGGCACTGTTAGAATTTAAGAGAGTAAAGAGATGTGAGAATTGAAGAGAGTAAAGAGATTGTACAAATGTTTACATTAGTTCTATTACATTGAGAATACAATTAAGAGTATATATAGGTTGCTAAAGGAAAAAGGCAAGCCTTAAAACAAGGATTAAAACATGGCCTAAAGTAAGCCTTAAAACAAGGCCTAAAGTAAGCCTTAAAACAAGGATGAAAATAAGCTAATAAACATAATAGGAAAAATAATTTCTAATAGCCTCCCTCAAACTCACGATGCAGCAGTAAGAAGCATCAAGAGTTTGTCAACAAAGAAACGAAACCGCTTAACAGTTTGAGACTTGGTAAAGAAGTCAGCTATCTGCATGGACGAAGATATAAATGGAAATGTAATTGTCCCACGCTGTAATTCCTGCCGAGTAGTATGACAATCAATATCAATATGTTTAGTCCGCTCATGAAAAACTGAATTACGGGCAATTTGAATTGCACTCTTGTTATCACAATAAAGCGGAGTAGGAGTAGTAATTGGGACCCCCATATCTGCCAAGAGCCAACGCAACTAAACAATCTCATTTGTGGTAGTTGCCATTGCACGGTATTCGGCCTCTGTGGAGGAGCGAGAAACAACTTGTTGATTTTTACTCTTCCATGAAATAAGAGACCCACCTAAGAAGATGCAAAAGCCAGTAGTAGACTTATGATCATTGGGGTCACCAGCCCAATCAGCATCAGAATATGCACAAAGATCCAAAGAAGAATTGGAGGGGAAAATAAGACTCTGATAAAGAGTACCTCGTAGATAGTGCAAAATACAAAGAACAGCAGCCCAATGAACTGTAGTGGGAGATGCAATAAACCGACTGACAATGTGGACAGCATAAGCAATATCTGGTCGGGTGATAGTGAGATAGATTAAGCTACCAACCAAGGTTCGGTACAAAGTGGGATCAGGTAATGGAGTACCATATGTAGGGCCATATAGAGCATTAAGTTCTAAAGGTGTATCACATGTCCGAGTATCGGTAAGCCGAGCTCGCTGAAGGATATCTGCTATGTATTTTGATTGAGATAGAAGATAACCCTTAGGAGAAAAGGCAACCTCAATACCCAAGAAGTAACGTAAAGGGCCTAAATCTTTCATGTCAAACTGATGAGTTAATTCTGCCTTCAGCAATGCAATACCAACAACATCATCACCAGTAATAATCATGTCATCAACATAAAGCAAAAGAAGACTACGGCCAGTAGAGGTGGACTTAACAAAAAAAAGTTGAATCACGAGCACTAGAGAAAAAACCAAGAGAAGTAACCACAGTAGAGAACCTCTCAAACCAAGCACGAAGGGCTTGTTTGAGACCATACAACGCCTTTTTAAGTTTGTCAACTTCCCCAGGATTATGAGACACGCCAGGAGGAGGTACCATATAAACTTCCTCTTTAAGATCCCCACTTAAAAAGGCATTTTTTACATCCATCTGAGAGATATGCCATTTGTGGACTGAAACAACCGCAATGAGAGCACGTATAGTGGTCATCTTGGCAACCGGTGCAAAAGTCTCCTCATATTCCATACTATAATTCTGAGCAAAACCCTTTGCAACTAACCTGGCTTTGTAATGCTCAATTGAACCATCTGACTTTGTTTTGATCTTATAGACCCAACGAGAACCAATAGCACTCTTACCAGGTGGAAGAGACACCAAATCCTAAGTATCAGTCCGATGTTGAGCAACAAGTTTCTCAGCCATAGCCTGTTGCTAGTTGGGATCAAGAACAGCTTCTGTATAGGAGGTGGGCTCACAAAAATTGTGAATAGACACTAAAAATGAAATAAATGAAGGTGAATAACAAGAATAAGCAAAATCAGGTAACTGAGTGGACTTACAAGTGCGCTTTGGATAGCGTGATGATGTAGGATCTGCAATCACAAGAGGTGCTGAGATGAACATAAGAAGAGATGGAGGATCATCGTCTGTGGAAGACGGAGCATCAGAAATATCACGAGTTGCATCATCAGTAGTTGCTTGAGTCCTGTGAGAATAATGATAAGGAAAAGGCTGCATTAGAAGAGAGGAAACATTAGCTGAGGAAGAGGGTCTAATAGAGGGTGGAAGGTGAAAAGGATCATTTAGGAATGGATCAATGCTTATGAGATCAGATTTAGATAATGTATGAGGCATGGTAGAAATAGAGAAGAAGGGAATATGTTCAAGGAAAAAGATATGACGAGAGACATATAACTTTTTAGCCACAGGATCATAGCAGTGATAACCCTTTTGACCTACACCATAACCAAGAAAAACACAAATGGCGGAACGAGAAGACAACTTGTTGCGCTCGACACTGGGATGAAGAACAAAACAAGTGCAACCAAACACTCGTAAAGAAGAATAGTCAGGAGAGTGGCTATGTAATTTTTTATACAGAAACAAACCTGAAGTATGAGCTATAGGTATTCTATTGATTAAATGCACAATGGTGAGAACAGCTTCACCCCAAAAAGGACTTGGGACACCAGCAGATAAGAGAAGAGAGTGAGCGGTCTCAACAATATGCCTATGTTTTCTTTCAGCAACTCCATTCTGTTGTGGAGAGTCAGTACATGAGGATTAGTGCAGAGTACCATCAGAAGTGAGTAGTTGAGAAAATGCTGTAGATATATATTCCCCACCCAAATCACAATGAAAACACTTTATCATAGCAGAGTGTTGAGTTTTAACCAATGAGTGAAAATAAGTGTAAATGTGTAAAAAATCAGATCTACACTTCATTAGATAAACCCAACAATATCTAGTATGATCATCAATAAAAGAGACATAATATCTTGACCCTCATTTTTTAGCAACAGGAGAGGGTCCCCACACATCATAATGAATCAAATCAAATGGTGCAGTAGAAGAAGAAATACCTCGATTAAAGGGTAAAGCAGAAAACTTTGCCAGTTTACAACCACTACAATCAGAAATATCATGAGTTTCTAAATCCCCCAAGGATCCTTTAGAGATTAAATATTTTAAACGAGAGGCTGCGACATGACCAAGTTTAGAGTGCCATAAGTAAAAGCTAGAGGAAAAATAAGTTAAATGGAAAGAAGACAAATCAACACCCGAAGCAGCTACATCTGGAACTCGCAGTTCGTCCAAGACATACAATCCCCCTTGCCTACGGCCTGTCCCTATCAGCCTCTGGGATTGAGGATCCTGTACATAACAAGAAGTAGAAGAAAAATGAATAGAATAACCAGAATCACAAAGCTGACTCACAGATACAAGATTCATAGTAAGTTTAGGAATGCAATAAACATTAGAGAGAGACAGATGAGGTGTGCATACAGAACCAGCACCCGTTAAAGGCATGTGAGTTCCATCAGCAGTCATAACAGATGCAGAGGAAAGAGAGTAAGATATAGATACAAAGGATGATGAAGAAGGTGACATATGATGAGACGCACCAGAATCTAAGATCCATAAGGAAGAAAGTTTACCTGCAGTGTAAAGAGAAGTCAGACCTGATGAAGATGGAGTAGATATGGCATATGGCTGCGATGATGACTGTGTAGCAAGAAACTTCTGAAACTGCTCTACAAGGGATGCTGTATTGGGATCTGAAGATGGTGCCACCTCAGGCACAAAAGTTGTTGTATTAGACTGTGGTGGCCTATAAGGTCGCTGCTGAGATTGACCACTAGGACGCCAATATGGTGGTGATAGTGGTGGGCGCCACTGTTGACGCCATTATGGTTGTATCGACCAAGACTGTTGATATATTGGAGCTATGGACAAACGTTTAGGACACTGAGCCTTCCAATGTCCTATCTGCTTGCAAAAACTACACTCATCAAAACCAACTTGTGCAGGTGGTTTAGGTTGATACTTCAATATAGGTTTATTAGGAACGGCTAAAACAGATGTATTAGATGCTGAAGAAGAGCCCTTTCCTGCTTGTGTCTTGAGGTGAGTCTCTTCAGCCAGGAGTTCACTTACCACTGTATCAACAGAGGGATGAGGTTGACGATGCAAAATATTTCCCAGAAGTCCCTCAAAATCTTCACAAAGAGCCATTAAGAATTGAACAAGACGTTGTCCCTCTCGACAAGCTATATAATCAGCATTATTCTGAAGAAACTCAGGTTCTGTGAGTGCCAAACTGATCCCAAAGATCAGACATTGTGGAATAAAATTCTTGAATACTCATATTCTTTTGTTGAACTACTCGTATATTAGATTCTAATTGATACTATTTTGCAAAGTTTGATTGTGTGTATAATCATGCCAAATGATCCCAAACTTGTTTTGCAATATCATACTTGGCCAATTGTATTCCAATAGAATGCTCAACAAAATTATTAATCCAAGTCAAAATTTTCGAATTGTTTGCTTCATAAGCCTTTAAAAGCTCAACATACTCTTCTTCCTTATCATTTGTAGGTTTACTCGAAATACTATTGACATGTAACAAGATGGAATTTAAGAAATACTCAATCGCAGGAATCTCTTATGGGAGCAGTATTATTGAAGTTGATCTCGTTGCATCTAAACGGATGAATATTGATGTTGAGGCGTATCTATTCAGTATCGATGAATCTATAACAACTACAAGCCAAAGTTACAAAATGTTTGAGTTATCGGTAGCTGATGTTAACACAAAGTTTGTTCTAGGAATCCAAGCAGACATGGACAATTTTTGTATGGGAAATTCAGGGATATCTAATGTGGGGAAAGAATCTTTTATCAAGGGTTTCAACTTCAGAGATGACAGACTAATGAACAAACAGTGGATTTACAAATCCAACTTATTTGATATAACAATGTTCTTCAGAGTTATGGCTCTATGTCACACAGGCATACCTGTTGAAGATGATCAAACTAATAAGCTGAGGTATGAGGCAGAGTCACCTGATGAAGTTTCATTTTTGATTGCTTCACAAGAGTTCGGATTCCAGTTTTGCCGGAGAATCCAATCTACAATGGTTCTTAAGGAGCTCGATCCTTCCTCTGGGAGAGATGTAGAAAGGTAAAAATTTCTATCACAATGACAATCTGATTTCGGTCTCCTATATTACTCCTAATATTTCTTTCTGTTATGTATATTGTAGTACCAAACTATAACATCTAGGTTATCTTTAGGGAGTACAAGCTATTAAATTTGTTAGAGTTCAGCAGTTCCCGGAAGAGGATGTCTGTGATAGTGAGGAATGAAGATTGTCAGATATTTCTCCTTTGCAAAGGTGCAGATAGGTGTGTCATCTATGCATAATATTCCATTGGTTGAGTCTCTGATTGGAAAAGAAGAAAAGTGGGAGGAAGGAAGAGGGAGAGGAAAGAAGACTGGGGGATGGTAAACTAAGAGGATTTGGTGTTTTCCATCATTGTGTTCGGTAAAGATGATGGAAAAGTGAAATGAAAGAAGAAAATGACAAAAAAGAAAGAAGTTTGTTTTACCTCCCACTCCTAATTCTTTCTTACAAACGATAGAAAAGCTCCCACTCACTTTTATTTTCTCTCCATCTTCTGTCAACCCACTTTTTCTCTCTACCAGTCATAGCCTAAGTTAAAGGATACTATCTTATTCTAAAGTTTAACATTTTCTAATTGCTTATGTCTCATTTTATGTTGGTTTTGGTTTTCAGCATTATCTTTGATAGACTAGCAGAAAATGGTAGGTCATACCAGCAGGCAACAAATTTACACCTTTCAAATTATGCAGAAGATGGTTTCCGCACTTTAGCCTTTGCTTATCGAAGAGTTGAGGTGGCTGAGTATGAACACTGGAACTCGATATTTACAAAGGCTAAGTCGACGATAGGACCTGAAAGAGACAAATTACTAGAGAAAGCATCTGAGATGATTGAAAAAGACTTAATTCTATTAGGGGTTGTAGCTGTTGAGAACAAGTTACAGAAAGGGGTTAGTTATTTCTCTCTCTGTTTGTCTCTGTGTGTGTGTGTGTGTGTGTGTGTTCATGTTCATGTGTGTGCATATTTAAGTTGAAACCTCAATTCCATTTAGCAGATCACAAGAAAATTCTGCAAAAAGGGAAATACTATTGATCTGATAAGAATGTTAGATGACAGCTTCCATCTAATCAGGGTTATAATTTTGGGTGATATTCAACACTTTTGGGCTATGATTAGTAGAGAGGAAAAGCGAGAGGAAGGACAAGGGAGAGAAAAAAAAAGTGACTGGAGAACCTTGGTGCATAAATATTCCCACTTCAATTCAGTGGTTTTTCTTCCCAGGGATACAAATCAAATCCACTCGAGTATATTTTTACAGTTTAGTTCATAAATATTTATAGCTTTCTGTGATATGAACTCAGCTGCATTCTAAAATTTTTGTACTACAAAGATTTGTATATGATCCAGACAGGGAATTTATTATGATCAATACCTTTTTTTCGATGTACATTGCAGGTTCCGGAGTGCAAAGATAAACTTGCTCAAGCAGGTTTGAAAATATGGCTGCTCACTGGTGACAAGAAGGAAACTGCAGTAAATATTGGGTGATCATAAACTTAGTGAAATCTTCAGAGTTACACAGTTTTCATTAATCTTTGAAGGGATAAATACAGCATACAGTCATATTGGAAGTCCCTGACATTTCCTATTGATTTTCCTTTTTTGATCTTTTTTTTTTTTTTTGTGCAGATTTGCTTGCAGCTTACTCCGACTGGATATGAAACAATTTCATTTAAGTTTGAGCAAAGAAGCTGAGTCTAAATACAACCAACTGAAGGTAAAAATTAGTTTCAAAAAGCTATCAGGGGTTAAATTTAAATCCTTTTGAAACTTGCATGACTTTCCCTATAATTGGTAGAGAGGATTGAAAAAATGAGTGATGGTAAGAAAGAAAAATGTGAGAGGAAAGAAAAGTTCATGTTGGAAATCACCTTGACAAGATGCCCAGGTGGTGATCTTCTAAACACCCAAGTCTTGAATGACTTGTAGAAAGAATTTCAGCAATCGAACACAAGAATAGAAAATCAAAGAAAGAAAGAAGACAAGTAATTTGTTGTCGAGGTTCGGCAATATGCCTACATCCCCGTGAGTTCCTCCGAACTCTATGCACTATCTCAATGGTTCTTACAAATTTATAGCAATCCCCTTCAAGAATCCAAGTTCTTGAAGAAACAAGAAGAGAAGGAAGAAGATGAGAACTCAACAATGTTCTCTAATCTAATCTAGACTCTCTCTATCTTATTACAACCAGCCTCACTACAAGAGTCCCTCTTGTGTTTATGTCTCTCTACACAATTCTCTCTTAGTGTTTACAATGATCTCACAATGTCACAACCTATGTGGTTCTCTCACACACCTTTTTCACCACTTGAAATGAGGCTAGGAAACCCTTTTTATAGCCTCTTAATTCTTGGACAATCTTGTGAATCATTCTTGACCCTTTGATCATGTTCTTCCTTTAATCTCAGCCCTTCATCACTCTCCAAGTGATACTATGCATTTTGGTGTGGTGCACACATGATTGGAGAGGTCTTATGCATGATGGATCATGTGTGCAGCCATGTGCTGTGTGCTGCGGCGTGACCTGATGCTGCAGCCTCCTGATGCTGTGCGCACACCTCCTACCTGTGGGAAGAAACTTCCACAGTAGTGTGCCTGACCTTACCATGCTCAAAATTGAAGCACACATATGTGTGCAACCTTATAACTTGCTCAACTTTGATATCCCATAATTGGTTTGGACATTAACCGACTTTAGACCATGTTTGGATATGTTTGAAACTTAGACAAATAACAACAATCTCTACCTTTGTCTAAGAGTTCAAAAACCTGAACCATTGTGCAGAAAGCTTCGGGATCCAAACTCATATTGAGTTACCAATTAACCAACTCCATTCCTAAGAAGTCCAAGGCAATGATTGGACCTTCTTAGAGGCAGAACCTTAGTGCCTAAATCTGCAGGACTTTTCTCCGTGGTCTTCTTGTCAACATGAATGCATCCTTTCGTACCATTTTCCAGAATGTAATGACACCAAACATCCATATGCTCTGTCCCCTCATGGAACACCAGATTCCTCCTCAAGTGCTCCACACTTTGGCTATCCAAAGATACCACCACCTGCTCTTTTAGGACCTCCCACTCGTCCAACAACCCTTTGCACCCCATAACCTCCTTTATGGCTCCCGTAGCCGCTATGCATTTTGCCCTGGTTGTTATGAGTGCTATCACTGGCTGCCACTGAGCCTCCATGTACCTCAGCAACCACTTCATCCCAAGCCAACACTCTTTTCCGGGATTACTCACACATTTGCTGAAAACATCCATTGCCCAAGAAACACTTGACCTGTTTCTCTTCCTTTCCCGGATGATTCTCCTCATCCCAAGGATATTTTGTGCAAGGCTGAGATCCTTCCTCTCGAACTCATCACTGAGTTGAGATGTAAACCTTTCCATCCTCTTCCTGCTGTTCCAAACTAACAGCCCATCAATGACATAGGTGAGGATACTCACCATCTTCTCCACCTTGTGTCCAGGTGAGAAAGTTTCTGTGAAACCTATGTCTCTTCTTCTCGTGAACCCATTCGTCACCAGCCTAGCCTTGTTCCAGACTTCATCTCTTGGAGGGTACCCTTCTTTGACCTTGTAAGTGCACTTACATTCCACAACTTTCTGCTTTCCTGGAATTTTCACCAATTCCCAAAAGTTGTTCTTCCTCAAAGAATCCATTTCTTCCTCCATAGCTAGCTGCCACCTTGGCGAATCCTTAAATGCCATGGCATCAATGTAAGTTTCTTGTTCACACATCCATCCTTCTTTCCAAGGAGCTGCTGCATCCGCAAACCCACATCTTAAAGGTGGTTCGACCAGCCTTCTTTCCCGGTCTCTTATGAGTTGAAAGTCCTTCTGACTTGCTGCAGCATCCTCTTCTTATTCAGCCTCTTCTTGAGTTTCTTGAGCTTAACAATCATCCAAGGGCTTTACCTGGTCCGAACCCTCTTGCCTCCTCTGTTCTACCTGAACAGAATCTCCCTTGATGCTATGCTCCACAAGAACCAAACTGGTTTGCTCACTAGCCTCTGCATGGTTAGTATTCTCCAAGTAGGGAAATAATAATTCATTAAAGACAACATCCCTACTTATTATGAGTTTAAATCCTTCCTTTTCTAAGGACCACAACCTGTACCCCTTAGCCCCTTCCCCATATCCTAGAAACACATATTTTCTAGATCCTGGGCTAAGCTTATCCTCCTTTTGGAGTGCATACGCAGCACACCCAAAAGTCCTAAGGTTGTCAAACTCAGGGGGTTTTCCACTCCATAACTCTTCGGGAGTCTTATGGTATACAATCCTAGAGGGTGATCTATTAATTAAATATGCAGCTGTAGACACCGCTTCCCCCCAAAAATATTTGGGTAATCCGAATTTATTTAACATGCACCTAACCTTTTCCCTAAGGGTCTTATTCATCCACTCAGCAACTCCACTTTGCTGAGGGGTTTCCACAACCGTCCTATGTCTTAGAATGCCATTTAACCTACAAAATTGATCAAGTTCTTGGTTAAAAATTTCTAAGCCATTATCGGTTCTTATCCCCTTAACTACTCTACCCATTTGAGTCTCAACCAGCCCTTTCCACACCACTAACTTATTCAATGCATCTGATTTATTTTTCACCAAATAAACCCACACTTTTCTTGAATAATCATCAATTAAAGACAGAAAGTAAATGTTACCTCCCTGTGTTGGTGTCCTTGCTGGTCCCCAAAGGTCCGCATGAATGTAGTCAAGAATGCCCTTAGACTTGTGCACTCCGGTGTTGAAGCTGACCCGATGTTGCTGCCCAAAAACATAGCTCTTACAGAAATCCAGTTTTTCTACTTTGTCACCACCAAGTAGACCTTCCTTGCTAAGCACTTGCAGGCCCTTTTCGCTCATGTGTCCCAAGCGAGTGTGCCAAAGGGCTGCCTTGTCCAGCTCAGTCATCAAGCTTGCTGCTTGATCATTGGTTTCTGTTTTTTCGATCATCTCATTGAGTCCATCGTTTCTTGCTGCCTTGATCACTACCAAAGATCCCTTGGCCACCTTGATCTTTCCTCCCTCTATCTTGCATGTATAGCCCATGGAATCCAGCTGCCCTAATGAGATCAAGTTCCTCTTCAAATCTGGAACATACCTCACATTTTCCAGTAGCCTTGTGACCCCATCAAACATCCTCAATTGGATGTCTCCAATCCCTCTCACTTGGCAAGAATTGTCATTCCCTAAGAAGACTCTTCCCTCATTGATCTCCTTGAAATTCTTGAACCATTCTTTGTGAGGGCTCATATGATGAGTGCACCCGGTATCCAAGATCCATTTTCCGCTGCCTTCTTGCCCCTTGCTCACACTTAAGCACACAACAAGAACATCATCATCTTGCTGTTCTGTTTTGGCAGCCGAAGCCTCTCCATTCTTGGTATGGCTTCCTCCTCTATCCCTTGTCATCTTCTTGCAATATTTCTTGACATGACCCTTCTTATGGCAGTAGTAGCAGCTCTTCCCTCCAAATCTCAGTTTGGAATGCATTCTCCCATGGCTTTCTCCTCTACCTCTGTCCCGGTAGTAGCCATGCATGTTGTTCTGCACTCTCCTATGGCTCTCTCCTCTACCTCTATCCCGGTAGTAGCCATACATGCTACTATGGACTCTCCCATGGCTCTTTCCTCTACCTCTGTCTCGGTAGTAGCCATGGTTGCTGCCATACCAAGTTGCTGGCCTTATTTTAAAGAACAGCCATTTACCACTTGATGCACTCCTTTTCTTGGCATCAAGATTATCTTGCAACTCTTTCTTAGGATCAAATTTAAAAGCAAAGATTCATTTCCGAAGATACCTCTTATCTGGGAGAGTCTTGGTAAGAAACAACTCATCTAGTTTCTTCCATATGACAGTCGGATCCTCCGAGTCTCCGCACTCCCTTGTGACATTATCCGACATGTGCAAGAAAATGGTGCTGTAAGCCATCTTCTTCATCTCGGTCCGCTGGTCCTCCGTGGCACTAGCTGGAAAAACATCATCTTCTCCAATAGCCAAGTCCACTTTCTGCTGCATGAGAACCGCCTTGATCTTCCGCTTCCATAGGGTAAAGTCCTCTTTTCCATCAAACTTCTCCACACAGAAATTTGAAGCCATCTTTTGCGGACAAGATCCCAGATTTGTGCACTAACCACAACTACTTTCTTCAACCTCAAGAACACAGATCGAAGATGGATCTTTAACACCGTTCTTGAATCAACCTTCAAGAACACAACCGGATCTTGATCTTTACACCATTCTTGAATCACCCAAGAAGTTTGATCTTTGATTCTTAGAGTCTTGGCTCCGTACCTTCTACTTCTTGTTTCGATAACCAGCTGCTGTGCTCTGATACCACTGTTGGAAATCACCTTGACAAGATGCCCAGGTGGTGATCTTCCAAACACCCAAGTCTTGAATGACTTGTAGAAAAAATTTCAGCAATCGAACACAAGAACAGAAAATCAAAGAAAGAAAGAAGACAAGTAATTTGTTGTCGAGGTTCGGCAATGTGCCTACGTCCCCGTGAGTTCCTCCGAACTCTATGCACTATCTCAATGGTTCTTACAAAGTTACAGCAATCCCCTTCAAGAATCCAAGTTCTTAAAGAAACAAGAAGAGAAGGAAGAAGAAGAGAACTCAACAATGTTCTCTAATCTAATCTAGACTCTCTCTATCTTATTACAACCAGCCTCACTACAAGAGTCCCTCTTGTGTTTATATCTCTCTACACAATTCTCTCTTAGTGTTTACAATGATCTCACAATGTCACAACCTGTGTGGTTCTCTCACACACCTTTTTCACCACTTGAAATGAGGCTAGGAAACTGTAGCTCGAGGTTTCAACCCAAGAGGGGGGGTGAATTGGGTTTTTAAAAACTTTTGCGGAATTTATACAAGTTTATAAAAACTGATAAGCAACAAATAATTAATACAAGTAAAAAGCTGTAAATAAAGAGTTTAAGGAAAGAGGATGCAAACACAGTTATAGTGGTTCGGCAATATCGGATTCGTTCCGACCCTACGTCCACTCTCTTCAAGGAACTCCTTGAAGTAATCCACTAAGAAAACTTAGTCGCACAACTTAGCCGGGTGTTGCACAAACCGTACACAAGCAATTTACAGGAATTGCTTAAACCGAAAAATCCCCTTCCTTTCGGAAGTTTCCCCTTCCTCTCGGAAGTAACCCCTTTACAAATATGGTGTAAAGTAAAAGGTAGAGAGACAACAAATGAAAGCTTATTACAACAGAAATGTCTCTCTTTCAAAGTAAAGCTTGAAGAAATGGCTCAATAAGATTATCTCAAAGCTTTTTGTGTTTCAAGAGTATAAAAACTTGATTATATGATATCAACTCTTTTTGAATATTTTCTTCTTATTTTTGAATGCTTTGCTGAATGGGTTTATATAGCAATCAATTAATATGGCCGTTTTGGACTTTAATTTGAAAAAGATTTACTTTAAAACGTTCAGATTTGGAGTCCAACGGTCATATTTTTGAACTACCAGTCGACTGGGTCGAGATACCAGTCGACTGGGTTCACTTGAAAAATATACGTTTTCAGACCTTCTGGGTATCCAGTCGACTGGTATATATCATCCAGTCGACTGGGGACTTTCTGTCCATTTTACCAGTCGACTGGGTTGAATCATCCAGTCGACTGGGATATTACTGGTCAATGTACCAGTCGACTGGGTTAATTCATCCAGTCGACTGGATACCTTCTGACCCATATATCAGTCGACTGGTATATGTACCCAGTCGACTGGGTTGTCTTCCAACCCAGTTTTTCTTCTGTTTTTTATTAAAAACATTTAAAATTAATGGTTTTAGAAAAACCTTTTGTGTTTGAGCCATTGAACAAGCTAATACAATGTATGAGTGAGACTTACATTGGTTCTAAACCTTAAGACCTATACTAGATCTTCAGTCTTCACTTGATACTTGATTTGGTTCGAGTTTTTGCACTTTGTTCCTTGGTTGAATGTGTTTGATCCTTAATACAACTTAGTTTAAACATGTTAGTTAAATAACAGTTGTGTTTTGCCATCATTAAAATACGGGCGAGGGTCAACAATCTCCCCCTTTTTGATGATGACAAAACTAATAATGTAAAAACAGTTTTAAAAACTAAGTGTTAAATTTTTACAAAAATTTGGACAGAGTCTCCTCTGTTTTTCGAGTAAAACCACCCTGTAAACAAGCAAACACAGTTTATATTTCTTTCAACCAATCTAGAATTAAACTCAACCATTCAATAAACATTTTTAACAGATATGGAGCAATGCTCCCCCTAAATCTATGCATTGGTTGCGTTTTACTTAGATTTTCTCGTTTTTCTCATTTTTCTCCCCCGTTTTGACAACAGCAACCAAAGGGGGCATTACATAAAAAATAAGCTACTTAGCCAATACAGTCAAATAGAATACAAATATGTACGCGAAGATGTGGCTTCTTTTGAATTTCAGAAGCCTTCCCGGGAAGAACCGGAAGTTTTTTCAAGCATATAAGTATTTTATAGCAGTTTTAGTGACCAAAAAGATATTTAAAACAGTTCTAACATATCACAAATAACGTAAATAAATGCAAGAAATATGGCTAATAGTATTACATCATCATAGAGAAAAAGTCAATACAAGTAGGGCCTCATAGAGCCATAGCTAAGAAAAACAAACATGAGATGTCCGTGTTATGTGACAAAAACTGGAAAAGTGCTAAGAACTGATAAAAGAAAGAGACTCATGGTGCGGGAGAGTCCGAGCTGTCACGAAGAAGTTCCCTAATCTCAGCTAGGGAACCCTCGGTGTGCTCTCGATGTAACTCAAAGTCATCCCGTAGGTGGTCTATGGAGGAGCTCAGCCTCTGATAATCGGACTGCATGGACTGAAAACCGGACTCCATCGTCATCTGAAGACTCGTGATAGCTCGTAGGATGTCACCATATCCAGTCTGACCAGTACTCGAGCCACCAATGGGAGGTGCTCGGGTATCTGTCTCCATCTCAGCAGCCGTATCAGCATCCTCATCACTGTCACTCGCATCCTCTCGAATCCTTAGGCGCTTTCCGGCCTTAGGATAGAGAAACCCTTCACGAACAGTACATCCCATCTTCTTCAGAGATGAGATGTTGATGATATCCGTCAATCCGATATCCTGAGCTTCGGAGGCAGGCAAAGGTACCCGGAAGTGCTGGAGGATGAGTGTAATGAGCATCCCATAAGGAAGACACCCGGAGTCTTTTGCTTCGCCGTTTATCATGTTGGCGAGCAGCAGAGGATATATATTGAAGTGGTGCCCAGATTTTAGGCACCAAATCAATACCGTATCTATTTTAGATAGATACCCTCGACTCCCGAGTCTCGGGTGGATGGTCCAACTGACAATCAATTGAAACATTTTTGAGTCGAGGGGCAAGTCACTACATATGTGAAATGTAGTGGGTCTGTACACATAGTTAGGGTCACCCCTGACTATCCGACAGGCCTCCTTAACTTCAAAGTTGTCTGGCCATCCATCCAGACTCCATTGAACCCCCCTTATAGGGATTCTCAGAATGCTCATCAAGAGGTCAGTGTTGACCTCAAACTCCACACCGCTAACTCTGGTTCTGAATCTCAGAGCCAGAGGACTGGGTTTCACCAAGTTCGCATAGAACTGGTGAATCAGTCGCGGGTAATATTTTTCATGAATTCTGACCAGTGGGGTCAGATTTATTGCCTCAAAGGCTGGTAGAATATCGAAATTACCATGATGAATGGAGTCGAAATCAACGACTCTACCCGTCATGATTTTCTTGTGACGGATTATAGAGTTATACCTTTTATGAGCCGCTGGGCTGAAAAACGGAGCCTGCTCCAACTCTGTTCTGGGCTCCTTGCTGGATGACCCTGCTACTCCCTTCCCTTTCGACTCCGAAGCCGAAGGTTTTGAAGATCTTGGCTTTTTGGGCGCATTAGGTCCACTTGTTGTGAGTTTTATACGGATTTTGTCACTCATTTTAAAGAAATTTGAAGTTTTTGGAAAAAGGAAATTTGGTAAAAATGAGAGATTTTAACCGTAGAAAGTTAAAAATCTCTTTAGGAATGAGTAGATCGGTGTGTTTAGAAGGGATTTGGATGGTTTTTAGATCAAAAAGATGAATTTTTCTAGAGAGAGAAAGCTTGGGCTCTTTGAAAATGGTGTAAAAATGGCGAAAATGAACAGTCCCTTTTATAGAATCGCGATACCGGTCGACTGGGGTCGATATACCAGTCGACTGGGTCCTTTGAAAAGAAGAACAGTTTCTTTACCAGTCGACTGGGTAAACGTACCAGTCGACTAGGTAAATTGGCAGTGAGTTACCAGTCGACTGGGCTATTTTTACCAGTCGACTGGAGGACACGGATTTTTCAAAAAAAATGGCTCCAAGCAGGATTTGATCTTATAGACGACTGGAGAAGACTTAACAGTCGTCTGGAAGTTTTGACAGAGAGTTACCAGTCGACTGGGTCAAAATTACCAGTCGACTGGAAACACAGGCAAAGACTTACCAGTCGACTGGAGAACATTTACCAGTCGACTGGATCCTGAGCAAAATTTCCAGTCTGGTATTTTAAGCACGAATTTGTTTATCTATGACATTTTTGAGTGAAGGGAATAATTAAACATGGATTAATACTCTATCACTCAATGTCAAACATGCAAATGATGAAATGAGATGCAATCAAACATTCAATTTATCAAAATCAAGCAATCCCATTAACTTTCTAATCTTACAAAAACTAGCTTCACTTAAGGGTTTTGTAAGAATATAAGCTATTTGATCTTCTGAAGGTATAAATTCTAATCTTATATCACCTTTTTGAGCATGGTCTCTTAAGAAATGATGTCTAATCTCTATATGCTTGGTTCTAGAGTGCTGAATAGGATTTTTGGTTAGGTTGATGGCACTAGTATTATCACAAAATATAGGAATATTTTTTAGACTCATGCCATAATCTTCTAGTTGTTGTGTCATCCATAGTACTTGGGCACAACAACTGCCAGCTGCTACATATTCCGCCTCAGCGGTTGATAGTGCAACTGAATTCTGTTTCTTGGAGAACCAAGAAGTTAACATAGCACCTAAGAATTGGCATGTTCCACTTGTGCTTTTTCTATCTAACCTACATCCAGCAAAATCAGCATCCGAATATCCTACTAGCTCAAAAGATGATTCTCTAGAATACCATAATCCTATGGTCTGGGTCCCTTGTAGATATCTAAGGACTCTTTTTACTGCAACTACATGTGATTCCTTAGGATTAGATTGAAATCTAGCACACATGCATACACTGAACATTATATCAGGTCTACTTGCAGTCAAGTACAGTAAAGCACCTATCATGCTTCTATAATATTTAGAATCTACAGTTTTACCTCCTTCATCAAGATTAAGTTTGGTGGTTGTGCTCATAGGCGTTCCAATAGGCTTTGAGCTTTCCATCCCGAATCTCTTTAGTAGATCTTTGATGTACTTTTGTTGATTGATGAAGATACCTCCTTTTAGTTGCTTGATTTGCAGTCCAAGGAAGTAGGTAAGTTCTCCCATCATGCTCATTTCAAATTCACCTTGCATGCACTTTGCAAACTCTTGACACATAGATTCATTAGTAGCACCAAATATAATATCATCAACATATATTTGAACTATCAAAGTGTCATTTTTGTGAGTTTTTGTGAAGAGAGTTGTATCTATTCTTCCTCTTACAAATTTATTATCAATCAAAAATTTACTTAGTCTTTCATACCATGCCCTTGAAGCTTGCTTCAACCCATATAGAGCTTTAGAAAGTTTATAGACATGATTTGGAAGACTAGGATTTTCAAATCCAAGAGGTTGTTCAACATAAACTTCTTCTTCTATAAAGCCATTTAAAAAGGCACTTTTCACATCCATTTGAAACAGCTTGAATTTATTAAAGCATGCAAAGGCTAATAACATTCTAATAGCTTCTAATCTAGCTACGGGAGCATAGGTTTCATCAAAATCTATTCCTTCCTCTTGGTTATATCCTTTAGCAACTAGTCTAGCCTTATTTCTAGTTACTATACCATTTTCATCCATTTTATTTCTATATACCCATTTAGTTCCAATAATTGAATGATCTTTAGGTCTTGGAACTAGTTCCCAAACATTGTTTTTTTCAAATTGATTTATCTCTTCCTGCATTGCAATTATCCAATTATTATCTTTTTCAGCTTCTATAAATGTCTTAGGTTCTTCTTGAGACAAATAAGCTACAAAATTGCAAATATTTCTTATGGAAGAGCGAGTTCTTACCCCTTGTGAAGGATCACCAATTACTTGATCAATTGGATGATGATTTACATACCTCCAATCCTTGGGTAGATTTTCCTCTTGCTGACTTGAGGATTGTTGGTCCAAATTTGGAGTTGCCATCCCTTCATTTGTTTAAGTAGAACTCTCTTTTAGGTCAACAATGGGAGTAGGAGTTTCCATTCTTGGAATAAAATCTGCATCATCTTTAAAGGAAACTTCTCCACTACTCATTGGGTTAGTTTCATCAATAGTTACATGCACAGATTCTTCTACTACTAGAGTTCTCTTATTGAAAACTCTATAAGCCTTACTAGAAGTATAATATCCTAAAAATATCCCTTCATCAGTCTTGGAATCAAATTTACCCAAGTTAGCTTTATTGTTATTTAAGATGAAGCACTTACTACCAAAGGCACGAAAATAGGAAATATTAGGCTTTCTCCCTTTCCATAGTTCATAAGGTGTTTTATCAAGCAGGGGCCTTATCAAAATTCTATTTAAAATATAGCAAGAAGTATTCACGGCTTCAGCCCAAAAATATTTTGGTAAATTATTTTCACAAAGCATTGTTCTTGAAAATTCTTCTAGAACTCTATTTTTCCTCTCAACAACTCCATTTTGTTGAGGAGTTCTTGGAGCTGAAAAGTTGTGATTAATTCCATTTTCATCACAAAATTTTGAAAAGCTTTGATTTTCAAATTCTTTGCCATGATCACTTCTTATGCTTGAAATACAAATACCTTTTTCATTTTGTACCTTTTTGCAAAACTTTTCAAATCCTTTGAAAGCTTCATCCTTATAAGCAATAAAAATAACAAAGGTATATCTTGAATAGTCATCAACAATAACAAGAGCATATTGATGGCCACCTAGACTAATGGTACTAATTGGACCAAATAAGTCCATATGCAAAAGTTCCAAAGGTCTAGTAGTTGAGACAACATTTTTTGCTTTGAAAGATATCCTAGATTGTTTTCCCATTTGACAAGCATTGCAAATTTTGTTTTTCTCAAAATTGATTTTAGGAAGACCAATAACTAAATCTTTTCTTGAAACAATTTTTAGCAAGTTCATGTTTACATGACCAAGCCTTCTATGCCATAGCCATTGATTTTCACTAAAAGCAGGAAAACATTTTTCATTATTGGAATGTAAGGATTTCAAATCAACTATATAGACATTTTCATGTCTATGGCCAATGAATTTGATCTTGTTGCTCTTGATGTCTATAACTAGACAATGAGAGGTCTCAAATGTGACTTTATATCCTTTGTCACATAATTGACTAATGCTAAGTAAATTTGGCTTTAGGCCTTGTACTAGCAATACATTATCTAAAGTTGAGAAATCATTACCGACTTTTCCATGCCCGATGATCTTTATTTTAGTATTGTCTCCAATGGTCACAAGTCCACCATCTCTTAGAGTTAGCTCCTTGAATACGCTTTTATCACCGGTCATATGCTTTGAGCAACCGCTATCAAGGTACCAACAGTTACCTTTCTCCTTGGTGTGAAGGCAAATCTACATCACACAAGGATATACGATAGCATTTTTAGGTACCCAAAATTTCTTGGGTCCTTTGGGGTTAGTCCTTGAAAATACGGTTCCTTTTGGGACCCATACTTTCTTAACAATATATGGTGCTCTATGAACATGTTGATGATGCACAATCCTAGCATTATAGTCATAGAAATTTCTAGGAAATTTTAAATGTGCATTCCTATAATCCTTAGGATGATAGTTCCTAGGATACATGATTCTATGGTAAGGGGTATGAAAATGCATGTCATTTCCAGAAAATGAACGATGATGCATGCTAGCATATGTATGCAAGTTATTTCTAGAATAGCCATGATGGTGATTCCTAGGATAAGCATGAGCAGAATGCATTCTTTGATTATACACATTGTTCCTAGAAAGAGCATGATGATTATTTCTAGGGTGTGTATGAGCATTTCTAGAATGAGCATACAAATAAGCATGAGTATTTTTAGGATGCTTCAATTTAGTATGATCATTTAAGTTTCTAGACTTCCTCGGATTTATCAAGGGAGTGCTTTCAACAAGGTTAGGAGCTTTTGAAGTAGAAGCTCCATCTACACAAGAGGCTTTCATGAATAAGCTCTCTTTTGTTTTTTGTTTTCCCAATGGAGAATATCCTACACCAGATTTTTCTCCACTTAATCTTTGGGAAGAAAGCACTTCATCAAGTTTTTCTTTACCAAGCATAAGTCTAGACACAGTGCTGTTTAATTCAGAAATTTTATTTTTCAAATTCTCATTTTCACCTTTAAGAAAATCTTGAGACGAATTATACAATAAAGATGATAATTTTTCTTTTTCTTCTCTAAGAACTATCATTTCTTTAGAAAGAGATGATACTTCTTTCTTAAGAACAGAATTTCTAGAATCAAATTTCTTTAATTCTTCATGCATTTCATTTATGACTTCTAGAAGTTCTTCACTACTAGTAACAATATTATTTTTTGAAGAGGGAGAAGAAGTTACCTCACTTTCATCATCGATTGCCATCAAACAAAGGTTGGCAATTTCTTCGTATCCGATTTCTTTGTCTGATGACTCATCTTCTTCGTCATCGCTCCAGATAGTTGCTACCATAGCTTTCTTCTTGAAGCCCTTGTATGGTTTGCTTGAAACCGGACAGTCAGCTTTTATATGTCCTGGCTTCTTGCAACCATAGCACATAAGTGGTTCTCTTTTTGAGGTGGGATCCTTTGAGTAAGGTTTCTTGCTTTTCTTCAAGAACCTATGGAATCGTCTAGTGATTAAAGCCATTTCACCATCCTCTTCACTGCTCTCTGCTTCTTGTTCTAATTCATTTTCTTTGTTACTCGTAGAAGCTTTGAGAGCAATTTGCTTTTTCTTCTTCTCATCATCATTGACGATGGGAGTCATTTCTTCCATCTCGTATGTCAATAATGACCCAAACAACATCTCAACATCAAGCTTGTCAAGATTTTTGGCCTCTTGAATGGCTGTCTTCTTTGGTTTCCATTCTGGTGGCAGAGATCTCAAGATTTTTCTGGTTAGTTCAACTTCCTCAATATTCTTGCCAAGCAATTTTAAACCATTTATAATAGTAGTAAATCGTGAGTGCATTTCAGAAATGGTTTCGTTAGGAGACATCTTAAAAGATTCATATTCAGAAATTAGCATATAAATTTTAGACTTTTTTACTTCACTTGTTCCCTCATATGTGACTTGCAATTTGTCCCATATTTCTTTAGCAGAAACACATGCAGATATTTTGTTGTATTCAGAAATATCTAATGCACAATGTAGCATGCTTGTTGCTCTGCTATTGAGAGACATCGTTCTACAATCCTCGTCAGTAAACTCAGTTTTGAGTTTAGGCATTGTATGAAGAGTCTCTCCAATAACTATTTCTTTTGAGGGAATTTTAGGTCCCTCTTCTATAATTCTCCATAGATTGTAATCTTGTCCTTCGACGAAGATTTTCATTCTATTTTTCCAGTAGTTATAATTTGATCCATTGAACAATGGTGGTCTAGTATAAGAGTGTCCCTCAGAGTAGCTATTTGCTGCCATTGGATCAACTCTAGGAATTTAAGCCTTATAAAGAGAACGAGGCTCTGATACCAATTGTAGCTCGAGGTTTCAACCCAAGAGGGGGGGGGGTGAATTGGGTTTTTAAAAACTTTTGCGGAATTTATACAAGTTTATAAAAACTGATAAGCAACAAATAATTAATACAAGTAAAAAGCTGTAAATAAAGAGTTTAAGGAAAGAGGATGCAAACACAGTTATAGTGGTTCGGCAATATCGGATTCGTTCCGACCCTACGTCCACTCTCTTCAAGGAACTCCTTGAAGTAATCCACTAAGAAAACTTAGTCGCACAACTTAGCCGGGTGTTGCACAAACCGTACACAAGCAATTTACAGGAATTGCTTAAACCGAAAAATCCCCTTCCTTTCGGAAGTTTCCCCTTCCTCTCGGAAGTAATCCCTTTACAAATATGGTGTAAAGTAAAAGGTAGAGAGACAACAAATGAAAGCTTATTACAACAGAAATGTCTCTCTTTCAAAGTAAAGCTTGAAGAAATGGCTCAATAAGATTATCTCAAAGCTTTTTGTGTTTCAAGAGTATAAAAACTTGATTATATGATATCAACTCTTTTTGAATATTTTCTTCTTATTTTTGAATGCTTTGCTGAATGGGTTTATATAGCAATCAATTAATATGGCCGTTTTGGACTTTAATTTGAAAAAGATTTACTTTAAAACGTTCAGATTTGGAGTCCAACGGTCATATTTTTGAACTACCAGTCGACTGGGTCGAGATACCAGTCGACTGGGTTCACTTGAAAAATATACGTTTTCAGACCTTCTGGGTATCCAGTCGACTGGTATATATCATCCAGTCGACTGGGGACTTTCTGTCCATTTTACCAGTCGACTGGGTTGAATCATCCAGTCGACTGGGATATTACTGGTCAATGTACCAGTCGACTGGGTTAATTCATCCAGTCGACTGGATACCTTCTGACCCATATACCAGTCGACTGGTATATGTACCCAGTCGACTGGGTTGTCTTCCAACCCAGTTTTTCTTCTGTTTTTTATTAAAAACATTTAAAATTAATGGTTTTAGAAAAACCTTTTGTGTTTGAGCCATTGAACAAGCTAATACAATGTATGAGTGAGACTTACATTGGTTCTAAACCTTAAGACCTATACTAGATCTTCAGTCTTCACTTGATACTTGATTTGGTTCGAGTTTTTGCACTTTGTTCCTTGGTTGAATGTGTTTGATCCTTAATACAACTTAGTTTAAATATGTTAGTTAAATAACAGTTGTGTTTTGCCATCATTAAAATACGGGCGAGGGTCAACAGAAACCCTTCTTATAGTCTCTTAATTCTTGGACAATCTTGTGAATCATTCTTGACCCTTTGATCATGTTCTTCCTTTAATCTCAGCCCTTCATCACTCTCCAAGTGATGCTGTGCATTTTGGTGTGGTGCACACATGATTGGAGAGGTCTTATGCATGCTGGATCATGTGTGCAGCCATGTACTGTGTGCTGCGGCGTGACCCGATGCTGCAGCCTCCTGATGCTGTGCGCACACCTCCTGCCTGTGGGCAGAAACTTCCACAGCAGTGTGCCTGACCTTCCCATGCTCAAAATTGAAGCACACATATGTGTGTAACCTTATAACTTGCTCAACTTTGATATCCCACAATTGGTTTGGACATTAACCAACTTTAGATCATGTTTGGATATGTTTGAAAGTTAGACAAATAACAACAGTTCAAATATTGATATTTTTTTTCTTACATGTAAAAATTACAATCCTCTAAATTTGATATGATTTGGGAGTGAAATTTAAAATAATCTAATTTTTTAGGGTGTGCTTGGTTGTGAAAAATATTTTCCATTTTTCATCTTCATTTTCCTGAACACTTTCTTAAATAATTTGGATATTCTTAACATAATTTGGAAAACAATATTTTTTTTTCCAACATAATATTAGAAAAGTTAGTCAGCTAGGAAATGGGAAGAGCAGCTTAAGCCATTAGATGTAGACGCTTTCCAAAGGTGGAATCTTCTAGTTCTTCCTATTGACCCGAAATCGATCGATCTAGCCATGAGCAGGTTGAAGAGAGCTCTAACAGGCTTTGGAGGACCGAACCCACGTATGTGGCAAAGTACAGGGAGGAAACCACATTTTTTTTTTGTTTCCCAACTTTCCCAATATTATATTAGAAAGAGTGTTGTTTTTCAAATTATGTTAAAGATTGTCCAAATTGTTGAAGAAAATATTAAGAAAAATAGATATGAAAGTGTTCCACGACTAAACACACCCTAGTCTTTTTATTTTTTTTCTCTACTTTATCATCCTTCTACCAAACATATGAAGGAAAAATCAATATTTTTTCCTCATTTTTTCTTTCCTCTTACATTTCTCTCTGACCAATCTCATAGCCTGGTGTAATAATCTACCTCATGTTTAACCTCTTATGTATGTATATGTAGAAATTGAGTTGGTTCTAACAGAACTTTTTTTCCTAGTTTCCAGGTTATTGAAGAAGAAATATTAGACCAATTTGCAAGGTATTACAAAGTGATCTGTGAAGAAATCAACAAAAACCCACCGTTTGCTTTGGTGGTTGATGGAAAAGCTCTTGAGATTGCTATGAGGACTGATGTGAAGGATCAATTCTTACTGTTGGCTGTTAAGTGTGCTTCTGTTATATGCTGTCGAGTGTCCCCAAAACTGCTTTGGTAAGGCTTAATGAGTCTAACATGTTTTGTTCAAGATTTGAACGAATTCCATTTTTGTTGTTACTATCCCTTTTTCTTAACCATTGATTGCAATCCATTTTTTGGAATCTGTTTTTTGAGATTGTCAAAAACTGCAATTTCAAATTTGAGTTAGTAACACAATTGTGGTACTCTCTAGGTCGCTAGATTGGTAAAAGGATATACAGGAAAAACAACCTTGGCGATTGGAGATGGGGCAAATGATGTTGGTATGATTCAAGAAGCTGATATTGGAGTTGGGATCAGTGGCATGGTGGGAATGCAGGTAAGCTTCTTAGTACAATAATGCGATGTGGCTATAGGGTCTTACAATAAGTTAGTTCATCTCTTTTCTAGTAATTGAGGAATCAATGCCCCCGTACATTGGTGCTATGCGATTGACCTAGACATAGATCTCTCAATTAGGAGGTAGATTGAGGCCTTTGGCATTAGTTTTGGTAGCCAGACCTCATAACTGAATAGATTGGCAGACCAAAACCTTTAGCTGCCACCATTTTAGCTCTCTTGATCCAAAAATTTACCATTGCTTAACTACTAATATTCGTTGCTATAGCATTCAGACCAAGATTTACTCTATGTTTGGATCGAGGCTGAGCTGAGAAAAGGAAAGGATAAAGAGTATTCATCCAAATTCTCATTTTCACTCCTTTCCTCTACATTCTAACTTTCAAACAAGGATGAATTAAAATATTTGGAGTTTTGAGGGGATTTGAATGGATATCTTTCATTTCCATTAGAAGAACTCCCAATCAACATAGTATATGCAGCTCTCAAGTTCTTTTCCCCTCATTCGCTTTCATTCCCCTCAATAATAAGTTGAAATAAGTCAATTGCTCAACTCTTCCTAAAACATCACTTGCAGGCAGTCATGGCCAGTGATTTCTCATTGCCTGAATTTCGTTTCTTGGAGAGATTACTTATAGTTCATGGTCATTGGTGTTACAAGAGAATATCGAAGATAGTAAAAAATATTTACTTCTATTTACATGTAAAATGAGGAATTTCTGTATGTATTATAGTTTGTCGCTAATTCTGAGTTATTTTCTTCCCGCTGTCGGTGACTTGGTGCAGGTCCTATACTTTGTGTACAAGAACATTGCATTCGGCCTCACTCTGTTCTACTACGAATTATACACGAGTTTCTCTGGGGAGGTCTTGTATGATGATTGGTATATGGTAATGTTCAATGTGATGATAACATCCTTGCCAGTTATAGCGTTGGGTGTCTTCGAGCAAGATTTTAAGGCAAAGTTATGCCTCCAGGTACACGCCTACTAACTGGGGCACATACTAATGAATTCTCTTGCTTTCTTTTCTTTTATTGTGCGTTTGAAAGTTCGGAAGGAATGGTAAAAAAAGGAAAGAAAGTGGAGGGGACAAGTACACTTTAAAAATGAAGAAAAGATGTACACTTTCCTCCCAAATTCCTCATTTGGGAGAACTAGAAAAATGAGGGATTGAAGGGAAATGCTCCCCCTCCATTTCCCTTCCTTTTTATTAAGAGTCTTCGAAAGAAAGGGATGGAAATTCTCTTTCCTTTCCTTTCCTCCTATTTCCCTCCCTTTCCCCTCAATCCAAACCAGGGGTCAAGTATATTCCTTTTCTTTTGAAATGACAGTTTCCAGGCCTTTACCAACAAGGACCGAGTAACATATATTTCAGTTAGAGCTGCATTATCGGTTGGATATTGAACGGTGTGGTTGCTTCTCTAGTCATCTTCGTGGCAAATATATACATTCTCTCCCCTGCTGCGTTCCGAGAGGATGGAAACGTTGCAGACATTGCACATCTTGGTGCCATTGCATACATTTGGGGTAGCATCTTGATGTGGTATGTATTCTTGATTGTGTATGGTGCATTCTCTCCCTCCTTGTCAAACACAGTATTTCACGTGTTCGTGGAAGCTATCGGACTTTCACCCATTTATTGGTCGGTTACATTACTCGTCCTCGTTGTTTCTCTTCTTCCATACTTTGTGTGTATCGCCATTCAACGATCATTTTATCCGATGGATGATCATGTTATTCAAGAAATGAAGTACTATCACAACAAAGATGTAAATGAGAAGCAAATGTGGTTTAAGGAGCAACAAAATTCCCAGAAGATGACTCACGTCTGGTTTTCTGCAAGAGTTGATGCACAAGTTGGCTCCTTCAAACAACAGTTACGGCAAACGGAATTATCTGAGCATAAATCTGCGACAAGCAGTCCATTGTTTTAGTAATTTCATTCATTTCTTAGTCTTCTGGCGGACCAAAACTTATGCTTTCATATTCTTTCAATTATCCTTTACTTAAACAAGGATCCGTTTACATCTAAAGAGTTACGAGGATACTAGTTAATGTAATCTAAATATATTCATATGTACATAAAAGGAGCAAAATGTCCAAACTAATCTTACATGTTTTTTTTTTGGGTAAATTTTATTTTTTGTCTTCTAGATTTACAATGTTCTCTATTTTAGTTCCCCAACTAAAAATTTTCTCATTTGATATTATCAGACTATTGATTGTGTCATATTCGAATCTCCGAATGACTTTTCGACGAATTTTGACTCGAAATTGACAAATTAAATCAAATGCGAGTTTACTGCATCCATTTTTCATTTTCTCTTCATTTCTCAACAACCAAACACAACAAATTGATGTGAGCTCAATGCAGCAAATGACGAAACAAAGCAATAATGGACAACTTTTGTGGGCATTTGTTGTTTCTTGATTCCTTCTCTCTCTCCCTGTACGCTTTCTTTTTTGGAATTGAGCAGAGCAAATTTCTTTACCTTTTACTTTTGAGTGTGGTTTATAAGAGTCATTTGTTTAACATTTGTTTTTTTTGTTTTACTCATTAAATTAAAAATTTTAGTTTCATTATTTGCTAAATTAATTTTTATCGATTGTCTTATTTAAAAAAAAATAGTTTAATTTTTAAAAATATTATAAATGATTTTTCAGTATATTTATATCAATCACCAGTCGTTTCCTAGAAAATCTCCTTAGGGAGAGGAAGGACTGAGGAGCAGGTTTATCACCATCGATCGCCCGGTAACGCTGTTTCCATGAACTTCTTCATATTTTCCTTCCTTTTTGCTTTATTTCCGAAAATTTCATTGAAGGGACGCACTATTATGTAGTATAAAAAAATCACACTAATACACAAACCATATAATAACAAGACCCAACACCAAACACATTTCCTCCACTTTTCAATAGTAAAAACAATCACAATTTCATATTCCTATTATGCTTTTTTTAGTTAAGTATTTTTGAAAAAAATAATAAAATCATATTTAAAAATGACCAAACATGTCCGCTTTTTATTAGTGTCTCATTCAAAAAATATTTTACAACTCAATAATTAAAATATCATGTCTCTTTTTCATCATTTAAAAAAGACACATTTGGAAGGATTGTGTTCTTCATTTAAAGAGGGTTCTGTTCATCTCAAAATCAAAAATCTGAATGACAATAGCTTAAAAAACCAACAAATGAACGATAAACATATGGTATGCATATATCTAATTTTCCCAAATTAAACTTGGTTGAGTAACCCACCAAAAAATGATTATATATATTATGTAGGCCATATATCAAAAACATAAAAATTGCAGGGGAAATAAGTAACTGACAGCGAAGTTCAAAGGAACATATCATACCATTCCACCAAGTAAATCTTACCGGAAAAGCTCTTATATACAATATATATTCCATTTTCAACCACACAACAATATACAGGGCATTTCTCTGAGTGAAGTACAATTTTAGGCATCAACAGAAACACTCACAGCATTTAACTCAACATGCTGCTTACTGCGATATTTGTGAACACACTAGAGAAGGGAATCACTGGTTCTACTACTGTGGAGACTCTGACTTTTCTGCTCTTCCAGAATGCATTTTTGGGAAAAACTCTTATATCAAGCTTGGCGGCACTTACAAAGATGATAAGACCCATATCCACCCTCTCACGTTGGTCCAAAAGTCAAAGAACTACCTTCCATGCCACTTCTGTAGTAGGCCTTGCGATGACTTGGCCCTTGAATGTACTGATTCCAGCTGCAATTTTTCCATGCACCGGAAAAAGATTCATTGTGTTTATCCACTGCATAAATAAATCCATGTGTAATGTAACTTCATTGATTATCAAAATGCATGAGATATCTGAAAAGTTAAAGTCTGTCATAGAGCGTTGTACTGAATTTCCTACACAAGAATGGAAATATATACAACTGCACTCATCAAACAGAATCAAGTAGTGAAAGAATTTAATCAAACCATGAACAGCTAATAGATAATTTGCCACATGTAAGGTTCTAATTGATTTGATTTCAAGATGTAACAATATTACAGTAATGGCACGAGCCTCTGCCTAATGGTAACTCACGGGTTTTCCATATTAGTGTTTTCATAAACGAAGACATTAGGCGAGATGTTTTAGTCTTGTGAGGCGAGGCTTAAACCTTAGACACTGAAGCGGATTTTTTTGTTTGAGTATTTATTTTTTTAATTAATAATTATAAAAATAGTAAAAATTAACAAAAAAAGTATATATGATTAAAAAAACCTAAATATATGATAATATCAATTATTTATCTCGTTTCAATTATTATTGAGAATCTTTGATCAAATATTAGAAAATATTTGTTACTTATATTCTGTCTTCTATTGCCAATTATTACTATTATATTCATGTGATTGTTTTTCATTATCTAATTCTTTATGTTATTATCATCAACATTTTTGTGTTTTGTCATGTGTTTTAATGTTTCTTTTATATTTTAAATTTAATTAATTTACGCCTTGCATTTTAAGAGGGTGTTCAATAGACCATTCTGATGTAATTTTGATCAATTTATAACTGGTGCACATGTGTATGACATATGTGTGCCTTAATTACAAGCGAAAGCGCCTCTCTTATTTTCCCCCAAATCTCCCATATCTCAAGACATTTCTTCGTATCAAAATCCCTATAACCTAACTCCCCATCTACAATGGCATGATGATACCATCTCCATCTACATCTTCAACCTTCATTTCATTATCATCGGCCATGTTTGGAGACAAGTATTTAAGTAAGGTTGGCTTAAACCTTTGTCTCCAAACATAGCCATAAAAAATGTTGAAATTTGGATTGCTTCTCGAACTTGGGAGATGTTTTATGGTAGTTAATATAAACATGGTTCGTGTATTAGGAGTATATGTTGTCAACAACTAATGAGAATCATAACAATTTAGTGAGAAAAATTGCAAAGATAAAAATGAGACTTATATTTTTTTCATAGTTATTGTATGGTACAAAGTCAGTAAAACGAAGCACCGGCAATTGCAATTACCGTTAAATTCTCAATAAACGCTTGTTCAGGTCAACATAAGGTCACTTACTCCAAGATGAGAAATTAAGAACAAAAATCTTCAAAAATCTTATTGAGAAATGCTTGCAAGCAAGTGATTAACTGCTAATTTTTCCTACTGCAGATTTTTCTGATGCAAAGAGAGCACGATTGGAGATTTGGAGGAAGATAAGAGAAGAGCATGATGGTCTTTTCACATGCAATTAAGGTGCATGTGTGGCCCACGCATGTGTGCTAGTGTTCAGTTCACCGAAAATTATATCATAAAGGTCCATTGGATACCTCCATAAAATGCATGGTGTAAATTATTCAAATTTAAAATGTAATGAAATATTGAAACACAAGGGAAAACGCAAGGTTGTTGGTGATTATAACCCCAATTCTTTTTATGAAAGTTTTTTATTTTTCTAATTAGATGAACTTAAATAGGGCTCAATGGACCCCAGATTAATGAAAAGGATCCAAATCAATTGACATCACCCTCATGGCCCTATTATTAATGACTATAGGTATTTGTTGCTCTCCTTCCATAAGGGGAAATTTAAACACTTCTATAGGAAAACCAACGTTATGACTAATAACTAGAGATAGAAATTTAGATCCGAACCCATTAAACTCGTTTTTTTACCAGTAAAAAAGTAAGTATATGTTTAGGTTTATTGACCTGTTAAAAATTTACTCGCACCCTGTTCGATCTGCAAAATTCTAGGTCAGATTGGGTTTACCCGCAGGTCAAATGAATGACCCGTTATATTGTACTTTGTTGATTTTTTTAATGTTGTTTCAATTATGTTTAGTTACTTACTACTTTATAATTGTTATATTAGCAACAACTGTTTCCTAGACAACTCTAGTTCTTACTATAACGGCTAAAATTACCATCACCTTGTAATTAATCTCTTTCAATATGTTGTTCCTGTAAACATACAAGGTTCGCTAGTTTACTTCTTTGTTGAATTATTAGTGTGGATGGGTTGTAAATAAGTGAACATATTAGAATGAGCATATTATAATAATATCAAACCATCAACAAAATATTTTCGCTTTTAAAAAAAATATTTATTTTATTTAGTATTAAAAAATTTAATGGGTTTCCTGTGGGTTTACCCGCAAAAAATAAATTAGGTTTGAGTGTAAAAAATTTGACTCATTTAAAACCAAATATTTTTAATCCGTACTCATTTAACTCTTGACCGATAATAAATTACCCACACCTGATCCAACCCGCCCGTTATCCACCTCTACTGACTGTCTTACCATGAAAAGAGCAACTCTTAAAGTATTTTGTATTACAATAATCCTCCTTTGGATATTGTTAACTACCATCTATTTGACTTTATAGGATGTTTGTCCCCTTGGGTTTAAGAGCATCGCATACTCCATGAGTGGCTAGTAAAAGCAACCTCTGTTTATCGAGATGAAGCTAAATCGAAGAAAATTTGTTTGGTTCAACATAGAACTTTTTAGTTACCCAAAAAGAAATTCTCCGTCTAAAAATCAAACTAGAAATAATATGAACCACAAACAAAATAACACTAGTGCCCACTTTCTTTGTCGGTTTAATTTCTTTCGATAGAAAATGATAGTTTGAAAATTAAATACATTTAAAATAGTATTTTATTAATATTTGAATTATATGAAAATCAAATTCATATTGGATAGGATTTTACACTACTGAATGAAAAACTTAACAAAACAATTTCCTTCTTTTGTACGTAAGTTATTTTACAAGTGATTGAAAATGGTTCTTTCTTCAGAAAAGAAACTAAATTTCCATTTTCTTGAAATTTCTCTCTCACATGTTACTAGGGACGACAACCGGAAGGGGAGGGGGGGAAATGGACGGGGTTGGATTCCTCATCCCCGTTCCCCCCAAGCTCACTTGAAGAAAAAACAAATTCCCCATCCCCGCCTATTTTTCTCCCATCTTGACACCAGGCAGAATAGCAATTATTCTGCATGCTAGTTTTCAACAAATAATTCACAGGGAAGAAAATAACACAAGAGAAGAAACCCTAAAAAACAAAGGAACTCTGAATTTTATTCAAAATTATGCAACTCAATAATAATGTTTACTAAACCCTAAAACCTTATTTATAAGGTCAAGCTAAAATAGGAAAATTAAATTAAGGCCGAATTAAAAGTAATTGCAAATAAAATAAAAAGTTTCCTAAAAACTGGTAATTGAAAATAAAATAAAAAGTTTCCTAAAACTGAAAACTGCCAAATTTGAAGGCCTAAAACAGAATCAATGGCAGTCAACCGTTCTAGGTAGTCCACTTGCCATTTTTGTGCTGATCTGCCAACTCAAGGTATCTCAGTGCCAACAACGTGTTATCTAACAACTCAGCATCATCTGACTCGGATCCTCCTGCATCAGTCGCCTTGGGTTGGAAAGAACTCGTCCTCGAGTTCACAATAGCTTCATCGGAATTCACAAAACAAGGACTCAGGTGTTTCACATTAAAGACATCAGGCGGCAACCCAGGAGGAAGATCCTCTAGCATCAAGTCAGAAAACTCTGCTAGCAGCTGCTGCACCTCTGCTAGTAAATCTGGATTCATGTCTGCTGCACTATTCCCACAAGGCAGTAGAGCATAGACCACGTCTCCACGCTCAATCTCAGCTAAAAACCTGGACATCGAAAGTAGATTAGTATTATTGGCTACCGGGATAGGAGTGGTTCCTTCCCGACGAGGTGCCAACACAATCTTTTCCCCTTTGATGCTAAAGGAATAGTTATTTTTCTGCCCATCATGGATAACACTATGATCATATTGCCAAGGTCTGCCTAACAATACATGACAAGCATCCATAGACACAACATCACACCAAGCATTATCAAAACATTTCTTATCAATCGAAAAAGATACTAGGCATCGCCTATCTACTGTTACCTCACTGCCTTTATTCAACAATGATAATTTATACGGCTTGGGATGACGATCTGTCTTCAACTGCAATTTCTGGACAGCCTCTTCAGACACTACATTCTCGCAACTACCACTGTCAATGATCATCTTGCAGACTTTATCTGAAACTGTGCAGGTCATGTGGAAATATTGGTCCTCAACCAATCGTCCCCTATATCGCCCTTGGGGGTCAGTAAACTCTTACAAACAACCAAGGTCTCATGGCCATCTCCATACAACACATCTCCATCTTCATCATCGTCATACACAGGCTCTCCAATCTCCTCAGTTTCGTCTACCATGTCATCCTCCATTAGGAGATTTTTGCCCTTCTGACTAGCAGGCTTCCTGCACTCAGTCGATTTATGTCCCTGTTCACCACATCTGCAACATATAATATTTGAGCTAGGGTAACATTGGGGTGGCTGCAAGGCAGGACAGAATTCTTGAGGGCGAACTGGCCGACTGCTTTGATTGCTGCTTCGGTTCATTGGCCTCCTGTTCTGCTGTTTTTCTACCGCAAGTGCACACTGGTATGCTTCAGAAACAGTCCACAGCGAGTGAAGGCTAAGGACATCCTATAGGGGCTGCCGTAATCCCCCCAAATACCTTGCCGCCATCTGCTCTTCCATCTTAGATAAATCATTCCAGGCTATCAATTGATAAAACTCCTCAATGTAATCATCAACTGATCTCGTGCCTTGCCTCAACGAATGAAGTCGTTGAAACAGGGTTTGAGTGTAGCTGAAAGGAATAAAGTGACCCTTCATCTTCTTCTTCATCCTCTCCCAATCAGTGATCTTGGCCTTGCCCTGCCGGTCGCGTGAGCACCTCAACCGCTCCCACCACGCAGAAGCTCTGCCTTTGAGTTTGATGGCGACCAGTTTTACTTTGACACGATCTGGGACTTCCTTATACTCGAAAAAATGCTCTACTTCATTCAACCAATTGACGAATCCTTCCACCTGTAACATACCAAAAAACTCAGATAGATCCACTCTGAATCCGAGGTCTCCATAACGATCCTCCCAACCACGGTGCTCCCAGAATCGACCAGGACTGTGATACAGGTTTTCGAAACTGGAATCGAAATCATGATCTTCCGTCTCACGATCATCGAAATTCTGCGCCGCTAGACGCTGGATTAACTTTGTGACTTACCTCTGTAAATCCTCAATCATCGCATCCTGAACATTACGATCACGGTATGGGGCTTTCTCGTTCAAAACCTGCCCGCGACGACCACAACCACCAGCCATGGAAACTGATGAAATCTCACCCCAAGAAGATGCTGAAGCTCTGACACCAACTGACGTGGGGCAGAATAGCGATTATTCTGCAGGCTTGTTTTCAACAGATAATTCACAGGGAAGAAAATAGCATAAGAGAAGAAACCCTAAAAAACAGAGAAACTCTGAATTTTATTCAAAATTATGCAACTCAATAATAATGTTTACTAAACCCTAAAACCTTATTTATAAGGTCAAGCTAAAATAGGAAAATTAAATTAAGGCCGAATTAAAAGTAATTGCAAATAAAACAAAAAGTTTCCTAAAACTGAAAACTGCCAAATTTGAAGGCCTAAAATAGAATCAATGGCAGTCAACCGTTCTAGGTAGTCCATCTGTCATTTTTGCGCTGATCTGCCAACTCAAGGTATCTCAGTGCCAACAACATGTTATCTGACAACTCAACATCATCTGACTCGGATCCTCCTGCATCACATCTCAGTTATCCACGAGAATTGGGTCCCATCGGAGAATTTTCTCCAACAAAACCCAAGTCATGAGACAATATAAAAGTTGAATAATTTTAAGCTAATAGCTCATAAAAGATGACCTTTAAAAGCCTAAGTTGGATAAAGCCGAAAATTTTAACACTTTTACTTGTTAAAGTCAAAGTTAGTCTTGTGGCCATTAAGAAATAAAGTGCTATAAAAGAGGAAGTGCAAGTGGTATTTATAAAAGAAGAAGTGCAAGTGATATTTATAAGACATGAATTTAATAAATTATAATTAAGACATGAATTATCATTTAAGTTAAAATCTTTTAAATTTGAATAGAAATTCAATAAATTCGTTTAATAATTTTTTTTAAAAAAATTATGAATTTAAGATGAAAAATATAATATATTATTTATAAGGTTCGGGGAATTCGGGGTGGGGACCTATATCCCTATCTTCGTCCCCGCCAAGGTAACCAAAAAAAAAATTTCTCCATCCGTATCCCCAAACGGGACTAGGATTTTTTCAATAAAATTGCTATCGCTACGTGTTAGACCACTATTTTTTTATTTACTTTTTACATTTTTCATAATTTATTTTCATACTTATACCAAAACTTATGACAATAACGTGTCCTAAAAGCAATCTTAGGCACGTTTCCCTTCTTTATCCTTAACTGGTGATAACCTGATATCAGGTTTATCTTAGAAAACACCATCGTTTTCCACAACAGTTCAAACAATTCATTTATCATGGGCAAAAGATATTTGTTCTTAACGGAGATCTTGTTCAGCTGTTTCTAATCTATATACCATCTCATTGTTCTATCTTTCTTCTTTACAAACAATACAAGGGCTCCCTATGGTGACACACGTGATCAAATAAATTTTTTATCTAACAACTCTTGAACTTTCAACTCTCTTAACTCAGTGGGTGTCATTCTGTAGGGTGCTATAGATATATGTGATGAACCTGGTATCACATCAATGGAGAATTTAATCTCTCTAATGGGAGACAACTAGACAACTCATCAAGAAATACATTAGAATAATCTTTCACCACTAAGATTTATTCTAACTTCTTATTTTCCTTTTTAGAATCCATTATGTATGCCAAATACTCCTCACAACCATTCTTCAACCATCTACTAGTGGTCAGACCAAAATAAGATAGTTCGAGAGTATCTTATGTTCTCCCTGAAAGTTTAAACTCCTCATGTCCATATCTTGAACACTATCTTTTTTCTAAAACAATCAGCCATATTCAAAGATAATAAATCAGCTTCAGATTCTCTATCACTAATACGAATCATACAACCCTTGTAAACATTTATGATTATCACTCTATCTCTAGTGAGAACTTCAGCAATATTATTATGCATCAAAGGACTAATACATACATCAAAAAACTTCATAATAATATTGGATGCAAAAGAATGGGCTGCACTAAGATCAACCAACATTGATATATCCACCTTTTCTACATATAAAGCACTTCAAATTAGGACAATTCTTGGATAAATATCTTATCTGAATACATCTATAACAAACTTCTGTCTTTCGATCATATATCAGATTACCACTTCCCCTTGGTGGCATACTTACTTCATCTGCCATGACTCCTAGTTCCCATAACTTGTCCCCCAAATCTAAGGGTCGCATCGATATTACTCTGAGCTACAGAAGCAACAGATCCTGCTTGCCTCTGACTCTGTACTACAGTTCCTTGTGACAAGGAACGCATCCTCTAGGTGGTCTCCCACCCTGCATACTCATACTAGTATCACCTCTAGGTTCCTCAAATCTAGACTTCTTCCGCCAATTCCTCATTCCTCTAATTTCCATCACATCTTTCTCAATCTGAAGTGTTATATTTGTTAACGTAACATAATTAATATGCCTCATTTAAATTAGTTTCGATTTAATCTCAAAATGTAGTCCATCTATGAACCTCTTACACCTCTTCTCCTTTATGTCTACCATTTCCGGTACAAACCTTGACAAAGCCACAAATCTTTTATCATACTGAGTAATAGTCAACACATTTGCCTCAAATAAATAAAATCTTTATCTTGTTGGGCTCTAAAGGTCTAAGAAAAATATTTATCAAGGAAAACTTCCTTAAACCTATTCCAGGTTAAAGTTCTATCAACATCTGAACTTACCCTGGGAAGAATATCCTCCCACCATTCCAAAACTTCTCCTTCTAACTCAAACGAAGCAAAGGCAACCATCTGCCAGTCAGTTACTGGTAAAATATCAAATAATCTCTCTACATGTTTCTCTCAAAACTCAGGCTTAAAAGGATTCATAGATCCTTTAAACAACAAGGCATTCGACTTAATATATCTAACAAAACAATCTCTCTGCATCTCGTGCATAAACTCACTTTCCCCCTTTTGAACATTTACCATTACTGGATTTACAACAACCTCAAGCATTGCCCTAGTCTGTTCATCAAATCTATGCTATAGGCTATTAACTCTATCATTTGTTACATTCACTTTCTCAAAAGCATGTGTAATGGCTTATCTTAGCTCATCTCTTTCAACTTCAGATTCTCTCACACCTTTACTAATATCTATTACACTATCAACATGTTCCCTTCTAGGAACCACAGATTCAGACTCAACCTCTACTTGTCAAAATATTGGGGGCCTACCACGCTCTCTCAAATCAACAACTCTAACTCAAGCTCTAGCACGTCCACGTGTCATCTTCAGACTATTTATTTAGATCTTCCACTTCTTTAAGTTCTTATGCAGTCTACAGAATCATAAAACCTAATGCTCTGATACCAAAATTGTAACGACCCATCCCAGGTTGGCCACCCCTGAGACAATGTTGTCACATTTTGAAAATCCTAGCACGACACATATATGCAACAAGAAAAAATAATGCCAACATAAATTTTTGCATCAATCATCAACCAACAACAGGGGAGATACATCATTCTGATATTGACTTTAATATTATATACAACGTAAAATGCATAAATATTTACAAATAAATTTTTATTTTATTTTCTCATTAATCTAAGGATGTGGACACGTACATGGCTTACAGATAATGATTTTGTCTGAATCTCAACTCACCAAACTATCTGTCCTGCTTATTACCTGAAATCATTGTACAATGAGGGATGAGCTTCACAAGCTTAGTGAATTAAATTTACTAGAAGTATTTAATTTGTATAAATAATCTTTTAATATTTAATCATTTATATCTCATATAACTTGATAGTAGCATTCTACTATCACTACACATATCATAAGTCCCATTCTCTATCAATCTCTTATTCTTCTATATTTTTTCACCTTAAGACCATCAATTATCTCATAATTACCTCATTATGAGATTCATAGTAGTTAGCCTACCATTTAGATAGTTCTTATCATATCATACTTCTATATTTCTTTCTCACCATAATTATCTCTCTGTGAGATTCATTCATCTATAAATAAATTTACAATAATAAACAACACTTCAGCATTTCAGTAATACAATCAATATTTAAAACAGATGCAATGCATGAATTATTATTAGGGAACATCTTCCCACATGTCGACATATTTTTATCTTAGACCGGCCCCCTTCCGGTTCTTTTATTTCCAGCATATACTGCCGATCACGGTTTTCATTTATTTTCAATATACACCGGCTGTCATGGTTTTCCTTTATTTCCAACATATACCGACTGTCGCAGTTTTTCAATTAGACCGGCCTCCTCCCGGTTCTTTTATTTCATGCATATGCATATAAACAATGATATGAAATATGCATATGAACAATAATATAAAAACAAACATGAATTCAAATATTTAAATTAGCTATCATGATTATTCTCAAATTATTATTTTAAAATTTTCACTAAATTCATCTCTTCATAAATCACATCAAATCATCAATCATAGCTTGTCAAGATCCACTAAATTTTCTCTCCTAATAAATCGTATCAAATCATCAACCATAGCTCATCAAGAATTTCATGTATCGCTTTTATTATTAAATCGACTCATTATTCCAATAATATTATTTCTCATAAAATAATTCTCTACACATCCACTATTCTATCACACCTATCAACCAACTTTCATCTATCACTAAAGCATAAGTTAATAATTAAATCTAATATTATCACTAGATATTTCATATTTATAGTGATTACTTAAAGTAAATCTAACTCACCACGTAGCATTTAGAGCTACCCGTGAATCACCTCCTTGCCTTTCTTGTTCCTCTAAACAATTTTCCCTGATTGCTGACCATCAACACCTGACATAATATTTGTATTAAAATTTCTAATTTTTTCTTCAATTCTTCCATAATTCACACCCTTTGAAAATTCCCACTTTGAATTACGGGAAATTTCATGTATGCTAGATTTCAAAAATAAACGTCACGTTATTACCTTCTGTTTTTCTTAGAACTTCCCGTGACTATCTATAAAATTCTCCGTGAACCTCTTCAAAATTTTGCTCTTTCAACTTTTCTTTCGGTCCCCGAGTGTTTAGAAAAATAGAGTAGTTTGAATTATAAAACAAAGAAAACCAAATAGGATTTGAAAAGTAATAAATAATATAAACTTAAAGTTTTATATATATAAACACACACATATATTTTACTTCAGCACCCCACCCTGTGTTTGCCACTAAAAGTCCATGTGTCTTACATGCATGACTTTTCTTTCTTTTGGCAACAAGTGACACCTGTTGCCACGTTTTTTTTTTTTTGAAAAATTATTTTATTCAATTCTAAATCTTTCACGAGTGTGTGTATATATATATTATTTTAATTTCATTTCATATTTATCAAATTATTTCTTTACCCATACTTTAAGAACACGAGTATTACACTAGGTTTAGCACCAATAAACGCTTATGGTATTGGTGAGACTCGAACCCAAGCATTTCTAGTGAGGTGGACGAACTCTTACCACTGAACCAAATGCTTATTGGCAATAAGTTAGTTTGGAAAGTTTTGATGAAATTCTCAATCTACCAATTTTACAATTATAAGAAGTCAGTCAAGCCTCAATATAAATGTCACTATAAATGCTGTAATCCTTTAATTGAGGTTCCGGTTCTCTCAATTTTGAGAGAAAACATTAAACTTAAGTTAAGCTTATCTTAATCCTTCAATTGTTTTTGGATGAACAAGATTTTACCACCAAATAAAAACAATGTTGTCTCATCTTTTAAGAATTCAATAAAATGTATTGTTGATGTTGACCCGTATTTGATTTTAATAATAATAAAACGTTACTCTAATTGCACTAATAGTTTTATCTAAGTGTTTAAGCGGCAAAAACATTCAGCATAAAAACAAAGATGTAAAAACTCAACTCGATTAAGACATCAAGACAAGACAAAAGATCTAGAATAGGCATTAAGGTAATGAAAACAATTGTAAATCTCTCATGTTCAAATACTTAGCTTGATATGTGGCTCATTTTACAAAAGACTTTGACAAAACTATTACTACAAATGTTTCTAAGTCAAAAATAATTTTGAAACATGAAAAACTGGGTTGAAGGACAACCCAGTCGACTAGCTCCATATACCAGTCGAGTGGGGTATGTGACAAAAGGTTCCCAGTCGACTGGTGTTAAGGACCCAATTGACTGGCAACTGAGACAGAAAGTTCCCAGTCGATTGGTGCTTAGGACCCAATCGACTGGTACAAGGACTCAGTCAACTGGTAATTCAAAAATATGACTGTTTGAGATGCGGAACTTGAGCATTTAATGCACCAAACCTACTAAGTCAGTGTCAAACGGCCATATTGATTCAAGGCTATATAAACCCACTTCAATGAGCATTTAAAATAAGAAGAGAACACATTCAATTCAGAAAGAAATCTCATAATTCTCAAAAGCTTTGAAATACTTATTGTTTAGTCATTCTTCAAGCTTGTTCTTGAAAGAGAAATATTATTCATTTGTAAAATCACTTATTGCTATCTTTCTACCATTTACTTTACAACAAATCTCATTTATTGTAAAGGGGAAAGAGTTGTAATAACTCTTAGAGTGTTTAGGATTAAACATTTCTTTATAACTTCCGTGAGGAAGGGATTAACTTTCGTAAGGAATGGATTGGTTGTAAGATTTACGCAACTTCCATGAAGTTGCACGACTAAATTTTTAGTGGATTGCTTCAAGGAGGTTCCTTGAAGAGGCTGGACGTAGGGTAGAAAGGATTCTGATATTGCCAAACCACTATAAACGAAGTTTGCACTTTATCTTCTTCTTAACTCCTTTACTTTCAAGTATATTATTTGATTGTGTGCATTGTGTATTTAACTATTTAAAAACTTACAAGTTTAATTAGCAAAAAGTTTTTAAAACCCAATTCACCCCCCTCTTGGGTTTGAACCTCGATTTACAGTTGACATGGTATTATTTTTTGTTGACCCTCACCTATATTTTAATGATGACAAAACACAACTCTTATTATACTAACAATGCTATCTAAGTGTATTAAGTAATAAGAGCATTCAACCAAGGATCAAAGTGCAAGAACTCAACCCGAATCAAGCACCAAGTCAAGAAAGAAGATCCAGTATAGGTTAAGGTATTTAAACAAGTTGTAAATATCACTTGTTCAGGTAAAAAGTTTGTCTTATGGCTCTTTTTGAAAAAGTTTTTTAACCAGAACTTTTCAAACAAACGTTTTAAGTTAAAAACACTTCAAAAGATGAAAACTGGGTTGATTAAGCAACCCAGTCGATTGGGTACTTATACCAGTCTTCTGGTATAAGAGACAGTAGTTCCCCAGTCAACTGAGTCACTCATACCAGTCGATTGGTATTTTGGGCAGAAGTTTCTCAGTCGACTGGTAAGTCATACCCAGTCGACTGGTAGTAAGATCCAGTCGAGTGGTAGTTCAAAAAATATGACCATTGAGACGCTAGATTTCAGCACAAATTGTACCAAAACGTATCAAATCAGTTATAAACGGACATATTACATCAAGGCTATATAAACCTACTCTATTGAACATTTCAAAATAAGGATTATACATTCAATCAAGTTTTTACTCATTGATACTCAAAAAGCTTTGAAAAATTGATTGTTGAGCCATTCTTCAAGCTTTACCTAGAAAGAGAGATATTATTCAGTTGTATAAGATTTCATTGTTGTCTCTCTACTATTTACTTTACAGCCTTTATTGTAAAGGGATTTACTTCCGAGAGGAAGGGGTTTTGCTTCCTAGAGGAAGAGATTGATTGCAAGGTTTGTGCAACACTCGTGAAATTGCACGACTAAGTTTCTTAGTGGATTGCTTCTAGGAGGTTCCTTGAAGAGAGTGGACGTAGGGTCGGAATGAATCCGATATTGCCGAACCACTATAAACTGAGTTTGCATCCTCTATTCCTAAAACTTTTTATTTACAGCACATATTACTTGTTTATATGCTTGTGGTGTTATCTGTTTTATAAACTTGTGTTTAATTAGCAAAAGTTTTTATAAACCCAATTCACCCCCTCTTGGGTTGAAACCTCAGTCTACAATTAGTATCAGAGCCTCGTTCTCAATTTTAGGCTTAATATCCTTGAGTTGATCCGATGGCAGCAAATAACTATTCTGAGGGACACTCATACACTAGGCCTCCCTTGTTCAATGGCTCCAACTATAACTATTGGAAAAACAGAATGAAAATCTTTGTCGAAGGACAAGATTATAATCTATGGAGAGTCATTGAAGAAGGACCTAGAATTCTATCAAAGGAAATCACTATTGGAGAAATCAATCATACAATGCCTAAACTCAAAACTGAGTACAATGATGAGGATTGTAGAATGATGTCTTTCAATAGTAGAGCAACAAGTATTTTACATTGTGCTTTAGATATATCTGAATACAATAAAATCTCTGCATGTGTTTCAGCTAAGGAAATATGGGATAAATTGCAAGTTATATATGAAGGAACTAGTGAGGTTAAAAAATACAAAATCTATATGCTAGTATGTGAATATGAATCTTTTAGAATGTCTCCTAACGAAACAATTTCTTAAATGTACTCATGTTTCACAACTATTATTAATGGTTTGAAGTTTCTTGGTAGGAACATTGAAGAGTTTGAACTAACAAGAAAAATCTTAAGATCTCTGCCACCTTCGTGGAAACTAAAGAAGACGGCCATTCAAGAGGCCAAAGATCTCGACAAACTTAATGTTGAGACACTTCTTGGGTCATTGTTGACATATGAGATGGAGGAAATGAATTCCATTGTCAATGATGCTGAGAAGAAAAAGAAAGTGATTGCTCTTAAAGCCTCTACATACAACAGAGAAGAGGAATTGGAAGAAGAGGCGGAGAACAGCGAAGAAGATGGTGAGATGGCTTTAATCGCTAAACGGTTTCATAGATTCTTGAAGAAAAGCAAGAAACCATACACAAAGGATCCCATCTCAAAAAGGGAACCACTTGTGTGTTATGGATGCAAGAAGCCTGGTCACATCAAGGTTGATTGTATAGCTACAAGCAAACCATACAAGATCTTTAAGAAGAAGGCTATGATTGCAACCACTTGGAGTGATGACGAAGAAGAAGAAGAATCCTCGAATAAAGAAGTTGGATACGAGGAAATTGCCAACCTATGCCTTATGGCAATTGATGAAAATGAGGTATTATCTTCTCCCTCTTCTAAAAATAACATTGTGAGTAGTAGTCAAGAATTGTTAGAAGTTATAAATGAAATGCATGATGAATTGAAGAAATTCGATTCTAGGAACTCAACTCTTAAGAAAAAGGTATCATCTTTTTCTAAAGAAATTATTAGTCTAAGAGAAGAAAAAGATAAACTATCATCATTGCTTTATGATTCTTCTCAAGATTTTCTAAAATATGAAAATTAAAACTTAAAGAATAAGATATTAGAATTGAATTGCACTATATTTAGACTCATGCTTGGAAAAGAAAAGCATGATGAAGTACTTTCTTGCCAAAGATTAAGTGGAGGAAAATCTGGGTTAGGATACTCTCCATTAGGCAAGCAAAAATCAAAATAGAGCTTATTCATGAAAGCTTCATGTGTGAATGAAACCTCTACTTCAAAGGTCAAAATCACACCCACATTGAATGATAGCATGTCTAGAAATACTAATTCTAATGCTTATATAAGATTGAAGAATCCTAGAAATACTCATGCTTATATGTATGCTCATTCAAGGAATGCTTATACACATGCTAGGAATAATCATAATATGCATCCTAGACATTATATGTGTAATCAAAACTTGCACACTGCACGTACTAGGAGTTACCATCATGGTCATCCTAGAAATAGTGTGCATACAAGCATGTATCCTAGAAATCATCATCATACATTTTCTGGAAATGATATGCATATTCATATTCCTCACAATAGAAACATGTATCCTAGGAACTCATATTCTAAGCATTATAGGCATGTACAATTAAATACTCTTAGAAATTTCAATAACTATCATCTTAGGATTGTGCATCATCATGTCTATAGAACTCTATATGTTGTTAAGAAAGTATGAGTCCCAAAAGGAACCGTATTTTCAATGACTAACCCTAAAGGACCCAAGAAATTTTGGGTACCTAAAAATACCCTTATATATCCTTGTGTGATGTAAACATGTCTCCACACCAAGGAAAAAGGTAACTATTGGTACATTGATAGTGGATGCTCAAAGCACATGATTGGTGATAAAAGTGTATTCAATGAGCTAACTCTAAGAGATGGTGGACTTGTCACCATTAGCGACAACACAAAAATAAAGATCATCGGGTATGGAAAAGTTGGTAATAATCTCTCAACCATAGATAATGTATTGCTAGTACATGGCCTTAAGCCAAATTTACTTAGTATTAGTCAACTTTGTGACAAAGGCAACAAAGTCATATTTGAAACCTCTCATTGTCTAGTTATAGACATCAAGAGTAACAAGATCAAGTTTGTTTGCCATAGACATGAAAATGTTTATATAGTTGATTTAAAATCCTTGCATTCCGAAAATGAAAAATGTTTTCTAGCAATTAGTGAAAATCGATGGCTATGGCATATAAGGCTTGGTCATGTGAATATGAATTTGCTTAAAATCATTTCTAGAAAAGATTTAGTCATTGGACTTCCCAAAATCAATTTTGAAAAAGATAAAGTATGTGATGCTTGTCAAATGGGAAAACAAACTAGGATTTTTTTTAAATCTAAGAATGTAGTCTCAACTACTAGACCATTGGAACTTTTGCATATGGACTTATTTGGTCCAATAAGTACCATTAGTCTAGGTGGCCATCAATATGCTCTTGTTATTGTTGATGACTATTCAAGATATACCTTTGTTATTTTTGTTGCTTACAAGGATGAACCTTTTAAAGGATTTGAACACTTTTACAAAAAGGTTAATGAAAAGGGGATTTGTATTTCAAGCATTAGAAGTGATCATTGAAAAGAATTCGAAGACCAAAGTTTTTTAAAATTTTGTGATGAAAATAGAATTGATCACAATTTTTCAGCTCCTAGAACTCCTCAACAAAATGGAGTTGTTGGGAAGAAAAATAGAGCTCTAGAAGAATTTGCAAAAACAATGTTTTGTGAAAACAGTTTACCAAAATACTTTTAGGCTGAAGCGGTAAATACATCTTGCTATATCTTAAATAGAATTTTAATTAGGCCTATGCTTGAAAAAACTCTGTATGAATTATGGAAAGGTAGAAAGCCTAATATCTCCTATTTTTGTACTTTTGGTTGTAAATGTTTCATTCTAAACAACAATAAAAGTAACTTGGGTAAATTTGACTCTAAAACCGATGAAGGAATATTTTTTGGATATTCAACCTCTAGTAAGGCGTATAGAGTCTTCAACAAGAGAACTCTAGTGGTAAAAGAATCCGTACATGTAACTCTTGATGAGTCTAACCCAATTAGTAGTAGAGAAGTTTCTTTTAATGATGATGCAGATTTTATTCCAAAAACAGAAGCACCTACTCCCATTATTGACCCAAAAGAGAGCCCACCTCAAACAAATGGAGAGATGAAAACTCTCAAAGTAGACCAACCATCTATAAGCCAACAAGAGGATAATCTTCCCAAATATTGGAGGTACGTAAATTATCACCCGATTGATCAAGTGATTGGTGATCCTTCACAAGGGGTAAGAACTCGTTCATCTATTAGAAATATTTGTAATTAGCTTATTTGACTCAAATAAAACCTAAAACTTTTATAGAAGCCTAAAAGGATAATGATTGGATAATTTCCATGCAAGAAGAAATAAATCAATTTGAAAGAAACGATATATGGAATTTAGTTCCTAGACCTAAGAATCATACAATAATTGGAACTAAATGGGTATTTAGAAATAAGATTGATGAGAATGGAATAGTAACTAGGAGCAAGGCTAGATTAGTTGCTAATAGATATAATCAAGAAGAAATAATAGACTTTGATGAGGCCTATGCTCCTGTAGCTATATTAGAAGCTATTCGAATGTTATTAGCCTTTGCATGCTTCAATAAGTTTAAGTTATTTCAAATGGATGTAAAGAGTGATTTCTTAAATGGCTTTATAGAGGAAGAGTTTTATGTTGAGCAACCTCTTGGATTTGAGAATCCTAGTCTTTCAAATCATGTCTACAAGCTTTCTAAAGCTCTATATGGGTTGAAGCAAGCTCCAAGAGCATGGTATGAAAGACTAAGTAAATTTTTTATTAACAGTAATTTTATAAAAGGTAAAGTAGACACAACCCTCTTCACAAAAACTCACATAAATGACACTCTACTAGTTCAAATATATATTGATGATATTATATTTGGTGCTACTAATGAAACTATGTGTCAAGAGTTTGCTAAGTGCATGCAATGTGAATTTGAAATGAGCATGATGGGAGAGCTTACCTATTTCCTTGGACTTCAAATCAAACAACTAAAAGGAGGCATCATCATCAATCAATCAAAGTACACTAAGGACCTACTAAAGAGGTTCGGGATAGAAAGCTCAAAGCCACTTGGAACACCCATGAGCACCTCTACAAAACTTGATCTTGATGAAGGAGGTAAATGTGTAGATACTAAATATTATAGAAGCATGATAGGAGCTTTGCTTTATTTGACTGCAAGTAGACCTGATATAATGTTCAGTGTATGCATGTGTGCTAGATTTCAAGCTAATCCTAAGGAATCATATGTAGTTGCAGTAAAAAGGATCCTTAGATATCTACAAGGAACTCAAACCGTAGGATTATGGTACTCGAGAGATTCATCTTTTGAGCTTATAGGATATTCAGATGTTGACTTTGCTGGATGTAGGTTAGATAGAAAAAGCACAAGTGGAACATGCCAATTCTTAGGTGCCATGTTAACCTCTTGGTTTTCCAAGAAACAAAACTCTGTTGCACTATCAACTGCCGAGGCAGAATATGTAGCAGCTGGAAGTTGTTGTGCCCAAATGTTATGGATGAAATAACAACTAAAAGACTATGGCATGAACTTTAAAAGTATCCCAATACATTGTGATAATTCTAGTGCTATTAACCTAACCAAAATCCTATTCAGCACTTTAAAACTAAACACATAAAAATTAGACATCATTTCTTAAGAGACCATGCTCAAAAAGTGATATAAGACTAGAATTCATACCTTCAAAAGATCAAATAGCTGACATTCTTACAAAACCTCTAAGTGAAGCTAGTTTCTGTAAGATTAGAATGTTAATGGGATTGTTAGATTATGATAAACTATATGTCTGATTGCTTCATCATTCATCATTATGCATACTTGACATCTAGTGAAAGAGTATTAATCCTTATTTAATGTCTCCCTCACTCAAGATGGCATAAATAAACAAATTTTGTGCTAAGACTCAATACTGAAAATTTTCTTAAGGGTCCAGTCGATTAGTAAGTCTATTCCAGTCGACTGGTAAGTCCATACCAGTCAACTAGACTATGTTTGGAGACATTTTTTTAAATTCAGTTATCACCCCTGTCGATTGGTATAAACTACCCAGTCGACTGGTATCTTTCTGCCAATTCATCCAGTCGACTGGTACCTTGACCTAGTCGAATAGTATGCAAAATCTTTCATCTTTGCAAAGGATCTAGTCGACTGGTATCGTGATTCTATAAATAGGTTGTTTACTTTTTTTTTCATATTTTCACGCCATTTTCAAAAACCCTAGCTTTCTCTCTCTACAAAATCTCGCCATTTTGATAAAAAAAATCATCAAAGCACTACTTAAACACCTCAGTCTACTCATTCATACAATCTATTTCAACTTTCTACGGTTGAAATCCACCATTTCCTCTTAAACCCCTTTTACCCAAAAACTCCATTTCTACCAAAACGACCGATAGAATCCGAATTAAAACCACCGTTGGAAGACCACATGAGCCTACGAGGCCAAGGTCCACCAAATCCATGGCTCCGGAGTCAAGAGGTAAGGGCGTGGCGGGCTCATCAAGCAAAAAGCCCATAACAGAGCTTGATGACTCTCTATTCTCTAACCCAGCAGCAAAGAACAGGTATACTTCTATCATTCGTCATAAGAAAATCATGACGGGTAGAGTTGTCGATTTTGACTCTATTCATCATGGTAACTTTTATATATTACCTGCCTTCGAGGCAATACACTTGACCCCACTGGTCAAGATACATGAGAAGTATTACCCCAGACTGATTCACCAGTTCTATGCGAACTTGGTGAAACCAAGTCCACTGGCTCTGAGGTTCACAACCAGTGTCATGGGTGTGGAGTTTGAGGTCACTATTGACCTCTTGATGAGCATTTTGAGGTTCCCTGTGGGATGAATCCAATGGAGTCTGGATGGATGGCCAGATAATTTCGAGGTTGAGGAGGCATGTCAGATAGTTAAGAGCGACCCTAGCTGTAACGACCCTAATTGTAACGACCTATCCCGGGTTGGCCACCCCAGAGATAGTATCATTACATTTTGAGAATCCCAGCACGACACATATATGCGACAATAACAATAAATAACACCAATGGAAAATTTTACTTCACTCCTCAACCCCTCAACAGGGGAATTACATCAATATGATCTTTTAACCATTAGATACAACGTAAAATACATGAATATTTACCAACAAATTTTTCATTATAGTTATCTCATTTGTCTGAGGATGTTGACACATACGTAGCTTATAGAAAATAATTTATTCTGAACTTCAACTCACCAAACTATTTTGTCTTGCCTGCTACCTGAAATCATTGTACAATGAGGAGTGAGCTTCACAAGCTCAGTGAATTAAATTTACTAAAAGTACTCATTTGTATAAAAAGTCTTTTAATATTTAAATCAATTTATATCTCCTACACTTGATACTAGAACTCTACTATCACTACCCATGTCATAATATTCAGTCTCTATCAATCTCTTTTTCTTATTTATTGGATCACTTTGATACCACCAACAATCTCGCAGTTACCTCGTAATGAGATTCATATCATAAAGTCTACCTTCTAGATTGTTATTATCACCATAATTGTCTTTCTGTGAGACTCATCCATCTATAATTGTATTCACAATAATACACCACACCTCAGCATTTCAATAATCTTATCACTATACTTGTCTCTTTCAGTGAGACTCAATCATCATTAAATATATTCACAATAATACACCACATCTCAGCATTTCAAAAATCTTATCATCATAACTATCGCTTTCTGTGAGACTCAACCATCTATAATTTAATTCACAATTTATACATCACACATCAGTTTTTCAATAATGCAAGCAATAATTAAAACAGATGCAATGCAATGAATGCATATGATGGGAACGTCTTCCACCTGTCGACATGTTGTTATTATCTTAGATCGGCCCCTTCCCGGTTCTTTTCTTTGCAACTTGTCCTGGTTGCCATGAAATTTTCTCAGCATATATCGGTTGGCACGGTGTCAGTTTTATTTCCAGCACATACTGGCTGTCACTGTTTTTCAATTAGACCGGCTGCCTTCCAGGTTCTTTTCTTTTCATTTAATGCATATGCAGATGAACAATGATATGAACTATGCATATCAACAGTAATATAAAACAACACATAAATTCAACACACTTAAATTGACTATTCTGATTATTCTCAAATTTATAAAACTAAAATTTCACTAAACCCCTCTCATCCCAAATTCACATCAAACCATCTATTAAAGCTTGACAAGATCCACAAAAATTCATCTCCTCAAAATTTGTATCAAAACATCAATATAACTCATCAAGAATTTCACTTATCGTTTTATTATTAAATTAACTTATTATCCCCAAAAATATTATTTTCTCCTAATAATTTTCTACATGTCCAAAATTCATATTATAAATATTAACCAAAACTTTATCTATTACCATAACATAAGCTAATAATTTATTTTAATATTATCACTCAATTTTTTATTTTTTATTTGGAGTACTTAAAGTAAATCCAACTCACCACGTAGCTCTTAAAGCTACCCGTGGATCACCTCCTTGCCTTTCTCGTTTCTCTCAGAAATTTCCCCCGGTTGTAGCTTGCCAACACCTGGCATCATATTTATATAAATTTTCTAATTTATTCTTCAATTTGATATAAACCACACATTTTGAAAATTCTCATTTTGAACTTAGGGAAACTTCATAAATGTCAGAAATTCAAAAGTAAACACTATGATATTACCTTCTACTTTTCTAATAGCTATTCTTGATTCTCTATGAAATTTCAAAGAAAACTTCTTCAAAATTTTGCTCTTTCAACATTTCTTTGAAGTAATTATGTGAAATCATAAATGATTTCACATATTTCACATAGGTATATATACAAATGAGACAAATGAGATTGTAAAATCTCTGGCATCTCCCCCTCTTCACAAAGGCTCCACGTCACTGAGACATGGAAGGCATGCAGAGTTTCATTTGAAACTCTACTTCTCTTAGTAGTAGGTGGCTGCCACACTTAAATTTTTTCTTAACAGCCCCCTCCCCCTCTTTTCTAAACTGCCACGAAATTTTGTGGCTTTGACTTTTTTTTTATAATTTTTTTTCTTTCTTTTTGTCTTTTCCTTCTTTTGGACGTCCAGACCTTTTTTTTTAAACCTATTTTTTTTCTTTTAATGACATTGACGTCCCGAAATTTTTTTTTTTCAAAAAAATTATTTTATTCAATACTAAATCCTTTCGCGTAACTATATTATTTAAACTTCATGTCGTATGTATTAAATTACTTTTTTGCTCTTACTTTACGAATACGAGTATTACAAATCTACCCACCTTACAAAAATTTCGTCCCCGAAATTTCGTTACTCTACTCTAGATTAAATTGAACAATATTTCTTCATACTTTTCACGTAATCTCTTCAACATCTTTATTCCGCCACAGAACTTAAACAGTATTTTATTATACAAGACTTGTTCTTTTTGTCTAAAATCCTTATACTGGTAAAAAAAACTCAAACTTTCTGAATTTCTATAGCTTAACTCGTACTATTATATTATTCATCATGTAAGCACTTTCTTAAAAGTGAAACATGAAATACATTATGCCACTGCTTCAACTCTGGAGGCAAATCCAAGCTATTCACAACTAGTCCAACTTTCTCAACCACCTCACAGGGTCCCACATACATCAGATTCAGCTTTCCTTTCCTATTTAAATCTCAATACACCTTTTCATTGAGATATATATATATATATATATATATATATATATATATATATATATATATATATATATATATATTAATACACCCAATCACCTACTTGAGACTCAAGAAATCTACTCTAGGCTGCTTTACGGTTCTTTCTAACAAATTTGATCCTCTTAATTGTTATCTCAATAATTGATAGACCAAATGTATTTTTCTCTTCCATTTCTTCCCAACATAAAGGAATTCTACACCCTTGACCATACAATGCCTCAATCGATGCCATCCCAATATTAGCTTGTTACTGATTATTATCAGCAATTTTAATTGATGGCATGTAAGCATCCTAACTTACTGAGAAATTCATCACCTTTGTCCTTAGTATATCTTCTGGTACCTTAATAATTCTTTCTATCAGCTACATCCCTCTTCAGTCCCAACCATCAAAAATTCTATCTCAATCCTATATACATCTTATTGTTACTTGATTGCATCAAATCTACATCATTATGTGCCTCCCTCTTTATCTCTTTTCTCAACTTTGCGTTATTGGAAACACTAGTTCTATCCAGGATACCATCATTTCAAATTTTAAATTTATATTGTTTTCTAGTAAGCACTCAATACTTAATCTTTTTTATCTCTTCATTTATATCTTGCATCTCTAAAGAATTTTACTATGGATGACTGTACAACCATATTTGTTAACCAGGATCCTCTATTACTTAAAATTCAACTTTATTCTTATCTTTCTTAAATCTATCATTAATTTCACATCAAGGCTCCCACTAGCAGTTAACTTTCATGTAGACTTTCTACTCAATGTATCAACTATCACATTCGCATTTTCTAGATGATAGTGAATTGAACAATCATCGTTACTAATCAACTTCATCCACCATCTCTGCCTCCAATTCAACTCCCTCTGGGTAGGTAAGTATGTTCAACTTGTATAACTCATGACTATCTCACAAGTGGCTCCATACAGATGATGTCTCTAATATTTAAAGTAAACACTATAGCAGCCAACTCTAAGTCATGAATAGGGAAATTTCTTATCATGAATCCTCAATTGCCTAGAAGTATAGACCACAACTTTTCTATGTTACACATATCCCAATCATTGATGTGACGTATCACTATACACCATAAATCCTTCATCACCAGAAGGAAACACCAATATTGGAGCTGTAGTTAATTTCTCCTTTAGTAATTAGAAAAAAAAATCTTATACTTCATATACCTTACAAATCTCACCTCTTTCCTAATCAGTCTATTCAATAGAATTACATAAAAATTTCTGAAAGAATCTTCTTAATAAGATTCTATTCTCAATTACATTAGTTGGTTTCTTCCAACTTAACATTATCTCTACCTTTTATGGATCAACTGTTATGCCATTTTCGGATATTACAGGTTCCAAGAAAGCTATTTCATTCAACCAACATTCACACTTAGAGAACTTTATATCATACAATCTCTTTCTCGTCAAAATCTCCCACAAAATTCCTAATTGTTTTACCTGCTCCTTCTTAGTCTTAAAATACACCAAAATATTATCGAAGAACATAACCACAAGATTATTAAGAAATGGTTCAAACATTTTATTCATCTAGTCCATGAATGTTTCTGGAACATTATTCAATCCAAATGTCATCACAAGAAACTTATGACTATAACGTGTCCTAAAAAAAGTCTTAGGCACGTCTCCATTCTATATCTTCAATTGGTGACAACTTGATCTCAGGTTTATCTTAGAAAACACTTTCACTCCTTACACTGCTCAAACCCTTTATTTATCCTGGAAAAATGTATTTATTCTTATTCAACTATCTGTAGTCTATACACACTTTTATTGTTTCATCTTCCTTCTTCACTACAACACCTGACTTCCCAAGTACATTAGGTCAAATAAATTGTTTATCCACAAATTCTTAAAATGGTACGTTCAACTCTCTCAATTCAGCTGATATCATTCCATAGGGTGCTATTAAATATATGTGATGATCCTAGTTTCATATCAATAGAAAAATTAATCTCCCTACTTGGAGGCAACCTAGACAACTCATTAAGAAATTATATTAGAATAATCTTTCACCACTAAGATTTATTCTAACTTTCTATTTTCCTTTCTAGGATCCATTATGGATGCTAAATACTCTCACAACCTTTCCTCAATCATTTCCTAGTGGTCAGAGAGAAATAGGATAGTTTGAGAGTATCTTATGTTTTCCCTGAAAGTTAAACTCTTCATATCCATATCTTGAACACTATATTTTTTCTGAAACAATTAATCATGTTTTCACTGATACAAATCACACAACCTTCGTAAACATTTATGATTATTATTCTATCTCTAGTGAGAACTTTAACAAAAATATTATGTATCCAAAGGTTAATACATACTTCAATAAACTTTATATAAATACTGGATGCAAAAGAATGGGTTGCATCAAGGTCAACCAACATTGATATGTCCACTTTCTCCGCACATAAAGCATTTCAAGTTTTGACAATTCTGGAATAAATATCTCATCTGAATATATTTGTAAGAAACTTCTGTCTCCCAATCATACATTAGATTGCCACTTTCCCTTCGTGGCATACTTACTCCCTCTACCATGACTAACCTGTCTCCCAAATTTAAGAGTCCCACGTATTCTGAGCTATAGAAATAATAGATCATGTTTTCCTCTGACTCTGTACTTCAGTTCCTTATGACAAGGAACGCCTCATTTGGGGTGGTTTCTCACCCTGTACACTCATACTACCACTACCTCTATAACCTTTATGTTTAAGCCTCTTTAACTATTTTATTTTATTTATTTTAAACTCTATCACATTTCTCTCAATCTGAAATGATATATCCACCAATCTGACATAATTCATATGCCTCATGTACGATAGTATTGATCAAACTTTAAAACATAATCCATCTATAAACTTCTTACACTTCTTCTCCTTTAGGTATACCATTTTCGTTTCAAACCTCGACAAAGCCACAAATCTCCTATCATACTGAGCCACAGTCAACACACTTATCCCAAATAAATAAAATCTCTATCTTATTGGGCTCTAAAGGTCTAAGGAAAATATTTATCAAGGGAAACCTCCTTAACTTATTTCAGATTAAGGGTTTATTAATATCTATACTTATATTGGGAAGAACATCCTTCCACTATTTCCCAAAACTTCTCTTTCTAACTCAAACGAAGCAAAGACAATCATCTGCCTATCAGTTACTGGTAACATACCAAATAATGTCTCTACATATTTCTCCCGAAACTCAGGCATAAAAGGTTTTATAGATCCTTTAAGGCATTTAACTTAATATATCTTTCTGAGTCTTATGCATAAACCCACCTTTCCCCCTTTTTAAACATTCATCATTACTGGATTTACAACCTCAAACATTGCTCCAGCCTATCCATCAAGTAGATGCTATAAGTTATCAATTCTATCATTTATTACATTCATTTTTCTTAAGATAATGTGTAAAAGCTTGTCTTATTACTTCAGATTCTCTCACACCTTTACTAATATCAATTATATTACTAATATCAATCCTACTATCAGCACATTTCTTTCTAGGAACCATCGATTCAGACTAACCTCGACTTGTCAAAAATATTTGGGCCTTCCACCCCCTCTCCAATCGACAACTCTAACTCTAGCTCTAGCACGTCCACGTGTCATCCTCAGACTGTTCATTATAATTTATTTTAATCTTCCACTTTCTTACTTTTTATGCAGTCTACAGAATATGAAAAACCTAATGCTCTGATACCAAAATTATAACGACCCATCCTGGGTTGGCCACCCCTGAGACAGTGTCATCACATTTTGAGAATCTCAGCACGACACATATATGCAACAATAACAATAAATAACACCAATGGAAAATTTTACATCACTCCTCAACCCTCGACAAGGGAATTACATCAATCTGATCTTTTAAACATCAGATACAACATAAAATGCATGAATATTTACCAATAAAATTTTCATTGTAGTTATCTCATTTGTCTGAGGCTGTTGATACATACGTGGCTTATAGAAAATTATTTCTTCTGAACCTCAACTCACCAAACTATTTTGTCATGTTTGCTACTTGAAATCATTGTACAATTAGGAGTGAGCTTCACTAGCTCAGTGAATTAAATTTACTAAAAGTACTCATTTGTATAAACAGTCTTTTAATATTTAAATCAATTTATATCTCTTACACTTGATACTAGCATTCTACTATCACTACCTATGTCATAATATCCATTCTCTATCAATCTCTTTTTCTTATTTATTGGATCACCTTAATACCACCAACCATCTCGCAATTATCTCATAATGAGGTTCACATCATAAAGTCTACCTTCTAGATTGTTATTATCACCATAACTGTCTCTCTGTGAGACTCATCCATCTATAATTGTATTCATAATAATACACCACATCTCAGCATTTCAATAATCTTATCACTATACCTGTCTCTTTCAGTGAAACTCAACCATCATTAATTATATTCACAATAATACACCATATCTCAGCATTTCAAAAATCTTATCATCATAACTGTCTCTTTCTGTGAGACTCAACCATCTATAATTTAATTCACAATTTATACATCACACATCAGTATTTCAATAATGCAAGCAATAATTAAAACAGATGCAATGCAATGAATGCATATGATGGGAACGTCTTCCCACCTGTCGACAGATTGTTATTATCTTAGATCGGCCCCTTCCTGGCTCTTTTCTTTGCAACTTGTACCGGATGCCACGGAATTTTCTCAGCATATACCAGCTGGCACGATGTCTCTTTTATTTCCAGCACATACTGGCTGTCACTGTTTTTCAATTAGACCGGCTCCCTTCCTGGTTCTTTTCTTTTCATTTAATGCATATGCAGATGAACAATGATATGAACTATGCATATCAATAGTAATATAAAACAACATATAAATTCAACACACTTAAATTGACTATCATGATTATTCTCAAATTTTTATAACTAAAATTTCACTAAATCCCTCTCATCCCAAATTCACATCAAACCATCTATTAAAGCTTGACAAGATCCACAAAAATTCATCTCCTCAAAATTTGTAACAAAACACCAATATAACTCATCAAGAATTTCACTTATCGTTTTATTATTAAATCAACTTATTATCCCAAAAAATATTATTTTTCTGCTAATAATTTTTTGCATGTCCAAAATTCATATTATAAATATCAACCAAATCTTTATCAATCACCACAACATAAGCTAATAATTTATTTTAATATTATCACTAAATTTTTCATTTTTTATTTGGACTACTTAAAGTAAATCCAACTCACCACGTAGCTCTTAAAGCTACCCGTGGATCACCTCCTTGCCTTTCTCATTTCTCTCAAAAATTTCTCCCAGTTGTAGCTCACCAACACTTGACATCATATTTATATAAATTTTCTAATTTATTCTTCAATTCGATATAAACCACACACTTTGAAAATTCTCACTTTGAACTTAGGGAAACTTCATAAATGTCAGAAATTCAAAAACAAACACTATGAACCTTATACTTTTCTGATAGCTATTCTTGATTCTCTATGAAATTCCACATAAAATCTCTTCAAAATTTTGCTCTTTCAGCATTTCTTTGAGTCCCCAAGTGTTTTGAGAAAACAAGAAATTTAAAGTAACTATGTGAAATTTAAAGAAATTTAAATGATTTCACATATTTCGCATAGGTATATATACAAGTGAGATTGTAAAATCTCAGGTAGCTCCCCCTCTTCACAAAGCCTCCACGTCTCTGAGACGTGGAAGGCATACAGAGTTTCATTTGAAACTCTACTTCCCTGCTGCCACACTTAAATTTTTTCTTAACAGCCCCCTCCCCTCTTTTCTAAACTGCCACGAAATTCTGTGGCTTTGACTTTTTTTTTTAAAAAAAAAAAAAAAAATTTTATAAAATTTTTTTTCTTTCTTTTTATCTTTTCCTTCTTCTGGACATCTAGACCTCTTTTTTTTTTAAACCTCTTTTTTTTTTTTAATAACATTCACGTCTCGAATTTTTTTTTTTTCAAAAGAATTATTTTATTCAATACTAAATCCTTCGCGTAACTATATTATTTAAACTTTATGTCGTATGTATTAAATTATTTCTTTGCCCTTACTTTACGAATACGGGTATTACACTAGCTATTTGTTTCGACCCACTATATTTCACACATGTAGTGACATATCCTTAGGCTCGAAGTTGTTCAACTTCATCGTGAGTTGGACCATCCACCCGAGACTAGGGAGTCGGGGGTATCTATCTAAGATAGATATCGTATTTATTTGGTGCCTTAAAACTGGGCACCACTTCAATATGTACCCCCTGCTGCTCGCCAGTATGATCAATGGCGAAGCGAGCGACTCTGGATGTCTTTTCTACGGGATGCTCATCACACTCATACTCCAGCACTTCCAGATGCCTCTCCTCGCCTCCGAGGCTCAGGACATCAGCTTCAAAGACATCATCAACGTCTCCTCACTAAAGAAGATGGGATGTACAGTCTGAGACGGCTTCATATACTCCAAGGCCAGAAAGCACATTCGGATTGGAGAGGACGACAGCAGTGATGATGAGAACGAGGGTCCAGATACTGCTGCTGCTGCTGATATGGATAAGGATGCCCGAGCACCTCCTATGGGTGACTCAAGTGTTGGTCAGGCTAGCTATGACAATCTCCTCCAAGCCATCACGAGCCTCCAGCTGACCATGCAGTCCGGATTCCAGAGCCTGAGCTCTACCGTCGAGAGTATGCATCACAATCTCCGTTCTCTCTAGAATGACTTCGAGTTGCATCGTGAGCATACCGAGGGCGGGATCTCATCAGTGATAGCTCTAACTCTTCTGCTCCCTGAGTCATATTTCTTCTTCCTTTTGATGTACCTTTTTAATGTAGATTTTCATTGTTCTTAGCACAAACATATTTTCATTTTTTTCTGTATTTTGTACTTCTGTTTCAGCTCTATGAAGCCTACCTTGTATAGACTTTTTGATATATATGATGATGTTTCATGCTTAGCCTATCTCATGTACTTGTGTTACTTATATGCAATATAGTTACATGCTTTATAACTCATTATATTCGGATATATGCTTTAAGCTGCTTCTATATGTACGGAAATTTCTAGTTTTATTCAGGAATGCTTTTGAACTTCGAATGATTCCAAATTTTCATATACAAGTTTGTTTATGCATGCTCTTCATGACTATGATAGCTACATAGCTTATTTTTTGGTTTACAACCTCTTTTTTTTTGCTGTTGTCAAAACGGTGGAGAAAAATAAGAAAATGTGAAAAACTACTATAAACTCAAAATAATGCATAGATTTAGGGGGAGCATAGCTCCAAATAACTTGGTATATGTTTATAAATGTTGAGTTAATTAGTTGGGCTGCATATAAACAACTTTTGATCTTTTTACAGGTTGATTTTATTCAAAAAAACAGATGAGACTCTGCTCGATTTTATTAAAAATTCCAACACTTAGTTTTTAAAACTGTTTTTCTCTCATGAGTTTTGTCATCATCAAAAAGGGGAAGATTGTTGACCCTTACCTATATTTTAATGATGACAAAACACAACTCTTATTATACTAACAATGTTATCTAAGTGTATTAAGCAATAAGAGCATTCAACCAAGGATCAAGGTGCAAGAACTAAACCCGAATCAGACACCAAGTCAAAAAAGAAGATCTAGTATAGGTTAAGGTATTTAAACAAGTTGTAAATATCTCTTGTTCAGGTAAAAAGCTTGTCTTATGGCTCTTTTTGAAAAAGATTTTTAAACAGAACTTTTCAAACAAACGTTTTAAGTTAAAAACACTTCAAAAGATGAAAATTAGGTTGATTAAGCAACCCAGTCGACTGGGTACTTATACCAGTCTTCTGGTATAAGGGACAGTAGTTCCCCAGTCGACTGGGTCACTCATACCAGTCAACTGGTATTTTGGGCAGAAGTTTCCCAGTCGACTGGTAAGTCATACCCAGTCGACTGGTACCTTCAACTCCTTAAAAATGGGATTTTTAAGCTTGACCCAGTCGACTGGTACTAAGATTCAGTCGACTAGTAGTTCAAAAAATATGACTGTTGAGACGCGAGATTTTAGCACAAATTGTACCAAAACATATCAAATCAGTTACAAACGGACATATTACATCAAGGCTATATAAACCCACTCTATTGAGCATTTCAAAATGGGGATTATACATTCAATCAAGTTTTTACTCATTGATACTCAAAAAGCTTTGAAAAATTGATTGTTGAGCCATTTTTCCAGCTTTACCTAGAAAGAGAGATATTATTCAGTTGTATAAGCTTTCATTATTGTCTCTCTATTATTTACTTTACAACACTTATTGTAAAGGAATTTGCTTCCGAAAGGAAGGGGTTTGCTTCCAAGAGGAGGGTGTTTGCTTCCGAGAAGAAGGGATTGATTGTAAAGTTTGTGCAACACTCGTAAAGTTGCATGACTAAGTTTCTTAGTGGATTACTTCAAGGAGGTTCCTTGAAGAGAGTGGATGTAGGGTCGGAACGAACCCAATATTGCCGAACCACTATAAACTAAGTTTGCATCATCTATTCCTAAAACTCTTTATTTACAGCACATATTACTTGTTTATATGCTTGTGGTGTTATTTGTTTTATAAACTTGTGTTTAATTAGCAAAAGTTTTTATAAATCCAATTCACCCCCTCTTAGGTTGAAACCTCAGTCTACATTTTTATTTAGTTGCAAAATCCTGTCCATCCAAAAATAATTGAAGAGTTAAGATGGGCTTAACTTGATTCTAAAGTTCTCTCTCAAAATTTAGAGAACCAAAATCCCTCCAGTTGTATTTAAACTTTTTATTTTAACTAATTTGAAACACAAATACATACTATTCAAATTTATAAATCCAAATAGAACCTAAATTTTATAAATTTGATTTGTAATTTCATACATGTTATATTTGGAAGACAAAAAATTGTGAAATTAATTTGAAACTGAATTTATTATGGAATTGAGTTAACTTGTTGTAAATTTTATCAGAATTAATAGAATTTTCAAATAAATTTCTCAAATAAGGGGAAAAAAATATGTTGACCAATATTTTTTTTTTCATATAGTGAACAAAAATTACAAAGTTCCCAAATAAAAGACTTAGAATTTAAACATTAAATTTAATCTCATTTATTTCAAACATTATGCACATAAGAAACGAATTGAACACACTTTTATATAAGAAATCCAAACATGAAAATCATTTTTTTAAAATTCATTTTCATTTGTTTTCAAATAGAGAATGTAAAGCATTAAACTGTAGACACTATAGACAATTAATTTAACATTGTTAGACAAGAACTGGGTCTCAAATCAAAAGAGAATTCTTGATTTGTAAGGGAATGCTTGTCATTAACAAGAAATATCAAGAAATGTGGGTGTCAACTAGCTTAATTGATACAATCACTTGTTATTGAATAGAAGATTAAGATCAAAGCTCATTCAAATCAGGGATGTGAGATTGAGAGGGATGATGAGAGAGAATTGCCTCTCATTATAGCAAAAATATTTGGCTAGATTGGGTCTAAAATATTGGTTTTTTACCTCTCGAAACTTTACTGGTAATTTTGAGAAACTTCATTAGTAACATTAGTATAAGTGTAGGACCCGAAAAATAATATTACCTGTGAAGTTTTTCAAAATTACTAGTAAAGTTTTGGGTGATCTAACCAAGAAATCCACCTCATTATAGCCCAAAGGTCCAATAAATCTACTTAATTTTTTTATTTATCATGAATTAGAAATGAAAGCAATATTTCTAGGGATAGGAAAGGTTTCACTATACTATTGGAGGTAAAACATGCATTCTATTTATCCCAAAAATTCAAGAATACAACTTGGAAGAGGTTTTCATATTTTTGATTCAATCATAACATGCATTCTGTTCACCTTCTTCCTGCTCATTTGTTGCCACCTAACTACCTCAACAACTGTTTGGGTCACCTTGCATTAAACGGCCTAAAAGTGAAGAGGATCCGTCTAGAGGATTAAATTGATACAAAATCAATAATCAGAAATGTAAATGGAACAATTGAGAGTTTGGGGACTAAAATGGAATTCACATGAAAGTTAAGGGACCAAAAATCATATTTAACCTTTCTTGTATTTAATATATGATTTCCTATTTTCAGTTTTTTTTTTTCAAAAAAAGGACCTCAAGGGTATCAGTCTTTTATTAAAAACCTTTTAATATTGAATATGTGAATCAGCTGTCTGCCGTCACCATCCATAAAAGCGCCGTCGTTTCCTAGAAAATCTCCTTAGCGAGAGAGACAGAGGACTGAGGAACAGGATTTATCTTCATCGATCGCCGACGTCTCACTCGGTAACGCTGTTTCCCTGAACTTCTTCGTATTTTTCCTTCTTTTTGCTTTATTTCCGAAAATTTCATTGAAAAGAAATAATTGAATACTTATATATAATTGTATCTAAAATTCAAAGATTAAAACTAAGGGGATCAAATCCTAGTTGCTGCAATTTTTATCTAACATTATAGAAAAAGAGTAATCTGTATTCTTACGTATATATTTATTCATAAATATTTTGCAGAATTTAGAAATTTTAGCATTGAGATTGTAATCATAAAAAATTGACAAAAGAGGGACAATCACAGTGGGAAATCATGAAAATTTGGCAAAAGAGTAGACAATCACTTTTTTGTGTTATAAACTTTTGACAATTTGGGTATATTTAAAATGATGAAAAACCGTAGGCGGCTCTGGAATAAATATTTGAATAATTCAGATGTAAAATGCACAGTGAATGCATAGTAATCAGTAATTTCAGTCGTAATAATTTCGATGCATGGTAACCACAAAATTTTCTATAAATACCTTCACATTTTTTTATTTCAAAACATATAAAAAATGAGATCAATAGAGTTCAGAAATACAAAAACATTTCATTGAGAGAAAATAGAAAGAAAAAAGTTATTTAGAAATACAATTTCTTGTATTATCTTTTTTTTTATGGTGAAATATTTTCTACTTCTCCCGTGGGAACAGTAGAAAATATTTCACTATAAAAAAAAGATAATACAAGAATTTGTATGTCTGAACAACTATTTTTTTTTTATATTGCTCTTTCTATTTTCTCTCTTAATGTGTGAAATGCTTTTGTATTTTTGAACTTTGTTGATCTCACTGATTTGTTTTAAAATGGAAAAATGTGAAGGTATTTATAGGAAATTTTGGGTTACTATGCATTGAAATTATAGCAATTACTATGTGTTTGACGACTGAAATTATTGATTACTATGCATTCATGATGCATTTTACGTCTAAATTATCGAAATTATTATTGTAAAGCCGTCCACGTTTTTCTTCATTTTTGCCATCTGTCAAATATACCCAAATTGTCAAAAGTTTATACTCCACAGAAAAGTGATTGTCTCCTCTTTTCTCAAATTTTCATGATTTCTCACAAAAAGGTGATTGTCCCCTCTTTTCTCAAATTATTATGATTACAAAGATTTGCAAAAAGAAGACAAAGAAGACGTAGGTTTTGTTGCACGGCTGAAGTAAAAAAAAAAAATTGGGTAAAAACAGGCTTGAAGATGTCACTTGGCTTTGTTTCCCCTCCGAGTCTGAGCTTGTAAGTTCCCAAAATGTTCTAAACACACACAGTTATGTTTTTACGCATTTATGTCAACCTACACAGAGAAATATATTTCAAATATTTTAGGTGTTTTTTTCTTTCTTTTTTCTAATAATTTGTCCTCTTTCCTATGATTAGCAGTTTGCAGAATTATGTGGGGTGTGAATGCTGGTTTTCTTTTTCTTTCCTCTCTCACCCACTCTTTTAATTCAAAGATTATATTAGACGGTTTTCAAGGCATTAGAATAACACAACATGTAAACTGAAAGGTGGAAAATATGAAATTTAATTTGTTAAGTTCACTTTTGGAATCTCGTAGAAATTAAATATTCGGTAGAGACTTAAATTTTATCAATTTGGGTAGGTTTCTGCTGTAAATTTAACTGTGCTGATATGTATATACTTGATGAAATCGGAAAAAAGAGAATTAAGATTAGTATGATGCACCTACCAACTTGGTTAGCATAGTTTATCATAAAGTTGTATTTAATTATATGTAAAGGTGAATTAAACTTGGTTTGCTGAATGATTATTCAACTGCCTTTTAATTTGTGAAATTCCAACAAATTGAGCTCAATGAATTATTGTGATTTACGCTTACATTTGTTATAGAAACTCTCAAAACTGACATCATATTAACAAGAACTTTAATCGCATTTTGGAACTTTCAAACCCCTGCATGCCTTAAGATTTGTGTAACTTCTGCTTTCTGATGCTGAAGATGATTAATGAAGTGAACATTTTGGCAGGATTTTCTTATTAGCTTAAAGATGCTTGTCCTTCAACATGCAAAAATAATTGGCCATGATGAACTAGCCAAGAAATTTAACCTGAAGATGCTTCGAGCCCTTGGTATGTGTTTCATGGATGGTTTTTTTTTTTTTTTTGGCTGCTGTCTAATGCTAACTTTACTGTTACTTGTAAAAAAATGCTAACTTTACTGTTTACTATACATAATTTAGAACTTTTAAGGGTTCATTTGATTTTTTAGGAGTAGAACCTTCCTAGGAAAGGTAGAAGATTTTTCCTATATTTATATACTTTTCAATTTCCCCCATTTATGTAACATAACTTTCCTGCTGTCAGCCCCATAGATAATCTGATATTTCCTCAATTGGGGTAAAAATTACTTGTAAGGACGGTTCTGCATCCAAATTTTTTATATAACCCCAGACTACCATTATTTCTTCCAATAGAAAATATGTAATAGGATGTAAAAGCAAGTGAATGTTTTAGCCTATTGAAAATCTTTTCCTAAACAGATGCATCCGTGGGAGAAGTTAGCATATGGGGGGTGTATAGGAAAACATTGCTGCCAACTTGGCTTATGCTTGGGCTTAGAGTTAAATTATTTATCAGTGTTGATGTTGCTTTGTGGGATTTACAATTTGACCCCAATGGTCTAACCAATAAAAAAAATGATCAAACCTTGTACAATTGGATCTTAATTTTGATTTACAGTATATTCCTATAGTGGCTTGAGATCAAATCTTATGTTATGCCCAAAACATAAAACTTTGAAGTAATGTAAATTTACTTGTGCCTTAATCTCGTGTACTGAGGATTATATTTTAATTCCTCAAGTTTATAAATGTTTTAAGATGTGATTTCAATATGTAACTCAAATTACTTTCATTGGGAAGCTGAATTTGGTATTAGTTTTACTGGCAAAAATTCATATTTTAAGAAGAAGGTTACTTGGTTGTTAAAATTATTAAACAATACTTTTGTAATATATAATAAAAGACTTACCTAGTAAAAACGAAGCAGGGAATCTAACTTTCCTACAATTCATATATTAGTTTCCCTACAAAATCAAACGAAGAAATCTCACATTCTCCAATAATTAGATTCCATGATTTGTGGAAAGTTTGATTGCTTAATCCAACTTCTCAAAAATCAAATGGTCCCTAAGTATTTTGTTTATTAGATTTTTTTTGATAAGTTCATTTGATTAGGTCACATTGGCTGATTATCCTTTTGTGATTTATGCACAGTGTTGGTTATATGTTTCATGTCTTGTGCCTTCGCGGAAATGCAAATTTCTAGAAATGTTAGATATCGATTATTCATGGCATTTTGTGTTGTCTCTGCTTAGCTTCTGTGCAGAGTGGTACTGAGAATACTTTGATGTCTTTGCTTAGAAATGTTGTATTATGCATGAGTGTTTTGCTGGCTAGCAAACAATCTATCACATGTGTTTTGCGGCCTAACACACAACCTATACTAATGTTTTACAGGCTAACAAGGATATTTCAAACCTTGTTCTTCTCTCTTCATAGAGTGATTCTTAAATGAAGTTCTAAGGGGTATAAGATTTATATTTAAATACTCAATAAGATAAACAAGAGATTTTGCAAGCTAAAGCTCTAGTCAATAAACTCTCTTGTTTGATCTTATTTCTCCCATATCTAAATGACCCTAGAGACTTGTATTTATAGGTATGTAGGCAAGAAGATCTCCTAGGCATCGTAGCTCAAAACTAACTATTGGGTGCATTTAATGTGAATTTGCTTGTTACTACATATTTGAATTTTCTGATTGTTGGACCAAATAGTCGATTATTTGCATAGGATAGTTGAGTATCGGGGTCTGGGTTTTAAACCCAGAAGCCTTCTGGACCAGATGGTCGACTATATCATCAATATTGACTGTTCCTTGTTTTCGCAATCGGTCACTAGTCTCTGCCTAAAATTGTCGACTAGGGCTTGAGAATGCTCGACTATTTACTCTCTTTTTTCATCTTCTTTGAACTTTTTATGTCCAAGATATTTCCCAATTTGATCTTTTGTACTTGCACATTAAACACGCTAGTGAAACATTTCTAGTCTGTTTTGTTATTACCAAAATGAACTTGATTGAGACCCAACACATTGTTATAGGGGTCTCTATCTTTTCTAAGCCTTACTGTTGTCATTTTATCGAAGTAATATTTGACAACAAAAATGGTACATGACTTTCTGCAATAGTTTTAAGTCGATCATCTACCAAATCATGCTAATCTGTTACTGGATCAGCCACATCATATGTTTGGTCATGCTTTCTCTTTCTGACAACTTGTCCTTTTACTAAGGCGATATGCCTGATCTGCAGCCTCTTTTTGCTGCCACTGGTCATTCGTCATCAATTTTTGTGCTATTTCCTATGCTTCAAAGATTTGCAGAGCTTGCATCAATGTATCAGCTGCTTCCAACATTTCTGTACCCCTAAAGCCTGTTTTGGTCACTAATTTCCTCTTCTTCTCCTATATTAGCCTAGGAAATTTTCTTTTCGTTTACATATGAGCCTCGATCTTCATGCATTCCTCTAAGAATTCATCTAAAATCAGATTTGCATCAGGCATATTGAACTCTAATTCCTTTTGCATGCTCGAACATTCTAACTTGCCCTCTGACCGAGCATTCTGCTCTCGTTTGATCTTATCATTTTCTGTCTCTGGACTAACTTTTACTTCATCTGTGGTAGTTTTCATCATCTTGTTGCGTGTTCCATCCATGGTGGCTGATTCCTTTCCCATGGATCCCTCTGCCTTTGGAAGCGTCTTTTCGAGGATTTGGTCATGTACAATGCTCCTCCAGCCATTTACACTGGTTTCGGATGCTCTAATCTCGTCCAACCCCAGTTCTGGCTAACCGGTGGTTTGACCATCTTTGGCAGTCTATAGAGATTCTGGGCAGCTTTCATTTTCCCTTTGTTGTACCCTTTTCGGATGGAGAAACATCTTGCCCGGTGGCTAACTGCTTTGTCATAGGAGCATCTGCCATATTTGCAATGACAGGCGGTGTACTTTTCAAGTGGTAGAACTTGTTTTGGCCCCAAGCAGCTGTATTTCTACCTGTTACTGCACGTTGTGGGTCTTTATTGATCCCACAAATAGCCTGAGCTCAGTTTTTGGTGTTACAGGAACTCAGGAAGTGTGGCCTGGTTGATTGACTTGCATTTGATTGGTGTGAAACAGAAGATACAGGTCTTTGAAAGGCAGTGAGAGTTTTATACCTTTGTACTGCTGCAGTCAGTGTAGCTGCAAATTTAGACAACCACTTACCAGTGAAGGGTCTGTGTTGACCTTTTGCAGCAGATGGGATGACTTCATCTACACAGATAAATGCTTCATTAATTTTCCATGGCCATTTGTTGATTCATGGACTCTTTGTACTATGCCTCATAGATGGAATTACTTTCTGGCAGACTTCCAATTTCTCTAAAACACCTTTCACACAAAACTCGACCGCCAGGAATTGGCCTCAAGCATTTTAATCTGTCAAATCAAACTTCCTTTGAAACGCCAAGGGCTGCTGAGTGGCCTGCCTAGTAAGCCTGATGGTGTTAATCTGCACCACCTTAGGAAAAGCAAATAAGGAAATTCTGACAGTTACTTTGGTGGAAAATAATAATGTTGTTAAATGAGTTGTAAATTTAATGGATGGTTGAATTTGATTGTCAAAGTCGAGAATTTTTCTGCGTATTGCTTCCCTTTGCGCTCTCGTGCAGGGCTTACTTTGATGGAACATTTAAAAGGAAATGTAAAGGATTTGTCACTTCCTCCAAGCTTGGCCGAGTTTGCTGCATTTATGGATGGTTGCAATTTGTTAAAATGTAATATTGAGAATGTTATGAGCATTGAAGAGCTGAAGGGTGTGATCTGAGCTGATTCAAGGAAGAAACCAGCTAAAAGGTATGTTGAAGCTGTCAGACTCACTTGATTATTACTACTTCATTCTAGGTTGTGATTTATTTTGTAAGGTGTTTTATATATTTATTTTTTTATTGTCATTTGATAAATAATATGATCTTATAATAACACTAAAGGGAGTGCAGCCTGGTACTTTGGAAGCATACAAAATAGCTCCAAAAGAGAGAGATAAGGGTACAGAAACTAAATTCTGAAATCCAACACAACCCCTTCCTGCTCCCTCCCCCACCCATAAAAAAAAAAAAAAAGAATAAGAAGAAAGGTTGAATCATTTTCAAAACGAAGAGAAATTTAGCCTCCACTGTGCTACTCTTGCAGCTTTGCAACATTTACCACTCTTTTAGCTTTTAGGCATGACTCAATGGATCACCGCCTCTAGTGCTTGATAGACAAGTTGGAAATCATGTAGTTGTGATGTTCGAACGCTGGGATTTCTTTTTTCCTAATCCAGAGCAGTATTTCTGGTACTGGACCACCATTTTTTTTTTTCAATTATCAGAACCTAATAGTCAATGAATTAGTGTTTCAAAGGTGGTGGTGTTTGGTGTAGATAGTTTATGCGCATCCAAATATTTTCTTTTCCTATTTAGGAACTTGGTGGAGGGCAATTTTTGATATTTAGGTCAAGTTTTTGCTCTGATGGCGATAGTATTGACGAACAAGGCAGGCAGGGATTTTCTAGGCGTTTGGTGGGGATGCAAGGACAGTGAAGGAATGTAATCATAATCTTGAATTCATTGTCATTGTAATGATCACATCGTTTCTTATTGAACATTGCCTCTTCCAAATGTAGTGCTGCAGATATTAGAAACTTTTAATCCTTTATAATCATTTAAAGAACCAATGACTTGTTTATTTTTCTGTTCAAGAACCTCTGATTTGTGGATTATCCTCCAACTCTTGGGTGCATGTAAGAAGCTGTTTGAAATCCGTTTTGCAATGTGAATTAGGGAAACACGGCCTTTTCTTGGGGATGAAGGCAAACTGAAAGTCCAAGACTGCTAGTGCTAGTGGGGCAAGTGATGTGTTTTCGGCGCTGATGGTAATTGAGGGCTGTCTTTTCAGGTTGGGGGCGCATGGTTTCACAATGAATAAGATGGAGAAGGCGATGATGGATAGAGAAGCCAATAACTATTTTTATCTTTTTTCTTTGGGCGGTGACAAGAGGAAGAGCATGATTTTCCTTGTTGGCCTTGCTTTGTATGGTCTGAACCGAGTACCGACCAAAGCTTTTTTTTTTTTTTTTTTTTTTTTTTTGGGGGGGGGGGGGGGGGGGGAGAGTGGGTTGAGTGGTCATTTCTGCCGAGATCGATTAGAACGGGAGTCTTTTTGTTCAAGTATAAAAGAACAAGGCAGTCTTTTTTTATTTTTTTTTATAAATTTAAGTTTTTAATATAATTAACAAGTCAGATATTCTTTACGTTATATCAGTGTTTTAGATCTTAAAAATATATCTTTTCATTAATATTTTACAGTGATTTTCCTTCACGTGTGGGGTCGCATTAGAGTATAAAAGAATAATCAAATTATTCTCGTTAATTTAAACTTTTGACATAATTGATAATTCAATTTTTCTCTACGCTCTAAATAAAAGATCTAGAAATGATCGCTAGATCACGAGATTAGTGTGGAACTGAGTCGAGCAGTTCGACTCGTTCGAGAAGTTCAGTTCGAAACTCGATTAAATTAAACTTAAACTGTGATTTTTGTTGGGTTAGTTTATCGAGTTGAGTTCAAGTAATGTCAAACTTGACTCGTTAAACTTACAAACCAGTTTAATTTAATTAAAAAATTAAATATATATTATATATATTTAATTTATATTATAAAAATATATATTTATTATTTTATTACGAAAACCTCTGTTCGAGTTTAAGTTGGCTCGCGAGCTGAGCTCGAACATTAATTTTACCTTACGAATCGAGTTCAAGTTCAATTTTATTAATACAGGTTCGACTCGAAACTTAACTCGAATAAATATTTTACTCACGAATCATATTCAAACTCCCCTCAACTCTGACTTAACTCGACTCAAATTCACCCCAACACCAGACTGTTGTACATCCTTCTTCTTTCATTTAACAACACCATTATTCAAACATGCTTGTGACCATCAGGACTTGTTGTGTCCTCTTACCTTCTTGACGGCTCCTCCGGAAATTTTATCCCAAACAATCAATTATTAAAGAATAGTTTAATAGTAAAATATGAGATCTCACACTTTTAAAATTGATATTTTTTATATTTTTTTATTATTATATAATTATTTAATTAAATAATTAATTTTTTCGATAAGTAAAATATAAGATCATACAATTCAAAATTCAAAATTCAAAACTCAAAACTCAAAACGTACCATTAAAAATGATTGAGAATCCAACGTTAACCAAAAAAAAAATTATCCTGAACTAGTTGAAAGATAACGAGAAAAAGACGGCCGCGGAATTTTTTTTTTTTTTGAAAGATTTAAGTCCAGAAAGCATAAAGAAATCTCTGCTATAAAGTCAAATTCATCATGCCATATATTATCAGTAATAACCCCCCACCCCTCCCATGGGCCAAAGATTAATGATTAAAGATATTACACCTTGTCCCCTCTCTCATCACCAAGCATGTTAATTATAATTTTTAATTTTGTGAATAGCTTAATTTGACAAATCAATCATATTGCACGTGCACGACCACGACCACGACCACATGATCCAAATACAGAATCATCTGTCGCCTAAAAGCCTCCAATTTGATACATGACAATTTCTATGTAAATAAACAGCTTGACCCATTGTGAGGCCAGGTTCTAATTTGAGTAGGTATAATTGCGTTGGCAGTCTTTAAAATATTCATGTATGGTATTTTAGATCGGATTGTAAAAATGGTTGAAATTGTCCCTTAAATCAGTTAAAAATTTTAATTGATTTTTTAATTAATTTTATGATCTAATTAATCTAAGTATTTCGATATTAACCTATCGAATTAATTTCGATCGATACAATCGATTAATCGGTTAACTGATACTATTTATATAGTTTTTTTAATTTATTATATATTATATTTAATTTATACTTAAAAAAATTAGTTTGTTATATTTTATATATATTATATTTATATTTAATATATTATTAATTAATTTTTTAATCGGTTAAACGGTCAAAATAGTTAAAAAAACTTAACCGTTAACCAACCGATTACCCGATATATTTTATTTAATTAATTGATTTAACTGATTAACCGAATCAGTTCGAAATGATCAGTTAATCAATTTTAATCGTTTAGAGAACACTCCTAATTTTATATATCAAACTATAAATTTGGTTTTGAAAATCCTCGAACTTTCTTTTGATCACAATTAATCTTTTTTATCATTTACGTATGATATTTGGTATACTTGCAACGAAATAAGTTATATAGTACGGTGATTTTTTTAGTACTAAAAATATTTTAAAAAAATTTCACGAGTTATGTAAGCAAATTTTAGAGATGAAATTTTATAAAGAAGGTAGAATTGTAATACTCATAACCTTAAAACAAGGGTAACGAGGTAATTTAATTTTATATTGAATTAAATTATGCATACATAAAAGATTTATTATTGATTTGAAATAATATTTAAAAGATGACATTGAGAATTTTATTGAAAAAAGTTGAAAAAAATTAAGACAAAAGTACGAAATTTAAAATTGATGAGTTTTATGCGTGAATAACACTTTAAAGTAGATAGCAGTGCCTTTCCTTATCATTTATCCAAATCTATCTTTAATTAAAACCATATTACTCAATTCTTTTATATATATATTAAAATTAAATGTAATCAATACGTGAAGCTATACCCGTTAGTAAAAAGTAATTTTATTGTGATTAATCATTCGAAATACTACTCGAGAAACATGATCAAGTTGTCCACTGGACCAATTGATATGAAAAATTAATATTCTTATATACATATAATAAATTCAAAAAACAAAATTAATAAATATTTCAAAAGGAATCGAATCTTTAGACTTCTAGTTTTTAAGCCACGATGATCGCTCTCATCTTTCTAATTCTAACCATTGTACTAGTTGTGCTGAATCAAAGTGTTCTTTCACTCTCAACTTTACCGATACGATATTTCAAAAATAATAATAATATAAAAACTTGTCTTCACTTTATTTTATGTATAGTTTTATTGGGCTTAGGAAGTCACCTAATTAAATGATTAAAACTTAAAAGAATTTCAAATCAATGATAACTTTAGTTATAAACATAATTGTTTCGACTCGTGTTTAAACTCAATGTAAATCCAATTATGAAATAAATTTTAAAGATTAATTCTTTAATTGCATACAATGTTTTCAGAGACAAAAACTTTGAACGAGGCGTTGAGATGTAAGTTTTTTAAATACGTTAAGGCGTTTTAAAATTTAAATAAAATAATAATAATAATTAATTAGAATAATAAAAATAGTTTAAATTAATTAATTTTTATTAAAATTTAATACTTTACTAAAATACTTTACACTTCGTAAAATACCTGATTCAAATTCGAAAATAAGTTATTACATTTCATTAAATTCATGTTGACGGTAACATATTGAGCAGCAATAATACAAATAGGCTCTTGAAGCAATGAATATAACTTGAAATTTGAAGAGTAATAAACTCCATTTGCTTCCTTCCAGATTGCTCGCAAAGTTGGGGATCCAGATATTCCTCGTCCATGGAGTCGGTATTCTTTGAAGAAACAAGAGGAAGGGACAGAAAATGGAGAAAAAGCTGCTGTTAAAAGTTCAAACACTGTGAGAGCTAAACGGGAGAAAAAGAATAATAAAAATTCAAGTGAGGAAGATGACCCTCAGCGTCAATAATTTCTTCAAGTCATGCAGCCAAGGATTAAGTCGAAAATGTGGGCAAATGACATGTTCATTGCTCCCACTGCCGAGAAAAATACCAAAGTAACTGAGAAAGAAACTCTAGGAAAGGGGGAAGGCCGAGAGAAAGTAGTTTCAGTGCATGTAGGGTCAAATAAAAGCATGACAGTATCAGATAGTAATAATACTGAAAAGCGCAATCTTTCTCATAATGAAGTCATTTCAGATATGGATTACTTCAACAGTAGAGTGAAGAAAGATTGGTCAGATTCAGAGAGTGACGGTGATGTTGATGATGACAGAGATGACGCTGAAGAAGATGATGGTGGATGATGGTGATAGTGTTGATGATGATGACGACTGTGATTTTGTTAAGGAAGACATTGAGGGCCAGGATTTTCAAAATATATTTCCGAAGAAAAAACATGAAAGCCTCACGAAGGATGCAGCGCACTCTGACGTTGAAGAAGGCCCTTCAGAAGACGCTGATGGTGAAATTCTGGACCCAGGGAACCCATCATCAAGCTTGAAAGGTGAAAAGATGATGTCTTTGAGACTGGCCGCCTTTCTGTCCGAAATCTGCCATATACAGCAACGTATGTATCTGTTGAATAATTATGCCTTGAATTAGTGGTGGACCAAAAATTGTCTAAAGTTGAGTCCACTTCTTGCATAATTTGTGGCTTTTGTTTGTGGGTCAAAAGCATCTTCTACTTTAGGCCATGGTGGAAGACAAAGTGGAAGACAAAGTTCACTTTGGTATAATTGGAGAACAAAATGATGAGCATTCATTGTTGTTTGTCCTTTGGAACTTTTGTGAGCTTATAAAAGGCATTCCAATTTGAAGCATTCCATCATCAAGTAACATCAAGAATCATCAAGTGAAAGAGAAGTTAAGAGAGAAATTTGTGAGATTGTGTGTATTGGCTAAAGCCAATTTTGTAAACACTCTTTGCATATTCTCTCACTATAGTGAAATTTTGCCTGCTGGCCTCTGCCCGTGGAGTAGGCTTTAAGCCGAACCACGTAAATTTGTTGTCTCCCCTTTTATCTTACTTTATTTTTTTGTCATTATTACTCGATCAATTTACGATTCTGTCATGATCCATTTCTAACAAACTGGTATCAGAGCTTGCAGGTGGTAAATTTCTGTCTGTTTTTCTGCGAGTTTACTGTTCATATGAATAGTAAATTTTGTGAATAGTAAAATTTTGTTCAGGATCATTTTGTTCGATCGAGATGTCAACAATGAAGTTTGATATTGAGAAGTTTGATGGAAACAGCAATTTCAGTCTATGGCAAGTTCGTATGTTAGCCATTCTAACCCAAAATGGCTTGAAGAAAGCACTACTGGGGAAAGCCAAGATGCCTACCGGCATAAGTGATGAAGATTGGGATGACCTGGATGACAAGGCTCTATCCGCAATCCAACTGAGTCTTTCAAATGATGTCTTACAACAAGTTCTGTCAGAGAAGACTTCTGCAGACTTATGGGCCAAGCTAGAGGAGTTGTACTTGACTAAATCCTTGGCCAACAGGTTGGTTTTGAAGCAACGCCTTTATGGTCTCCACATGACGGAAGGTTCCTCTCTCAAGTCCCATATCAGTGAGTTTATCTCAATTATTAATGATTTGAAAAATCTTGAAGTTATTATTGGGTCTGAAGATCAAGCTCTCTTATTATTATGTTCATTACCACTCTCATATAAAAATTTTAGAGACACTATAATTTATGGTAGGGAAGAATTAAATTTTGATGATATAATATCTTCCCTTATGAGTAAGGAGAAATTAGATAATGAACTTTTGTCTAGTAAGTCTGATGATCAGGGCTCTAGTCTTGTTGCAAGAGGCAGATCCAATGACAGAGGCTTTGATGGTGGCAAGAATAGAAGAAGATCAAAGTCAAGAGGAAAGCACAAAAATTTGGCTTGCAATTATTGCAAGAAGAAGGGACACATCGTAGCGGAATGCTACAAGCTGCAGAACAAAAAGAAGAATGAATGGCAAAATGACAAGGGCAAGCAGAAGGAAGAAACAGCTGATGCTGATGTAGCAGAAGAAAAAGGTGATGATGTTCTATTTGCAACCAACAAGTCCAGATCCAATGACGAGTGGATTCTTGATTCTGGATGTTCTTATCATATGTGCCCCAACAGAGATTGGTTCTCTACATATGATTCTGTTGAAGGTGGAGTTGTGCTAATGGGCAATAATACCACTTGCAAAACTGTTGGTGTAGGCACAGTAAAAATCAAGATGCATGATGGAGTTGTCAGGACATTGACTGATGTCAGACATGTACCTGATTTGAAGAAAAATCTTATTTCTTTGGGCATTCTGGATGCCAATGGCTGCAAAATTGTGATTGAGTCTGGGAACATGAAAATTTCCCGTGGTGCTCTTGTTCTCATGAAATGAAAGAAGTCTGGCAGTCTATACACCTTATTGGGTTCAACAGTTACAGGCTCTGCAGCAGTTTCCTCATCCATGTCAGATTCAGACTCTACCAAGTTGTGGCATATGCGTCTAGGGCATATGAGTGAGCAGGGATTAGCTGTACTTAGTAAAAGAGGTCTTCTGCCTGAAAGAAAGATTGGGAAGCTGGATTTTTGTGAGCATTGTGTCTTTGGAAAGCAGAAAAGAGTCAACTTCAACACTGCAATTCACAGAACCAAAGGTACTCTTGATTATATTCATTCTGATCTATGGGGGCCTTCTCGTGAAATTTCCAAAGGATGAGTCAGATACTTGCTAACGATTATTGATGATTTTTCTAGAAAGACTTGGGTCTATTTTCTCAGGCACAAGAATGAGGTATTTGGCATTTTCAAGCAATGGAAGACCTTATTGGAGAAGCAGACCAGGAAGCTAGTCAAGAGACTCATAACAGATAATGGTCTTGAGTTTTGTGATTCAGAGTTTAATCAATTCTGCAAAGATGAAGACATTGTCAGACATCGGACGGTGAGAAAGACACCACAGCAGAATGGTGTCGCAGAGAGGATGAATCGAACACTGTTAGAAAGAGCTCGATGTATGCTTTCTAACGCAGGTCTTGGCAAGGAATTTTGGGCAGAAGCAGTCAATTTGGCATGTCATTTGGTGAACCGCTCTCCTCACAGATCACTTGAACTTAAGATACCTGAAAATGTATGGTCAGGTAGCCCTCCTAATTACTCTAACTTAAGAATATTTGGTTGCCCTGCATATGCTCATGTGAATGAAGGAAAATTGGAGCCTAGGGCGAAGAAATGTATTTTTCTTGGTTATGCTTCTGGTGTTAAGGGTTTTCGCTTATGGTGTCATGATACTCATAAGTTTATGATTAGCAGAGATGTTACTTTTGATGAATCTGCTATGCTTCACCCTAGAAAAGAATTGCCTGTTCAGTGTGATACAGGAAAGAAGAATGCACAAGAGAAGGTGGAGCTTGAGGTTGATACCTCATCATCTGCAAATCCTAATCCTATTCAGCCAGGAAGTTCATCTCCAGGTGGAGAGACACACCATGAAGCTGAGCATCACACTCTAGCTGGTGGAAGACAAAGGAGACAGATAAAACCACCCCAACGGTATGGTTTTGAAGATATGTTGGCTTATGCATTAAATGTTGCAGAAACCATTGATGTCGCCGATCCAACCTCATACTCTAAGGCCATCAGTTCATCTGATTCAGACAAATGGCTCGTTGCGATGCATGAAGAGATGAAATCTCTAAAGAAAAATGACACCTGGAAATTGGTCGAACCACGTAATGGTAAGAAAATTATCGGGTGTAAATGGATATTTAATAGAATGAAGGAGTCACTGGTGTTGAAGACACCAAGTATAAGGCACGATTAGTAGCGAAAGGCTACAGCCAGGTGGAGGGAGTTGATTTTAATGATGTTTTCTCTCCAGTTGTTAGACATACTTCTATTCGTGTCTTACTTGCTCTAGTTGCAATGCATAATTTGGAGTTGGAGCAACTTGATGTGAAAACAGCCTTTCTTCATGGTGATCTTGATGAACAAATCTATATACAGCAACCAGAAGGTTTTGAAGTTGAAGGCAAGGAAGATCATGTTTGTCTTTTAAAGAAATCCTTGTATGGACTCAAGTAGTCTCCACGCCTGTGGTATCAAAGGTTTAACTCTTTTATGCTGAGTATTGGATTTTCTAGATGCAAGTATGATAGTTGTGTCTACTATCAAAGACTTGATGATAGTACTTTCATATATTTGTTGCTATATGTTGATGACATGTTGATTGCAGCAAAGAACATATATGAAATTAATAGATTGAAATCTCAGCTAAATGATGAATTTGAGATGAAAGACCTAGGTGCAGCAAAGAAAATTTTGGGAATAGAGATCAACAGAGACAGAGGTGCAGGTAGATTATTTCTGTCACAACAGAAATATATTGAGAAAGTCTTGAAACGTCTTGGTATACATGATGCTAAACCTGTAAGTGCTCCTTTAGCTTCTCACTTTAGATTATCAGCATCCATGTCACCACAGTCAGAAGAAGAGATAATGAATATGTCTAGAGTTCCTTATTCTAGTGCAGTGGGAAGTATTATGTATGCAATAGTTTGCACTCGACTAGATATCTCACATGCTGTCAGTGTAGTTAGCAGATATTTGTCCTGTCCAGGAAAAACTCATTGGCAAGCTGTCAAGTGGATTTTGAGATATTTGAAGGGTACTTCTACTGCTTGTTTGGAATTCAGTAAAACTTATGACAATCTAGCTGGATATGTTGATTCAGATTTTGCAGGTGATTTGGACAGGAGAAGATCAATTACAGGTTATGTATTTACTATTGGAACTTGTGCAGTCAGTTGGAAAGCTACCTTGCAGCCGACAGTTGCATTGTCTACTACAGAGGCAGAATTTATGGCTGTTACAGAAGCTACCAAAGAAGCCATTTGGTTAAGAGGTATACTTAATGAACTTAGTTTGGAAACAAATAAAACTGTAGTTTATTGTGACAGTCAGAGTGCTATACATTTGACGAAGGATCAGATGCATCATGAGAGAACTAAACATATTGATGTGAACTATCACTTTATTCGGGATATTGTGGCTCAAGGTGATGTTATTGTAAGAAAGATTGGCACTCTGAATAATCCAACTGATATGCTGACAAAATCTCTTCCCATTACCAAGTTCACACACTGCGTGGACTTGGTTGGTGTTGCACAGCATTTGCGTTAGACCCTTCGGGGTTGTTTGGCAGAGGTTGAAGCTTTTATTTTCACTATTGTCAAATTCAAGTCAAGGTGGAGATTTGTTGAATAATTATGCCTTGAATTAGTGGTGGACCAAAAATTGTCTAAAGTTAAGTCCACTTCTTGCATAATTTGTGGCTTTTGTTTGTGGGTCAAAAGCATCTTCTACTTTAGGCCATGGTGGAAGACAAAGTGGAAGACAAAGTTCACTTTGGTATAATTGGAGAACAAAATGATGAGCAACAAAATGATGAGCATTCATTGTTGTTTGTCCTTTGGAACTTTTGTGAGCCTATAAAAGGCATTCCAATTTGAAGCATTCCATCATCAAGTAACATCAAGAATCATCAAGTGAAAGAGAAGTTAAGAGAGAAATTTTTGAGATTGTGTGTATTGGCTAAAGCCAATTTTGTAAACACTCTTTGTATATTCTCTCACTATAGTGAAATTTTGCCTGCTGGCCTCTGCCCGTGGAGTAGGCTTTAAGCCGAACCACGTAAATTTGCTGTCTCCCCTTTTATCTTACTTTATTGTTTTGTCATTATTACTCGATCAATTTATGATTCTGTCACGATCCATTTCTAACAATATCTTTGCAATTTTCTTTTAGTTTTTTTAATTATATTTACTTGCCTTTCGTACTAATATATTTATTATTTTTGTTGTCATCAACTGTTTTATCACATTATGTAACAGTGAAGATGAGCTTCAGGAGTTCTTTAGCGGCAATGTGTCACAGGTCCATCTTGTCGTTGATAAAGTACAAAACAGTCCAAAGGAATTGCTTATATTATGTACACACTTCCAGAATCTGCAGCAAGGTATTTGTTTTTGGGGAGCAATGTCCTTCCCATTTCTTGGTACTATTTGTTAATGTTTGTGATGGATTTAAATTTATCAATGACCAATATGAAAGTGTGTGAAACTTGAATTTGGTGGCCTCCAAATTGAGGCCTAAGTTATGCTCTCAGGTGCAACTACTATGTGCTACGAGTTTCTTTAGGTATGCCTTCTAACAAATTAACCAGAAGTAGAAAATACTGGATATTCCTGTGATATGGCCTAAAAAACACTGGCCCAGACAAACACCAAGCAATACTGGCCCAAACAAACACCAAGCCCAACAGGCTTGTTCTGGCCCAAACAAACATCAAATCCGGCTCAAACCTGCGGCCCAGATAAGTTCGGACCCCGGAAGGGTAATCCAGCCCAGCTGAATTCAAACTTTATCATTTGTCAAGATAAGATGGAGTTTCATCAGATTACATGGTAATGGTGACAGGAGGTACCAATTTAAGAAAGTTTCAGGCAGATACTTGTGGTTTCTTCTATCATGTAAGCTAAGCTTGCGACATACTTTGAGCCGCCATACAAGTTGCTTGATCGAAGAATCTAATTACCAAGTTATTCGTGGTTATCTCTCTTACTAGGTTCATACGGTTATTTTGTGATAATAATTGTTCTATAAGTATAATGAAGGATATCACATGGTCCATCTAAGCATATTGAGGTAAAGTTCTTGACAGTTGAGAAAATTAATAAAGTAGGGTGACATTACAGAAAAAAAAATAATAGAACAAATAATTTTGTCGTTAATGCTCTAATTAATGGTTTTACCCTAATGCATTAAAGTGACCTACTTAAGGATGGACTTAAGATATCTTTGGATATGGTTGGTTAGTGGGAGGCATTACATTTATTCTATCTGTTTACATTATTCTTTACATCGTTTGGTGATGTGCTTCAATTATTTACATTTTTTGATGATGTACTTCAGTTGATATATATCACATGTCGTTTAGTTATATACATGTTGATGTCTCTATGATTTTTTTATATTACTGTGATATAGTGCATGTGGATGCATGATATATATATATATATATATATATATATATATATATATATATATATATATATATATATATATATAATAATGCATTAAAGTGACCTACTTAAGGATGGACTTAAGATATCTTTGGATATGGTTGGTTAGTGGGAGGCATTACATTTATTCTATCTGTTTACATTATTCTTTACATCGTTTGGTGATGTGCTTCAATTATTTACATTTTTTGATGATGTACTTCAGTTGATATATATCACATGTCGTTTAGTTATATACATGTTGATGTCTCTATGATTTTTTTATATTACTGTGATATAGTGCATGTGGATGCATGATATATATATATATATATTGTGACATGTTATATAAAGATTAAAAATCTTAAGATGTGTGTCAGTCTTAAGCAAAGACTGAGGCTTTCTGTTTATAGCATTAAGTAATGTCTTGTGACACATAAATTATATCTCGAGATATTAAAGATGTAGATAAGACATACATGCTTTGTTGAAAACTATAAAGGATTTTCTCTAGTGTGCTCGTGCTGCTTAAAGAAAAGAAAATAAATAGTGATCAACAAGGGAAACACAATATATAAATATCACTTTGTAGAAGTTGTTTCCTTGCTACATTACCATATTGGATCCATGTCGGTGGAGTTTATTGATTCTTGTGACCATAGAAGGTCATGTGTCACTCAAAATATATGGTTACCATCATGATTCGGTATTAAGGACTCCATTAGACCGAATTGACACTTGGGGTAGTCTCTAGAGTAATGCTATAAAATGCATGCATACAGAGATTTATTACTATCTTAGCTTGAGAATCATTTTTAAAATGATAAAATTCGTTTTCAAAACTGATCACAAGTAATGTCGCCTAAGTGGGAGAATGTTAAAATTATCTCTTAATGTGGGCTTACATCATTTGTGGGCTTTTGGGTTTTGTCACAAAACAAACTCTGTTGGTTTATTAAGTGAGACATCAAATAAGTTCAATAGAGAAATCCATTTACAATGGTGTTAATACTCTAATGTGCTTAATATGAGTTAGTTAGTGTATGCTATAATTGACATATGAACTTTTGATAGGTGAGTAATTGGATCACTAGAAAAAGGGTAAGCTAAGTCTTTTCTCCTATTCTCAATCCTAGACACATCAGTATCTACATATAAGGGATAGTCACCCATTGAGGCTAGCGTAAGGGAGATTGCTTCATCGCTTTTATTCGCTAAAGGCTTTGGCTACGTTATTGAAGATGGAGTCAATGACCTAAGGTAAACATCATTTACTTTCTATCTATAGTTAGACATTCTCTACTTATTTATGGATTCATGGGGATTAAAGATATTCATATTGAAATCCTACATTAATGTAATCGTTCAAAAATCCCACGAGTTTAGCTTTGTCATCCATGTTCACAATTGGATGACCCAAAACCCATCCTATGCAGCATTGGCTTATATCAGGGAAATTTTATTGGAGGCAGGGACGGAGTCAGGGGGTGGCAAGTGGGAGCCATGGCTCCCCTAAAGCATCTGACAATCTTGAGAATATATGTTAAAACATACATATTGTTTTCATATGAGTACTGATATTATCTTTGTTGATTCCCAAACCTTGACAGTTGCAAGTTACAAAGAGGAATGCTACATTTGTAGCAGCAAAAGGAACGAAATAGTTGTAAACTAAATTGATAGTTCATATGAAATTGATTTTGATTTTGATTTGATACCTCCTCTTGGAGGTCTCCAACAAGCCCACTTTTGTTCGATCTTCATCACCTTTGTCAAAAAAATTTGTTTGTGTTTTGGCTATCTAGTTCAGAATATTTCGTCATTCCTTGCTTGAGAGATGACCCATTTGTTTGTTTGCCTTTCATTCTATATTGTGTTCCAGCTTCTTGGCTTATTGCTTTTGGCCATAGAACCTTATTTACTGCTACTTGTTTTGATATTATCGATTCTTGATCTTTAATATAAAAAATTTATGAAATTTTAGTTAAACTTTATTTGTTTGGTTGATTTTTTTTATAAATGAATGAAAATGTTAAAAAAAAAAAGTGAGAAAGAAAATTGTAAAGTGGGTTTAAAATAAGAGATAATTGCATAAAAGGTATTTGAACAATAGTCTTCTAACATTTCGAACATTGAATTATCAATTTGATACTAATAATTTTTAAATTATCATAAATTTATAACCGATTTTATGGTACAATTATGAAAAAAACCATTAGAAACATCACTTGAGGTAGAAATCTTCCCGCGTAACATCTAGTATTAAAGAGTGACGTATTTACACGTAGAAAACAACTCTCCAAATCAATTCTTTTTATTTTAGGATAAAGATGAAATTTAGAGGTTAGGGTTTGTCAATTTTTTTTGTTAAAGTCACACAAGAGTGAGATGGATCGACAAATTTGTCGTAATTTCCTTAATAAAACATATAGTGTGATATTATTTATCTTAATTTTAATCACAACGATATTTGATAACAAATTTAATTGTAAATTTTATATAATTTAAAAAAATGATATAAATAATAGAGAGCTATACTCTTAGGCATATCGTGCAATTACTTCTGAAAAAAAATCAACTTTTATTTATATGAGAAATAACATATGACGGAAAACTTTAAGTTATTTCCTTGAAAAATGGTGGTTTTTGATTTTTTTTTTAGTGTAAAAATAATTTTCAATGTCGAATGATTCCTTCAAAGGTGGTAGTTTTTGCCTTTTTGGTATAAAATTAGTTTTTAATGTCAAATGACTGCTTCAAAATTTGTAGTTTTTGACTTTTTGGTGTAAAAAACTAAACTTTCAATTTAATGTCAAATGAAAAATACCATTTACATATAAATTATTTTCCGTCGTAACGTAAAACCCAAAAAAAAAAAAAGTAAAAAAAGGAAAAAAAAGTGATACAAGACACAGAGGAACTATAAAACCGGATATTTATTAATCATTCCCAAAAGTAACTCCCCACCCTCCTCCGTCTCTCTATGTACGTTCTTGTTGATATTCTCCATGAACGCTTGATGCCACATGCCTAATATCAAACCCTAACCCTAAATCCCCAATCCCTTTGTATCTCTAAATATCAGTCTCTAATGGCTGCTGCGTTGAAAAAGCTGAAGAAATCCCTTTTTATGAAACTTTCTTTCAATTCCTCCGCTGACAGTGCCCCTTCCTCTATGGCCTCTCGCAATTCTTCGTCTTCTTCACCATCTTCATCTTCTGGGTCGCGTTTCTCTCGTACATTTAGCTTTAAATCATCAAAGGTCAGTTTTTATTCTTCATCTCTTCATTTTTTTTTTCCTGTTTGGTTCCGGAGAATTGAATTTTTTTCTTCTAGTTTTTATATGGTTTGGTTTTCTTTGCGCTTTTGTTTTTATATGTTTAATAATGTTGTGGATTTTATGCGCATTTTGGATAATTAAATTTTTCAATTTAACCGGAGATACTTAACCTGCGGCAACCAGTATCAGTCTAGGAGGAAGTTATGCCGGAAAAACATTAATTTCTCCCACTAGTTTCCAGTTTTTATAACCAAAAGGCATCCATGAATCCATGATTTCTTCAGTTTCCCAATTTATTTGCGTTTGTCTATTGAGCAAATTATCTCTGCGGGATTTCTTTACTTTTTCTGTTGTCAATGATCCATGATCTCTTCACTTTCCCAATTGAATTGTGTTTGTTATGAAAAATTTTTTCCCTGCTGGATTTCATTACTTCTCCGGTTGTCTATGATATGGTATGTTAGTAAATTGGTTTTTCTTATTAGACCACGTTGGGCGGGGTATTGTTCATTATAGATTAATTAAATGTTTTTTTTTTTATAATTATTTGATGCTATTTTTTTCTCAATACTCGAAAGAGATAGTGGAAGAGGAGAGGGTTTAAAGTTTATGATGTTGAAGAGGTCAAGTTTGGTGGGGGCAGTTGTTCAGTTTGGACGTTTGTGTAAACTTGCTATGTGTGTTTATGTTTTTGAAGGCAACTATTGCCCCTTTTGTGGGAATTGCCTTAATTTTTTCAACATTCTTATTAAGAATATTGTTGGTGCCAGTTGTTTATACCATGAAACAAGACATCTTCTTTTATTTCTTTCACTTCCTTTTTCCTTTCTTTTGCCCCCTCTCCCCTCTATGTGATTACTTATCATCTTTTCTGATGGCAACTAGCATTAGTGCTACCCAACTCAATGCTAATGGGAGATAAGTTGTATGTATCTTCCGAATAGTTCAACAATTTGTTTCTTTTCTGCTTTTTTTGGGTAATAAATTTTCTTTGGTTGTCTTTGATTTTGAAGTAGACAATGTTTATGTACTTTGGAAACTTGTTCAATTGTATTGTCCATTTTCCATGTTTGGATGTCCCGCATATATGATCACTTTTTTAAAATACATACTTTGAAATTTCAAACTAAAATAATCTTTATTTTTCGAAGTCATCCTTCAACTTTTGTTTTTAATCAACTAAAGAACTTTGGACAATACCATTTAATTTGGAAAAATTTATTTAACATAAGTCAATACTCCTAACATTGTTTCTTTTTTTAATATGCATCAAAACTTTTTTTAACAAGTAATATGCGTGAAAATCAATGGCGGACAATACCGTTGGGATGGAGGAGTCTCAATGTTGTTTGGGACCCAAGAATAGAAGTAGTTAGGGATTTAAATGTTTTATTATCTTATTTGTGATCAAGCACTATGGTGTTATCCGATTTGCTGCTCACACTAATTAGTAATTGCGATTTGTGTTCCCATCAAGATGAAGAAGAAAAGGAAAAACTGAAGTCAATGAAATTATCATGACTTGCACATGTATCATGCTCATTTTCCCTCCAATCTTGGGTGTAGTTTTTTCTTTCTTTTTCTGTTAACTTTATCAATAGCAGGTTTAGAGGATATGTTTCTAGCGTATCTTTCAGTCTAATTGACCAAGTTCTATACACCTCCAACTCTCTGTAGCATTAGATGCATTGACTTTGGAGTGTCAAATTTTCTTTTAGACAGCTTTCTAAAAGTATCGTCAAGTAGAAAAGGCTTGATTTCTCTCTTTACTTATTTTAGTAATGTTCGGTTAAGAGTTATTTTATTTTTGTTCATACATGTGGAGGGATGAGGAAGCCAGTAATATGCACCTTCTTAAATCTTAACAATGCCAGCTAAATGATATAACTGTATAATTTAATTTTATCTTTTTGGTTTCTTATGTTTGCAGAAAACCTGTGCAATTTGCTTGGGTAGCTTGAAAACAGGAAAAGCCAATCTATCTTCACTGCTGAATGTTCCCACCCTTTCCACTTCAATTGTATTGCAACAAATGTTAAGCATGGAAATCGCATCTGCCCCATTTGTCGCTCTGAGTGGAAAGACATCCCATTTGAAGCGCCCATCAATGTTGTCAATGTTGCCAATGTTGTTGATTCTCGACGTAGCAACACGGGGCGGGCCCAAGTTTCTACCTATAATGTACTACCTCAAGTATCTTCAGTGGAGCCTGCCATTATTTTTTCTGATGATGAACCACTCCTTGCTATTTCAGCAGGCTCTACCTCAACCACTCACCTGCAGGCTGTGGCTATCAGGGCTTTTCCAGAGTTTCCTGCTATTTCTGCCTCAGACTCCATTCCAGGATTTTCTGTTCTTGTTCGCCTCTGTGCAGCACCCCTTCATGATGGTGAGCATTCTCTTGACCGTGCACCCATTGATCTTGTCGCAGTGCTTGATGTAAGTGCTAGCATGGACAGCAAGCTTGCCCTTCTCAAGCGTGCAGTTGGCTTTATCATACAAAACTTGGGCCCTTCAGATCGGTTATCCATAGTTGCTTTCTTGTCATCAGCCTGGCGAATCTTACTGCTTCAGAGAATGTCTTAGAGTGGCCATGAAGATGCCATCTGTGCTGTTAATTCTCTTTTCTCTCGTGGTTGGACAAACATAGTGGAAGGCTCAAGAAAGGAGTTTGAGTTCTCGAAGAATGACGCCAACATAACCCAGTTGCCAGTATCATCCTCCTATCTGATCGCGAAGACACACACAACGTTGATAACCACAACCCACGCCACATTGTGCAGAATCAGGCTTGTAGAAATCCAAGGAATAAACCAGATTATCTGAAACCTTTACCGGCTTCAATATGTCCCCTGAATAACCAATCTGCAGCAGATGAGTCCCAACCACCAACCATCCCTGTCCACACATTTGGGTTTGGCTTGGAGCATGATTCCACTGCAATGCATGCCATATCTAATGCATCGGGTGGCACATTTTCCTTCATCGAGTCAGTTGGCGTTTTACAAGATGCCTTTGCCAGGTGCATTGGTGGTCTACTAAGTGTTGTGGTTCAAGACGTTCAGCTCACAATCAGGTCGATGTCACCTGGGGTGCGAATTGGATCAATCCCCTCAGGGAGATATAAGAGTGAAACTTTTGAACAAGGGCAGCAAGCTGCCATTGACGTGGGAAATTTATATGCAGATGAGGAAAAAGAGTTCTTGGTGTCCCTGTCAATTCCAATGTTTTCTGCCGCTGAAGGTGATAAACGATTGGATAACATGTCATTGTTAGATGTCAAGTGCTTGTACAAAGATTCTGTGACAATGGAAATGGTTCAGGTAGAGGGTGAGAGAATTGAGATACAGCGGCCTGAGTTTTTGTCTGCTGTAGACAAGAAAGTCTGCTTGGAAGTTGATCGACAGAGGAATTGTCTGTTGGTCGCAGATGCCATTTCAGATGCGCAAAGGATGGCTGAAAGGGGAGATCAAGCTTTGTTGAAGAGCGAAGATCAGCTCTCTTATCTTCAGCATCAGCCGAGGCAGGGGATGCTTTCTGCAACTCTCTTGAGGTTGATTTGAGAGAAATTAGAGGAAGAATGGAAAATATGGATTTATATGAACAGACAGGACGGGCATATGTTCTCTGTGGATTGAGCTCTCACTCATGGCAGAGGGCCACAACTAGGGGTAACTCAACATTGGTTATGACGAGGGAAGGTGAGATATCAAGCACAAGTGGAACAGTTAGCTTTGAAACACCTTCTATGGTTAGCCTGGTATCAAGGTCACAGATTCTCAACCTTGCTTCTCATCCTCAACAGCAACGACTTAACAAGTCATGCAGTCTGATTCAACACCGTAAATGAGATTTATAATTCATATTGCCAGGCAAGTTTTTGTGCTTCCATAACCATAAGTTGAGAGCCCAGTATTATGGGAAATCAACTGAATGTTGAGGGTCCAAACTATAGTTTTACTTTTTGTTCTTTATTATAGTTTGTTAGCTGGTTTTAGATTAGAGACTCATTCCAGCATGGATTAAAGAATGCTGTAACTGATCTGCTTTGTTTCCTTTCCTGAATAATTTTAAATGTAGGAAAATGAAGGATATCAGAGTGCTTCTATAATTTGTTCATCAATCTGTGTTCTGTTTTCACAATGCCTGGTTTTATCATAGTTCAAAGCAAGTTTTATCCCTAGACCTAACCCAAGTTATTGCTTTTGTATGGTAAAATTGCAGCAGAAAAACAGATTTCAGGCCCTTCAGGGGATACTTTTGCAAGCCCAAATATACTGATTGGTTAGTGTTTGCATATTTCCTTTTTTTTGTTGCTTAATTTTTGAAAACAAGGTTATGTTATAATTATGTTCAAAGGTTCAGTTTGGGAAGCATTTATCATTTTTGATTGCGAAAATTGTTGAGATTGATTTTCACAATGCTAGGCAGACAGTATGTCATGTTAAACAACATTAAGGTGCTTGCGGCTTAGCAGAGAAAAAGTAGTTTTTTCTTTGGTGCTTTGAAGAGTGAAAGTCAATGTAATTTGAGAAATTATAAGGAGCAAAACTCTTTAAGCAAAATGAGTTTATTTCTTTTGAAACTATGGCAAACTAAAGTATACTAGACCATCTGGGGTAAAGGACTGCATTTACTCCAAATCAATGCCTGCTGTATTAGTGCTTCAACATATTTTGCCGAATTAGGTTGGTTTTGGCCTGTTTTGGGTTGAAAGAATATCCTGTGGGTAATGTTCCTAGCTTAGCATATCATGGATTGATGACTATCACATCCTCTAGTAACAAGAAGAAAAATAATGCTCAGGTTATTGCATCCAGGCGCCAGTGGACCTTAGTGCTACCAAACAGTTACTTTTACATGATTGGTGCTCAAAGAAAGCTTTCATATACACAGTTGTCTTGTTGAATTATAACTCCCTTAGTTTGACGGTGATGAGTGGCCTTTAGAAGTGATCAGAGATTGATGGTTTAACTCCTTAGCTTAAATAATGGCATTTTTTTAGTAATAGGATGACCTCATAGATGTTGTGGATTTACTAGTTTGTAGATAGCTTTTGTGCATGTATTGCACCCCTCTGCTGCCTTTTTTATACAGTTTATACTTGTAAAAAAAATAATGTATGCATCACATATAAACATTATACCGAGAAAAGATTAGGGGTAATAAATGCTAAGCATCCTATAAATTCAGTTTTCTTTCCTTCTTTAGAAGAACCATTGTGCTAATCTATGCATTTTATGCTCTCTATCAGTTGCCTAAAGTAAGAACAGAATTTTTCTTGCTGAGATCTCTTTACCAATCTCGATTTTGTAGTAAAATTGACAACGTATAGTTTGAAAAAATAAATATAGAAATCGTGTATGTTAATTATTCAGGACTTTAATGACATTTTAACATTTAACAGAATCCTCTAAGCCTCTGGTTTTTTCTTTCTTCCTTTTTTTGGGTTAAGGTATTACTAATAGTGAGTAACATATCTAATAAGATTTTCAGAGAATATCTAATGGAACTGATCAGTAGCGGTTCCCTTTTAGGTACTTCAGTGTTGCTTTTCTTACAACTCACATTGCTAAAGCTTCAAGAGTTTTGATACCTTAAGTTTGGTCTTGAATGTTTGGTAGTGGTGGTCTTGAATGTTTGGTAGTGCTGGTTTCATAAGAAAATGTCGGCAAGACAATGGTTGTGCTTGTTCAATCTATCACAACCATGGTCACCTATGCTTATGGAAGAGCCACTATCCCAAGCCCAAACACTCTCCCTCATTTTCTTGTGCAGTGGACGGTCTCTTTCTTTTTCTTCGTACAATTCCATCGCACTATAGATAGAATTCTCTCGCATGAGTAACGAAATAAGAGGAAGGTAATTTGCAGTTTGTTTCCTCCATTTGAATTTTTTTCTTTAAACTCCAATTATCTGATTAAATTTTTATGGTTTGAAATGGATAGAGAAGTTGCTCTATGTTGAAGAGAGTTGAATTCACACTGCATGTTCTACCTTCCAAAAAGAAAAAAAAAATAGTAGCACGTACTGTTTTGAGAAATATGTCTTCATATATTAGTACTTGATAAGATCAGTAATTTCCATTCAGTGTTTTCATTATAAATCAAATCTTTGGGGGTAAAAACAAAACAAAAAACAGTTTAATATTGAATATCATTATATACTTATTTTCATTTTTAATTAGTGTGGTTTTATCAGCACTTTGTAAGTAAAAATAAGAAGAAAAAGTGATTAGCTTATTGTTTTCTTTTTGTGCCTCCATGTTTTTATCATATTATTGTTTGTTTCTGTCCTTTTTTTTTTTATGTTTTAATTGATATAGCAATTGATTTTGTTAAAAGCTATATGCTTCCAATTCCTACTCTGCTTCTAAAATCACACGCACAAGAAATTTTGTATTTTTTGTGTGATAAGTTAGTTATAACCATTTCTCTACTTCACATCTATGGAATTATATTATAATTTCTTCAGTGCAATGCCTCTTAAGTTCGTATTTGATTACTCTTTCCGAGAATTAAAGCTAGGATAGTAAAATTGCAGTTATATTTGTTTTTAAGAGCTACTGCCGCACTCCAAAAGAATTTGTATTTTCGATTTTGTTTTAAATCTTCAAAATAGTTGTTTAACAAAAAATCATAAAATCTTAAATTACATTTTTCTCCAAAGAAATATTTTTCTAAGTTTTTGATATATAGAAACACCTGGTTTGACATCCATTTAAAAGAATGAGTCCAATTCTCAGCCCCCTATTGTCTGGAATGCTGCAACTCTTGTATGACTGGATATGAAATTTGAATTCATATAACTCGGTTGCTATTAGTATAAACAATCAGTTTTCTGCAAGGTTGCTTGCATTTATGCATTCATGCGTATAGACATCAGATTATGTACATAATGATTTGAGAGAGCCCCGACATTAGAGGGGAAGCTACTGTCTCACTAAAATTTTAAAGAACTTGACTCCAGCTGACTTTTAATTTCTCTATATGTATTATGATGATGGTTGATTTGAGGTTTATGGCGTTGTTTGAGAGTTGCTTAAATGTAATTTAGATCAACAAAACTTAAAAGGAGACGAGGGTATTTTTTAAATTTAAACAAAAACCTTAACTTATCCCATCCATTTTTTAAGATTAGGTAATTTAAGTTTTGTTTAAATTTCAAAAATATCCTCATCGTTTTTTAAGTTTTGATAATTTAAATTGCACTTAAGCAATTCCCAAACACGCCTATATATTTGTGCAATTCATAACTAATTGTTTCCGAGATGAATACAAAAATTAACCCCTTCTAGGGCTATGTTAATATTGTGGAACTGTTATTCGTTGTGTTTTCCTTTTTTTTTATTAGAATGATGATTTAACCTTTGTCTCGGTATTTTCCCCCACTCTTTCTTTTTACTTAAATTGGAGGGTTTGTCAGGGAGGGTGTGTTTGATATTAGCATCTCTATTTGTCTTTCAAAATAAAAAGAAATTACTACGTACATGATATGAGATCAAATTTTTTATTATAGATTCTACTGAATATTGAGAGAGCAAAGAATTTCATTTATAAAAAACTCAAATGATCTTGTGATCAGTCAAGTATAATCAAAGAGAATATCCCTAATTGGTGTACATCAACCAGCATAACTACTTCTATAAATGATGATATATTTTTTATAAGTATAAAATGATGATATCTACCTGGTTTATATTCTAAAATAAATCAGAAACCGTAACAGAATTTCCATGATCTTAATTCTCAATCCACCAAAGATCACCACATTGAGCAGAATAGAGAATTCCGAACCACAATCAAATACAACAAATCATTACAACTTTGGTACAAAAATTATTAGAAACGGAAATTTTCAAAAATTTTAACATCAAGGATTTTGAAATTCAAAAACCAATTAAAGACCACAATTAAGACCCAAAAATGGAGAAAATTACACTATTGTCATTAGCCATATATATAATTCTTACATATAACTTCTAATTTTTAACAAAACCCACTTGAGGGGCAACAGAACTACTATGCCAAGAGAGAGAGAGAGAGAGAGAGAGACCAACCTTAAACGAAGAGATCCAAATGATCAAAGTAGCAATTGAAAATGAGAGGAATAAAATACCACCGTCTCTGGTAAAGTGTTTGAATGTTTGGTTGTTAGGGTTTCAAATTTATGAGGAAAATTATAAATTTTAAGTGGGAGCAAATTTATAAACATCCATAAAATTAATTAATTATTCAAAAATCAAGTGGGGGCGGCTGACCCCACTACACTCACTTTGCATCCGCCCCTGTCTATTACTATTAGAAAGGCAAAATCAACAATTTTACTAAACAAATTAAGGACAATATTGACATTTCATTCTTTAAATATATATAGTCACCATTCCTAGGTCTTCATGAAGACTAATAGTAGACCTTTTGGCACATAAATAAATTGCTTGAAACAGATTCATGGAGGAAGTGTGCATTTCTTTTGTTTCAATTATATTGTTGTTGCGACACTCTTTTAGGCTGTGATTGGTAGAGGGGAAAAGTGGGGGGAAGGAATCAGTGGAAAGAAGAGGTAGAGCCGTAGAGGACGGAAAAATGAGATGGATGATGTTTTCCATCTTTTGTTTGGTAAGTATGATGGAAAAATAGAAAGAAAGAAGATGATGCCTCTCTCATTTGTTTGGTATGTTTGGTAGAGTGAAAAAGTGGAAGGAAAGAAAGTGTAAAAAATATTATTTTACTATTATACACTATATAATGATATTCTCGTTTGGTTAGGTATAAAATAGTGCATAAAATGATTTTATTTTTTTGGAATGTTATAGAGTCTAAATCCTAAAAGAGAATTAAAGTTAGAAAGCATAGTGGGTTATGCTTTTGGTTGTTTATAGTACATTGAGAAAATATACAAAATTTAACAGAATGAGGTTATGTAAGGGAAATCATTGATTTGATTTGAATTGGTTGTATCAAGAAGATATATTGATGTTATAATAGCTCAACTATATCCAGAATCGGATGACGAGAGTAATAGATTATACCCTAATAGAAGGTGATGTTTCTTGAGTGAGCAAGAAACAAACCTGTATAACTCACACAATGAAACCACTATAAAAAAAAAAAAGGAAAAAGTTTTGTATGTGCTGACACTTTTAATTATGTGGGGATTTTTTTTATTGGGATATGTGATAACTTCTAAATTTAGCTTATGCTCTTTAGTGGAAGCAAAAAAGAAAAAAAGAAAAGAAAAGGACGAAACTTATCCAATATTTTTGTAATTGATACTCATTTGATAGATATTGCGGTTATAGTGTTGTAAGACCAATTGATTTAGAAGAATAACAAACTTAAAAAGATGAACATCGTTTTACAAATATTTACATGCATTTTGAACTATCAATATTTTCAATTTATTCTATCAAAAATGAACTTCTAGTAATTAGATAGGTTTATGAATTATGACTTTTGCTAATTTTCATGCAAAAAAGATTTTTTATTTTTATATATAACTCGTTTGATGCAAAAAATTTGTCACGAGAATTTTTTTTATATTTTTCATAAAATTATCATTTACAAATCTTAAAGTTAAAAGATTACATTTTTTATGCTTAAAATGAACTTGTATAATTTTATATAGGTAGATATGAAGATATGGATTATTTAAGGCTATAAGTTTGACAAATGATTAATCTTTTAATTATAAGATTCATATGTACCAAATACAATACACAAATTACAAGTGACAAAATTTTTATAAAAAATAAATCTTAAAAACAAAAAATTAATAAATGATACAGAATACTATAATTAATAAGTCATAAAAAATCATTTTTTTTTATCAATTATCGAAACGACCCCCAAATAATTTAGGAGGTCAAGTTGCAAGTTCCCTAAAAGGAATTAAGCAGCTTACCATTTGATTTTTCATACAAATTGTGCCCAATATAAAAAAAAAAAAGCCCACTGCCCACTGTAGGAGCCCTTTCAATCTAAAGGTCCGCCAAATCAACAAATTCATAAATCTCCCAATTTGGCCAAAAAATCATAAATCCTTTTTAAACGCTTGGATTCGGTAACGGGAAGAAGGAAAGCAGACAACTGAAATTGTTTTTGTTGCGTTTGGTAGCAAGTAGCTGTTGCTGGAATCGTTCTTATTTTACATGGTTAGTTTGTGAAAGTTTTTGCTCAGTTTTCAAATCATGCTTGCATTTCACTCATTTACTTACATATGTATAAAAATCACTGTGACCTACTTCTTAGCTTCACTTTGAATCCATGTATACCATTTGATGTTATTGTTTTGTCAAACATCTTTCTCATTCTTGCTAATATCATGCCACAAAACCTGAACTGATCTTATATATGACCAAATTTGTTGGTGGGTATTTGCGTGAGAGAGAGAGAGTACTTTAGGTGGTAATAGAAGCAGTACAAAGGCTTGTAGAATCTCTTGTAATTATCGTTTGAAAAGTGTCTTTCATTCAGGCGAATGCAGGCTTTCTACAGTTTCTTGTAATTGTCATTAATTTGGGTGGTTCTCTTTTTTTTAATTAATTGTTGGCGAAAATCTCTTACTCATGTAGAGATAAGGGAGAATGCTGGTGTTGTTTGTTAATTGAGATCATATGCAGCTTAATTGAGAGATATAATGCTATAATGGGGTAGCAAGGGTTCCCAAGAAGTCACTTATAAAAAAAGACTTCCCAAGAAGTCCACGTCCTGAATTCCAGAATGATGACTTATCATTTGGGATGAAAGATTATCAGATATGATGTTCTGAAACTTTACCCACCAGTGATCCTTTTATAGGGAGGAGAGTGTCAAGAGGTGAACTGTAACGACCCATCTCGGGTTTGCCACTCCCGGAAACGGTGTCATCACATTTTGAGAATTCCAGCACGACACATATATGTAACAATTAAAATAAATAACACCAAAATAATTTTTACATCAATCCGATCTTTAAATATTCTATGCGACAAAAAATGCATAAATATTTACAAATAAATTTTTCATTTCATTTTTTTCTTTAGTCTGAGGATGATGACACACACGTGGCTTATAGAAATTTATTTCTTCTGAACTTCAACTTACCAAACTATTTGTCAAGCCTGCTACCTGAAAATCATTGTACAATGAGAAGTGAGCTTCACAAGCTCAGTGAATTAAATTTACTAAAAGTACTCATTTGTATAAACAGTCTTTTAATATTTAAATCAATTTATATCTCCTACACTTGATACTAGCACTCTACTATCACTATCCATGTCATAACATCCATTCTCTTCCTCTTATTATTGGTTCACCTCAATACCATCAATTATTTCATAATTTCCTTGCAATGAGGTTCACATCGTAAGTCTACCATTTAGATAGTTCTTATCACCATAACAATAACACACCACACCTCAGCATTTCAATAATCTTATCGTCATAACTGTCTCTTTCTGTGAGACTCAATCATCTATAATTAAATTTACAATAATACACCACACCTCAGCATTTCAATAATCTTATCATCATAAATGTCTCTTTCTGTGAGACTCAATCATCTATAATTAAATTCACAATTATACATCACACCTCAGCATTTCAATAATCTTATCATCATAACTGTCTCTTTCCGTGAGACTCAATCATCTATAATTAAATTCACAATTAATACATCACACATCAATATTTCAATAATGCAAGCAATAATTAAAACAGATGCAATGCATAAATGATTATTATGGGAACGTCTTCCCACATGTCGACAGGTTGTTATTATCTTAGACCGGCTGCCTTCCCAGTTCTTTCATTCTCATAAGACCGGCTGCCTTCCCGGTTCTTTTCTTTCTCATTTAATGCATATGCATATGTGCAATGCTATGAAATATACATACAAACAGTAATATAAAAACAACATATAAATTCAAAACACTTAAATTGGCTATCTTGATTATTCTCAAATTTATATAACAAAAATTCCACTAAATTCCTCTCATCCCAAATCACATCAAATAATCCATTAAAACTTGACAAGACCCACTAAATTTCATCTCAGATCATATCAAATAATCCATTAAAACTTATCAAGATCCACTAAATTTCATCCCAGATCATATCAAATCATCCATCAAAACTTGTCAAGATCCATTAAAATTCATCTCATCATAATTCGTATTAAAACATCAATATAACTCATCAAGAATTTCACTTATCACTTTGATTATTAAATCCACTTATTATTTACATAAAAATATTATTTCTCTCCTAATAATTTTTTACATGTCCAAAATTCCTATCATAATTATCAACCAAATCTATATTCATCCCCACAACATATGCTATTAATTTATTTTAATATTATTACTAAATTTTTCATTTTTTATTTGAACTACTTAAAGTAAATCCAACTCACCACGTAGCTCTTAAAGCTACCCGTGGATCACCTCCTTGCCTTTCCTGTTTCTCTAAAAAATTCTCCCGATTGTAGATCGTCAACACCTGACATCATATTTATATAAATTTTCTAATTTATTCTTCAATTCGATATAAACCGCACACTTTGAAAATTTTCACTTTGAACTTAGGGAAACTTTATAAATGTTAGAAACTCAAAAATAAACATTATTTTATTACCTTATGCTTTTCTGATTGCTTTTCTTGATTTTTTTATGAAATTCTGCAGAAAATCCCTTCAAAATTTTGCTCTTTCAGCATTTATTTGAGTCCCCAATTGTTTTGAGAAAGAAATGATAAGTTGAAAGAAACTATGTGAAATCTGTTAAATAGATTTCACATAGGTGTATATATATACACAAGCTCACTGCTTAAACTCTCGGCAGCCTCAAATGCGTCCTCCATTTGTCTTAAATCTCCCTACTCAGTCTGCACTGTCTCCACGTTTCATGAGACGTGCAAGACTTGCAGAGTTTCATTTGAAACTCTGCATTCCTATTTTCTTTGCTTGGCTGCCCCTTGCTGCCTCCTTTGTTGACTTTTTTTTTTCAAAACTTTTTTTTCCTCTTTTTCCTTCTGGACATTTAGGTCCAATTTTTTTTCTTTTCTTTTAGTGACGTCCACATCCCAGAATTTTTTTTTTCAAAAGAATTATTTTATTCAATACTAAATCCTTCGCGTAACTATATTATTTAAACTTCGAGTCGTATTTATTAAATTACTTCTTTATCCTTACTTTATGAATACGAGTATTACATGAACATAGTTGGAACTCCAAAGTTTTATTGCTTCGAGGGTTGAAAAATGCTAACGGGAAGTTCAGTTCTTATAAGGAAGATTATGTTGGGAAAAGGCACACGTGGCTTCGTAAGCATGTGATGTCTATTGCTTTTATGTTTGGGGTTATGTGTTTCCTTTTCCGGCTTGATTCTCTTATGGTGTCTATTTTTTATTCGAATAGATCAAGTTTATATAACTCAAGCGGGCTTAAGGTACGACTTTGCACATTTTTGATTGAGAGAACTGTTTCTGTTTTGCACAATTTGTACAATTTGATTTGTTCCATTATTAGTATTGAACCATGATTCATAAACTGGAATCTAAATCAATTAAATTGCATAATCTATTAGTTTGGAAGATGATCAGAATCACACTTACAATTAACTCGTCATGGGGTTTACCTAAGTCTACCCAGAGCACTGCATTCTATTCAATTTTTGATAACCAAAATCATTTGCAAACCAGCTAATTGATTCTAATTATTGGGGGATGTTTCAGTTCAGTGCATTGTAATAGTCTTTTTTCTTCTTAACTGGCTTATCTGCATTTGGTCGTTATTCTCATCTGCTATTACGTACACCATAATCCTCTTCATCATAAAGGGAAAAATTGGATGTTATTTTAAATATTCAAGATCTCAGCATATGTATTTGAGCCTCCACGTGTGCCATTCTTTAAGCTTTCATATTTGGTTTGCGCAGTATTGATCAAATGGGGAATACATTTCCTTAGTTATGTGGGTATTGATAGATTTTGCTAACGATTTACAGATTTCCATTAATTATAGATTAAACATTTTGGGCCTAATGCTACATCAACACTTACTGATTCTTATGTATTCACTGCATGTATGCTAAAGAAGGATGGGATTTTCTGCATTAATGAAGAAAAACCACCAGTGTAAATGTATGGCCGGCTTCTAAGTTTGGCTTCCAGTGCTCTTGCAGAGGTTTGCTTCAATTCAGTGCATGAATTTAGATTAAGTGTGTCAGGTTCGATGATCCTTTCTTTTCTCTGAAATGCAATGCCTTCACTATGGTTCAAAATGAGTTAAAACAAGAGAAATCAAATTTCTGGGAGGAACCATATCCAAAGGCATCTATATGGAAACCTTGTGCAGATAGAAAACCATCAAGAAGCGTAGGTAATTGACCCTTCTTTACTAATTGCCCATACATAATAATAGCTTGTGGTCTTGAACACTCGAGGGACACCATTACGAGGAACACTATGTTCTTTTAAGAAGAATACTATGTGCCTTAAAAGGAGCATTATGTACATCGCGCATCCAAGATATACCTCGTTCGTCAGCCTCCAAACCGTTACCTTCGAGTGGTTCACAGGACATACGAGGGACATAGGTACTTCTGTCATTAGGTACCATGGAATCCCTTGAGACGCGAGTCATGACACGTGTAGCTCTTCAATTGGTTCACATGTCCTGCATTGGAGCTGTTAGGAAATATGAAACACTATAGGATATAAAATATCCTAACAAGAGCTTATCCAAATAATCATCAACAAAAGTAAATGCAATTGGTTTGATATATATATTTCCTAGTTTCTAAACATACTACTTGGTTAAGTGATTCCAGGCTTAAGAACTAATAAGCCAAAAAAATGATTTCATTCTTGTGCTAGAAAAGTTATGTGAAAGAATCAATCTTTTATCGATGCATGGTGCATGTTGTGGCATGCCCCATCCGTGTGTTTTGTGATGAACTAACGACTGATATGCCAATCTTTATACTGGCCTGTTTGTGTTGATAAGATCCCCTCATTTTCAGCTCCAAATATTTTGTTCATTTATTCATAAAGAAAAATGTTCTATTCTATCATAGTGTAGTCTCAATGATACATTGTCTTGAGTGGGGATGAGATTGCAGGATATTTCTGCTAAACAAATTTCAACATGTCATCTTCTTTCAGTCATTTTCTCTAATGACCATGAAAGCGAGAATTAGTGATCTCTTTGTATCTCTTGAACATTTTCATGCATCTAATTGCAAGCTCAAGGGCCATATTCCCTTGGAAGTAGGTAATTTAAGCAACCTGATAGGGTTAAGTCTTCTGACAATGATTTGATTGGACCTATTCAAAGAACAATTCGAAGATTACAAAAGATCCAAGTTTTGTCTCTATCTAACAACTTACAAGAATTCATCCCATATGATTTTGTCACTTAAAGATGTTATATAAGGTTGTA